>CM030364.1:239754017-240955828 GCA_017893485.1 Hemerocallis citrina | reverse complement strand
TAGGATGTTGTGGGGATGCAGGTGGTGGCTCTCTAAGAAAAATAATATGTGGAACATCCGTATAAGATGGGAAATGAGCCAAAGGAGTGGGATCATATGGAATGCGGGAAGGTAAGGTCGGGGAGATAGGCCCGACAACAGGGAAATCGAGAAAACCAGTATCCTCAGGAGAAGTCAAGTAGTAGGGAGAGTCTTCCACAAAGGAGACATGTCAGAAAATACGAACACGACCTGTTACAGGATTAGATCAATGATATCCTTTATTATTTGGACTGAAATCTAGATGAACACACTTAGTAGCTCGAGCGGTGAGCTTTGTGTGCTCAGTAGGAGGGAGACGGACATAACAGGTGCACCCAAAAGTACGGATCATACTATAGTCAGGAGGTGAGTGACGAAGAGCCTCATGAGGTGATCTACCAGATAGAACAGACGAGGAAGTGATGTTAATGAGACTGACAGACGTCATGACAGCTTCAACCCAGAAAGAATAAGGAACAGAAGATGTGAGCAGAAGAGCGTGAGCAGTCTCAAGGATGTGATGATGCTTGCGTTCAGCTACATCATTATGCTCATGTGTGTGAGGGCATGACTGCTGAAAGAGTATACCATGAGATTGAAGGATTGATCTCATAGTAGTGGAAGTGTACTTACGAGCACCATCTGAGCGAAACGTTTTGATATGCACACCAAACTGAGTGTGAACCATGGTCGTAAAGAACTGATAATTGTCAGCTATTTCAGAGCGTTGGCGCATAAGAAACACCTATGTGTATCTAGTAAAGTCATCGATGAAACTAACATAATAGAGATAATCTTTGTGAGAAGATCTTGGAGATGATCCTCATATGTCAAAGTGAATAAGTTGAAAATGATGGGTGGTTTGAGAAGTTCTTTTGTTATTAAAAGGGAGTGTTATGTGTTTTGCCAAATGACTACCCTGACAATCAGACAAATGAATAAAAGGAAGAGGACCAAGGGCACCACTACGGGCTAAAGTTTTGAGTCGAGACTCACTAATATGTCCTAAACGTCGGTGCCACATATCAGCATCAAAGAGCATAACACTAGCAAAATGAGGATGAGATTTATGTGCATGAAGAAAATCTAAATGATATAGACGATTCTGTCGACTAGCACGCCCAAACTCCTGACCAGTGCGGGAATCGGTAATAGAACAATCTAAAGAATCAAATGTAATGAAAAGACCATTATTGCATAACGCACTAATAAAAATAAGGTTCATGGATAAATGAGGAGCACAAAGAAAATAAGGCAATGTGAGAGTGGGAGCTAATAGTCCCTGAGTGTGTAGTGAGAAGGTGTGAACCATCTGTAGTGTGTAGGGATGGAGAGTGAAAGGGAAGTACAGTGTTGGTGGTTAGCAGTGAATAATTACTAGTAAGATGATTTGATGCACCAAAATCTAAAATTAAGAAGAATTCATACCGGAAGTAATAGAGAATGCAGGGGCAGAGGAGCTAGCAGTGATAAACTGATCCAAGAGCTGGAGTTCTAGCTGAGAGAGGCGATGTTGGAGATTAGCTCAATCAGTAGGAGTCGACAAGGCTGGTGTAATGGTCTTGGCCGAGGATGGAAGGGAAGAAGTGTCGCGAGAAGTAATAAGACTGGTGTTGCTGAGACAATCGAAGGGAGAATGGGAATGTTTTTGTTGTCGGGAGTCAGATAGGGGGCTGGATGGTGGTAATGGTGTCGGAAGAAGGGGTGGAGCAAGGTTAGTAATGGTGCTGAGTGGAGGAAGGAGACCATAATCAGGATGATGGCATTGCTGCTTCTGTCTGAATCTGGATGGAGATCGAGATGTGAGGGAAAGCAAAGAGGAAGATGAAGCAGCGGGGAAGTCGGTGGAAACTGAAAGAGACTGAAGTTCCATTGGAGTAGTTCTAGTACCTACAAAAATTGTTTTTTTCGATTTATTATTTTTTATTATTTTTTTTGAAATTTTTTTTTGACTTTTTTTAATTTTTTAAAATTTTTTTTTTAACGATAGCAACGTCGAATGCGACGGTCAACAACAACAATGATTAGCAGCAACAGTAGTAGAAAAGGGAGAGTAGAGAGTAGGAGGGTTAAAGGTAATAGGTGTTCTGAATTGGGTGTGAATTGAATTGGGTATGGTTAGGGTTTGGGTAGGGTGCGGGTATGGGCCTGATGTGGATTGGGTAGGGTTAAGGTTTGGAAGATTTTTTTTTTTTGGATAAACATAAACGGGTACGGGTCGGGGTTAGGTGTAGTTGGATACGGGTATGGGATATTGGGTTAAACCAGTCGGGTTTTAAGAAAGTGGGTCGGGTTGATGGTTGGGTTTGGAAGAAAATGAACAGAGGTCGGGTAGGGTAGGATTAGAGATGGTTGCTATGGTTTGTTGGAGTTTGAGGGAAGGTGAGTAGGGTAGTGGCTAGGGGAGTAGAAGGACAGGGTTTGGCGGAGGATAGAGATTGGGGAGTTTAGGGTCGTTCAGGTCTGTCATTCGGTATGGGTGGAGATGGTTGGGTGGAGTCGGAGTGGGCAGCTAGAGTTCTGAGAGGCAGCGGAGACTGGGTCGGTTAAGGAAAGGTGCAGAGTTGTTGACTGAGGGAGGAGTTGTCGGAGTTGTGCTCTGACAGATGTTGGGTTTCGATGGGGTGTGTTGATGATGGGTGTTGACCATGACAATGATGATGTTGACGATGATGATGTTGACGGTGACTGTTGCTGCTGCTGAGACTTGAAGGTGATGGTTGTTCGGGGACGATGATGATGTTGACAACGATGATGATGACGGTTGATGTCATTCGGAAACTTGAAGCTCAGATCTGAAGTAGGCAGTTGTTGTTGGGTGTTTCCGGAGTTGTTGTTGAGAATGGAACTTTTGTGATTAGGGTTAGGGATTAGTGAGTAAGAAAGAAACTTAGGGAACCTGGCTCTGATAGCATGATAAGGTTAACAGAGATATTTGAAAAAGATTATTGAATTATTGGATTCATGATACCTATATATAGGAAGGAACTAAATACTAAATTGATACATAACCCGATATGGGACTAAATATATAATACAATATCTAACAATTATTATTATTTCTTTCACCATGATGCATGTTGCTAATCAACATAGATATATGCTTGTGCAATGTAGTGTAACACTTTATGTACAAATTTTTTATTCATAAATCGACCAAAGTTGTTGTTCTTGTTGTTATTGTTGTTGTTGCTATTGTTTTTTCTCTTCAAATCATTCTCGTATATGCTTTACCTTTCTTAATATGTGATAGAAAACTACTTTTCAAATTTGTTTTCATCTTTGATTGGATGTTTCCTCAAAGATGTGCAGAAAAACTGATATTTAGAAGGCAGAAAGAGAAGGAGCAGTTAGAAAGAAAGGAGAAAGAACAGCATGAGAGAAGAGAAAATGATAACCACAAAAGAAAACAATAGAACTAATTTTTCTTGCTAATTTATTCTTGCAGTTTCATTGTGATCATTGGCTTGTTTTTTACTTGTTCAAAATTTTGAAATTTGTTCCATATTTGCTGCATTCAGTGGAAGTGGCAGTGATCATGACACCAGTTCTGATGATGAATATGACAGTGCTGATAAAAAAGGAAGAGGTAAATCTTTCTTTGCTTTGTTAGTTTGTTATTTCCCTATGGGTATTACGTGAGTGTGCAAAATGATCTTCCTTTTCATAAAATTTCATATCGTGTGTTTTTTTCATACCCAACATTTTGAAGCCAGAGTAACTGCTTTCGAAGAATTTTAGAGGGGATCTAGGATTATGTGGATTAAACTAGTTGATATTCAGCATAAATAACCACTGACCCTTGCTCTCAACTATATACAAAGATGAATTATCAAAAAAAACTATATAGACACACACCTATAGCTTTTGCCCTGGATTTCAAATGCTTTTCTAAATCAATTACTAAAGTTATGTGTAAACAAAATTTACTAAGATACATAGATCATGAATTTATTTGGTTAAAGAGGGGATGACACTAGTGCTGGTTGTAAAATATCTTATTTTTAATGGAGCCTGTTGCTCCATATGCGATCCTGATTTGGATGTTAGTTGTGATAATATACATAATAAGAAGGTAACATCATGGTTGCCAGTAGATTTGTGATTCCAATGGTTTTCATGTGGAATATTAACTTTGTTTATTTTGTGTTCAAGTTGGAAGACTTCATCAACGAGTGGTGCAATAATTGAAGAAGATGAAGTTTTCCATGACTATCTTGAGGGAATGTTTCCATGAGCAGTATGACTAATTTGTTTTGCCAATAGCAAAGAGAAAACTCTAGTGTTGTATATGTTAGTAAAAATATATCTAACTACTTTAATTTCAGTTGTGGAATGTATTGTACTTGGTACCTTTCGCTTGTAATTGGAGAGGAATGCATATAATGTTGGCTCATATTACAAATGCCATTTGGTTGACACTTTGTGTTGTACAAGAGAACCATATCCTGGATTAGTGGTGATGCTTTTTCACACTATAACTATCCAGATAATTATTGTTCAGTTCTGGCTTATGTTTATGTAATTAGCAAAATGAGGACAATCAAGGTCTTTGTTTTATGTATTTGTGGATCAAACTATATTGTTATTAGTTCAATTTTACTATTCTTTATGTTGTCTTCTATATCTGTACGTTTTTAGTCATTAACTATTCTATTGTATTGTGTTGTATGTCTACATTTTCTAGCTTTAGTTTGTGCATATAGGGAATTTCGACTAACTTTTAGTGGAAGTGTTTTATCTCTTTTTTAGTTTATACTAGTAACGATACTAATGGTTAATTACAAATTCAGAGTCAGTGAGAGAGTGGAATTTGGGATTTTGTGAGTATTATGAGCTCTGTTTATGTTGTTTATAGGCATTATGAGCTCTGTTTATGTTATTCCCATGCATATTGAGCTTTATTTATGTTGTTTGTGAGCATTATGAGCTCTTTTATGTTGTTCCTAGGCATCTTGAGCTCTGTTTATATTGTTTATGAGCATTATAAACTATATTTATGTTGTTTCCAGACATCTTGAGCTTTGTTTAATATGTTAATAAGCATTATGAGCTTTGTTTATACAGTAATTTGACAATTATGAAGGATTTTGAACGATTTTTTGTGTAACTTTTTTAGGAATTGAAGAAATCTTAATGAATTCTAAATAAATTATTATGGAATTAAAAAAAGAAACAACTGATGAAATTTCCCTAAATTTCCTTCATAATCTCCCAATTTTTCAATAAACACCCCAAAAATAGCATAAGGGTATTTATCAAAACGGCATAAGGTACTTTCGTCATTGGAAAATTGCCACGTCAGCATTTTTTCCAGATAATAGCCCAAAATTAACGGAGTAGGACATACTGTGTAACGCCCCTGTCCCTAGCTCAAACAATTTATACAATTTATAAGACAAATTAGATACTATGTAGTACAACTGCCCACCACAGGCTGCCTCTCAAAAGGTGGTTAATCGGATTGGTGACTCTTGATTATAGGCTATTATATTTATATATTATTTTATTTATTTTTCTTACCGATATGGGATAATTCCCACTTACCAACTCCCCCCATATCTATATTATATTCTATTATAGTTATTTTTTTAACACGGGGTGTTACAGACACCCCCCCTTCAGAAATCAGCGTCCTCGCTGAGCACGGGCATGCACAATCTAGTGCACAATCTACTTTCTAGCCGTTGTGGAGCATCTTCTCTTCTATCTGCCCGATCAATCATAATCCCGGATTTAATTGAGCCGCCCTCCTATCCGCCCGACTAGTTATGATCCCGGAATCCACCGTCCGATCAATAACAGTCCCGAATTTAATTGAGGGCTCACCACAGTTCCGGAGTACACCGCCCGACTAGGTCTATAGTCCCGGAATCCTCTGCCCGACTATATAGACATACCCCACACCCGGTGTCGAAAGTCGGCTCTGATACCATTTATAATGCCCCTGCCCCTAGCTCAGACAATTTATACAATTTATAAGACAAATTAGATACTATGTAGTACAACTGCCCACTACAGGCTGCCTCTCAAAAGGTGGTTAATCGGATTGGTGACTCTTGATCATAGGCTATTATATTTATATATTATTTTATTTATTTTTCTTACCGAGATGGGATAATTCCCACTTACCAACTCCCCCCATATCTATATTATATTCTATTATAGTTATTTTTTTAACACGGGGTGTTACATACTGCCTAATGAGTAAACTTAAGTACGATTATATGCCAAAAAAACTGGGTATGGTTTTCTGCCAAAGGGGTAAAACTCTGTAAGTTTATCTGAAATATATATATATATATATATATATATATATATATATATATATATATATATAGGAAAATCTTCCATTGTGAACCACCCCTCCGTGTGTACTCGTGTGCACTCGGCCTTCCCGCCTTCGTATCGACGATCCGAACCGTTCACATTGGTCTACACATCCAAATTAGTCTAAATATGTAAAATCAAATCATTTGAAATTCATTTTCCCATCCATCATGTGACTATAAAAAACAATGATTTTCGACCATACAATTTTGTAACATTTCAATGGATGGGCAAATGAATTTCAAATGATTTGATTTTACATATTTATACTAATTTAGATGTGTAGATCAATGTGAACGGTTCGGATCGTTGATACGAAGGCGGAAAGGTCGAGTGCACACGCCGTGTGCACCATAGGTGGTGCACAACGGAAGACTTCCACACACACACACACACACACACACACACACACACACACACACACACACATATATATATATACACACACACTAGGTACACATATATATACTAGGTTTGCCCGTTGACACGTGCCTACGACACGTCTTCGGAACGGTGCATCTGGTTTGATTATATAAAATAGTTTTGAAGGTCCAGCAAATTAATTGAAGTAGCAAACATATTATATGAGGAAGCAATATATCTACCTTTAAGCTCAACCATCGCTTCTTTATCATTAGCTTGAACTTACCTAGAATGCATATAGTTTGTTAGAAACACTGCATAAAGTTTTTTTAACTTCAACATCACTTTTAGATGCTTGTAATAGTTATGCAAGGACATTATCATATAGGTTTTATAGAGCTTACTCTTATCCCATAACCACTATGAGCATGTCTTCAATACCAATAATATAAACATTTATTTGTCTGAGACTCAGTTTGCAATTGAAATACCTCTTATTATTATTATTTCAACCAAAATGAAATACATAAAGTTCTCAAAACAGTAAACCAAGTTAATCATTTATTTTATCTCCTCTTTGTCTCCCCATTGCACCTTTATAAAAAAAATCAAAATGGATAAATAACAAATTTACTTTAGCTGTCTTTCTTGATTGGAGAGTTTGTACCCTTCACTGGTAAACTCCAGTCATCCCAATCCTATACATCCAAACATATACTAAAAGTTCGTATATGTTATGTTATTCATGGTTTCTAATAACCAGTGAAGGGAACATTTCACGATAGTATTTATCTTGTAGTAAAGAAATTAATGTTGTATATTTGTCAAGTTATTTTAGGTTGCTGGTCAGCTTACTTATCCTGCTATGGTTTGGAAGCCCAAATTGAGACCACCCAATAATCCATCTCTCGCTTGCGTACACATTAAATCAAAACCAATAAAAAAACTCATCAAATAAATTACCAAATTAAAATTTTTTAAACCAAAAAAATAAAACAAACATACTTCTCTGAATTTAGATCCCATGCACACACAAAATTCGAGTAAGAAAAAAACCAAATAATCCCCTGCACACACAAAATTAAAAATTAGAATGAGAATTCGGTTAATGAGATGAAATTAGAGTCGACGCATCGCATATAGAGGCTCTCTATTTGGTGGAGGGAAGTCGCCGATACGGATTCGCTTGATATTCGTGCTCGATTTAGTGGGGGGGGAGTCACCGATACGGAATCAGCAACGATCTCTTTAATTGAGGTTCGACATTGGATTTGGATTTGGATTTGCTTTGAGATTTTCAAATTTTCAAAATTTCAATTTTTTCAAATTTTCAAATTTCCAAAATTCCAAAATTTTAAATTTTAATTTTTTTTAAATTCTAAAATTTAAAAATTTAAAAATTTTTGTTATTGTTTAAAATTTTAAAAAATTTAGAATTTTTAATTTTTTTAAAATTTTTAAAAATTTTAATTTTTTCAAAATTTTTTGAAGTTTTTAAAATTGTTTAAAATTTTAAAAATATATATATAGTTTTTTATAATTTTTTTGAATTATTTTTGAATTTTTTAAAATTTAAAATTTTAAATTTTAAAAAAATTTTAAATTAATTTTTGTAAATTTTTTAATAATTTTTTTAATAAGTTTTTGAATTGTTTTTAAAGTTTTAAATTTTTAATTTTTTTAGTTTTTTAGTTTTTAGTTTTAAAATTTTTATTTTCTTAACTTTTTGAATAAGAGAGAGAGAGAGTGAGAGAGAGAGACAGAGAGAGATACAGAGAGAGAGAAATAATTAAATAAATAAAGGAGTTGTTTTGGATGGGGGCGATTTGAATTTGAGTTTTTTTTTTTTTTAGGGGGGGGGGGGTGGGGGGGGGGGAGCGCTTTTGGAGGGAAAAATGTGTTTTGTGATGTTAGATATGGATCTTTGATTTTTGGTGGATTGAAGAAAAGCCACTTTTTTTGATAACGCGAATAATGTCGTAAGACTCCAGCCCAATAAAAGAAAAAGAGCCACTTGATAGCTTTCTTTGTGTTTTATTATATATATATATATATATATATATATAATAAAAATGTTATTTTAAAGTGTGTTATTTTAAAATAACACACTTTAAAATAACACACTTTAAAATAACATTTTTATTATATATATATATATACACACTTTAAAATAACATTTAAAACAACTCTTCCGAAACATCCTTTCATCACAAAATCACAACTCTTGAGAAAAGATTCAACAGTTGAGAATAGACACATCTCTTGATGAACAGATACAACCTTCGCAGAATAGTAACTGTTCAGAAGTAATCACCAATAACAAACTATTAAAAAATGACTAACTATTTTGAATTTCTATAAAACATATAAAACAAAACAAATTTAATTTATTAAAATTCAATAACAAAGAATACTCCAGATGTATAGATTTGTAGAGATCTTTAGTATAAGGTTTTTACAATCAAAGTGTCTATGTTGTTGTCTAAGCATATCACTTTGGATTTTTTTTTCTCTCTTTTTTTAGTTACAATGACACTCAACATACATATTTGTCGAAAAAACCCTAAACCGGCTGGCTCCTTGAGATTCGGGTGTGGGGGCAGCAGATGAGATTTGTAGGTTCTTGAGGAACTCCCAAAGATCTAACCCCTTCTCCTTCTTTGGAAACTGGCTGGCTCCTTTGTGCTCCCTTGCGACCTGCACAAACGTTAGAGACACCGGGTTGAATTCCGGCGACGAACCCTCTGACGATCAAGTCAATACACAGAAAAAAGAGAGGTAAAATGGCTCCTTTGTGCTCCCTTGCGACCTACACAAACGTTCGAGACACCGGAATGAATTCCGGCGACGAACCCTCTGACGATCAAGTCAATACACAGAAAAAAGAGAGGTAAAAAGCTCAAGTGTGCAAAGTGTGATCACCTTCTACAATGGGAGATCAGGAGGGTTTTATAGTCGCCCATTGGGATCTCTTTCAGGATCAGAGAAGATCCCTACTTTCCGGTGCGGTATGATACAGGTGGTTATAACCACCTCCTCCAGATCAGGGGGAGCCAGGATTTGTTCCGATCCTGTTGGACTGGCCCCTAACGGGTTGAGATCCGCTCTCAACTGGTCAGATCCGTTAACGGGCTAACGGATCAAGGAGGAAGGACCCGATTCCCAATTTGGACCCATCTTTGGGCGAGATTACCATCTTGCCCCTGGGACTTTGAGATTCGCGCCCGTTTTGAATGGTTCCGATTTAACCAGATTTTTAGCCATATCAAGTACCAATGAATAAGAACTCCAGAAAATCTTTGTGTTCTCTTGTTTATTTCTGCTTCTTTAAATTCTTTATAACATCATAGCAGAAGTTGCTGTGATCTAACTTCCTATTGGAAATCTTATTTTACTTTACTCCAATGGGTGACGAACAATAAAAAACTCAACCATCCCTTACGAACCAGATGGTAATCCAAATTTGCATCTCTGTTCAGTTCTTCTCAACGGTTTCAACTATATTCCTTGGTCAAGGGATGTTACCTTGGCACTTGGAGAAGGTCGAAAATGGGTTACGTCAATGGAAAGATTGTTGCTCTTGATGTTGACGATCCAAAGTACAAAGACTGGCTCTCCAAAGATCAGTTGGTCATGTCATGGATCATCAATACTGTGGAGCCTCAAGTTGCTGAAATTTCAGTTTTTCATAATCTGCCCATCATCTATGAGAATCTTTTAAAGAAATGTATGAACATCAAAACAATGCTGCTCAAATCTTCCAATTGAAGAAAGACATCGCAGGAATCTCAGAAGAGGGAAAGCCTTTTATTGAGCATCTTGGAAAAATGAAGAGTATGTGGAATGAACTTACTCTTTTATCATCCTCATACCACATATACAACAACGCTCTTGAAAAAGCAGAAGATGATAAAATCTTTCAACTGCTTGCAAACCTGGATCCTTAATATGAAGATCATTGTAGTCATATCTTTATGAGTGCCGAATCCAATATGAAGCACATGAATCTCGAGCATTTTTTTGTTGAAAAAAGAAAGGGTGCAAACAAATCTTTCAAAGAATTGATGAATTCTGTTGTATGTGGGAAATCTTGACACACCAAGGATTAATTTTGGATCCAAAATTTGGTAAACACAATAAAAGTATTGATGCTTCTGCAAATCAGGTTATTTCTGATTTTGCTGCAAGGCAAACTCCAACTAGTGCCTCTTCAGCTAGTGTCTTTGCCTCTGCAAATCAAGTTAATTTGAATTATGCAAATTTGATTGATTATCTCATTCATTTGCTTCACCAAATTAGCAAAAATGAAAAATTCCAATTTGAATGCTTCCTCTACCTCAGCTATTATCCCTGCTTTGTTGGCTGTGTTACTATCTCTTAATTTAAATTTTGGTGTTTGATGTCTTTGTGGCCAAAGGGACATCTGTTCCTATTCTTGGTAGTGGGAAAATTAACTTTCTTGGTTTTAATATTAGTTCCACAACTCTTTATGTACCTTCAGTTCCCTTTCAGCTTATATCAGTCGGAAAGCTAACCAACACATTAAACTGTGATACAATTTTCTCTCCTGATTCTGTGGTTTTTCAGGATCGTATCACCAGGAAGAAGATTGGTGAAGGAATTTATTCAAATGGTCTCCATTTGCTGCAAGGAGATAGTAAAAACTCACAAGTATTACACGCCAAGATTGTCGGAAATAATGATTTGTGGCACAAGAGATTGGGCCACCAGTCAAGTTAAGTTTTGAAACATTTTTTTCTTTTTTGTCTATCATCCTTCAAAAGCAGCAAACCTTTTGATTTGGTTCACTCAAACTTGTGGGGACCTGCACCAGTTGAATCTTTAGAAGGTTTTAAATATTTTATTATCTTTGTTGATTACTGGTTTCAAACTACTTGGTTGTATTTGATGAAATTCAAAACTGAAGTTGTTCACATTTTCATGAATTTTCTTAGCATGGTTGTTAATCAATTTGATACTCGAATTAAGATACTTTGTTCTGAAAGTTGAACAGAATATTTGAATGGCACTCTGTCAAAATTTCTTAGTGAACTTGTAATCATTCATGAAACTAGCTGTGTAGGTACTCCGCAGCAAAACGGAGCAGCGGAAAGAAATAATCGAGTTCTTCTTGAGAAAACTAGATCCCTAATTTTACAAACCAACGTTCCAAAAAATTATTGGTCTTATGGGGTTATTACTACTGCTCATCTCATAAATAGATTGCCTACTCGTATTCTTGACTTCAAATCTCCCATGGAAGTCTTCAAAAAATTGACAATTAATCTGTTGCATTTACGGGTTTTTGGGTGTTGTGCTTTGTTCATGTTCATGCTTTACATCGTAACAAACTCGATCCTACTAGATGTGTATTTCTTAGGTATTCCTCAACACAAAAAGGTTACGAGGGCTATAATCCGAAGGCAAAATATGTTAAATTCTATGAGGAAATTAGCAATTGGGGATTAGGGTTTTATCTCTAGATCTAAGTTGCTTGAGATATTCACCCTAGGAATCAAAATTGGAATACCTAGACTGCTATCACAAGACAGTATTTATAGATAAATACTAGTTTGGGTATCGGGTTATAAGCCCACTGACCCGCGTTCCAATATCCAATCAATTGTAGGTTCATTACACGTGTTACACATATGCACGTGCTATATTTATATAGAGAGAATATACCAATATATCCAACAATCTCCTCCTATATTCTCAATATATAAAGTACAGGATTATCTCATCAGATCAGTATACAACTGACTGGCTGATAGCAGTCCATAAAAGAAAAGCATCAAAAAGTATAGTTTCATAAAAACCAAAATATTTATAAAGTTGAATAGTTCAATCAAGACTAAACCAATATAATTAAATAGTTCCAAACCATATCCAATTCAGAATAGTTCACTAAGACTAAACCAATAGATAAATAAACCATAGTCTCAAACTAAATAAAGCAAATAAACTTCAAACCAAACACAAGAGTTTTAAGCTCCAAAAGCAGTCTTAAACTCAAAAGAAGTTTTATTAAGCAAGTGATTTGCAAAAGAAAATCCCTGCATGTTGCTTCATGATTACTCCTCCATATCGAGCAAGTCATCATCTTCAAAATCGAGATCTAAGATTCCACCTCCATTATCTTTGCTAGCACCTGTTGCTCAACATTGCAAAATAAGAATTTCATGAGTCATTTCTCTTTGAATTCAAACAAATTGCATAAAAGTATCTAGTTCAAACAAAAGAACTTAGTACAATTCAAATTGGCTAGCAAGATTTTAATACAAGCATCACAATCAAGTATCTTTAACAAATAAAGTACATGAACTTTATAGTTTCTACACAAGAACCATACTATGTTTCATATTGGAATGAAAAACTGCCGTTTCACTCATGGTTTAACATTGAATCATCAAAATTGGAATGAAACATGCATCCATAAGAGACATATCATCAAAATCGGAATGATATTTAGGACAATTTAATCATCGGAAATATATCGACAAGTTTTCATGTTTCGTATTGGAATAATATGATTATTCTAAGTAAATTCTATAGATATATGATACCATCAAAATTGGAATGATATTATATGTCTGTGGAATTTATGTGGAATCATCATGATTATCTGAAGCACGTTAACTGTCAAATTGATGCTTAAGTTTGAACTTCTCTATGGCTGTTCTAATTATCAAAATAACTAGGGTGTTAAGGCCTTTGTGACTTAATGGCTCTTAACCCCATTTCCCCCACAGTTTTGACAATTAGACCTCTTTGTAATCCCTTGGTAAGGGCATCAGCCACATTCTGTTTTGATCTCACATCAATGAGGGTAATAATCCCTTGCTTAATGAGATAGTTCAACTTTGCCTGTCGAAGACCGACAGTTCTTCTCTTACCATTGTAAAGAGAATTGGTTGCTACAGTTTTTGTAGCTTGGTTATCGCAGAACAAGCTAAGAGTGGTTACTTTAAACCTTCTCAATGGAATATCTAGCAACAGGTCTCTCATCCATTCTGCTTCTTCACCAGCACAAGATAGCGCAAAGAGTTCAGACTCCATAGATGAGAATGCAATGCCTGGTTGCCTTTTAGATTTCCATGACACAGCTGCTCCTCCTAGTGTAAACATATAGCCACTAGTGGATCGACTTTCACCAAGTTCTGTGCACCACGATGCATCAGAATATCCTTCCAAAACTGAAGGATGTCCAGAGTAGCACAAAGCTAACTCTTGAGTACCACACAGGTAACCCATTAGCCTCTCAAGGGCATTCCAATGTGTCTTACTGGGATTACTAGTGAATCTGCTAAGCATGCCTACCGCAAAGGCTATCTCTGGTCTAGTGCAGATCATTGCATACATGAGACTTCCGATCAGTTTGGAATAATCCAACTGTCTCACTGTTGCACCAATGTTAGGTGTCAACTTTTTGTTGTAATCATAAGGTGTTTCAAACCTTCTGCAATTACTGTATCCCCACTTTTGTAACACATTATTGATATAGTGAGATTGACTAAGGAGTATGCCTTGCCTACCAAAACTCACTCTCATACCTAGTATAGTGTCCACAACACCTAGGTCCTTCATGCTGAATTCTTTGGATAGCATTGTTTTAACTTCAACTACAGTTGAGAGGTCGCTTCCAACAACAAGCATGTCATCAACATACAAGCAAATTATAGCAATTTTATTTGATAGATCACGAAAATAAAGGCATTTGTCAGAATTGCTAGATTCAAAACCTAAGCTCTTTATTGTTGTATCAAATTTTTCGTGTCATAGTTTTGGTGCTTGTCTTAATCCATACAAAGATTTTACCAATTTGCAAACTTTGTTCTCTAAAACTTTAAGTACAAAACCTTCAGGTTGTTTCATATAGATTTCTTCATTAAGATCTCCATTTAGGAAAGCAGTTTTAACATCCATTTGGTGAATAACAAAATTTTCAATGGATGCAAGGGCAAGAAGAATCCTTATTGTAGCAATATGGCAAACAGGTGAGTAAACATCAAAATAGTCTACCCCACTTTGCTGAGTATAATCTTTAGCTACTAGTCGTGCTTTATACTTTGCTACAGTCCCATCTGGATTAAGTTTCTTCTTCAAAACCCACTTATTTCCTATGGTTTTAGCCCCTTTTGGCAGATCAACTAATTTCCAAGTTTTATTTTGTAATAAAGAATCCATTTCATCATCAATAGCCTCTTTCCAAAGTAGACCATCCCTAGACCGAAGAGCTTCATTCACACTAAGTGGATCAGCCAACAATGCATAAGTTACAAAATCATCACCATAGGTTCTAGGTGTCTTATCTCTGGTGGAGGTTCTTCTAGGCTCAATTTCATTTGTAGTTTCAGTGTCAGTTATGCTAGGTCTAGATTCTGTTTGTGAATCATTGACTAAGTCTGTGTGGCCAGATAGTGTTATGCCTTTGTCTTTGATGAACACATCTTCAAAGAATTCTGCATCTCTAGATTCGATTATCTTATTGAGAGATAGGTCATAAAATCTGTATGCCGCACTATCAACTGCATTTCCTAGATACACACAGGTATTTGTACGAGGTCCTACTTTAGGCCTTCTAGGGTCTGGTATTCTAACAAAAGCAATACAACCCCATGTTTTTATTTTATCAAAGCTCGGTGTGTGTTTATGCCATAACTCATAAGGTGTTTCAGTCAATTTAGAGTGTGGTAACAAATTAAGAATATTATTAGCAGTCAATGCAGCCTCTCCCCAAAAATTCGAAGGCAATCCAGCAATCAATAACATAGAATTGAACATTTCTGTAAGTGTTCGATTCTTTCTTTCGGCTATACTGTTTGACTGTGGTGAGTAGGGTGCTGTTGTTTCAGAGATAATGCCATGTGAAGTGAAAAATTCTTTAAAACCCATTGACACATATTCCCCACCTCTATCAGATCTGAACCTTTTTATTTTAGCATTTAACTGATTTTCGACACGGTCTTTAAATTCTTTGAATTTATTAAGTGCTTCATCCTTTGATTTTAACAGATAGATATGACAATATCTAGAACAATCATCTATAAAGGTGATCAAATACTTCCGACCTCCTTGCATCACAAAGTATTTAAAATCGCATATGTCAGAATGAATTAGTTCAAGAAGTTGTGTACTCCTAGAAACAGAACTAAAGGGTTTTCTAGTGATCTTTGTCTGAGCACACACTTCACACTTGTCATATCTTAAGGATGTATCAATTGGCAGATTAAAAGTTTTAGCAACAGCAAGTAATTTAATATAGTTTACATGTCCCAATCTGTTGTGCCAAGTAGAAGGGCTACACAGTTTTGAGCTAACAGCATTAATCACTTCATTTGCTAAACTAAGTCTATACATGCCATTGACTAAATAAGCACAACCAAAGTAGTATGAGTTAACAGATAAAATTGCTCTACCACTTATCATAGAAACTACCATGCCAGCATTATTCAGTAAGCTAATAGAAATTAAATTCTTTGCTAAAACAGGAACAAATTTAACATTATGCAAAATTAAATTCTTACCTGATGGAAGACTGAGATTTGCAGTTCCAACCTGGAGCACCTTGAATGATTCTCCATTCACCATAGAGGCAGACTCATTTGCATCTTTGAGATCAGTTAGTAGGTTCTTATTGTTGCAAGCATGACATGTAGCCCCCGAGTCCAACAACCAACTCGTAGAGGCACTGACCTTATCGTCACCAACAACACACAAAAAGTTGGTGGGTTCAGTGTTGTCCTCTAATAAGTTCACCGTTTCATTGTTAGGTTGTTCTCTTTTGGGTAGCCTACATTCGGTAGCATGGTGACCCCACTTCCTACAGTTGTAGCACTTTCCTTTCTTTTTCATAATCTTTTTATTGGCTTCCAACTTGTACGGTTCACCCTTAACTTTATTAAGCTTGTTCTTCTTAAACTTAGGAATATATTTGGAATTGGTTAGCACATTAGCATGAGAAATTTGTTTCTTAGCCAACTCCAAATTTATCCTAGTTCTTGTCTCATCCTCTACTTTAATACATTGTTTGAGTTGTGCAAGCTGAATTTGTTCTGGCAGTCTATACATTTCAGTCTTAAATGTGAGCCATGATGCAGGTAATTTAAAGATTATTGCTCTAGTAAGAAAGGCATCACACAGTGATATCTTCAGTTTTCAATTTAGCTACTAAGTTTTCAAGATCAGTTACCGGAGGGAGAATGGCCTTCTCCTCTCTGAATTCAAAGCTCATGAACTTATCAACCAAGTGAGTCTTGGAGACCTACTCCTCCTTTTTGAATTCATCCAGCAGATTGTCCCAAATCTCCTTAGCTGTTCCATACTTCATGTACACATCTGCTAACCGATCTGAAATACTGTTTAGCAAAAACTCCCTGCACAAGTCCTCATCTCTGATCCAAGTGGCATCATCCACATCTTCGGTACAGTCATCATAAGTTGTTTGACAGGTATAAAAGATCTTCATGAATTTCATCCCATACTGTGCTTTTCTCTTCCAACTATTGAATTCAGAACTACTAAACGCCTCTAGTTTAGGAACCTCATACGGTCGATCATGTTTTTCCATCTTAAGGAATAAACGATGTGATCCTAAAGTTCGAGAGTATGTTCTGAATTAGTACTACACAAGTAATTTATAGGGAGAAGATGATTTATCTGTAGATCTGCTAACTAATAACAGAATAAATGGATTAGATAAATTGCACGAATCTTAGAGTTTTAAAAATACCAGATCTTGATGAGATACAAAAGATCTCTTCACTGTTCACTATCTTCTTCTTCAATTAGGGTTCCAACACACCCAAACGGCTGATGATGAAGAGACGGGAAGATGTCAGAATCGGCGCCTCAGGGGAAGGGCCGCCGTCGACTCCAATCGGGAAGAGAGAGGGCGAAAGCGCAAGGTCGACAGACGGGGATCAACGGCATCGTCGATTGCTTTGAGTGCTGGGATCTGTCAAAGAGGAGATTGAAGAGGAGATCGCCTGCGGATCTGCGACCAGATCTCGAATCGACCACAACGACAGCGACGGCGCACGGCAACGGCAGCGACGGCGTACGGCGTACGGTTTCGGTGAGTCTCTCACAAAATTAAATTGGTATCTCAAGATTGTTAAATTCTGTGAGGAAATTAGCAATTGGGGATTAGGGTTTTATCTCTAGATCTAAGTTGCTTGAGATATTCACCCTAGGTATCAAAATTGGAATACCTAGACTGCTATCACAAGCCAGTATTTATAGATAAATACTGGTTTGGGTATCGGGTTATAAGCCCACAGACCCGCATTCCAATATCCAATCAATTGTACGTTCATTACACGTGTTACACATATGCACGTGCTATATTTATATAGAGAGAATATACCAATATATCCAACAAAATATATGGTTATATCTCGAGATGTACGATTTGTTGAAACGAAAACTTACTTCGAAAGACAATCAAGAAATGGACCACAAGGGGGAGCATGTTGTTGACCTTGTGCCTCTTCCAAGATTTGATGTTAGTGAAGATCATAAATCTTTGGATGATACCCAAGTGCTACAGCAATATACATGAGTGCTACATCATGATACAATAGTTCTACAACATGATATCTCAGTACCACAACAAGAAGAACAATCGAACAACAATGATTATGCTCCAACCATCATTGACACCTCTGACATGTAGTCTAGTGTTGCTCCTTGTAAATCATCTTGATTATGTCAATAGCCAGTAAAATTACAAGACTATGTTACCTACCATACCTCATTATATCCTATCCAAAATTATTTGAATTATGGTAATTTGTCTCAACCATACTCTGCATTTTTAAGCAGAATTTCAAAGGTTGTAGAACCTACCAGTATTCAAGAGGCCAATTCTAAACTAGTTTGAAGGAATGCAATGAAAGAGGAACGCAACGCCCTCCATGAAAATAACACATGGACTATTGTCAAGCAGCAAGAAGGAAAGAAACCAGTTTGTTGTAAATGGGTATACAGTCAAATATAACAGTGATGGATCAATTGAAAGACATACGGCAACACTTGTTGCCAAGGGACTCACACAAACACATGGAATTGACTATAAGGAGACTTTTTCTCCGGTTGCAAATATGAATACAGTTCGGGTTCTCTTATTTGTTGATGTGAATAATGATTGGCCATTGTTTAAGATGGATGTTATAGATGATTTCTTACACGGAGATCTCGAAAAGGAGGTTTACATGACCCTCCCACCTGGACACCCACAAGAATCTCAAGACGGTTTGGTTTGCAAATTCAATAAAGTGCTTTATGGTCTTAAGCAATCACCTTGAGCATGGTACTCCAAATTCCATAGGCGTGGTGTTGATTCCTCATTATTTGTGAAGAAAAGATCCTCATGTACTATTGTTTCTTTAATCTATATTGATGATATTGTTATCACAGGAAGTGACATGAGAGGAATTGACCATTTCTAGTCCATGCTTCATGAGAAATTTGCTATTAAAGATTTTTGATTTTTTGAAAGACTTCCTAGGAATTGAGATTGCTTACTCTAAGAAGGGCTTGTTTCTAAATCAATGAAATTTCGTATTAGATTTGCTACAGGAAACAAGGAAACATGGCGCCAAACTAGTTGATAACCCAACCGATATCAATGGAAAGCTTGGCTTGGATGGAGACTTATTATTAGACATTGGCCAATATCAGAGGCTTGTTGAACGGTTGATATATCTTGCAAATACAAGTCCCGACATCACTCATGCAATTAGTTTCGTCAAGCAGTTCATGCATTGCCCACGAACCGGTCACATAAAGTGTTAGAGATTATAGTCCCACATTGAGTAGTTAGTTAGTTTTGTATTTGGTTCCTCCTATATATATGAGATATTGTACTCAGTTATTTCTCAATTCAATATTCAGTATTGTCTTAATTTCTCTCTGATTTATCTTAACATGGTATCAGAGCCAAGTATAAAAAATTTATTCTCCTAATTTTCTACAATCCTCAAATTCCCAAAAAAAAAAAAACTCAGAATCGTCGTCTTCTTCACGGCTCGTTAGATTCGAAGTCATCACCGTGTGGTCCTCTCTCGTCGGGACCCATCCACTGCCGTCGTCAACTACCGGCGTCATCAACCTCGTCCTCCCCTATGGTCCTCTCAACGTCAACTGCCAGCCATCAACCTCGTCACTCCAGACCCTGAAATCCAGATCCAGAGCCGCCGTCCAGATCGCTGATCTGTAACCCTAGATCTTCATCGTCCTCGACCAATCCGACCCAACTCATCGCTGATCTGTAACCCTAGATCTCTCTCCTCCCGTTTCACTCCGGTGTCGCGCCGCCTCCCTGTAGCGCCGCCTACCTCCTCCTCTTCCGCTACTGTCGACGCCAGCGGCCAGACCCCCAGATCCTCCTCTCAGTCGACTCCTCTGTAGAATCAAAAAAAAAATCCAAAAAAAATCAAAAAAAAAAAATAATATAATTATATAATTATGTAATTATATATATATATATATATATATATATATATATATATATATATATATATATATATATATATATATATATACAGGTACTACTACTTGATGGCATCTCAGTGTCTCCCACATATTTCCGCCTCCACTGATTTTCCCGATGCAACCGTCTCTCGTTCCTCCTCCAGATTCAACAAGTAGCAGCGCCAATTTCAGTCTTCCTCCGGCCTCCTACCTTCTCCTTACATCATTCATCACCATACTCCACCTCTACTTTCCCCATCGATAGCACCGCCCTACCCCCTACCCCGATCCAGGCACCAGCAGCAACTCCCTCCACATTGTGCTATCAGTCATAGCAGCGCTAGTCTTGTTTCTCCTTGCAGTGCTTCTTCCCTCACATCCTCGGCCATGCCCATCACTCCGGCCTTGCCATCTCCTGCTCCTTGGGCTAATACTCAGCAACGCCTCACTCAGCTGGAACTACAGCTCATGGATCAGTCTATCATTGCTGGCTCCTCTGCTCCTGCACTTTCTGCCACTTCCGGTATGAATTCGTTGTGGATTTTAGATTCTGGTGCATCACATCATCTCACTAGTAATCAGACAACTACTATATATTGATGATATGATCATTACTGGGGATGACTTCGCCAGCATTGCATCCACACAGAAATACCTTCATCAGTAGTTTCATATGGAAAGACCTTGGTAAGCTACGTTACTTTCTGGGTTTAGAGATTACTCATGGATCTCAGGAGATACTCATTTCTCAGTAGAAATACACATCAGATATTATTTCCGCTGCATGTCTCTCTGACAGTCGATCAGCTGATACACCCTTATAGCTTCATGTGAAGCTTCGTCCCATAGATGGTGAGCTCCTTCCTGATCCCACTAGATACAGGCAGATTGTTGGACATCTTGTCTACTTATGCATGACCAGACCCGATATTGCTCATGCAGTTAGTATTGTCAATCAGTTTGTTTCCGCTCCTACATCAGTTCACTACGATGCTCTTCTTCGAATCCTTAGATATCTTCGGGGCACTATCACTCGCTCATTATTCATGCTGTCTACATCCAAACTAGAGCTCAGTGCATATTCTGATTCAGATTGGGCAGGTGATCCGACTACCAGAAGGTCTACTACAGGTTTCTGTCTATTTCTTGGTGATTCACTGATCTCATGGCGGAGCAAGAAATAAGCAGTTGTTGCATGTTCTTCCACCGAGGTTGAGTACAGAGCAATGGCAGCTACTACTAGAGAGATTGTTCATGTTCGTTGGCTGTTATCAGATATGGGTGTTACTCTTAGAGGAGCTACTCTACTTTATTGTGATAACCGAAGTGCATTGCACATTGCAAACAACCCGGTCTTTCATGAACGAACGAAGCATATTGAGATTGATTGTCATTATGTTCGTGAACGTTTTGAGGTAGGGATCATCTCTCTCCACTCTGTTACCTCTTCCCAGCAGACTGCAGACTTCTTCACCAAATCCCATACTGTTCAGAGATTCCGATACTTAGTAGGCAAACTCACATTGTTTGACCCATCGTGAGTTTGAGAGGGGGTGTTAGAGATTATAGTCCCACACTGAGTAGTTGGTTAGTTTTGTATTTGGTTCCTCCTATATATAGGAGATATTGTACTCAGTTATTTCTCAATTTAATATTCAATATTGTCTTCATTTCTCTCTGATTTATCTTAACATAAAGGATGTTGATCGAATTCTTCGTTATTTGAAAGGGTCTCCAAGAAGAGAAATTTTAATGAAAAAGAATGATCATACTCAGATTATTGGCTACAGTGATGCAGACTGGGAAAGTTTTCAAGTTGATCAGAAATCTACTACCGGATATTGCATTTTTGTTGAAGGAAATTTAGTGACTTGGAGAAGCAAAAAATAGAATGCAGTTGCTTGTTCTAGCGCAGAGGCAGAATACAGAGTAATGGCTTCCACAGCGAGCAAATTAATTTGGTTTTAAGTGTTGTTGGGTGACTTGGGATTTAGTTCTTCACAACCCATTGATATGTTCAATGACAATCAATCAGCTATACATATTACTTCTAACCCTATGTTTCTTGAAAGAATGAAACACATTGAGGTTGATTGTCACTTTGTTCGATAAAATGTTCAGTCCAACATTATACGAACACCATATGTTCGAAGTGATGATCAACTAGCTAATGTACCCACCAAAGGATTACCATCATCTCACTTTGTAGAAATTATATCCAACCTTGGCTTGATTAGCATCTTCACTTTCGCTTGAGGGGGAGTGTTGGAATATATATCAATATGGCTGAGTGTTTATTGTTTGGGAATTGTTGCAACATTTACTAATGTATTAATTGTAGCCATGGGAAAATATGCAGACTCTTTGGGAGTAGTTGTTTGTTTTAATTAATTATTTAGTTGGTTGGTGTATTATAGAGGTCTCTATGCCTCTGTATATATTGTGGATTGTTGATTTGAGTTCCATGAATAAGAACTATAGAAAACCTATGTGTTCTCTTGTTTATTTCTGCTTCTTTGAATTCTTTAGATTGTAGCATGCATCCCAAAGCTGCCAAGGGTAATACAATAATTTCACAACAAGAATAGGAGAATATGGTCCACCTCTAGGCCCATTAACTCAGCTAGATGTACAATTAGGGCTTGATTGCTGCTCAAGAAGAAAGGAATTTCTAGTCAATCACAGCTGTCAGTCAAATCCACCAAAATCATGGATTTGTTACTAAGTCAACCTATTTACCATAATAATTCTAGACAAATCAGTGAAAGGTACCCTTCTGTTTTATCTTCCATAACTGATTTCTGGTCTATAAATTCCCTCCACCTCCATCCGCCAAAGGTAACTCCTACTTTCTCTACTACAAAACCCTAATCATTGTTCTCATGACTAACTTGGGCATCAGAGGGTCTTAAACCGAAATAACTTTGGGTGTGGACTTTTGCAGGTTCCCAAACATTTCCAGCCAGTCAGTTCCAGATCCTAATCTATGGTCCAGATTGCGGCTTTCTCCCTCAATAAAATAACTCATATCTGATTGTTACCACACTAAAATTAGCTGCAACAGAATTGGCACCACCTTTGGGAAAGCTAGAGATATGCCTCTCCATTCATATCTCCACCAAAAACACCTTCAGTCATGCCTCTGAGAAGAAGGCAGACAGCAACTACTGCCAGCCGCCAGGGCGAACCTCCTCCTTCGCCATCACATCCTCATTGCAAAGGGGATGCATTAGCAGGTTCCTAACACCTTTTCCCTGAACCCCATCTGATTGGGAACCGAGGGTCGGTCCATAGATCAACCCCTTCCTCGATGCCTCCTGAGCAGTCAAACCTCCACAGTGTCATCAATTCCCAGCTTGAAAGGACAGACATTCGCCAGCGCATAGATGAGAAGCGCGCCTAGGATGGTGGTTCCCGCTCGAACGCCATAGGAGCCCAAGGAGTCCTTCTCCCTAGTGACAGAAGTCCTGTCAATGCCCTCGCCATGGGGACAAAGACATGTGAGGAGCTCGACCTCAGTCAGTCGGCAAGCTACCAGGAGCAACAAAGAGGACGAGGTACTCACGACCTGAGCTGAGTTCTGAAACTTCACCGATAAAGTCCTTAGGGCCCTCAAAGGTGCCCCAACAGAGACTGCCAAACAAGTGGTCTGTGCTCTAGGAATAAGCAAGAAGAAGAATCCTACGAGTTAACTCGATCTGAGGGATGGGAAGATCTGGTGATCCGTCGCCTCCAAGAGGGGGAGAACTACCTTGATCAGATCGGGCAGGAGGAGAGTCATCGAGGTGAGGTATACTGCCCTATCCGTTCTCCCTTTACTATAGCTATTCTTGAATCCCCCGTCCCAAAAAAATTTAAGCCTCCTACCTTTGAGTCATATGATCGTGAGGTCGACCCTGCGGATCATATCGAGAGTTTCAAAACTATCATGATGATCCAAAGAACTTCCGACACACTCCTCTGTAGGACTTTCCCAGTTAACCTAAAGGGATCAGCACGATAGTGGTGCTTTCATCTCCCTTTAGGGTTAGTTTCTTCCGTCGACGAGTTCGAAGAACTCTTCCTGATGCATTTTGTCAATAGTCACAAATCCAAGAAGATGAGTGTTTCCCTGATGGAGCTGAAGCAGCGAGCAGGGGAGCCCCTCAAAAACTTCGTTAGAAGTTTCAATGCCCAGTCTAGGTCTATCCCCACCATTGACCCAGCAGTAGCTGCTGCCACATTCCGACAAAATGTTCGGGGCACCTACCTTAAGGTGTCAAGCCTCCCTGAGACTTCTCTAAGAATTTGCAAAGGTTTCATAAGTACATCGAGGCTGAGGAGGTTCTTCATCTCCAAGACGAAGGTGATCCCTCGTCTGGAAACAAATAAAAAGGTGTAAATCTGGAGGGGTCCATGAATAACCAGAAAGATGGGTTATGTTAGCGTCTTCCTCCTCTGGACTGTAGCTTCGACAAATTCTGCGCTTAATACCAATGTATCGACAATCCTCATGAAAATCGATGGTGACGGACTACTCCTCCCCCTCTAATATGAACCCATCAAATAGGAGAAGGGATAAGAACTGATGGTGTCGACTCTATAAGGATGAGATCGAAACTCTTATTCACCTTGGTCACCTCGCCAAGTACACCCAAAAGGACATGGTTAAGCCCACACCACCTCGAGGGCCAACAAACGTGTAGACAAAGATCCGCAGGCCCAAGATTCTGAACCTCTGGTCATTCTCCATTCTATCCTTGGTGGCCCATGTAGATTCTTATAGAAATAATAAAAGAAAATCTGCTGACTTCTTGCTGGTTTTGACCATTTCAGGATGTTGTCGTGACCGGCAAAAAGTTCGAAACACCGGGATTGTTTCCGGCGACGAACCCGTCGATGCTCAAGTCAATAATCAAGAAGATTATCAAAGAGCTTTTGTGGAGAAATACTGATTATCTTTTTTATGGTGGGGGTAGAGGGGTATTTATAGTCGCCTTTGGAAATAGTTTCGAGATAATCATTTATCACTACTTTCCGATGTTTTTGGATAAGAAATAGGGTTTAAATCATTTCATGATAAGAGATTTGGTTTAAACAGTCTGTCAGGGATAATCATGAATTTAAATAACCCTTTGAATAACCTAGATTTATTTAAAATGGACTATCATCCAAACCCAGTAAGGCATACCCGTTTTTTGGTTATTGGGCTTGGAAAAGATCCAGTTCCCTTTTTCAGACCCGTTTGTAGCGGAAATTACCATTTTACCCTAGAGAGCTTTGAGATTCGTGCCTGGTTTGAACGGTCCTAATTTGGTTTTATTTCTAGTCATATCACAAGTCCCCCACTCCCGAAGACTGAGTTTCACAGTATTTGAGGAGTAGTTCGCCCGTTTTTAATGGCTTATAGAATTTATCGGCGTTCTTGGGGACGTTTAGATCTTGTTTGGAGTGTAAAGATGATTTTCTGAGTTTGTAAAATACTAAGGATTATTTTTAGAATTTCCTAGATTTTTTGTGAATTTTATAGATTTTTTCAATATTTTTCGAATTATTCCCAATTTTAAAATCACTTTTTCAAATTTTATAATTAATAAATCCAATTTAAAATTATTTTTCAGAATTTTTAAGGAATTTTCCAAATTTAGATAATTATTTTTGGATTTTTAATTAATTTTTTGAATTTAAAATGATTTTATTGGATTTTTTGGGAATAATTCGACCCCAACATGCTTCTTGGCACGATCTGAGTTGTCAATCAGAGGATGTATGTGCACTGATGGGATTGAGTGGCCGTAATAAGGGGATCTGATGAAGAGGTGACATGGCTCGATCTGGGGCGTTGATCACGCCCCGGGCTCGTGCGCTGATCAATGTGAGGGGAGAGGGGAAGGAGGCAGGCGACGTGGCTTGATCTGAGTCGCTGATCACCATCAGGCTCGCACACTAATGGGATTGAGCAGTCGCGATGAGGGGATCTGATGAAGAGGCGACATGGCTCGATCTGGGGCGTTGATCACCCCCCAGGCTTGCATGCTGATGCATATGAGCAGAGGGGGCAACGTGGCAAGATCTGGGCCGTTGATCATGATCGAGCGGGCATCGGGAGGCAGAGCTTTTCTTCCATTTTTCATTCGGTTTTTGTTCTGTTCAGCTCGAGTCGGAGAACATGAGATCGTTCGCCCAATCAACACGTGGCGGTCAAAGGTTGACCGTTGACCTTTTTTAAAATCTCAGCCGTCGATCAAGATTGAGCTCGGATCGGTGGGAGAGTATTTTTTGCCATTTTTCGATCGGTTCTTTGTCTGCTCGGTGCGTTTCGGCAAGCAATTTTGTGACTTTGGCGAACGGTTTTGTGACTTCGGCAAATGTTGGCAAACATTTTTGTGACTTCGGCGAACATTTTTGTGGCTTCAGTGAACGTTTTTGGTGAACGCCTATGTGGCGACACGTGGTCGTTGACCGTTGACTGGTCAGCGCAATTTCTCGCATTTTTCGTTCGGTTCTTCATCTGTTCTGCATGCTTCGGCGAATGAAGCAGCTACTTTGGCGAACATGGTGAACGATTTGGCAAGCTTCGGTGAGGAGGAGAGATGGTCTCCGAACTCGTTTGAAAGAAGGTCACTCGAAAGGTGAGTGGGACAAAGATCATCACCATAATCTAGGGGAGAACCTCTTGTGATACGAGTTTGAGGAGAACTTCTAGAGGAGAGTTGAGCTCCAAACTTATAGGGAAGAAGGCCACTCAGAAGGCGAGCGGGGTGAAGAGCATCTCCAGGCTCTAGGATAGTGTCGTTCGGGAGGCAATCTTGAGGAGCAACTCTAGGCGAGAGTTGAGCTCTAAACTCGTTTGGAAGAAGACCACTCGGGAGGCGACAGGGGCGAAGAACATCACAAGGCTCTAGGAGAGAGCCATTCGGGAGGCGATCTTGAGGAGCAACTCTAGGAGAGTGTTAAGCTCTGAACTCATTTGGAAGAAGGCCACTCGGGAGGCAAGCGGGGGCGAAGGGCATCTCCAGGCTCTAGGAGATAGTTGTTCAGGAGGCGAGCTTGAATAGCAACTCTAGGGGAGAGTTGAACTCCGAACTCGTTTGGAAGAAGGCCACTAGGGAGGAGAGCAGGGAGAAGAGCATCACCAGGCTCTAGGAGAGAGCCGTTTAGGAGGCGAGCTTGAGGATCAACTCTAGGGGATAGTTGAGCTCCGAACTCATTTGAAAGAAGGCCACTCGGGAGGCGAGTGGGGCGAATAGCATCTCCAGGCTCTATGAGAGAGTCGTTCGGGTGACGAGCTTGAGGAGTAACTCTAGGGGAGAGTTGAGCTCCGAACTCGTTTGGAAGAAGGACACTCGGGAGGCGAGCAGGGTGAAGAGCATCACCAGGCTCTAAAGAGAGTTGTTCGGGAGGCGAGCTTGAAGAGAAACTCTAGGGGAGAGTTGAGCTCTGGACTCATTTGGAAAAAGGCCACTCGGGAGGCGAGCGGGGCGAAGAGCATCACCAGGCTCTAGGAGAGAGCCGTTCGGGAGGCAATCTTGAGGAGCAATTCTAGGGGAGAGTTGAGCTCCAAACTCGTTTGGAAGAAGGCCCTCGGGAGGCGAGCAGGGCGAAGAGCATCACTAGGCTCTAGGAGAGAGCCGTTCGGGAGGCGAGCTTAAGGAGCTACTCTAGGGGAGAGTTGGGCTCCGAAATCATTTGGAAGAAGGCCACTCAGAAGGTGAGTGGGGCGAAGAACATCACCAAGCTCTAGGAGAGAGCCGTTCGGGAGGCAAGTTTGAGGAGCAACTCTAGGGGAGAGTTGAGTTGTGAACTTGACGTTTGATCCCGACAAATTTGTAGAAGAAACCCGAGGAGGGGGGTGGCGCCGACCTTGCCATTTTGGACCTAACAGATTTGTAGAGGCAACCCGAGGAGGAAGACGGATGCCTAACTTGTCATCTGAACCCAACAAGTTCATTGAGGCAACTTAAAGACTGAGTTGGATGTCATGTCTGATGCTGGAAGGTAAACTAATTGTAGGAGAAGCTCCACGGAAGAGCTGGGCTCCAGCACCATCACATGGAATTAAGGAGTGACTGGTGTGGCTCGGAAGAGGAGCTGAGCACGGAGCTTGCTGTTGAGGGTTGTCTAGCCGCAGGAGCAGCTCTAAGGGCGAGCTAGGCCCCAGATTCAATATGATTGAGTCAAGTTTTGGAGATAGCCCTAGGAAAGAGCTAGTCTTCGAACTTGCTTGTTGGAATCAACCAGTTTCAGGAGTAGTTCGAATGGTCATTTCGAGCTCCGAACCTACATACTTGCAAGTTGTGAGGGCAATTTCGAGCCATGATTGTGAACTCCGAACCAGTTTTTCCGAAGTTATCAACGAGTTGTAGAAGCAATTCTGAATGGTGAGTGTAACACCCCGAATCCCAAAATACACTGAATCCGAGATGTTCTACAGGATCTTTTCACTTTCTTAGTACAATTTTACAAGGAATTTAAATTTTCACTTTACATCAGAGTTTACATCATATATTACATTTACATTCCACAGCGGAAGCAAAATTTACAACAATGAAACAAATGTACAACAACATTGAATGCATCTTTAAGCATTTGTTCCTCTTTAACCTTTTTCATGCCATTTATCCTGCATACAAAACTGTGGGTACGTCAGTTTATTCAACCGACGATAATTATACATGGCCATCCTCTCTATGCCAGAAATAGTATAACGATTCTCATTTCTTAACAGATCACATACTTGTTCACATAACAATTAAAGTAAAGGGGGAAAATCTTAATGACGTCGTGTCGTGATCGTGCACTTAATCCTTAATGCAATTAGTTAATTTACATGACACTAATGCGCACTTGTTCGGATTCTATGCATCCCATACTACATAGGTCCGAGGGCAAGCCTCTTAATCGTTCTTCATTTTTGTAGGGTTCAATCCCTCGCCATGACTTAATCTACTACTGTAATTACGGTGAGTATCCTAGATGATCTATGAGTACAAGCACGTGCACTGGACCCTGGAGGGGAACCCCACGCCATGTCTTGACTCATCAAGCATGCATTCTGTGGCAATTCAGCCTCCTCCCTGAACACGATCCTCTTGCAGTCACCAAACATCCCACAAGCGTGGCTAAAGTCCGATCATTACTGAGTTGTGCCCACGCCATGTCTTGACTCATCAAGCATGCATTCTGTGGCTCACACACCCGCACCGTAAACTCTAGTTCTCATACTTATGTTTTCTCTCACTTTCATCACATCTCCACTATGTACTAATTATTAGAATCATGAATAAAATCAAAGCTCTAGAGTTAGCCTCTCCACTAAACCGGGCTTATTCATTTCATTCTCACATGACCAACCTTGGTCTTCTTTTCAATTTCATTTCATTTCCATTGCCGGGGGAGACTTAGCTACTCTTTTGTTTCAATTTCCAATTCACAACTTCCAATTTGAGCATTTCCAACTCAAGGATTCATTTTCATTGCCTCAGCATATCATGTTCTTAACTTTCATATTCATGTAATTCTCAATTTAAAACTATGATTCATTTCATGTAAATTCATGCAGCAACAAAATAGAGTTTATCAACATCAACCATAAAGTTCACAATCTTTAACATAAACTGAAATAAGATTCTCTGACATATCAAAAGACACTCTGGACAGTCGACTTGGAAAATACCAGTCGACTTGTACAGTCAATTCAAGTTCTTCATAATCACTCGGGAGAGTCGACTGCTGCATATGGCCAGTCGGCTGCTCCGCAACTTTCTATGCTCAAAATATCATTCACGTGACAGTCGACTGTCAACAAATCAGCCGTCTGTCCCGGTCTTAACAGTATATATTCATGTTCGGCTCAGTCGACTTGCTACTCGCATTAGGTCGACTGGACAGGTTCACATTTCAAATTAAGGGATTATCTTTCCATCAGTTCTTACATGCACATGCATCATGGTGTCAAATTACAATATACATATATTCATGCTTCATAAACACGTGGTTTCTTAACTGTTCATTAACATCACAACATGGAATTTCAAATAACTAATATTGTCTTTTCTTCAAGGAAGTGTTAAACATGCGTTTACACTTGTTCATAACTTTCTTGCAAAGATGAAATATTAATCTCAATTTATTACACTAGGACAACACAAAGGAAATATCTCATTGTTGGATCCTGTAGGCGAGACAACAAACACTAGAGGGGGGTGAATAGTGTTAATAAAAAAAACTGCGGAAATTTTCTCGGTGCAGTCGACTTGGTTGTGACCCAGTCGACTGATATAACTAAAATAAAGCAAAAACAGTAACTCTGTGCAGTCGACTTATAGGTAAGATAGGCGACTGAAGACACAATGAAAATACAACTTATGACACTGACCAGTCGACTGATAGTGCAAGGAGTCGACTGTCCAGACACTTTTTGCAGAACTTAAGTAAACAAGAGTAAATGCAAAATCAAGACAACCAATCACAGAGTACACAAGATATATCCTGGTTCGGTCCTCCCGACCTACATCCAGTCCCCAAGCAACCCACTTGAGATTTCCACTATTCTTGAAAAAGTTTACAAGAATACACTACGGCGTTAAGACAACAACCTTGTCTAACCCGTAGTCCTTTCTCTCAACCAGAGAAAGCAAACCCACTCTACTACCAAGAGTGAAATAAACCGACTCTACAACCTAGAGTCAAAAACACTCTCCAACCGAGAGCAAAAGAACAAGAGAAACTTTACAGTCAACCTATAGCCTTGTTGATGTGTTGTGTTGTTGCACGTGGCTAAAACAAGGTCGACTTCTATACTCAGTCCAGAGCGAATTCGTTGCTATACTGGACTGAATGTAGAGAACCAAAGAGTATGAACTTGAAAGTTTTTTTTTCAAAAATATCACTTAGACTTTTTCTCAAGGAATGCTCGGATTTCAAAGAATGTTCTGTAGATCTTTTCAGTGAGATCTGAACTCTACTTATAGAGTTTGATCTCCTGGATGTTGGGAGACAGTTACTCCAACTGTCAACCAACGGATCTAAGCTTTTGATTTTGAAAAATTCGATTTTGAAAACAGAAAACGGTCAAAAGCTCTCGAACAGTCGACTGGGTTGCCATATGAGTCGACTGGTCAGAGTTTGAATAAATTTAAACAGTTTTGTACTGTCAGTCGACTGGCAGAGGCTTAAGTCGACTGGTACTCAAAAGTTAAATTACTTCAAACTGTTTTGACTCTTTTTGGGGGTTTTTAAGAGACACACATATTATGAAATTTTAAGTGTGTGTGTGTGACAAGGCTTTACATCAGACTAAGACTCAACAAAAGTAAAATACAATGTTTTACAAGACATAATAACTTGACACATTTGAGCTTGAGATCTTGAGTCTTGATTTGAGTCTTGAGTCTTGTTTTGAGTGAAGTCTTTGTCTGTAGTCTTTGAGCTTGTTCATTTGTTCAGCTGAAATAATCTTTTGTATGTGCAACCTGCAATGTTAGCTGTATAACATAGACACATGTTGCAGTGTGTTGTGATCATCAAAATCAAGAATCAACACTCATTTCATGGAATTACTGGACTATTCATAGTTTAATCAAAGCATCGGTCGGCTGTTCATATCATCAGTCGACTGTACAGGTTATTCTCAGTTTACTAATTATCACTAGTTCTTTTTCATCCGTTCACATCTCCTCCATCATATATAACATGGGGGAATATGAATTTAGCAATCATACTATCACTTCTGTTTTGCATACATGTACATTATCAAATCATGAAGATATTCGCCTCGTACCAGTCGACTTGTACATGCGACAGTCGACTGTACCGACCCATTTTGTTCTTATTTACAGTGTCGTTATTACACTATTAGTCCTTCACAATTATCATCATAAACATACTCAGGCAATTCTAATACGTTTGAATTTACTTCTCACAAGCATAGTAACAATCATCATAATCATGGCATATTTTCTACACTAGAAGTCCTGAGAAACACCCACCTTATTGACGAAATAACCGAAATCCAGAAAAGCTCCTTAATGCAGTGGACGACTCCTTGCTCCACACCGAAACCTTCAGAAGATGATGCCCGGCCTCCACAGAAAAACACACACACTCTCTCACAATATAGTTCTCTTACAAAATGATCTTAGTGTAAAAGAACCAATGAATGAGAGGGGATGAGTGTCATTTTGATATTTTTCACAGATGAACGGATAACTACATCCCCATCGTGTTTTTGGACAACCCTCATATTTGTGTAAAACAAATAAATGAGTTGGGGATAATAGTTGGGTTGATTAGATAGAGAGAGAAAATCATAAAGACTACTATTTTGAAATAAGGGGACAAGATTAAAACGATCAAGATCATTGAAGTTAACAAATCTTCCAGGGAAGATGGTAATGGTACAAATAAGGTACCATTGTTCAATGAGATCGGGACTTAAAAGAAATTGAGTGTAATCTTGAGATGAAGAACTACCCTCATGAGATCTCTTGGATCTTTTAGGAGCCATAAAAGGAGAGAGTTGGAATGATTTTACCAAAGAGAAAGACGAAAGATCAGAACAGAGGCGAGCACCAGCAGTAGTTGTGAGTCGACTTCCTTCTTCTTCACAGATTAGGGTTTGGGATTTTGGTGAAAAAATTTGAGATCGGTAAAGGTGAGAAAGAGAGGGCTGGTAAAGGGTTTTAACTGAGGGCAGACGGCTGAGATTAAAGAGGAAAGAAATCGACGGTTGAGATAAGAGATCACGGGTAAAAAAGAAGTGAATTTTATCTCAAAAGCTGCGATGAATAGTCGCTGAAGATAATTGAGTTCGCGACAGTCGACTGGTAGGGTATATCAGTCGACTTAGTCGAGAAGAGACTAAAATTTTATGTCTACTTATCAGTCGACTGGTATAATAGCCAGGCGACTGGTCAGAAAAAAAATAGATATGTTTTAAAGTTCAGTACAGTCGACTTATTCAAGAACATAGTCGACTTAACAGAAACAATTTTCAACAAATATCAATAAAATCACAAATTCCAAGTTCTCTTCTTAAGTTAATGAAAGTATCTTCTTTAAGGGGTTTGGTAAATATGTCTGCTACTTGTTTATCAGCAGAGATAAAGTCTAAAGATATATCTCCTTTTAAAACATGATCACGTAGAAAATGATGTCGAATATCAATATGTTTCGTACGTGAATGTTGAATCGGATTTTTAGATAAATTAATTGCACTGGTATTATCACACATAATTGAGGGTTTCTCAAATGAAATACCATAATCTAATAAAGTTTGTTTCATCCACAAGATTTGTGCACATGTCAAACTTGCAGCGATATACTCAGCTTCTGTTGTTGATAGGGACATGGAATTTTGCTTTTTACTGCACCAAGAGACTAGGGAATGTCCCAAAAAGTGACATGTACCACTAGTACTCTTGCGATCAGTTTTGCTTCCAGCAAAATCAGCATCGCTATATGACAGAAGTTGAAAATTATCGGTGCGTGGATAAAATAAACCATATTCAGATGTGCCTTTAATATATCTTAAAATTCGTTTCACTGCTTTTAAATGAGACTCTTTAGGACTAGATTGATATCTAGCACATAAACATACGCTGAACATAATATCTGGTCTACTTGCAGTAATATATAAGAGTGAACCAATCATACCTCGATAGAGTTTTTGATCAACACTCTTACCTAATATATCTTTGTCAAGAGTAGTAGTAGTAGTAGCCATAGGTGTGGATTTACTACTAGTACTATCCATGTTAAAACGTTTGAGTAATTCCTTTGCATATTTTCCTTGATTGATAAATATGCCACTTGAGGACTGTTTAATTTGAAGTCCAAGGAAATAATTGAGTTCACCCATGTGACTCATCTCAAATTCATTTTTCATGGTATTAGCAAACTCTTGACATAGATTATTATTAGTAGAACCAAAAATTATATCATCAACATATATTTGTATGATTAAGATATCATTTTTAACTCTTTTGATAAACAATGTAGTGTCTACTTTACCTATTTCAAATCCTGTTTCTAAAAGAAAAGTTTTCAAACGATCATACCAAGCACGAGGTGCTTGCTTAAGACCGTATAAAGCCTTTTTCAATTTATAAACATGATCTAAAAATTGTTCATGTTCAAAACCTGGTGGTTGTTTAACATAAACATTTTCTTTAATAAACCCATTAAGAAAAGCACTTTTAACATCCATTTGATAAAGTATAAAAATTCATGAAACAAGCAAAAGATAATAAAATACGAATAGATTCTAGTCTAGCAACAGGAGCATATGTTTCATCAAAATCTATACCTTCTTCTTGATTATACCCTTGAGCAACTAATCTAGCCTTGTTCCTTACAACTTGTCCTGATTCATCTAACTTATTTTTAAATACCCATTTGGTACCAATAATAGTCTGATCAGGAGGTCGAGGAACTAAATCTCATACATCATTCCTTATAAATTGGTTTAGTTCATCTTGCATGGCATTCATCCAATATTCATTCTCACAAGCTTCTTGTATATTTTTCGGTTCAAAATCCGACAAGAATGCTGTATGAGAAATCATATTAACATGTGAATGTGTCTGAATACCATGGGAGATGTCACCAATTATTAAGTCATGAGGATGATCTTTAACTTCAACAAATGACTTTGGTAAAGTTGAAGATATCACAATAGGATCAGTCGACTTACCAGGTTCTTCAGTCGACTGCTTTACTTCAGTCGACTGGAAGTCCTTATCAGTCGACTTATCAGTCAGATTAGTTTGTTCTAAAGATTTAATCACATTATCTAAAGGTGATGAATCAATTTCATCATCTTTATTTAAAGTTGATGAAGGCAGAGATTCATCGAATGAAACATGCATTGATTCTTCAATAGTCATTGTAGACTTATTAAAAATTCTATATACTTTACTCCTATTTGAGTATCCTAAAAAGATACCTTCATTAGATCTAGGATCAAATTTGTCTAAATTATCTTTTGTGTTTAGAATAAAACACTTACAACCAAATGTCTTAAAGTAAGAGACTTTAGGAATTTTGTTAAAAAATAACTCATAACAAGTCTTCTTTAGCTTAGGTCTTATAAGAATCCTATTTAAAACATAACAAGCTGTAGCAACAGCTTCAGCCCAAAAGTGCTTTGGTAAATTGCTTTCAACAAGCATAGTACGTGCGCATTCTTGCAAAGTCCTATTCTTCCGTTCAACCACTCCATTTTGTGGTGAAGCTCTAGGAAATGCAAATGAATGTGTTATACCATTCTTGTTGCAATATTCTGTAAGTGTTTCATTCTCAAATTCTCCACCATGATCACTTCTAATAGTGACTATGGTTAGAGATTTTTGATTTTGAATACGTTTACAAAAATGTGCAAATTCATCAAACGCATCATTTTTATGTTTTAAAAAGAATGTCCAAGTGAATCTTGAAAAATCATCTACTAAAACAAATACATATCTACTTTTATTTAAAGAAGCAACTCTAGCAGGGTCAAATAAATCCATATGAATTAATTCGAGCGGCCTACTAGTGGAAATTACTTCTTTTGTTTTAAAAGTGGATTTGATTTGTTTTCCTAGTTGACATGCATCACATAACTTATCCTTTTTAAAGGATAGTTTTGGCAGTCCTTTAACTAGGTTATATTTAGATAATTTTGAGAGATTTTTCATGTTCACATGTCCAAATCTTCTATGCCATAGCCAAGATTCATTGTTAGAGGCTATTAAACAAAAGTCATTTGAAAAATCAATTGCATTCAAACACAATTCATAAATATTATTTTTACGAAAACCTTGAAAAATAACATTTTGCATAGTAGAGTCATAAATCAAGCATGCATCTTTTTCAAAAACTATTTTATACCCTTTATCACATAATTGACTAATGCTTAAAAGATTATGCTTTAAACCACTAACTAATAATACATTTTCTATGGTTGGGTTAGAAGTTTTACCGACCATGCCAATACCTATGACTTTGTCTTTGTTGTTATCTCCAAAGGTGACGGTTCCTCCATCTATGCTTTGAATGGTGGATAGTAGGTTGGCATGTCCTGTCATGTATTTTGAACATCTGCTGTCTAATATCCAGCGTTCTTTCTTGGGTACCTATAAAAAGTTTAAGGTAAATATGGTACCCTTTTTATTGGGTCCAAAACACATTAGTTTGGGGGAAACCAAACCCATGAAGAGTTTGATCTTCCTCCATAAGCAGGAATATAATAAATAGAATTACACACAGTTAAAACATATGAGTTAATATAAGCAATTCTATCATTCTTATTTAAGCTGACTGGAACCTATATAACCTTGTTCTGTCCAGTCGACTTACCAGTGTCCTTCAGTCGACTGCTATTGTGAGTCAGTCGACTTGATGGTATACTAGGTCGACTTATATGAGGTTTTGATCTTGTTGAATAAGATCCAATTCCTCTGGACAGACGACTGGTTGTTTGGTTCAGTCGACTTAACCAAACGGTAGTCTTGCTTTTATCACTAAAATTAACAACCTTAGGCTTTTCAAAGAAATCATATAACTTGTGTGTAACACTAGAAATAGATGCTGATTTATTTTTACTAGTGTTTACAGCCGGAGATTCTTTTACAGAAGATTTTTTAAAACCAAGTCCATATTTTTGACTAGATTTTACTTGATGATGAAGCATATCATTTAAATTCTCTTTGCCTTTGTTAAACTTAGATACGTTCTTTGAAATCTCTTCATAATTCTTTTTGAGAGTTTCAAGATCAGTATCTAAACTTGCAATGCGAGAATTTAAGGATTTTACTTCCTTATCAAGGTTAAGATTTTCTTGATTAAGTGTTTGATTCACTTTCTCAAGATTCTTAACTCTAATCTTTTCTTTCTTTAACTCTTGGAATATTTCATTAAAAGCATCAAGAAGATCTTCTGAATCATAGTCATTACTTACATGTTCTTGTGCAGCCATGAAACACATATTTGCCACTTCGTTGTTTTCATCCGTTTCTTCTTCGGAAGACGAATCACTATCATCCCATGTAGCTTGATAAGCCTTCTTGTTCTTGGTAAATTTGTTCTTTGAATATTTGTCCTTTTTGAAGTTGGATGATTTTTCCTTGTTCTTTGCATTTTCTAAGGGACAATCCTTCTTTATGTGACCTATTTTATTGCACCTAAAACATGTAAGAGGGTCATTAGAATCTCTAACTTTAGAATTAAACTTACCCTTCTTTAAGAACTTCTTGAATCTTCGAGTGAACATTGCTATCTCCTCTTCATCTTCTTCCTCATCTTCTGAGTCTGTCATGGCTTTAAAAGCCAATGATTTCTTCTTTGTTTGCTGTGATTTTGTATCCTTCTTTCGATCTTCAAGTTGGACCTCGTATGCCATGAGATTGCCCACAAGATTCTCAAGAGAAAGTTGTGACAAGTCATTTGCTTCCTCTATTGCTGTGGTCTTCTTCTCCCATTCTGGAGTGAGTGCACGTAATACTTTTCTAACCATCTCCGCTTGAGTGTAAATCTTTCCAAGTGCCACAAGAGAGTTTGTGATGTCTGTGAATCTGGTGATCATCTCGGACACAGTCTCATTTTTCTTCATTCTGAACATCTCAAACCTGTGCACAAGAACAGAAATTTTAGATTCCTTTACTTTATTTGTTCCTTCATGTGTTACCTCGAGTGTATGCCAGATTTGATGTGCGGTTGTAGCATTGGATACACGGTTGAATTCTTCCTTTGTAAGTGCACAAAATAAGGCATTCATTGCTTTGGCATTGTTCATTGTTTGGTTCTTTTGATCATCATTCCATTGTGCATATGGAATGGTAGGGGCAGTGTATTCCGTCTCTGTCATTTGCCATATCTCGTAGTTGATTGATTGGAGGTAGATTCTCATTCGGCACTTCCAATAATTGTAGTTAGTTCCATCGAATAGCGGTGGCCGTTGTGTAGATTGGCCTTCATGGTACTGATTTGTATTTGAAGTAGTTGCCATAGCCTGTAACCTTGCTCTGATACCAAGTGTTGGATCCTGTAGGCGAGACAACAAACACTAGAGGGGGGGTGAATAGTGTTAATAAAAAAAACTGCGGAAATTTTCTCGGTGCAGTCGACTTGGTTGTGACCCAGTCGACTGATATAACTAAAATAAAGCAAAAACAGTAACTCTGTGCAGTCGACTTATAGGTAAGATAGGCGACTGAAGACACAATGAAAATACAACTTATGACACTGACCAGTCGACTGATAGTGCACGGAGTCGACTGTCCAGACACTTTTTGCAGAACTTAAGTAAACAAGAGTAAATGCAAAATCAAGACAACCAATCACAGAGTACACAAGATATATCCTGGTTCGGTCCTCCCGACCTACATCCAGTCCCCAAGCAACCCACTTGAGATTTCCACTATTCTTGAAAAAGTTTACAAGAATACACTACGGCGTTAAGACAACAACCTTGTCTAACCCGTAGTCCTTTCTCTCAACCAGAGAAAGCAAACCCACTCTACTACCAAGAGTGAAATAAGCCGACTCTACAACCTAGAGTCAAAAACACTCTCCAACCGAGAGCAAAAGAACAAGAGAAACTTTACAGTCAACCTATAGCCTTGTTGATGTGTTGTGTTGTTGCACGTGGCTAAAACAAGGTCGACTTCTATACTCAGTCCAGAGCGAATTCGTTGCTATACTGGACTGAATGTAGAGAACCAAAGAGTATGAACTTGAAAGTTTTTTTTTCAAAAATATCACTTAGACTTTTTCTCAAGGAATGCTCGGATTTCAAAGAATGTTCTGTAGATCTTTTCAGTGAGATCTGAACTCTACTTATAGAGTTTGATCTCCTGGACGTTGGGAGACAGTTACTCCAACTGTCAACCAACGGATCTAAGCTTTTGATTTTGAAAAATTCGATTTTGAAAACAGAAAACGGTCAAAAGCTCTCGAACAGTCGACTGGGTTGCCATATGAGTCGACTGGTCAGAGTTTGAATAAATTTAAACAGTTTTGTACTGTCAGTCGACTGGCAGAGGCTTAAGTCGACTAGTACTCAAAAGTTAAATTACTTCAAACTGTTTTGACTCTTTTTGGGGGTTTTTAAGAGACACACATATTATGAAATTTTAAGGGTGTGTGTGTGTGACAAGGCTTTACATCAGACTAAGACTCAACAAAAGTAAAATACAATGTTTTACAAGACATAATAACTTGACACATTTGAGCTTGAGATCTTGAGTCTTGATTTGAGTCTTGAGTCTTGTTTTGAGTGAAGTCTTTGTCTGTAGTCTTTGAGCTTGTTCATTTGTTCAGCTGAAATAATCTTTTGTATGTGCAACCTGCAATGTTAGCTGTATAACATAGACACATGTTGCAGTGTGTTGTGATCATCAAAATCAAGAATCAACACTCATTTCATGGAATTACTGGACTATTCATAGTTTAATCAAAGCATTGGTCGGCTGTTCATATCATCAGTCGACTGTACAGGTTATTCTCAGTTTACTAATTATCACTAGTTCTTTTTCATTCGTTCACATCTCCTCCATCATATATAACATGGGGGAATATGAATTTAGCAATCATACTATCACTTCTGTTTTGCATACATGTACATTATCAAATCATGAAGATATTCGCCTCGTACCAGTCGACTTGTACATGCGACAGTCGACTGTACCGACCCATTTTGTTCTTATTTACAGTGTCGTTATTACACTATTAGTCCTTCACAATTATCATCATAAACATACTCAGACAATTCTAATACGTTTGAATTTACTTCTCACAAGCATAGTAACAATCATCATAATCATGGCATATTTTCTACACTAGAAGTCCTGAGAAACACCCACCTTATTGACGAAATAACCGAAATCCAGAAAAGCTCCTTAATGCAATGGACGACTCCTTGCTCCTTGCTCCTTGCTCCACACCGAAACCTTCAGAAGATGATGCCCGGCCTCCACAGAAAAACACACACACTCTCTCACAATATAGTTCTCTTACAAAATGATCTTAGTGTAAAAGAACCAATGAATGAGAGGGGGTATTTATACACTAATTGAGTGAGATGGAGGGCTAGGATTCAGTAGATGGTTATAGGATCAAAGGCTAGGATGAGCTAGGTAGTTGTGATAACCACCCACACTCCAAATAACTACCCATGACTCACACCCACTTCTCTACCCAATCCGGCCAAGAATGTGTGCTTATGCACGTGTACATGAAGTGCACGTGTAAGCACAAGCCACCCTAACAAAAATTACTACACACCTAACAAGTCTTTTAAAAAAGAAAATGTTACACATTACAAGTTGTAGAAAATAAGAAAAGGGATTAAATCCATGGGCTTAAATTAATTGGGCCAAGATAAATATTTTAAAAGAAAAATAAGTAAACTAACATTTGGGCTTTAGGAAAATGCTTTATAGAAAACAATATTCTTATTCATCACGTTGAAAATAATAGCCAAAATATTACACGTGCACACTACGTGCAAAAATAAATAATTCTTCATACATTTGAAAAATCAGGGTATTACAGTGAGTCACTCCGCACTTGCTTGTTTGCAAGCGACTAAAGTAGCGTCAAACCAAGTATTGGACTCCAAACTTGCTGTTTGAAAGTTTCAACGAGTTGTAGGAGCAATTCCAAATGGTGAGCTACTCTGCACTTCCTTGTTTGCAAGTGACTAAAGCAGCGTCGAACCAAGTGTTGGAATTCAAACTCATCATTTGAGCCTAGCAAGTTGTGGGAGCAGCCCTAGGGGACAAGCTGGACTCCTAACTTGTTGTTTAATGAGTCGTAGATGTGACTCAAGGCATGAGGGCAATGCAATAATTTTTAAAAGAAAACCTAAGTTTTTTTAAAACAAACTAAGTGGTCACTTCAATGGTGCGAGCCTTTATTACATGCTTTGGCCATATTGCTAGTGGCGGCCTTATTGAAAACTGAAAACCTATTTCTATGAGAGGGTGTTCGGCCCCCTCGTGGTATTTTATTTGATGCTCAGTATTCCAAGTCCGCCTTCCTCGAAGAGGGGGATCTCCTTGAGTTCATTAACTAGTTCAGAAAGGACTTGACTATTCCGTTGGGGGAGCTCTAATGCTTCAAGTGGGAGGACTGAGCCCCCATTGTGGTTTTGTAGCACCTCCGAGCTGTCTCTTGGTTTTCTTTGAATTCTCCTATCCCTGTAGAGGTTGAAAATTTAAACTTCATGTAAAAGGCTGAGAGTACGACATGAAGTACTGCTAGGCCTGGTCGACCCAGCATTGTAAGTGGCCTTCACATCGACGACCATGAAGTCCATCGCCTCTATCCGGGTAGTCGGGGTTTTTCCTACGATCACATCAAGAGTGACTATTCCCTCGTTTGGTACTAGAACCCTAGAGAACCCGTGGAGTGTGTATTCGGCAGGCTTGAGACAATCTTAAGAAAGTTTGAGGCCTTGGAAGGCTTCCAAGAAGAGGATATTGACGGAACTGCCATTGTCGACCAGGATTCGGTGCACCTCGTGGTTGGCCATGTGGAGACTAATTACGAGCGCGTCATAGTGGGGCGTTCGGATGCCTTCCAGTTCTTTGCATGAGAATGTCACTGAAACCCCAGGGTTCATGGCCGGGGGTAAGTTCTGGACCGAACTCACCTCTCGGATGAAGGCCTTTTGGGAGGAGTTTGATTCTCCCCCCATTGGACCTCCATGGATATGGTGGAGGATGGCCCCAGCTTCGGAGTCTTGGAACTCGGCGAGCCTTTCGGTTCTCTTGTTGGCTCCTCGGGGTAGAGGATTGGCCCCGTCCTTTATAACGAACTTGGCTAGGTGTCCCTTCTGTATGAGTTCTTCGATCTCCTCCTTGAGAGTCCGACAATCATCCGTGGCGTGGTCATGGTTCCTATGAAAGCAGCACCAGTTTCCTATGCTCCTCCTCTTCACTGGGGTATTCATTCTAGGGGGAGCGTGGAGTAGGCCCTTCCTTATCCACCTCCAGAATAACTGCTAATATACTAGCATTGAGGGGGGTGAACTTCTCCAAACGAGGAGCTGGGTAGCACTGGCCATTGTCAGCTTTCTGGAATTTTTGGAACCCTTCTTCATTTGTATTCTTCCGTTTGTTCCTGGAAGATGGCTCCTCTCGGCTGGGGGGGTTGAGAGCCTCTTCCGCTCGGATGTACTTCTCACTCCTGAGCAGGAGTTCCGAGAAGTCCCAAGGAGGCTTCTTGACAAGGGACGCCTTGAGGTCGACATTTTTGACGCTGTGTGTCACGCCCTGCTTCCCATTATACGGGCACATATGTAACTGAGGTCCAGCGAATGATATAAGTATACCAACTCATGTCATCCATAAGCTGTACAATACCAGCATGCTCAACAACACAATAATAATCACGGGAACAAAAATATAGTACCATAACCAGTATATGAGATAAAAGAACTTACAATAAGTCCGAGAATAAACAATCCAGTAAGTAGTTCGCCAAGTTCCTTTAGTATCCCATCTTTGTACCTGTATAACATTAACTCAAAGAGAGGTAGATGGTACCCGTTAGAGCAAGCTACGGGCCGCAAGTAGTACAAGTAAAATAAAAATAGGAAAACAAGACATAACAGAGAAAGCAATAAGAACTGAGAATTTAAATACGGAACAAATATGATAACAAGAAACAATATCCATAACAAGAAGGAAATAAGAACTGAATAAGTCTCAAAATATAACCAATCGGGAACAAGGAATCATGTAACAAGAAACATGTCGTATCAACAGGAATATTGTAACTTATAAACATGTAACATGTAACTTGTAAGCGGGAATCATATAACAGGTAGACTGAGCATGTAACATGTAAACAAGAATCTTGGAACTGGTATACAGGAATCATATAACTTGTAAACAGGACATGTAACATGAATATGCATGTGCTTAGTGTTAATCTTAAGTCCATTCATTTAATCAGACATATCTAATGCATACAATCATGTGTCCCATACCACAGGTTCGGGTGCATACATGTATGTTAATGTTTAGACTCTAGTGGCAAATTATACAGGGTTAAGTACTGGGGAAATCATGTAAACATGCATCATGTAATCATGTAATGGAGTCTAAAGGTGGCCCGGTAGAGTCTAGAGGTGGCCCCCATCACCCATGATGTGGCACTTAGTTCTACGTGGCACTTAGTTCCATGTAACTTGTGAACGTGTAATTAAGTAATCATGTAATCATGTAATGGAGTCTAGAGGTGTCCTCCGTAGAGTCTAGAGGTGGCCCCCGTCACCATGACGTGGTACTTAGTTCCATGTAACTTGTAAATGAAATCACTAGTTTGGGAAACACGGGCTCCCGTCCGAGTACAATCTCCTATATCGTCCACTACTAGGTCTTACTCTTATTTCCCGGCTTGTTATTCTTTTATAATAGCTAACATGAACATGGACATGATAACAGGTAACAGGACAGGATCAAGGGGGTGTCAAGGTCTATGCAGTACAGGTAATATAATTCAGTTCATAAAATGCAAGGTACAAACATATATGTATTTAAAAACATGAAGGCATAACTTTGGGCAGCAAGACGTTGCTGCACAAAACCAAACTTTCTTGCTGCTACAGGAAAGTGAAATCAGTTTCGTCAGGATTTCTAGAAACTAGACTACATGCTGGTTCCGACGCATATTTATACGATACATTATAAAAACAGAAACTATGTCAACCAGACAGTTCTTTACTGATCTATTGTTCAGGCTGCAGACCAGGGTCAAATTTTTATATGTAAAAATTAACTTTAAATTCATTTAAAAATCTTACAAAATTTATAAATTGATTCATAATCATGTCTAGTAACATTCCAATCAATATCAATCTTTATTCACCTATTAACATTACATTTTAATTTATGAAACATGTCAATGTGCTATAAGTAACAATCTGGAATGTGTAGACCTAGCAGTATGAAAAACATGATAACTCATTATCTACAACTCGGAATTCAGATCCGTCAAATGTTCCAGGAACTAGATTCACGGGACTACGAATGTCATGTTCAAAGCTCTAATTAATTTAAAAAGTAGCAGTAGTTAGGTCAAAATCTAGCTAAAAGTTATAGCAACAACAAGACAGCAACTTGCCAACTCAAATTGCAACGGTTCTTACTTGCAAACATATCGTTTCAAATTCATGTTTGTGCAATGAATGTGGAGACAATGGAAACTACAAACTTTTTATGGCATCGAATCATAGAGGCAAAAGAATTGATTCGATTCAATATAACGAATAATCACGAATCAGGAATACCACAAGAATAACAGAATTCAAATGCAATTATCTAATTACTAATTGCGGGTGATTAAACAATATGCTTGTACGGAATAATAAAATATACAAGGCACTTGCCTTATAGACGATGATTATTCCGACGGTGGCAACACGAGCGAAAGAAACACAACAACAAAAGCCAGCGGCAACAACAGCGAGAGCAAATGTGACGACAGCAAGAATAGCAGCAACAACAGCAAAAGAAATGGCAGTAACAGATGGAGGCAGCAACAAGAAGCTTCGGCAAGGACGACACATGGCAGCGAGAAACATAGGGACATGAGGTGGCTGTCGGGAGTGGTGGTCGGCAGCAGGCGGCTTCGGAGCTAGTTGCAGTCGATGGCGGTGGATCGACGAGGTTGAAGAGCCGGCTGTTGGTGGTCGGGTGCAGGAGGAGATGAGTGATGTGTTTCCGGATTGCTAGCTCCCGTTCATAGTTTAGTTTTTATCCAAATATTTGTACTCATTTACCCATTAAATCGCTTATTTTTGTCTATCTTGTGTTTAATTCGTCTTATTTCCATAAGATTTCAAGTAATTGATTATTTTTGAAGAAATAAGATTTTTGATGCAAAATGTGAATATTTTTGGTAAAAATCAACAAACAAAGCAAAACTATTGATTTATTATTTTTATTGATCTGTTGAATTTTAAGTTTTACAATTTGGCAATATGAGAAGGAAAATACAATTTTAATGTCAATAGAGTGTAAAAGGAATAAACAAATTTTAAAAGGATTTTGATATAGCTAATATGAAAATTAGTTAGTTTAATTTGAACTAATTAATTTAAATTTAAATTTTTATTTTTAAAAATCGAAATCCTTATTTTATTTGTATTTGCAGGACGTGTTTCAAATAAATAAAGAGGAAGGGTTCTTTGTGCAAAAGAAAATCCTAATTCCTACCTCGATGAAGAGAAAAAAGAAGCGCTGAACGAAGACACCATTACCAAGAGAGAGAAAGCGGCTGATCCACAAATTTTTTTTAAAAAAAACAATAAAAATAAAAACGAAAAAGCAAAAACAGAGTTCTCTCTGTGTTCGAGATGTTCAAGACGCAAAAGGAGGAGAGAGGCGAAGCTGAGGTGGCGCGTGTGGGTCTGTGCGTGACGTGGTCTTCAAGGCGAAGAGAGAGGAAAGGAGCAACAGACGTGCACTCTCTCTATTGCGGTCCAGATCAAGACGAAATCCAGTGGGACCCACGAGCACATGCTGACGTGGGCTTCCGCTGACGATGCAGACGAGATCGATAGAGAGAGACAGGGTTTGTGCTGACCTGGCGCTGTTCTGTTCGACGTGGCGACGCGGTTTCGACAATGGGTGCTGACCTGCTGATGTGGAGTTCGAGGCATAAACGAAACATAGTTTTTCTTCTCTCTTTCAATTTTTATTATGCAATCTATAAACAAATTTGTTAGTTGCGATTCTATTATGAACTAATTTTTATCTTTCTAGGGCTTCGATGTAGCCAGTTTTGAGAACACAATTTTAATTTCATATTATTTTTCTATTTTTTCATGGTTGTGTGTTTGATTTTTGAATTTAATGCTTACAATTGGTGGATAGACATTTGTATGATTTATTGGATCATGGAGAGACCGAGGGATAATTTGTGATTTAGAACCATAAAATTAAATACCATTGATTGAGCGAAATTAGAGATGATTTACCGCGATTGATGTGACCGTTAAGAAATCCACAGAACTTAATGAGTTTTTGATTAATTAAATTTGAATAGAGATATGACAAACTGTTAGTTGGAGATATTTTTGGTGTTGTTCGAGAGAAAGCATTGAATAATTTGGGGATTTTGGTCTACAACTTGAAAAATAATCTTTTATATTCATTTTGGAATTATAAATTGGGTGGGATGAACTAGGTGAAGTCAAAAGCCCTAGAATTAATTTTGCCATTAACAAATTACACAATTTCACATCTCGCTCTCTATTCATTAATTTAGTTAGTTTTCTTTAGAATAATTTAATTTAGTTGTTTTATCCTCTATTAATTTCGATTTTCCAAATAGTGATTCATTTAGTAAATTCGGTACTCAATAAAATAATTAGTCCATGTGGATTCGACACTCTATTCACTTAACTATACTACTTATTGCGATTTTGTACACTTGCAAATATTCACATCAAGTTTTTGGCGCCATTGCCGGGGACTAGTTATTCTTTTATTGATATTGAAAATTACTAGATTATTACTAGTTTGGATTTTTTGTATCTATTTTTATTTTATTATTATCTCTTTATTTTCTTTTGACTTACTTTTACTTTCATTTATTTTTCTTTCTTTTTTTTTTATAATTTTTTCTTTTTTTTTTAATAATTACATTTCAGGACATACAAGGAAATTATCATGGCGAACAATGAAAACAGGCCTTTGAGAGACTATACTATGCCCTCAAGTCATGGAACAATATCAAGCATAAAGAGTCTGGTTATTGAAGCTAACGATTTTGAAATTAAACCGGCGATTATTCTATTGATTCATAAGACTGTTCAATTTTGGGGACTACCGCACGAAGATCCTTATGTTCACATTGCAAACTTTCTACAAATTTGTGACACTTTAAAGCACAACGGAGTATCAGATGATGCAATCAGGTTGAGACTCTTTTCTTTTTCATTATGAGATAAGGCGAAGGCTTGGCTATATTATCTACCACCCGGTAGTATCACTACTTGGGAGGAACTTGCACAAAATTTTTTGGCTAAGTATTTCCCGCCAGCAAAGACAGCAAAACTAAGGAATGATATTGCCACATTCACTCAATTTGAGACCGAGTCTTTGTATGATGCATGGAAAAGGTACAAAGAGTTATTAAGAAAGTGTCATCATCATGAACTACCGAAATGGCTGCAAATTCAAATATTCTATAATGGTTTGGGAGTTACACATCGATCTATGGTTGACGCAGCAGTCGGAGGTGCACTAATGAGTAAAACTTACGAAGCAGCCTATGAGCTTTTAGAGGAGATGACATTTAATCATTATCAGTGGTCTGCAGAAAGTACAATGTCAAGAAAAGTGGCTGGAGTTTTTGAACTTGATCCTATTATTACTTTAACTACACAAATTGATATTTTATCTAAACAATTAGGTAATACAAATTTTAATGTAATTCAATCTAATATGATTTTTGATCTTTGTGCATGAAATCATTCAAGTGCAGAATGCCATGTGGAAAACCCTTTTGCTCCATCAAATTCCGAACATGAAAAATTTGTGTCAAATTTTCCACTTCAAAACAATCATTATGCAAACACATACAATCAAGAATGGAGAAACACCCCCAATTTTTCATGGAACAACAATCAAGGAACAATTATACCACCTCAAAATTTTCCACAGCAAGAAAAGAAGCCGACACTTGAAGATATATTTATGCACTACATGCAGAAGACAGAACAATACATACAAAAGATAGATTTGGCAATTCAAAATGTTACAAATTTAACTTCGGCTTCCATTCACAATTATGAGGTACAAATTAGTCAAATTTCAAATATTCTTAATGAAAAAACTGCAGGAATATTACCGAGCAACACAGTTGTCAACCCCACGGAAGATGTCAAAATAATAACACTAAGCAGCGGGAGGACAATTGAGCAACCAAAAGAAGAAAATAACGAACAAAATGTGGTTGAAAAGGAAGAACAGTACGAACCAATTGTGGAGGAACAAACACAGCGTGAGCAAGTAACTTTTGATGTTTTTAATTCCATAAAGTTTCCTCCTGAAGAACAGTCATCTTTTTAAGTAAGTAAAATTGATTTAATTGTGGGCAAGAAACATAGTGTTGAAATTGAAAAGTTGCCAATCGAAATATGTCTGACAAATTCAGCAACTTTTGAAACTGAAAAAGAAAATATTTTTGAACATGTCATGTATTTGGATGTTGCACCCTCTATTTATTCATTTTTTCAGCAAAAATTCAAGAAGGTGGGGAAATCAAAGACATCATCACGAAGAAAACGCTTCAAACTAGAGCTTGAACCTGATCCACACCTGAAGAGAAGAATTAGAAAGGATGTTTTGATGTTGTTCGATCTTGGCGTTACATAACCATCTCACCACCATGTCTGGCTGAAGACTTAAAACTTGGCGCTTCTTAGGAGGCAACCCATGTTTTCTTTTACTGCATTTAGATTTGATTTTTCTTTTAGTTTATTATAATTATAATTTTTGAATTTATCTTATAGGATTGCATAAATTTTGAAGTCAATGGGCGGAGCTGTTTTATACACGTACATTGATGGCTGTTTTTGAGCAGTATGGAGTCAGAATCTGGAAAACAAACAATTGTCTTAGCTTTCCAGCAAAAAAAACAGACAATTTAGACATCTACAGCTCTAGATATCATAAAAATACTGAACGCCGAGCGTTCAGAAATTCTAAGACGAATCAGGGGAGAAATTTTGAACTTTTTGCGTTCTTTTTGTTTTTCTTTTTTCTTTCCCATTGAGGACAATGTGATATTTAAGTTTGGGGGGAAGGTTTACAAATTTACTATTTATTATTGAAAAGGAAAATAAAATAAAAGGGATTTCAATTAAGCTGACCATTACACTATTGAGTTCTTTATTGTGATAAGCATTGAAATAATTTTTTTTTTGGGATAGACAATTGCTTATAAAGCAAGAGTAAGTATACTTATTTACTTTAGGATTATTGAATTTCACAATTCCGTACAAAATTGTATGAGTCATGCGATTATACATAAAAGACAAATGTGATGTTTTTTCTTGTGATGATCCTCTTTGATCTAGTCCTAAACCGAGTTTAAGTAAATAGAGTAATAACGATTTTTTTTTTTTTTTGAATAAAGTCAATCTACTCCAATGTTTTGAGTTGCTTAGTAACTAGGGGTATTCATCACCAATGTTTTACTTTTACATCAAACGGCAACTTGAAATATGAGTATGCAAAGTACTTTAAGTTTTTGACTTGTTGAGTAACCGGGTTAATTCATCACAAATGTTTGCATTCGCGTCAAAAGGCAAGTGACAACTTAAAAAAGAGACTAAAAATAAAGAATAAAAAAAACAAAAAAAAACACTAGTTTGCTACTCAGTTTGTAGTAGTGAAAAGGAGAAATCACAAATTGAGTTGTTACATACTATAATTATATTAATTGCATGACAAATATGATTTGGTGTGGAATTATGAATAAATAATTGCACTAGAGAAAGTGAGTATGCTTGATTTTACTTATTTGCTACTGTTTATATTTATATTTGAAATTTTGATACTTGCATGATAAGATCTCTTAGTGTGATGAGTTGAGTTATTATTGATTATTATTCCCCTATTATTGATTTACTTTTTGCTTGAGGACAAGCAAAATCTTAAGTTTGGGGGTCTTTGATGTGTCTAATTTTTATACAAATATTTGTACTCATTTACCCATTAAATTCGCTTGTTTTCATCTATCTTGTGTTTAATTCGTCTTATTTCCATAAGATTTCAAGTAATTGATTATTTTTGAAGAAATAAGATTTTTGATGCAAAATGTGAATATTTTTGGTAAAAATCAACAAACAAAGCAATACTATTGATTTATTATTTTTATTGATCTGTTGAAATTTAATTTTTACAATTTGGCAATATGAGAAGGAAAATACAATTTTAATTGTCAATAGAGTGTAAAAAGAATAAACAAATTTTAAAAGGATTTTGATAGAGCTAATGTGAAAATTAGTTAGTTTAATTTGAACTAATTAATTTAAATTTAAATTTTTATTTTTAAATTCTAAATCCTTATTTTATTTGTATTTGCAGGACGTGTTTCAAATAAATAAAGAGGAAGGGTTCTTTCTGCAAAAGAAAACCCTAATTCCTACCTCTTCTACTCCTATAAATACAACATCAGATGAAGAGAAAAAAGAAGCGCTGAATGAAGACACCCTTACCAAGAGAGAGAAAGCGGCTAATCTACAAATTTTTAAAAAAAACAATAAAAATAAAAACGAAAAAGCAAAAACAGAGTTCTCTCTGTGTTCGCGGTGTTCAAGACGCAAAAGGAGGAGAGAGGCGAAGCTGAGGTGGCGCGTGTGGGTCTGTGCGTGACGTAGTCTTCAAGGCGAAGAAAGAGGAAAGGAGCAACAGACGTGCACTCTCTCTGTTGCGGTCCAGATCAAAACGAAATCCAGTGGGACCCACGAGCACATGCTGACGTGGGCTTTCGCTGACGACGCAGACGAGATCGACAGAGAGAGACAGGGTTTGTGCTGATCTGGCACTGTTCTGTTCGACGTGGCGACGCGGTTTCGACAGTGGGTGCTGACCTGCTGACGTGGCTCGGAGCGCGGAGTTCGAGGTAGAAACGAAACAGAGTTTTTCCTCTCTCTTTCAATTTTTATTATGCAATCTATAAACAAATTTGTTAGTTGCAATTCTATTATGAACTAATTTTTATTTTTCTAGGAATTTTTATTTTTCTAGGGCTTCGATGTAGCATAGTTTTGAGAATACAATTTTAATTCCATATTATTTTTCTATTTTTCCATAGTTGTATGTTTGATTTTTGAATTTAATGCTTACAATTGGTGGATAGACATTTATATGATTTATTGGATCATGGAGAGACCAAGAGGTAATTTGTGATTTAGAACCATAAAATTGAACACCATTGATTGAGCCAAATTAGAGATGATTTACCGCGATTGATGTGACCGTTAAGAAATCCACAGAACTTAATGAATCTTCGATTAATTAAATTTGCATAGAGATATGACAAACTTTTAATTGGAGATATTTTTGGTGTTGTTCGAGAGAAAGCAATAAATAATTTGGGGATTTTGGTCTACAACTTGGAAAAATAATCTTTTTATTCATTTTGGAATTATAAATTATGTGGGATGAACTAGGTGAAGTCAAAAGCCCTAGAATTAATTTTGCCATTAACAAATTACACAATTTCACATCCCGCTCCCTCTTCATTAATTTAGTTAGTTTTCTTTAGAACAATTTAATTTAGTAGTTTTATCCTCTATTAATTTCGATTTTCCAAATAGTGATTCATCTAGTAAATTCGGTACTTAATAAAATAATTAGTCCCTGTGGGTTCGACACTCTATTCACTTAACTATACTACTTGTTGCGATTTTGTAAACTTGCAAATATTCACATCAATGAGCGGTGGTGAAGGGAGGCAGCAAGAATGGTCGAGAGCTGTCGAGGATGATGGCAGCAAGGGTGTTCGGGTGTGTGCTGACTACGAGAAGATGCAAGGGGCAACGAGGTGCTGGCTTGCGGTGCGGTGGAGATGGAGGTTGTAAAATTGTGGTGGAGCAACGGCAGCAATGAAGACGAAGGAGGAGGGCGGCTGCTGAAGGGGAATGAAGGCAGGGGAGAGGCTGACGGTGGAGATGATGGTAACACCTCGCAAAATAGTATATAACTATATTGTATATTAATCCGTGCACATTTGAGAATTGCACATGATTATATATTTTTCATGGTTAATAGTTTTAATTGAGGAATTTTCAGATTATTATATATTCTGAACCCGATGAGATATATTCGGGATATTTTCTCAATTAAAATTTTGCTTATTTCCGATTGTTTAAAAGAAACAATCTTTGGAGAAATAATATTTTTATAAAATATATTCTTATGTTTTACAAATAGATATTTTTTTATTTGTATGTATGTATGTATCTATATATATATATATATATATATATATATATATATATATATATATATATATATATATATATATATATATATATATATATACATTTTGATTGTGAATATATCAATAAATATTTTTATTCATAATATATTTATTGATATATTCACAATCAAAATGTGTGTGTGTGTGTGTGTGTGTGTGTGTGTGTGTCTATATATATATATATATATATATATATATATATATATATATATATATATATATATATATATATATATTTATATTTTGAATAAAAATATTTATTGATATATTTGCAATCAAAATGTATATAAATACATACGCATACACATACATATAAAAATACATACAAGTATTCATGTGTATACATCATCATACATTCACATATATATATATATATATATATATATATATATATATATATATATAGGGAAAAAGGGGTATGAGCAATTTGCTCATTTAGTAAATAAGCAATTGATTATGTGGCATACATGTGATTGGAAAATCCTTAAAAGGATAAGTTGTCCGTGTATCACATGCATGCCACATAATCAATTGCTCATTTATTAAATGAGCAAGTTGCTCATATCCCTTTTACCCATATATATATATATAGGGGAAAAGGGGTATGCTCATTTATTAAATGAGCAAGTTGCTCATATCCCTTTTACCCATATATATATATATAGGGGAAAAGGGGTATGAGCAACTTGCTCATTTAGTAAATAAGCAATTGATGATGTGGCATGCATGTGATTGGAAAATCCTTAAAAGGGTTAGTTGTCCAATGTATTACATGCATGCCACATAATCAATTGCTCATTTACTAAATGAGCAAGTTGCTCATATCCCTTTTACCCATATATATATATATATATATATATATATATATATATATATATATATATATATATATATATATATATATATATAAATATGTATATGTATGTATGTATGTTGGAGTGTATGTTTGTACTAGATTTGCCCGCGGGAACGTGCCTACGGTACGTCTTCAGAACGATACAGCATATGAAAAGCTTTGTAAACAGTAAATCAGTAATTATGTCACTCAAGTTTAATTAGTATGACAATAATTAGTTGTAAATAAAAGTCCATGCTTCCATAAGTATATATATATATATATATATATATATATATATATATATATATATATATATATATATAGAGAGAGAGAGAGAGAGAGAGAGAGAATTAAATAAATAAAGGAGTTGTTTTGGGGGCTTTGAATTTGAGTTTTGGGGAAAAACTTTGGGGGGGGGGGGGAGAATGTGTTTTGTGGGATTAGATCTGGTCCTTTGATTTTGGGGGGAATGAAGGAGAGCCACTTGATAGCTTTCTTTGTGTTTTATTATATATGATTTGGTGAAGAGGCTACTTGGGAATGTGAGGAGCGGATGCTGAAGGATGACCCCGAGCTCTTTGTCTGATTGTATTTCTTCTTTCTTTCTTTTTTATGTTGTTTCTCACTCTTTAAGCGTAGTTCCGAGAACATAATTATTCTAAGGAGGGAGTGTTGTAACATCCTGAATTTTTCTATAATTAAAATTTTTATTTAAATTCACGTGTCTTGCACGTGCAAACTAATGTGTGTATTTAGCTTTAAAAAATTATTCTTATGTCATGAACAAATATTTTCTTCTCCTTTATAAAGCCTCTTATTAAATCCTAGACCTAATGACTTAATTCTAGCCCACCCAAAATTAACTAATTCATTAATTAAAAGCCCATGGTTTTAGCCCACCTAATTATCCCACTAGTTAATTCTATTAGTAATTGAGACAACTTGTAGAGTAGACTTATCATGTAACAAATTAGTTAATTAATAAATGAACAAACTTAACTAAGTGTGCATATAGAGACACGTGCATTGCACATGCACGTGCAAGTGCTTGAAGAGACTAGGCCGGCCACACTTGGAAGGGATGAAGAGAGTGGAAGAGTGGAGAGTTGGTTACTTGATGATGGGTAGTTCTTTTAACTCCCAAATGCATCTAAACCCTTCATCCAAACTCATCTCAACCCTTCATTTTGTCTTGAATTGTGTATAAATAGCCCCATTAGTCTTTCATTTCTCTTTACACTTAGAAATTTCAACAAAGAAAAGATAGAATTTGTGTAAGGGAAAAGATAGAGTTGTGTGAGAAAAGATTGAGTGTCGTGTGTGGGTGGCCGACTAGCATCAAGGAGGAGAGGCTCGTGTGACACCATCAAGGAGGAGAAGGCTCGGGTTTTGGCACAAGCTAGGAGGAGAAGGGAGACGGTTGTGCTTACAAGGGGTTTCTTCAAGAGTTTTCTTTGTTCTTCAAAGAAGGTGGGTAATTTCTCTACTTCTAATGTAGTACCATGCTAGGAAATTAATTCTATGAATATGCTAGAGAAACTAGTAAAATGGACCATGAAATTGATTTTAAAAATTACTAGGAGAAAAGAGAAAATTTGATTGTGATTAGTAAATTAAAGCTCATCATGGTGTTCTATTAATAAAATTCATGCTAGAATATCTATTTGTAAATAAACCATGCTAGTGTGATGATCTTGTTGAATGAATGGCTTAGTTGTAAATGAATGGATATTGCTCTGTTTAGTTGTAGATTGAGATGAATAGATAATGTCATGTTTAATTGCTAAATGAATAAATTGTTGTGGATGTGATAAAAGAATAATGGCTAGACTCTTGTAGAATTGAAAAAGAGAACAAGAACCTATAATTAGTGGATTTTATATTGGTATTTTGAGAAGGAACTATAGTACAATTTAAAGTCGATAAGATATTCTTTGAATATAAGTTGTAAGAAAACTTATTTAATGTTAAAAATTAAGAGTTTAATTACTGTTATACTGTTTTATTTTAAGGAAAAATATTCTGGACAAGTTTAATTTAAAAGATATCAATGTATTAAGGAATTGCATTTTGTAAAAGAGACTTATAAACAGACAGTAAGTATACAACTATTTCGACTTCTAACTATAACAGGAATTGAGTTTGGGCGTACTGGCATTCAGTGTGGATTATAAGCGCTGTCTACAGTGCAAGGGGTTTTGGGTTTGAGTTCTGAAGAAGCTCTGTTTTTCTTAAAATTCGATTTTTCTCAAATACAGTACAATCAGCATATAAAGATATTAACCCTATTCATATCGGTAAGTCACTCAGGACCTAGTGGTCTTCGGGTGCGCTTTGGGTCTGTTACTTTAGCTGGGCGGGGGTTTTGTTTGATTCTGGGTTTGATTCCGCCGACCCACTTTTTACTTTTTTTGATTTTTTTGAGTTTTAAGATTTCAAAGTGCAAATAAAAAATTGAAAAAAAATATATATTATTCTTTATATATTAACTAGACTTTATGAAAATTAATTCTACAACATTTTACGTATTTTTGTGAAGATTAGATGTGGTTTTTATATTAAAATGGATTAAAGAACTTGAAAAATTTTCTTTAAAAATGTGGTTCTAGTATAATTAAAGAAAGAGGAGAAATGTGAATGCAAGAAATTATGTAGAGAATAAGTTATGAGATGTAGTAAATTTGATGTCTAATGTGTGCAAGTGTGCATGGACAATGAAATAAAAAGAACATGATGAAATGTGAAAATTTGTGAGTATGGACACTCATTTTTGGTGAACATGAAAAAGAAGTTAAGAACTAGAGTGTAACTAAGTCCTTATACCGGCATGAATGAATTCTTGAAAAATAAACGTTGCAGAAAAAGACTAAGGTTTGGGTCATTGTTATCAATTGATGGTTAAGTCCGGTGTAGATGTGATGCTAACTCTAGGGTGTTAATTTTTACTCATGATTCGATTATCTAAGGATTAGACACATAGTGAAGATGTGATGAAAGTAAGACAAAAACACAAGTATGAGGGCCTCGGACCTACGGTGTGAGAGTGTTCATAGGCTGTCTACATAATGCGTCATGTCATGACGTGAATACATCTCTGAAATTATCGGGACCGTAGCGACGCTTTTGGGGTTCTTGGTGACTACGTAGTGCCATCATCCCATGACGGAGGCAAATTGTCCATAGGCTGTCAACATGATGCGTCATGTCATGACGTGGGATTTCCCTCCAGGTTGTCTGGACATGGGCTCGTAACTCATAAAATATCTAGGATACTTACCGTAGTTACAGTAATAGTTTAACTCATAAAGAGGGATCCAACCCTACAGGATGAAGAACGGTTAATGGCTTGCCCTCGAATTTATGTAGAATGGGATGCATAAGTTCAAACAAGTGTGCATTAGTGTCATGAAACAATAAGTAACTGCATTAAAGCTAAGTGCACAGTCACACATGACAATAATAAGATAGTCCCCCTTAGCTTTATTTGTGATCAAGTGTGTGCTTTCCAAGTAAGAGAAATTGATGTTATCCTAGTGTCAGTTGTATGCAACTGACATGCCCACAGTTTCTATACAGGATAAAATGAATGAACGGACTAAAGAAGGAATGTTGCTTTAAGAAATGTTCAAATTGTTATTTATTTTATGGATCATGTTGTAATTCACTTCCGCTGCGTTGATGTAAACATTGTTGTATAAAAGTTTTAAATTCCTTGTAAAATTGGACGAAGTGAAGTGTAAATATCCTGTGGAACTTCGAATTCAGACTTATATGGAATTCGGGGTGTTACACATAGGGTGCCTCGCCGCCATCGGTAAGTTCCTCTAAAAGTCTAGAGAGAAGTGTCTCCCTTTCTTTAAGGGCATCTGAAGTCCAAAGGGATTTTAGTGGGGACACACAACAGGAGGCTTTCGAACAACTTAAGGCGTATCTAACCAACCCGCCACTTCTAAGTTGGCCAGAGCCAAGGAAATACTCTTCCTCAGGGCCGGCCCCACAATGGAGGTACGGGACGAGGCCGCCTCGGGCCCCCAAAATTTTTGCAATTTTAGGGCCCCCAAATATTTTTCCTTGTATTGATATATACGTATTTTGCGCGTAATATTTTTTTAGGGTTCCTCAAATTTTATTTTGGGGCTTTTGTTTTTAAAATTAGTACTTGGGCTGGCTTATTTTAGTTGGGCTTGGGTTTGTATGGAGATTTTTTTTCTCAAATCCTTAAATCTCCATCTGATTCTTCATATATATCAGTTTTTGAGAATTGTAGCCAAAAAGAATTCCAAAAGGTTTTTTAACCATTTCTAAAAAATAAATTTTGTGTAGGGGCCCCATTTCAGGAGTTCACCTTGGGCCCCATAAACTCAGTGCCGACCCTGCTCTTCCTCTACCTGGCCACTTCGGATCAGACCCTTAGTGCTGTCTTTGTAAGGGAGGAAGACAATGTCTGAAAGTCAATCTACTATGTCAGCAAGGTACTCCATGACACATAACTTCGTTATTCCAAAATGGAGAAGATAGATTACGCTCACCCGAAAGCTCTGCCGATAGTTCCAGGCACACTTTGTCTTGATCATTACTAACCAATCCTTCAAGCAGGTACTTTACCAGCCAGAGACATCTGGGCGACTCATGAAGTGGTCTGTCAAACTGAGCCAGCACAACATTAACTATCAGCCAAGGATGGCCATCAAGCCCCAAGCCTTAGCCGAATTCATCGTCAAAAACACTATTCCAAATCCCCCTGAGGTGAGCAAAGATTCTCCATCCTGGAGTGTCTATGTAGATGGTTGGTCCTGCATCGAAGGGAGCGAGGCCGGTGTCATCTTGCTCGGCCCAAATGAGTTCACCCTTCAATACCCACTTCGTCTCAATTTTCAAGCCTCCAACAACGAGTCTGAATATGAGGCACTGATTACAGGCCTTCTTTTAGCTTGGAAAGATGGGCTCAAAAGTTCAATATGTTCAGTGACTCCCAGTTGCTAGTAAATCAAACTCGAAGAGAATATGAGGTCAGGGATGACTGCATAATCAAGTACTTGGCTTACGTTGATAAATTCATCGTGACTTTCCAAAAAGCAAAGGTCACTCGCATTTCCCGATAGGAGAATGAGCAAGAAGATGGCCTCTCTAAGTTAGCTTCTTCTTCCTTTGAAGAACTCAACCTGTAACACCCCGCAAAATTGAGTTATGACAATTTTGCTCCCACACGTGCATTCTGTACAATTGCATATAATATCTTATGCAATACCCTAAATATTTTTATATGATAGTTTGTGGAATATAAATATTTGGGAATGACCTATATGCATATATAATATACTATTTTGTGAATTTGAGGACTTAAGAACAATTGAGATGGTGGCTAAGGACTTCTAGGAAATGGGTATCAAGAAAAGGGGCCTTATAAAATTATCTCTTTTTTTATCATGCATGGATCTTGTTGGTTAGTGACATAGTGCAGATTTTGGGGAGGTGGTTAAATGATCTAGGAACAGGTTTAGGGGAGGTGGTTAAATGGTGTAGGAAGAGGTGATTAAATGAAGAATGAAAGAAGACAATTAGAGCTTGTGAGTGTTTGTATATAAAAGTCAAGAATGCCTCCCTTCATTCTCCACCATTCCTCCTCTCTCTTTCACATAAACTGATGATCTTCTGGGTTGAAGTTTTCATAATGTTAAGTTTCTCGAGTTTGGTGTTGGAACTCTTTGTAAAGCTTAGAAGCAATCGAATTCAGAAGCTATAGGTGGGTAACAACTTTACTACTCTGATTTCATGTATATTGTAGGGTGTCTGCATGTTAGAGAAAATATATATGTTGTATTGGATGGTTATTCATGCTTAGATTAATTGAATCATGTGTGAATTATTGTCAATTAATTGTGTGAAATTACTGTAAGGTTAACTTGAAAATAATTTTACAGTTTTCGTCCTGAATTTTTGACTTGCATCCGAAAATCATTTCTTTTTAACTAGATGAGATTTGAAGCTAAAATTTTTTAATTTGTATCTCTATATGTCTAGAGTTTGAATAAGACTTAGTTACAGGAAAGTGAACGCTAGTATTGTTGGCGTAAGTCCAGTAGAGGGATGCTAACTCTAGGTTGTATGATTGATGTTGTAAGGATATCCAACGGAAAGAAGACATGATGAAATAAGAGTAAACGTCAGTTGAGAGCTCCAGAATGATGTGTGGAATGAGATAGGTCTCCAGTTTTCCAAGACTAGAGCTGAAATAGGTTTTAAAATGATCTGCGGAATGAGATAGATCTCCAGTATTCCCGGATGAGAGTTAAACCTCATAGGATGACCATGTCTTGAATATTTCATCACAGGGATAGGATTGCATAGCGAGAAATTGAACCCTATAATGAGGAACAATGTTAGTAGCTTGTGTAACACCCCGTGTTAAGAATATATATATATATATATATATATATATATATATATATAATTAGAGGTGGCCTATAGAAGATTCTATAGGGTGGATGTATGGAAATATATTGGAATTAGTTAAATGAGAATGGAGGGGGTTACATGCTTGGCAGTACGTGGGGCCCAGTTTGTGGAGGTATGCAGCAATGTTGCTGCCGTGTGTGGTGACATGGCAGTGGGCCCCCCTTGGGGGGGGGGATTGTTGTGTACGTTAACACACGCGAAAGAAGTCCCAGGTGAGATTAATTGTGTATATATATATATATAATTGCCTGGGATTAGAGGTCACCAATAAGCTATAGTACCTTTTATGAGGCAAGCCTATGGTGGGCAATTGTTAGAAAATTTGTTGTTTCGGGCCGGGGTGTTACAAATGGTATCAAAGCCGACTTTCGACACCGAGTGTGGGTCAGGGTGGGTATGCCTAGGAAGGAGCTGAGCTCAGTACGCTGCCAGTTTGGCCAGGGGCAGTACGCTAGAATTAGCTGAATCAGGGTACGTCATTCCACATCGGCAAGAAAGGAAACCCTGCGCTATGTTGCATGTCCCGGCTTCAGCGAGGACGCTGAATTCTTAAGGGAGGGTGTATGTAACAGCTCGTGTTAAGGATATATATATATAGGGGTTGGTTCGGGTGAGAACCAACCCTGGGGTGAGAACCTAAGGGCCTCTCCCAACCACTCATCAAATCATTTTGTAGGGCTGAGATTATGCAAGTACATAATAAGGTAATAGATCATACTGTACAAATTTTTTTTTTTGTGTGACGGTTAAGGCATATTTGGTCAAACTGGAGAGAGAAATAATTTATTCCCGTAAAATATGGGAGAAGATTTTGTATCCCAAATTAATAACAACTGCAGAATCATTCACCAATTCGTTCCTTACAGTTACTGTTTATTACAGTTGCTATTTATAATTATTACAGTTGTTGTTTAAGTGGTCAGGTATTGCTGTATAATTATTTCAGTTGCTACTTATAATTATTACAGTTGCTATTTATAATTATTACAGTTGCTGTTCATCCTAATGAAGATTGTGGTTCGGCTGAAAATAAAATAAAAAAGGCAATATATGTTGCGTATGTAAAAAAGGCAATAAAAGGCAATAAAATAAAAAAGGCAATATATAATTATTACAGTTGCTGTTCATTCCTTTTATTTCGCAGTCAACAACGCTTAATTAAAGGGATTCTCATCTTAATGCAAATATTAATTAATCTTATTGTTTAATTGAAAAAAATCTTGACCGTTAAGATTAAGCAGATGAGTGGCTGGGATAGACCCTTAAGATCTCACCCCAGGACATGGTTCTCACCCGAACCTAATCCTATATATATATATATAATTAATTAGAGGTGGCCTATTGAAGATTCTATAGGGTGGATGTATGGAAATATATTGGAATTAATTAAATGAGAATGGAGGTGGTTACATGCTGGGCAGCATGTGGGGCTCGGTTTATGGAGGTATGCAACAATGTTGCTGCTATGTGTGGTTACATGGCAGTGGGCCCCCCCTTGGGGGGGATTGCTGTGTGATGTATCTAATTTTTATATAAATATTTGTACGCATTTACCCATTAAAATTGCCTGTATTCGTCTATCTTCTTAATAATTTATCTTATTCCATAGATTTCTGTTAATTAATTATTTTTGAAGGAATAAGATTTTTTGATGTAAAAAGGTGATTATTTTTTATAAAAATCATAATTTGCCAATTGAGCTGAACGTGTAATAAACAATTTTAAAAGGGTTTAAATGAGCTAATATGATTTTTAGTTAGTTTAATTAATTTTATTTTTATTTTTAAGTCCTAATTTCTGAATTTATTTTGTGTGTATGCAGCACGTGTTTTCAAGAAAAAACAAAGAGAAGAAAAAGAAGCAAGAAATAAAGAGCAATTTAAAGAAGGAAACAAATAAATAAAGAATTGGGGTTTTTCTGTAAAAATAAACCATAATCTCTACTTCTCGTGCCTATAAATAGAAGAGCAAACAAGAGAAGGAGGTAACACGCTTAATTAAAGGGAAGAGCGATGGCTAACCCCTATTAATTTATTTTTTTTAAAAACAAAAAAACAGAACAGCAGCGCCATCTGTCTTGGGCGCTGTGCTCGAAGACGAGGAGGAGAGAGAGGGACAGAGCAAAAGACGATAACGACAGCCAAGAAAGAAGTAGGGTGTTCCTGTGTTCGGCTTGGGCTCCAAGACGCTGACATCATCAGCGTGGAACCCGGAGCACAAGCCGACGTGGCGGCGTGAACTTCGACAACGACAGCGGGCCACGTCAGCGTGGAAAACGACAAAGAAGTGGGGCCGCGTGCGGTTCAAAGAAGACAGAGAGAGGGGATTTGACTTTCGGTATGTTTTTCGAGGCAGGACAGAGAGAGGATCTGACTTGTTTGGGCACGCAATTCCAAGCATCTCGGTTTGCAATTTTTTCTACAAAATAGTTCTTCCTATATCTCTTTTCTTTCTCTAATATTTTATTACGCAATCCCAAACAATATTTGTTAGTTGCAATTTATTATGAACTAAATTTTATTTTTCTAAGGCTTCGATGTAGCCTAGTTTTGAGAACACAATTTTAATTCCATATTATTTTTCTATTTTTTCATGGTTGTGTGTTTAATTTTTTATCTTAATGCTTACAATTGGTTGACCGACGTTTGTATGATCTATTAAAATATGGAGAGACCGAACTGGTAATTTGTGATTTTGAATTTATAAAATTAAACAACATTACAAGAGCAAACCGCTGTTAATGTGACCATTAAGAAATCCACAGAACTTAATGAGTCTTCAATTAATTAAATTTGTGCATGAACTATGACAAACTGTTAGTTGGAGATATTTTTGGTGTTCTTCGAGAGAAAATATTGAATAATTTTGGGATTTTGGTCTACAACTTGGAAAAATAAATTCTTTATTCATATGGAATTATAAATTGTATGGGTTTAACTAGGTGAAATCAAAAGTCCTAGAATAAATTTTGTCATTAACAAATCACAAAAAATTTAGATTCAGCACCTTTTAATTAATTTAGTTAATTCGTTAATTAATTTAATTTAGTTCCTTTCTTTATTAAAATTCGGTTTTCCAAATAGTAGTTAATCTAGTAATTTCGATACTCAATAAAATAATTAGTCCTTGAGGGTTCGACACTCTTTTCACTTATCTATACTACTTGTTGCGATTTTGTACACTTGCAAATAATTCACACCAAGTTTTTGGCATCGTTGCCGGGGACTAGTTATTTTTTTATTGATATTGAAAATTGTTAGATTATTACTAGTTTGGATTTTTTTTTTGTAGTTTATTTTAGTTTTATTATTATTATACCTCTTTATTTTCTTTTGACTTACTTTTTTTATTTATTTATTTTTATTTTTAGTTTTTCTATTTTTTCAATACTTATATTTTAGGACATACAAGTACATTATCATGGCGAATTATGAGAACATGGCTTTGAGAGACTATGCTATGCCCTCAATTCATGAAGCAACATCAAGTATAAAGAGGCTGGTTATTGAAGCTAACGATTTTGTGATTAAATCGGCGATTATTCAAATGATTCAACAGACTGTTCAATTTTGGGGAATATCGCACGAGGATCCTAATGTTCACATTGAGAACTTTCTGGAAATTTGCGACACTTTCAGCACAATGGAGTATCAGAAGATGCAATTAGATTGAGATTCTTTCCTTTTTCACTAAGAGATAAGGCGAAGGCTTGGCTAAATTTTCTACCACCTGGTAGTATTACTACTTGGGAAGGACTGACATAAAAATTTCTGGCTAAGTATTTTCCGCCGGCAAAGACTGCGAAGCTAAGGAATAATATTACCACCTTTATTCAATTTGAGACCGAGTCTTTGTATGATGCATGGGAGGTACAAAGAGTTATTGAGAAAGTCTCTTCATCATGAACTACCGAAATGGCTGCAAAAGCAAATATTCTATAATGGTTTGGGAGTTACAAATCGATCTATAGTTGACGCAACAGTTGGAGGTGCACTTATGAGCAAAACTCATGAAGCAGCCTATGAGCTTTTAGAGGAGATGGCATCTAATAGTTACCAGTGGTTTTCAGAGAGAACAATGCCAAGAAAAGTGGCTGGAGTTTTTGACTTGATCCTATTACTACTTTAACTGCACAAATTGCTACTTTATAAACAATTAGGCAATATGAATCTTAATGCTATTCATACTAATATTATTTGTGATTTTTACGCAGGAAATCATTCAAGTGCAGATTGCCAAGTGGGGAACTCTTTTGCTCCATCAAATACCGAACATGCAAAATTTGTGTCAAACTTTCAAAGGCAAAACAATCATTATGCAAATACATACAATCCATGATGGAGAAATCACCCCAACTTTTATTGGAACAACGATCAAGGAGCAATTAGACCACCTCAAAATTTTCTACAGCAAGAAAAGAAGCCGATACTAGAAGAGATGTTCATGCAATACATGCAGAAGACAGATTTGGCAATCCAAAATATTGCAATTTCAACTTCAGCTTCAATTCGCAATCTTGAGATTCAAATTGGTCAAATTTCAAATATTGTTAACGAAAGAACGGCAAGAACACTACCAAGCAACACAATGGTTAATCCCACGGAGCATGTCAAAGCAATAAGACTAAGAAGCGGGATGACAATTGAGCAACTATAAGAAAAAAATTGCGAAGAAAATGTGGTTGAAAAGGAAGAAGAGTACGAACCAATTGTGGAGGAACAAATGCAGCATGAACAAGTAACTTTTGATGTTTTTTCCAAGAAGTTTTCTGCCGAAGAACAGTCGTGTTTTCAAGTAAGTAAAACATATTTAATTGTACGCGAGAAACATAAGGCTAAAGTTGAAAAATTACCAATCGAAGTATGTCCAACAAATTCAGCAACTCTTGAATCTAAGAAAGAAAAGAATTTGAAATTTGTTATATATTTGGATGCTGCACCATGTATTCATCCATTTTCTCAGCTGAAATTCAAAGAGGTAGGGATATCGAAGACGTCATCATTAAGAAAGAAACGACTCAAACTAGAGATTGAAACTGATCCACACCTGAAGAGAAGTATTAGAAAAGATGTTTTGATGTTGTTGGATCTTGGCATTACATAACCATCTCAGCTACAACGTCTAGCTGAAGACTTAAAAATTAGCACTTCTTGGGAGGCAACCCATGTTTTCTTTTACTGTATTTAGATTATCCTTTTCTTTTAGATTATTTTAAATTTTAATTTTTGATTTTATTTTGTAGGATTGCATAAGTTTGAAATTCGCCGGGCGGAGTTGTTTTCTACACCTACATTGATGCCTATTTTTGGGCAGAATGGAGTCAGAATCTGGAAAAGTGTTTCAAAAAGCGATTGTAGGCTATTGTCTTAGCTTTCCAGACCAAAAAGAATCAGCCCATTTGGACACCTACAGTTCCAGATATCGCTGAAACACTGAACGTCACGCGTGCAGAATTTTAAGACGAATCAAGGAAGAAATTCTGAACTTTTTGCATTCTTTTTGTTTTTCCTTTTTTCCTTTGCCATTGAGGACAATGTGATATTCAATTTTGGGGGAAAGGTTACAAATTTATTATTTTATTTTATATAGATATATTTGAAAAAGGAAAAAAAACAAAAGGGATTTCAATTGGGCTCACCAATATAATTTTGAGTTCTTTATTGTGCTAAAGCATTGAAATATTTTTTTTAGTATAGACAATTGCTTATAAAGCAAGATTAATCATACTTATTTACTTGAGGATTATTGAATTTCAAAATTCCATACACAATTGTGAGAGTCATGCGATTATACATAAAAGAAAAAAATGTGATGTTTTTTCTTGTGATTATCACCTTTGATCTAGTCCTAAACAGGGTTGAAGTAAATAGAGTAATAATGAAAAAAAAATATTATGAATAAGTCAATCTACTCCAATGTTCTGAGTTGCTTAGTAACTAGGGGTATTCATCATCAATGTTTACTTTTATGTCAAACGGCAACTTGAAATATGAGTATGCAAAACACTCTAAGTTTGTGACTTGTTGAGTAACCGGCTGAATTCATCACAATGTTTGCATTCGCGTCAAAAGGCAAGTGACAACTTAGAGAAAAAAAAAACTACTCTAGTTTGCTACTCAGTTTGCAGTAGTAAGAAAGGGTAATCACAGATGGAGTTGTTACATACTATAATTACATTAATTTCATAACAAATATGATTGGGTTTGGAATTATGAATGGATAATTGCACTGGAGAAAGTAAGTATGCTTGGTTTTACTTTATTTGCTATTGTTTATATTTTAAGTTGAAATTTTGATGCCTGCATGATGAGATCTCTTAGACTCTGTTTGGTTCAAAGAAAGGGAGGGGATGGGAGGGATTTTAATGGAGGAGAGGGGAGGGGAGGGATTTTAATCACGACTCTGTTTGGTTCGAAGGAGGGGACGGGAGGGAAAATAATTATCTTTTGTTTGGTTCACAAGGGGGGGGGGAAGAGATTTTATAATAATATTACTTTTATACCCTTTTACATTTTATAACAAAACTCAACCACAAAAAAACATCAAGTGTCTCTAATATTTGAAGATCTGAGTTTGGTAATATTGCCTCTATCTGTTGATTTGTTCTGCAAGCAAAATCATGGCATAGCCTGTATCTGAGTTTGATTCAACACACTATAGCAGTTCAACAACTTGATAATGTATAAGCTTCTTACATAGATCATACCAGCTATAGGATCTGTCTTATTGCATGCATATATATGAAGTTACTTCATACTAAGTATAATCTAAATAAGATTCTCGATATTTATCAGACTGATTACAGCTGTGTGCATGTTGAGAATTCACTATATTATGAAAGTCTTCTTCACTACAAAATGAATAAACAAAAGATAATGACTACAAAATGCAACAATGTAAACTTGCACATTAGATTGGAGGAGAATGTAATTAATCACTAACATTCGTGTTCCTCCCCCCCCCCCCCCCCCCCCCCCGGCCAGTGTTTCTACACTAGCAGATTAGCAACCTACAACATGAGTGCAAAACATTTTTCAAAAGTAGCATCTTGAACAGAGATGGACACACTATCACCAAACCTAATTTAAATGCATCATATAACTTGCTCAAGAGAAAAAGGTAAGACCACAAAATTCAACTAGCTAGGTCTTCCTTTACTCACCTTCTTTTTGTTTATGATTCGTGACGACGAAATTTGCTCCTCCGAAACCTCCCTAGAAGAGTGATCAAACGAAGAATAATCATAACCATAAAAAATTCTCTTCTTCTTCCTAAGTCGGCTACGAAGGCCCAGGTCATCCCCATCACCGCAGCAGCGTTCTTCTTCATCGTCAGTATCAACCACCACTCGGACATTCCACTTCTTTTAATTTAAAATGGAGTGATTATAAATTTTAATGGTGTGATTAAATAGATTTAGATCTAAAGGACAATTTAGTCCAATCACTATACAAAAATTTGACTCAATTTCTCTCCCATCCAAATCCCCCAATATTGGAGGGGAGCCAAAATTGACACAGGAGGGATGCTGCACCCCTCCATTCCCCTCTCCTCCCCTCCTAAAAAATGAACCAAACAAGAAATGTTTAAAAAAATCCCCCCCTCTCCTCCCCTCCCCCCCCCCCCCCCCTCCATTCCCCTCCAACCAAACAGGCCCTTAGTGTGATGAGTTGAGCTATTATTGAATATTATTCCTTATTCATTATTTTACTTTTTTCTCGAGGACAAGCAAAATCTTAAGTTTGGAGATATTTGATGTATCTAATTTTTATATAAATATTTGTACGTATTTACCCATTAAAATTGCTTGTATTCATCTGTCTTCTTAATAATTTATCTTATTTCCATAGATTTCAGTTAATTAATTATTTTTGAAGGAATAAGATTTTTTGATGTAAAAAGGTGATTATTTTTGGTAAAAAACATAATTTTCCAATTGAGCTGAACGTGCAATAAACAATTTTAAAAGGATTTAAATGAGCTAATATGATTTTTAGTTAGTTTAATTAATTTTATTTTTATTTTTAAATCCCAATTTTTGAATTTATTTTGTGTGTATGCAGCACATGTTTTCAAGGAAAAAGAAAGAGAAGAAAAGAAGCAAGAAATAAAGAGCAATTTAAAGAAGGAAACAAATAAATAAAGAGTTGGGGTTTTTCTGTAAAAATAAAACCTAATCTCTACTTCCCGTACCTATAAATAGAAGAGCAAACAAGAGAAGGAGGTAACATGCTTAACGAAGGGGAAGAGCGACAGCTAACCCCTATTAATTTTAAATAAATAAATAAATAAATAAAAAACAGAACAGCAGCGCCATCTGTCTTAGGCGATGTGCTCGAAGACGAGGAGGAGAGAGAGGGACAGAGCAGAAGACGACAACGACATCCAAGAAAGAAGTAGGGTGATCCTGTGTTCGGCTTGGGTTCCAAGACGCTGACGTCATCAGCGTGGGACCCAGAGCACAAGCCGATGTGGCGACGTGAACGTCGACAACGACAGCGGGCCACATCATCGCGGAAAACGACAAAAAAGTGGGCGGCATGCGGTTCAAAGAAGACAGAGAGAGGGGATTTGACTTTCGGCACGTTGTTCAAGGCAGGACAGAAAGAGGATCTGACCGGTTTGGGCATGCAATTCGAGGCTTCTCGGTTTGCAATTTTTTTCTACAAAATAGTTCTTCCTGTATATCTTTTCTTTCTCTAATATTTTATTATGCAATCCCAAACAATATTTGTTAGTTGCAATTTATTATGAACTAAATTTTATTTTTCTAGGGCTTCGATGTAGCCTAGTTTTGAGAACACAATTTTAATTCCATATTATTTTTCTATTTTTCCATGGTTATGTGTTTAATTTTTTATCTTAATGCTTACAATTGGTTGACCGACGTTTGTATGATCTATTAAATCATGGAGAGACTGAACTGGTAATTTGTGATTTTGAATTTATAAAATTAAACTCCATTACAAGAGCGAATTGCTGTTAATGTGACCATTAAAAAATCCACAGAACTTAATGAGTCTTCAATTAATTAAATTTGTGCATGAACTATGACAAACTGTTAGTAGGAGATATTTTTGGTGTTGTTCGAGAGAAAGTATTGAGTAATTTTGAGATTTTGGTCTATAACTTGGAAAAATAAATTCTTCATTCATATGGAGTTATAAATTGTGTGGTATTAACTAAGTGAAATCAAAAGCCCTTGAATAAATTTTGCAATTAACAAATCACAAAAAATTTAGATTCAGCACCTTTTAATTAATTTAGTTAGTTCGTTAGATTAATTTAATTTAGTTGCTTTCTTTATTAAAATTCAGTTTTCCAAATAGTAGTTAATCTAGTAATTTCGGTACTCAATAGAATAATTAGACCTTGTGGGTTCGACACTCTTTTCACTTATCTATACTACTTGCTGCCAGTTTGGCCAGGGGCAGTACGCTAGAATTAGCTGAATCAGGGTACGCCATCCCACATCGGTTAGAAAGGAGATCCTGCGCTATGTTGCATGTCCCAGCTTCAGCGAGGACGCTGAATTCTTGGGGGGGTGTATGTAACACCCCGTGTTATATATATATATATATATATATATATATATATATATATATATATATATATATAAGTCTATTAAGAGCTGGGAAGCTGGATCCTTATCGAGAGCTGGAGTTTTCAACCATTCGATCGGGACTGAACAAGATCGAACGGCAGAAGAGATCTCACTTAAGTTGGCTTTGTTGAGGGGCAAAAGGGGAAAAATCGAAACCCATATCTCTCTATCTTTCTCGTCTCCTCTCCCTACCGCTTTGTCTCCTCTCCCTTTCGCTCTCTCTTCGTCGAACAATTGAAATCCTAGCTCAAATCCCTAAAATCGAAACCCACATCTCTCTATCTTTCTCGTCTCCTCTCCCTACCGCTCTGTCTCCTCTCCCTCCCGCTCTCTCTTCGTCGAACAATTGAAATCCTAGCTCAAATCCCTACTGCCAAAACTCATATCTCTCTATCTTTTTCGTCTCCTCTCCCTCCCGCTCTGTCTCCTCTCCCTCCCGCTCTCTCTTCCTCAAACAAGGGAAACCCTAGCTCAAATCCCTACTGCTGATTTCTCTCTCTCTCTCTCTCTCTCTCTCTCTCTTTCTCTTCGAAGAGAAACCCTAGCCCCCAAATCGAAATTGATGAGCTTCTCTTGGAAGCGGCTCTACAAGGAGGTTTCCCAACTCATGACACTCTCATGCCGTAGCTGCAGCTTAACAACTAGTACTATTTTGAGTCAAGAGGTCGATGATGATGATGGTGTTGATGGCTTCATGTTTCCTATGCCCAGTCCCAGGGCCTCTCACTCCCTCAACTTTGTTTCTGATTCCAATTTCCTTGTCCTCTTTGGTGGAGGCTCTGAGGGAGGTTAGCATATTCTTCTTCTTCTTCTTCTTCTTCTTCTTCTTCTTCTTCTTCTTCTTCTTCTATTGCCCTTTTCATTTTTTTGTGTTTCTGCTTTGCTTTGTGCTTTTGACTGAATGAGGAATCTGAATGGATGGATCATGGTTGTCAAGTAGATCTGATTGTTCTGGAGTAGCAACACCAATGCAAATTATCATTCATTCATTCATTCATCTCGGGTGGAGCGTTGTTCCTAATGATGCATTCACAGTGGTTGTTTTTAAGTTAACAAGCCAAAAAGAATAGGGAACCGTCAATTGAGATAAATTTACACCATAATTAATAAACATTCCAATAGATTGGTACCAAAGTCCCAAACTTTCATCTACAATGATTCTCATCCTGTTGTGTGCACTAGTTGGGTTGGTGGATTTGATTAAACTCATAACTAGCTTTCTTAGGTTATAGTAATACTGGAATGGGTTTTGGGTACTCTCGGGTGCATTCTCAAGAACATGGTGAGATTACTTCTCTTCTTTGCATTTCATTTTTGAACATCAAATCAACAACTTTATTACAATTGTTCATTAATTAATTTCCATTCACTTGTTCAAACTCTTTATTGTTAATTAATTTGTCAGGTAATGTTTGCATCTCAAGAATAGTGTGGGGAACAAGAGGATCAGCTACAATATGTCAGGGAAGTATTCGATTCCCCAAATAGTCTGTTACATTCATGTGATTGTGAGTTTGCTTCCTTGTTGGATAATTTGGATTCTAGTTTTAAAAGTGATGATGAGATGGATTATGTTTATGAAGTTGCACACTATAAATCATTTATTTAATGATTTGTAGGAGTGACTTGTGATGAATTAATCCTATCTGAGCTTTATTTTCCCTAATTGGTTATAAGTGATGATGAGATGGATTATGTTTCTGAAGTTGCACACTATGATTTAATGATTAATAGGAGTGACTAGTGATGAAATAATCCTATCTGAGCTTTACGATTGTCACTTCACTGAATGTTCAAATTCTCTTGTACTGAGGTTACACATTTTTCACTTTATGATGTGGTTATGGTGGTGTTATTCTGAGCCTACAGATTTTTGCATCTCTTGTTGTTCTGACCTTGCAGATTATTTTGCAGTTGTTGTTCTGAGCCTACAGTTTTCTTTGCTGTTGTTGTTGTTCTGAGCCTACAGATTTTTACGTATTTGCAATTCATTATAATTAATATATTTACATATTTGCTTATGATATTATTGGGTGAATTAAATTGTCTTGAAATGCAAGAGGAAGAACAAGAAGGATGTTAGTGGAGAACCCGAGAGCCTTGAGAACATTCTCTTCGACTGCCCATTTTTGACCCATTGAGAATGTTTCAAATGTTAGGAAGTTTAAATGTCTTTTACTGTGTTGGTCATGTATGGATTGTAAGGGAAATAATGAAAGTCGAAAGTTAAAACTAGTTTGTGGTTACAAATCTGTTATTAATCCTTTTGTATAATCTCCATTTGGTGTACACATTGGTTGGTGGTTGGTGGTGTTCAGTTTATGTTGTTCTGAGCTTACACATTTTGAACATCATGTTCAGTTTATGTTGTTCTGAACTTACACATTTTGAACTTCATGTTCAGTTTCTGTTGTTCTGATCTTACACATTTTGATATTCATATTCAGTTTCTGTTGTTCTGAGCTTACACATTTTGAACATCATGTTCAGTTTCTGTTGTTGAGATCTTACTCATTTTGATATTCATGTTAAGTTTATGTTGTTCCGAGCTTACACATTTTGAACATCATGTTCAGTTTGTGTTGTTCTGAGCTTACACATTTTGAACATCATGTTCAGTTTGTGTTGTTCTGAGCTTACACATTTTGAACATCATGTTCAGTTTGTGTTGTTCAGTGCTTACACATTTTGAACTTCATGTTTACTTTGTGTTGTTCTGAGCTTACACATTTTCAACTTCATATTCACTTTGTGTTGTTCTGAGCTTACACATTTTCAACTTCATCTTCAGTTTGTGTTGTTCTGAGCTTACACATTTTGAACTTTATAGTCAGTTTACGCCATCATCTCCACGATTGTATCGTCATGCACATCAACAAAATTTATTAAAAAGCTTGTGTCAACATACTGATAGTTTTTTGTCCAAAGCATGAGAACCCATCAGTTACACCTCAATCCACACCCCAAATTATTTATTCACAGTTATAACATATCAAAAGCCTTTACAAACAATGATAACATCATAAAATATCAGCAGAATCTGAACCCTTCACAGGAAGGAGATTGTACACATTATGGAAATTTGTTAAGGTAAAAAAAATAGTAGCACTTGAGTTATACAGGATCAGAAGCCTTCATCTCCACTTTTTTCAACCTCCTCATCTACAAGAAAAAGAGTTGAAACAGTTGTGTTAGCATACATGATTATTTTTTGCCTGAAGCATGAGAAGCCATCAGAAGCATCCCAATGCACATCCCAAATTATCATTCTTCATAGTTATAACCTATGAACAGCAGTAAGAAACCCTCATAACATCATAAGCCATAAGCAGCAATCAGAACCCTGCACAGAAAGGAAATTGTGCACAGTATGGAAATTTGTTAAAGTTAAAAATCAAAAGTGATTTTTGTACGGGATCAGAAGCCATCATCTCCACGATTGTATCTTCAAGCACATCAAAAAAATGTATTCAAAACCACTCGTTAACATACTGATAGATTTTTGCAAATATCCATGAGAACCCATCAGAAGCATCTCAATGCACACCCAAATAATCTTCACAGTTATCAAATATGGAGATGCCTTGACAAACCATGATAACATCATAATCCATGTGCAAAATCAGAGACCTTTCAGAGGTAGGAGAATGTACACATTATGGAAATTTGTTAAGGTAAAAAAAATCAACACTTGAGTTACACAGGATCAGAAGCCTTCATTTCCAAATTTTTCAAAGGCACATCAACAACATTTATTGAAGCCATTGTGTTAGCATATTGATTATTAATGCCTAAAGCATGAGAACACATCAGAAGCATCTCAATGCACACCCCAATTACATTTCTTCAGAGTTATCAAGTGACAAAAGCCTTCACAAACCATGATAACATGATAAGCCATCAGCAGAATCTGAACCCTTCACAGGAAGGAAATTGTACACATTATGTAAAATTGTTAAAATAAAAAAAAACAATACTTGAGTTATACAGGATCCTCATCCATCATCTCCAAAATTTACCAGTGTTTGGTCATTTTCAATACTGCAAAGGTTATATAGGATCAGAATATATCATCATCATCTCCACGATTGTCAATTTCTACCAACCAAACAAAAACAAGTATCGTCATGCATCTCTTTTATGTCCATCATCAGTTTGCAAGACATAACGATTAATTTAACAAATGTGCTATTTGGTATTAAAGAACATTAATTAACGATTTTGCCCCTTTTTCCCCTCGACAAAGCCAAGATAAGCGGGATCAAATCTGAGCCGTTTGATCGCGATCAATCGCGATCGAATAACTGAAAACTCCAGCTCCCAATAAGGATCTCAGCTTCCCAGCTCTTAGTAGACTAACTATATATGAGTCAGGGAATTTAGCAACATACAGTGAAGTGACAATCGTAAAGCTCAGATAGGATTATTTCATCACTAGTCACTCCTATTAACCATTAAATCATAGTGTGCAACTTCAGAAACATAATCCATTTCATCATCACTTATAACCAATTAGGGAAAATAAAGCTCAGATAGGATTAATTCATCACAAGTCACTCCTACAAATCATTAAATAAATGATTTATAGTGTGCAACTTCATAAACATAATCCATCTCATCATCACTTTTAAAACTAGAATCCAAATTATCCAACAAGGAAGCAAACTCACAATCACATGAATGTAACAGACTATTTGGGGAATCGAATACTTCCCTGACATATTGTAGCTGATCTTCTTGTTTTACACACTATTCTTGAGATGCAAACATTACCTGACAAATTAATTAACAATAAAGAGTTTGAACAAGTGAATGGAAATTAATTAATGAACAATTGTAATAAAGTTGTTGATTTGATGTTCAAAAATGAAATGCAAAGAAGAGAAGTAATCTCACCATGTTCTTGAGAATGCACCCTGAGAGTAAGTTCTTGAAATGAACTTTCTATTCTAAAAAGGTAACAACATGGAGCATCCTTTCCTAAGAACTAAGAATACATTAGGATTGGAGAAGAGCATGGATCTAATCTCTCCAGAAACAACTGGAATCTTCTCAAACAACAATCTAACTGTCATTGGGTGATTTTCTATCAAACAACAATCTAACTCATTTCAACAATATCTACTCAAAGTTTGGATTCAATAATGGAGTAATACCCATAAAGATCTAATCTTTACTGATGATGGTTTTATATAAACGAGGACGACAACAATCTAACTCATTTCAACAATATCTACTCAAAGTTTGGATTCAATAATGGAGTAATACCCATAAAGATCTAATCTTTACTGATGATGGTTTTATATAAACGAGGACGACGACAACAGCAACAACATGATAAAGAAGTAAGCATGAGATGTTAACATCTCCATAGTTATCATAAACAAAAGTATCTATCAATAACTATTTACTTCAAATCTACAGTTATCAAATCCACAATCTGTTTTAAGTTCAGTTTTGTGTGAGACAACCCAAGCAAGTACCCAAAACCCATTCCAGTATTACTATCACCTAAGCAAGCTAGTTATGAGTTTAATCAAATCCACCAACCCAACTAGTGCACACAACAGGATGAGAATCATTGTAGATGGAAGTTTGGGACTTTGGTACCAATCTATTGGAATGTTTATTAATTATGGTGTAAATTTAGCTCAATTAACGATTTCCTATTCTTTTTGGCTTGTTAACTTAAAAACAACCATTGTGAATGCATCATTAGGAACAACGCTCCACCCGAGATAAATGAATGAATGATAATTTGCATTGGTGTTGCTACTCCAGAACAATCAGATCTACTCGAAAACCATGATCCATCCATTCAGAGTCCTCAGTCAGTCAAAAGCACAAAGCAAAGCAGAAACACAAAAAAATGAAAAGGGCAATAGAAGAAGAAGAAGAAGAAGAAGAAGAAGAAGAAGAAGAAGAAGAAGAAGAAGAAGAAGAAGAAGAATATGCTAACCTCCCTCAGAGCCTCCACCAAAGAGGACAAGGCAATTGGAATCAGAAACAAAGTTGAGTGAGAGGCCCTGGGACTGGGCATAGGAAACATGAAGCCATCAGCACCAGCATCATCATCGACCTCTTGACTCAAAATAGTACTAGTTGTTAAGCTGCAGCTATGGCATGAGAGTGTCATGAGTTGGGAAACCTCCTTGTAGAGCCGCTTCCAAGAGAATCTCATCGATTTCGATTTGGGGGCTAGGGTTTCTCTTCGAAGAGAGAGAGAGAGAGAGAGAGAGAGAGATCGGCAGTAGGGATTTGAGCTAGGGTTTCCCTTGTTCGACGAAGAGAAAGCGGGAGGGAGAGGAGACAGAGCGGGAGGGAGAGGAGAAGAAAAATATAGAGATTTATGGGTTTCGGCAGTAGGGATTTGAGCTAGGGTTTCAATTGTTCGACGAAGAGAGAGCGGGAGGGAGAGGAGACAGAGCGGTAGGGAGAGGAGACGAGAAAGATAGAGAGATATGGGTTTCGATTTTTCCCCTTTTGCCCCTCAACAAAGCCAACTTAAGCGAGATCGCTTCTAAGTCGTTCGATCTGGATCAATCCCGATCGAATGGTCGAAAACTCCAGCTCTCGATAAGGATCCTAGCTTCCCAGCTCTTAATAGACTTACTCTCTCTCTCTCTCTCTCTCTCTCTATATATATATATATATATATATATATAGGGAAAGCTTTGGTTGTGCACTACCTCTAGTGCACACGGCGTGTGCACTAGGCCTTCAGGCATTCATATCGACGATCCGAACCGTTCACATTGATCTACACATCTAAATTAGTCTAAATATGTAAAATCAAATCATTTGAAATTCATTTACCCATCCATTGAAGTGTTACAAATTGTATGACTGAAAATTATTGTTTTTTATAGTCACATGATGGATGGGCAAATGAATTTCAAATGATTTGATTTTATATATTTAGACTAATTTAGATGTGTAGATCAATGTGAACGGTTCGGATCGTCGATATGAACACACGAAGGCCTAGTGCACATGCCGTGTGCTCTAGAGGAGTGCACAACCGAAGCTTTCCATATATATATATATATATATATATATATATATATATATATATATATATAATTAATTAATTAATTAGAGGTGGCCTATTGAAGATTCTATAAGGTGGATGTATGGAAATAAATTGGAATTAATTAAATGAGAATGGCGGGGGTTACATGCTTGGCAGCATGTGGGGCTCGGTTTGTGGAGGTATGCAGCAATGTTGCTGCTATGTGTGGTGACATGGCAGTGGGCCCCCCTTGGGGGGGATTTCTGTGTACATTAACACACGCAAGAGGAGCCTCGGGTGTGGGATTATTTATCCCATATCGGGGAGATTTGAGATTAATTATATATATATATATATATATATATATATATATATATATATATATAATTGCCTGGGATTAGAGATCATGAATAAGCTATAGCACCTTTTATGAGGCAAGCCTGTGGTGGGAAGTTGTTAGAAAAATCACTATTTCAGGCCGGAGTGTTACAGCTTGCATTCGGAAACTATGTTTTATGGGCAGCATATCGTTCCAAACAAGCGTGCATTAGAAGAGCATATTTGAATTATGCATGTTAGTATAGTAAGTATATGTTTGACACTAGTAAATTGAGTCCACGCTCACTCATACGACATCATATAATTAACTATTTTCTAGTTACGTTTAACATATACATTGATTCAAGTTAGGGTCTGATACACCTTAGCGAGCTTCATCTCTAAATCTAGCCTGCTGCAGTCGCCGTTGGATCCCTCTCCATTCTCACCATTTCTAGCCCTCCTTCCTACCATTTATGGGTTCACAAAATGCATCGGCTTAGTTAGAGCAACAATACATCACAGAATTTCACACCAAAAATTTTAATCATCATTCATCACAATCCATACATCATAATAAAAATAAATCAAATAAATCCTCGTTTACCATCAATCCATACATAATAAAACTAAATAAATTATTTCCGTGGAGTCTAGATAGGCTCTAGTTCTCACTGTGACAATTAAACTAATACAATCATAAAATAATCAGATGCGACGATCCCTGTTCGCTTCCCTGAGCTCTTCACGAAACTCATCTAGTTTTTTCTATAGTTTTTCACAACGTTGTTTGGAGTTTTGCTTCTCCCACTTGGTTTAGTTATCCAGTTGGGTGGTGTCATGCTGCTCGATGTCGAAATCTTCCGAGATCCCTCACTCTAGCATTTAAAGCCGCAATGCACCGTTTATCCTCTGCATGGTGCACCTCAAGATGGGTCACTCTCCACCGATGGATAATAAACTGACGTTGAAGTAAAGCAATGATGTGATCTTTCTTACTCAAGCTCGAAGAATCATCTGAAGATTCTCTTGAAGATTCCACTAGAGGGGGACTGATCTCACGCAATTCCTGTAGCTCTTCCGCGGGTTCTTCTTTCGGATCCTCCTCAGGATCCTCTTCTGAATCCTCTTCCGAAAACTCGAAGAAATCTTCTTCTCCCACATTCTCTATAGGATCTTGGTTTTCTACCATCCTACAAAAAATAGAAAAAAACATCAGTATATATATAGAGTAACATAAATTCAAGTTCAAAACAACTATAACATTCATAACTCTAATACTGAAACTCACGCATCTAATGTCCACCTAAGTTTTCATTCATTCTCTATGTTTGTACTACTCATTGAAGTTGGCTCTGATAACACATCTGTAATGCCCTGAATCTTAAACACAAGAAATCTGTGTCTCATCCAGAATCTTTACTTCAATTTCGTACAACACAACACAAAATACAGGAAAAATTAAAACTTTTCATTACGTCAATGTCATTTACATTACACAGTAGAATTTACACATAAAAATTACAACTCATTTCATCATAGATCCTCAATCCTATAAATATTCCATCAAAAGCACGCGCCTATGCCACTTGCTGATCAGAATCCTGCAAAATACAACCGACGCAATGCTAAATATAATAGAAATCCTTCAAAACTTTTCAAACACAAACTTGAATGCAGAAAATCTGCACACGATGCACCTCTAATGCACACTTGTTCAGATTCTATACAGCCCATACAATATAGGTTCGAGCGCATGCCTTTAACGTACTCCTCATTGTAGGGTTATATTCCTGACCAAGCAATCCTATAACCGTGAGAAAAGTCAAGATTTAGACATCCTGCGAATACTGGCTCGAGTCCCGGAATTCTCTGCCCAGTTATACAATACCATATCGTGTGAACATCCCGTAAGCGTTGCTCTAGCCCGGAATACTGAAGATTTGTCTCCCTTCCTCCCGAATATTCATAATCCTGGAATCCACCGCCCGATCATTCATAGTCCCGAAAATAATTAAGACTCGTCTCCTCTGCATGACAATCACAATCCTGGAATCCACTGCCCGACTATACAGAGCCCCCTACTCATGTTTGCTCAAGTTTCATCATAACTTCTTTCTAGTGCATGTCCTTAATTTAGAAAGAAACAAAACTTCTCCTAGAGCTAGCGTAACCCAACAAGACTTAACTCAACCAACTGGAATATCTATCACTAACTGACTCATTCCCAAATTTTCATATTCTTGTCGGTATCCTGGGTCCTACGTGGCCTCTAGGACTCAGCCAAACTAGGATGTCGTACCCAAACCTCCCAAGAGTTATTTACGATCGCCCTCGTCTCGAAAGAAAACTACTTGCCTCTCACAAGTCTCATTCCATTTGTTACTATTAATTCACATTTCCCACAATAATTATAATCATTCATTAGCATCTAATAAGCTAACCTTCGACTAGTTCTTAGTTCAATTTAATCCCACTCATTATCAACTTGATTGCAAAGTTCTACACAATTGAATCGACTCGAAGCTAAATATTAAAATCCGAAACTATAATTAAACCCTCTAACTAAAATTTAATCCTGTTCGAAGCTCTAGCATTATTCCATCCCAAACTAAATCTTAGTTCAATTGTGTTGGGATTGGGGCGTCAACAAACGCCCTCTGGCCAAAGTGAAATTAATTAGAGCAATGAGGAAGTCGAAGTGGACGAGGCGAATAAATTGAGCAAGCAAGTAAATCCACCAAACTAACACAAACACAACAACGATGACTTATCCCGATTAGCTTTTGCTTAATCCGAGGGAAAATATAGGGAGATCTGATATTCAACTAGAAGAGATTACAAGGAGTTACTGATTCACTTGACACAAGGAATTAAACTCACCCACCAAGAACTATCTCTCTCTCGAGCCTCTCTTTGCAATGGAGAAAAGAATCTATGAAGTACTCCCTCTCATATTGGAGGATTTTACAATATATATAAAAGAATAGAGAGAAAATCTAGGTCTAATCTTGAACCTCAGTCGTCCGATTGGGCTGAAACGACCCAACAAATCGAAGCCCAAAAAACGAATCAGCACCGCGGGTGGTCGACCATCCAACAAGACCAGTTGACCTTACCACTCTCTGACTTTCCAGTACAACGAGCGGTCGGGGGTGCGGTCGGGGGGTGTGGTCGACTATCACCATGACCGGTCGACCGCAACTAGCCTGCACCTGCTGCTACTGCTGATCTCCTTCTACTCGCTTCGATGCTTCGACCTCCGTGCTTCATATTACCTTCTTTTAATCTGAACAACGAGTATACAAGACACAATCCTAACAAACTCCACCTTGGATTCCATACGAGTGCTATCACATGATGTGTTACTCATCTCCAAACTTTAACAAATTCTACTTGCAAAGAAAACTTAGAACAATAACTTCTTCTTCTAATGCATCCGATCTAATAACAATGAACCAGAGTAGTCAGTTATGAGTCTTTCCCACAGACTCACCGCATCAGTTTCTTCAAGAAATCTTCACTTGACCTCGTTTGCCAAGGATAGTCGGATTAGACTTATGGCTCTTTCACGAATATCTTCCCAAACGTCATCCTTCATATCAGTTGGCTTTTCCTTCTTCTTTACTGTTGACTGCAACCGTTCTTGAATAAGAACATCATACATGTCATTCTTCCAAAGATTGAAATTGATCTTACCATCAAACTGCTTGATCTTCAAAATACTGTGGCCTGTCATCTTAACCAAGGGACTCGGCAACCTGAAGCTCTAATACCAGTTGTTGGGATTGGGGCGTCAACAAACGCCCTCTGGTCGCAGCGGAACTAATTAGAGCAATGAGGAAGTCGAAGTAGATGAGGCGAATAAATTGTGCAAGCAAGTAGATCTACCAAACTAACACAAACACAACAACGATGACTTATGCCGGTTAGCTTTTTCTCAATCCGGGGGGAAATATGGGGAGATCTGATATTCAACTAGAAGAGATTTCAAGAAGTTACTGATTCACTTGACACAAGGAATTAAACTCACCCAGCAAGAACTATCTCTCTCTCGAGCCTCTCTTTGCAATGGAGAAAAGAATCTATGAAGTACTCTCTCTCATATTGGAGGAGTTTACAATATATATAGAAGAATAGAGATAAAAACCTAGGTCTAATCTTGATCCTTAGTCGTCCGATAAAACCTGGAAAAGAAGTAACTGAATAGGAGCCACACGATCTAACTTGGAGTTAAAGATTGGGCTGAAATGACCTAACAAATTGAAGCCCAAAAACGAATCGGCGCCGCGGGCGGTCGACTATCCAACAAGACCGATCAACCGTACCACTCTCTGACTTCCCAGTACAACGAGCAGTCGGGGGTGCAGTCGAGGGGTGCGGTCGACTGTCACCATGATCGATCGCCCGCAACTAGCCTGCACTTGCTGTTGCTGCTGTTCTCCTTCTACTCGCTTCGACGCTTCGACCTCCGTACTTCATATTACCTTCTTTTAATCTGAACAACGAGTATACAAGACACAATCCTAACAAACTCCACCTTGGTCGCAGCAGAACTAATTAGAGCAATGAGGAAGTCGAAGTAGACGAGGCGAATAAATTGAGCAAGCAATTAGATCCACCAAACTAATACAAACACAACAACGATGACTTATCCCGGTTAGCTTTTGCTTAATCCGGGAGAAATATAGGGAGATCTGATATTCAATTAGAAGAGATTACAAGGAGTTACTGATTCACTTGACACAAGGAATTAAACTCACCCACCAAGAACTATCTCTCTCTCGAGCGTCTCTTTGCAATGGAGAAAAGAATCTATGAAGTACTCCCTCTCATATTGGAGGAGTTTACAATATATATAGAAGAATAGAGAGAAAACCTAGGTCTAGTGTTGATCCTCAGTCTTCCGATAAAACCTGAAAATGAAGTAACTGAATAGGAGCCGCACGATCTAACTTGGAGTTGAAGATTGGGTTGAAACGACTTAACAAATCGAAGCCCAAAAAACGAATCAGCACCCCGGGCTGTCGAACGTCCAACAAGACTGGTCGACCATACCACTCTCTGACTTCCCAGTACAACGAGCGGTCGGGGGTGCGGGCGGGGGGTGCGGGCGACTGTCACCAAGACCGGTCGACCGCAACTAGCCTGCACCTGCTGCTGCTGCTGTTCTCCTTCTACTCGCTTTGACGCTTCGACCTCCGTGCTTCATATTACCTTCTTTTAATCTGAACAACGAGTATACAAGACACAATCCTAACAAATTGAACCAAATCTCGATCTTCTTTAACTAAATTTTAATCCAACAAATCTTAATTAATCTAGTTCCAAATCTGATTTTACTCAAGCCATCAGTTAATTAAATGAAACCTCAATCTAATTAAAAGGGCCCTAACTGATTTAAACAAGTTTCTAATTAGTTAAAACAAATCTTTATTTATTAACCCTCTATCCTAAGTTTAATCAAGCAACCCAAGCTCTACCCAAAGCTCCTACACCCAAGCTTATACACAAGTTGGACCTGAACTACTGGGTCCAGACCTGCAATCAAACAAGCGCACACTAATACTACAACCCGAACCTGACCCTCCCTTGCCTCACAAACCCGGTCCAACCCAATCACCCCACACCCGATCCGAATCCAAGGAGAACAGACCCAAACCCAAAAGAAATAGACCTAATAATACTTCAAACGAGTCTGGATCAAACTCGACAAGAAAATTAGGGTTTTATTCACCCCCAAAAACAAATCCTGATTTTTCATCAAGTTTCAAAAATTAAAACAGAATTATACTCTATAAAATCTGAGAATTTATTTATGAAAAAGTTCATCTTTTAATGAGTTCTATAGTCGCATTATTCTCAAATTAACATTCAATCAATAATATTCAATTTTACAAACATATAACATGGTATTTACAATCAAAGTGCTTTCAATTAACTTATACATATTCATGAGCATCAAAATACGAATCGTTCTTCATATTTATATAAAACCCTACAACTCACCAATACAACCAATCATTGATACTATTTATATCTACAACATGTCATACTAAAATCATGAAACAAAAACAACAATAGTCTTAAATAAGAACACCCACCTCAAAATGCGAGTGTAGAAAGAATCTCTTAATTAGCCTTCTCCTCCTAAGTAAAAGCCTACAACAAAATCACCAAAAACAAAACAACAAAAGAAAAACCATAAAACTACTATATAGGTCGGGATTCAACATGGTTAGGGTTTAGGAAATTTTCATTTTTGGTCCCTCCTAATTTATATGATTTAATTTGATTTCCATAATATTTTTTATTTGCTTTCCAACCAACAAATCCAAATCAATTTCTCCATAATCTCTTCCTTAATTCTTGGCCGGCTAACTCCCCCCCCCCCCCCCCCCTCTGGGTTTGGCCTTGGTTTGGGTCGGCCCAAGAGCTCAAAAAAATATATTCTTTTATTAAGTGAACTCTTAAAAACAACAATTTTTCAAAAATACCTTCTTATTCAAAAATAACATGATAAAATAAAGGCAAATAGATTAATAATAAAGTGATAGTAGGTAATAGTGCAATTGAAATTTTATAAGTTTATGCACGTGTGTCACACGTGTCACATTGGACAAAATAACAAAACAAAATATTGTTTTATATTTTACTGATGTTAAACGTCACTCCTCACCCAAAGACAAGGGAAACCACCCAACATATCTGAAAGAAGCAAGAAAGATCCGGACAACTGTAGAAAGGTACACACTTGTTGAAGGATCATGTACGAGTGTTCCTACACTTTGATAGACGGCATACCTTATTTACGATGTCTCGACCTTGAGGAGGCCCAGTATGCTCTTAAAGAAGTGCATGAAGGAGTCGGTGGTGGCCACACTGGTACAAGATCTATAGCCCGGAAATTTCTAAATCAGGAATACAATTGGCGATCGTTGCTCGATGATGCTCTGAAGTATGTTCTCCAGTTTTCCCCTTGTTATAATTTTCTCCTAATAAAATGGGGACTCCAGGTCAACCTTTGCTCCATATCAAGCTCGATTTTCTTTGCCATGTGGGGGATGGATCTATTTGGACCATTTCCCCCACGACTGGATAGAGAAACTTCTTAGTTGTGGCTGTCGACTACATCACAAAATGGATCAATGCTGAACCACTGGCCTCCATCACTGAACAGGATATAAAAAAATTCTTCTGGAAAAATGTCATTTGTAGGTTTGGAATACCCTGGATCATCGCACCAACAATGAAACCCAATTTTCTGCCAAGAAATTCTGCACTTTCTGCTCTTATCTGGGTATCGAACAACGTTTCTCTTCCATTTCACATCCTCATACCAATGGTCAATCTGATAACGCCAACAAGAAGATTCTTGATGGCCTTAAGAAAAGGCTAGATAAGGTGCCAAAGGGACTATATGTTGAGACCCCAAAGGGAGAGTCTCCATTCAACGTTATGTATGGATCTAAGGCGGTAATTTCGGTAGAGGTTTGACTCCCTGCTCCACGTCTCTTCTCTTTCAGTGAGGCACAAAATTCAGAAAATCTTTGAGAAACCTAGAACTCGTTGAAGAAGTTTGTGAGAAATTTTCCGTGCGGAGACAAATCTATGAGCAAAAGTTGAAAATATTTTACAACAAGAAAGTCTGACCAACAATTATGAATGAGGGTGACCATGTCCTGCGAAAGCTTGAGATCTCTGAGCCACGCAAGAAGGGAAAGCTTGCTCATAACTGAGAAGGACCCTACAAGGTGTAACACCCAAGATTTTTAAATAATGTTTTTGAGGTGTATAAATGAATTAAAATGATTTGGGTGATTTAATAAATATTTTTCTGAAAATTATCTTTTACACGTGCAAATATTTTCTTGGAAAGTTCAAAGTCAGAAATTATTTTGGGAATACCAATTATTTATTAGTAGGTATTATTTATGAATTTTCTGGATTTTTTCTGATATTTATTTGACATATTTGCAAATATTACAAAAAGATGGACTTTTGTGCAAAATTACCACTTGGAGTGAAAACTCCAGATTTTCAGATTTTTGGGCTGAGTATGATGGCTAGCCAACTCAGAGGTAAAAAGTTTACTTTTTTTAAAAAATAGATTTGGTTTATTTCGCAAATTTCTTAAAGAATGGTCTTTTTGCAAAATTGTCACTTAGAGGGAAAAATTACAAATTTGTTTTTCTGGATTTAAACCCAGTGTTGGCCAGTATGGAGGTGGTTATCTTTTATTTTAAATTTAAAGTGAATTGGTTAATCTAATTTCCAAGTATAAGGATTTATATATGTGAAGATATATTCAAAAGGGATAATTTGCAAAACCTATTCAAATTACCCTAATTTCCGGCCAATTTAAAAGAGAGTATAGCCGTCTCTTTGCTGTACTACACAAAGGGGCTTTTTTTTCTTGGAATTTCGAAGCGAGGATCTTTGTTTTCTTGCGAAAGGAAGGACTTTTATTATTCTCGTTATTATTTCAGTTGATTCTTCAATAAGGTGAGTGACATATGTTTGTTTTCTTGTTATTCTATGCATGTTGTATGTGATGATTTTTCTATTAGAAATCATGTTAGAGGATTGTATGATGATATAATGTATATTAATGAATCTTGATGAATAAAGATTGAATCTTTTCATAAGAACTATGCTATTGATGATTAAAACTCCATATAGATGACTTGAGATTGTCAAGAACCTAATAGAAATCATGGGTATGTTGTTTTGTATTATAACCTTGCTGATTTGAACTTATATATTGAGATTATATGATGGAGATGCACATTTTAAATAAAAATGAGTTCTTTTACTGTTGAACATATATATACACACACGGTTTGAGAATTTTGATGAAGAAAATTTGATGAATAGTTGTTATAATTACATGTATTTCATGGGCAAACTAATGAGAGAAGTTGTGAATGTGTTTAATGAGTTACAAGAGGGATTCTTGGACCAAAAGATCAGGTTTTGAAGTGGAAAAAGGGGGGTTTGCTTTCAAGTCTGTGGTGTACAATCGAAATCGATTTTTTTTTGTATTTTGTGGTGATTTCGTTTAAATCTTGCTCTATACTCAAACTGAGATTGAAATAAACATTATACTTCACCAATTTGATGGGTTTTGATGAAACTACTGATGTTTGAACACATATATACACTCATATACTTTTATAGTATCTGTTTTGAAGATTTTGTCGAAAATTGATGTTTTGTGAGATTTCGATTGGATCTTGATTGTTTGAAAACTGAGGCTGAATTGAAACCTTATACTCCTCATAACTAGTGATTTCTTGATGTTCTAACTAGTGCATATACATACATATATACATATATGAACATAGTTTACCGTTTTGAAGAAGTTTTGTCAAAAAATTGATGTTTTATGAAATTGATGAGGTTTGATATGTTTTATAAACTCCAGTATGTTAGACAAGTTGTATTTAATCAGCTCAGGAAACTTATTTTGCAAATTTATGATTTTACAGAGTATAATCGATGTATCAGTCGAAATGTGCACAATCTTTCAAAACTGGCTGTGCAGCAGCCACCGGTCGACCGACCACTTTTTGAACTAAAAATGGCAGTCGACCGACATTCTTTATTTTTGGGATTTTCGCATGATGGTCAATCGTCACTTTTTGAACTGGTTTTAACAGTCGAATGTCAGCTTCTTGGCTAATTGTTTTCTTGAGTTTTTCTGTTGTTTTTCTTGAACAATTATTTCTTTGAACTTATGGATTATTGATCTACTGTTTTAGATGATGTTTTTACTACAGATTACAGTATTTTACCGAAAGTTATATTTTGATTTTAATAGAATTTAGATTGTATTTCTATAACTTTATAAAGTGAAATATATATGATTTTTGAAGAAATTGATGTTTTGTGACTTTCTACGACTTAAAATATGATTCTCAGTTATTTAATGGATTCAATACTTTATTTCAATTCTAGAATTTGTGAGTATACTGAATGAATATGGTTTTGTTGATTAAAGAAGTTTTCATTGATATAAACATTTTGAGATTTGGAACTAAGAGTTTTATTGAAAATTTTGGTGTTGATATTCGATTTGTGAGTCTCTAGGAGTTGAGTGGGATTCCTGTGAACCGACAAATGAGATTTTTTGGATTTTGACCAGTTGGGTCTTGGGGTTGTTGTTGTGGAATTAAGTCCGGCAGGATACACTAACTCTAAAGAGGGAGAATTTGTGTTTTAATAATAATCAACTTAAGAACATGCACTAATGGAGATGTGATAGAACTTGGGAAACGTATGTATATGCTCTAGGGGTCTAGTCCAACGGATGCATTCCAGGACTGTGTTGTTCTGTTTTGAGAGGACATTTGGTATGTTTGCGTGTCGAGGGTTTGCATGCCTATTTACAGAGCATACAGGTACATTCGCATGTCGAGGGTCGGCGGGCCTATTCACGGGTTGTACTAGTGTATCTACACGTCGAGGATTTCGCAAACCTATTCATGTGGTACACGTCAGAGAGGTGATTCTTCCTAGGGGTCAAAGCTATTCTTACATGATGCTTGCACATCGAGGGTTGTGATGCCTATTCGCGAAGTATTCTGGATCTTTTTTCTATCACTGTAGTAGGATTAGTTGCATAAAGAGGGATCTAACCCTATAAAGTGGAGAACGATAAGGGCTTGCACTGGACCTATGTAGTATGGAATGCATAGAATCCGACAAGTATGCATTAGAGTGTCATTATACTGCATTTGTGTTCTCTTGACTTCGTTTTATGCATGTTGTTTTTTTTCTGTTTCCTACACTTGACACTTAGTCTAGTTTCACTTGATGTTTTCATGCTTTATTTATTGTTATTTCACATTCCATTTCGTTACTACTGTTGGTATGTATTGATTATGACCTTATTTCTTTATGTTTCATTTATATTGTATTTTCTTTGATGTCACTCACACCGTTATGGCTGACCCCTGTAGTTTTGGAGGTTAAGGTTATCTCTAGCCTCATGTTTTACTGTAGGTACCTATAAAATGGGATTTGGATGCATGTGGTAGAATGATAATGTGGCTTATGTAAATTATAAAAGAAAGGAATTGTAATTCAAGGTGTTAAATTTTTCGCTGTATTTTGTAAAGAATTGATGTAATAAAAGTTGAAAAATTAATCTGTGTTTGGGCTATGTTTACTATTACATTGAGGTAGATGCTGGGAATTGTTCCACGTATTTCTGAGATATTGTATTGAAAATTCGGGGTGTTACACAAGGTCTCTAAAGTCCTTCTCCCATAAACTTATAGAATTGAAGATCTAGGGGGAAAGAAGATATCAAGGACCTGGGATGCAGAGCATTTGATGAAGTTCAACGATGGTGCTTAATGCCCTCCGCCAGATTTATAATAAGACCGATCTATATAACGCTCAATGCATGTAATAAAAGCTAGCCCTCAAAGTTGCTGTTCAGATCGGGTTTTTCAATAAAATTCATCATCCCCATGTTGAACCATAAAAATGGATCAGTAAAATTCGATCGCAACTCCCCCAATGAACGACGTCTACAACAGTCCCCTATGACCAGTCATAGCCAGCTCGACGTGTGCAGCACCTAGAGACACCTTACCCCATACACACCACGGGCATCTAAAGAGATTATTCTCCACACTTGGCAGTAGCAATAGAATTTTTTCTCCCCAACTGATTTTGGTTTAGATCGCAAAGTATAGTCCTCTATTCTCGCTAATGCAACCAACTCCAAGAGATCGCAACTACGCAAAAATCAAGTACTCTACTCACAGTCTCGTCAAGTAGTCAAGATCGACTAGTCGACCTCCCATATCCCCCGGTAGCGACCAGTCAAGGAACAACCTCCCAGTGGTCCTCTGATCAAGGCAAACATGGCTTACGTCGCAACACTCTGCGTCCTAGGCCAAAATGTGGCCTCCAAATCTTCCCTTTCTATAAATAGCCTTTTATCGGCACCAAAACATATAGAATAAAATATACGCAAGCTAAGTCAAAACTCTGACAAATTCTCAAGCAATTGCAAGCTCTTCCTGACGATCGACAACTCTCCTCAAGGTATAAACCCAAAACCCTAAGGCCCCCCACATGTGGGCATCTTTTCGGGGTGGGACTAATATCCTTAACGTCCCAAGAGGTATTCTAGTCGGTGGTTCTGTGGCTGCACAGCCTCAGGTTCACCTGAGCAAGTGTTGGAGGCGGAGCAGTATTTAACCACCACCTTATAATGGCTTATTCCCCTTATAATGTTTCACTTAGTGGGTGACACACCATTCAACAGTCGACCTGGCCCTGGCAGCCACTGGCTTCGACTGCTAGCCATCATAATTCCAAAATAGTGGGTGATACCCCTGACAATCAACCGACTTCGATGTCATTGGCTCGGGCATCTGGCCATCGCAATGCCAAAATGGTGGGTGACATCCATAATAGTCAATCGGTCAATACCATTGGCTCCTACCATTGGTCGTCATAACGCCAAATATATGGTGATTCCCTTACAATCATATAACATATATGAGTGATTCACCTACAATCATATAAAAATATATCTGGAATTCCCTTACAATCATATAAGATAATATGGGTTATCCCTTACAATCATTCGAACAGTCGAACATTTAATGGTCCCATGTCCACGATGGATGACCCCCTCACAATCAAACATAATTGGTCTCAGTACCTCTCCACAATATAGGGCTCAGTTGCCAAGGTCGGTCGTACCCACTGTCCAAAGCCAAATGGCCCAAAACCTACCACTCAAATCCAGGGACTGGTTCGCGTTGATACTGATCACATTTTCCCCAATATATCTTGCGAACCACTATCCAACCTACTATTGGTGTATGCCCTAGAGGCCGGTTGTGTATTGAAATTACTAGTTTACATTGTTTCATTATATTTATTTCATATTTGAGGCATTTCATTTATTGTGTTTGTGATTTAATGAGCATAATAAATTCCTTAGAATAGTAGGTTCAATACCATAGGATATCAAGTGTATGACTTGATTGTGAGATCCTATTGGTTGTAATCAAAACACTATTCTTAAATGTCCCTAGTCAAGTATTATTGTGAATTAGGACAACAATAATTCATAAAGACTAGTATGTGCATAGAATGATAACCATATCTCACGAGTCATGGATATGAGATATCAAGTCTTCACATGGGTACATATTAGAGTAATAATGTACAGGACTCACCCACCATAAGAACGCTGTATGGAACGTTACGTGAGTGTCATAAGGGGTTCTCACGGTGACCATGGTGTATGTAGTCCTTTAACTTGAAGTCACTATGGTTCCTTACATGAGGAGTTATATGTTTTAAATGTCGTCAAACGTTGCCTGTAATAAGGTGACTATAAAGTCGACTATTGGATATACTACAAATCATGTAGAGGGATATGAGTGACTTAGATAGGATTTGTCCCTCTTACATAACAGGAGCAATATCTATGGACCCCTTGATTGAGTAAGATTCCAAACTTCCGAAGAACCGGAAGCGAAGCGCTATGCCGGGGCGAATGCATGACCATGATCAAATAAGTCAATATGAGATATTAAGCTCATTTGTTTTAGTAAGTCTACTTGGACATCAAGAAACCAAAGATTGAACTAAACAATGGTAGCATGCTCTATGCCTTGTGGTCAATTAAGATATCTGGACAAAAGGACTAGACTACATGGTAACATTGGTCACGAATAGGTTATGTCTAATCACTGACATTCCCATTACGTGAGTAGCAGTGATGTATTGCTAGATACCGCTCACTGTTTGTAATACTAGAATATGATTTTAGTAATACTGTCAACCTAACGAGAACCTACAGGGTCATACACTTAGAATGGATTGAAATTGAGATTTAAATTCATATGATGAATTTAATTGGGGATCCCAGTAAGACTTGGACTCCTAATATTGGTTGGACATTTAACTAGATTAAATGGGCTGACTAAAGTTTAAAGGCCCACACACGAATCTGAACCAGGTCAGATTGTGAGTCCAAAGCCTCATTACTCTCTTAGGGTTGATTTTCTGCAACTATATATATGATACGTATCTGTGAAAAAAAACGTTACATGAGAAAATCCTAGCCGTCAAAGAAATTGTGAGAGTGAGAGATCGTGAGGAACATCCCTTCCCGCAGCTAGCACCACGGCGTGAGGAAAAGCTTGATTTGATCTGTTCATGTGGATACCGTAGAGGCACCGCAATATTGTAGTGTTGTGATCGGCATACTGTGGAGATAGCAGATCCATCTTCAAGATATAACTCCTAAACACGATTTATAGTTTTCGCATGGATCCATGGCTAGGTTACGATATTTCTTTGTAATTTTTCTGCTGTGTATTTGATCTGAGACTACCATCGAAACCTAACACCTACCACCATAGGGGTGTCGGTACCCAGTGATCACTCCTCAAGTCGAAGGTCAAATAGCCCAATCCTATCACCATAGAGGTTTCCACTAAGATAACTGGGCCTTATATTTTACCCATTTGCACTTGCATTTTGCGCCCTGAGGAACCTCTGCTTGTAGACCATTCTTGGGAGCGGTCGCCAACCCTCCCCCTTAGAACAAACAATATAACTCTCCTGACCTGCACAAGCTAAAACAATGAATGGCTTAATAATTACAACAAATAACCCATTCTTAAACTTTGCACACTCGAGCACTCATATACATATATATGGAGTTGCTCTTGTTGTATCCGACTTCTAAGATCAGGGTACTCGCAATCCATGCATACCCTATTTGGACCTTCACATGCAGGTCGCTCCAAATAAGCTTACTAAGACCCCCATATAAGGGTAGTCGAGGGATAATTTTATAAACCTCCTCTTTTCCTAAATCAATATAATGCGAGGTAATAGCTTTTTCTCACCGATCAGTCTGTCACTATCAAAGGTGTTCTCGGTGCAATTCCAAGATCTAATTAAAGTAGCTAAGTCTGCGATCACTGGAAACATCAAACCCCACTTAAAAATAGACTCTTGCGGCCTCCAGTGCAAGGGAAATATGTGGATCGCACAATCTGCCCAGGAGTGCTCTCTATAAAAAAAACCCTCTAGTGAACATTTCTGAACAAACACCCCCTTCGTAAATTTTTGAAGAACTTTCTAGATACAAACAGAGAGTTCGGAGTTAAGTTTCAGTTCGTCCCTTGAGCTACCCCCAACAAATTTCTAACTTAAAACAATGAATTCAGAGCTCGGCTCATCACTCAAGATACTCAAATAACTCGCTAACTTAAAATAACATGCCTGGAGCTTAGCTCATCATTCGAGCAACTCCAACAGCTCGCTAACATAGAAGAACAAATTCATAGCTCATCTCAATACTCGAGCTAACCCAACAACTCGCTAACTTAAAAAAATGAGTTCGGAGCTCAGCTCGTCACTCGAGTTGCTCCAACAACTCGCTAACTGGAAACAATGAGTTTGGAGCTCAACTCGTCACTCGAGCTATTCCAAATAACTCAAAAAAATGAGTTCGAAGCTCAACTCGACACTAGAGTTACTCCAACAACTCACTAACTCAAAATAACAAAGCACAACACAGAAAAAATTAGAGACAAGATAGAACATATGGGCAATCTTCATTTCATATCAAAATTCTAGTACATGTTTGAGATCAAAGTACATTAGACACTCGAGATCAGTTCACAAACTTTTTATGCCCAAATCACCTGCGACCGCGAGGAAGAGGGATCTTACGATTAAGCGAGTGGCTTGCCCACGATGCCTCCTTTCCATAAAAGTCTTCCCTCGGCCACCCGAACTACCCGAAACAGGTCCTAACCCAACTGATTGAGTCTAAATCTCGTAGTTGAGGGTGTGTAACATCCTCTTAGTATAAGCTACTCCACTTTGGGCATCCACTGAATTCCTTGATGCTGCTTAGGGGCCTGAGGTTAGCTCATGGAAATTCTTCCCTAAACCATCACCATTGCAAAGGAGAGAGGTATTAACCCAACTAATTGAGTCTAAATCTCGTGATTGAGGGTGTGTAATGTCCTCTCAGTATAAGCTACTCCACTTTGGGCATCCACTGAATTCCTTGTTGCTGCTTAGGGGCCTGAGGTTAGCTCATCGAAATTCTTCCCTAAACCATCACCATCGCAAAGGAGAGAGGTATTTTGCATTAGCAGTCTTCCAAGTTCATTTTCAACTTGTAAATCTCCAAGTCCTTCTCAATGAGCATATTCTTAAGGCGAGTGTCCTCGACCTGAATCTTTCCCCGATCCACATGAGTACGATCCGAGCAACCAGGATGAGTCTTCTTCAAGTGGGAAAGCTCCATGTCCTTCTCGACTAGCACACATTTAGACGTTCATTCTCAATACTCTCATTTAACTTGCCACGAAGTCAAGCAATCGCAGTGTCCTTAGTATCTCCTCCAATATATACGACCATCTGTCGGTAGAAACGGTGGAGTTACTACAATACTAGTAAATACAAAAACACTTTGGCTTCGATTTTGAGAAGTTTCAGGAGATCTAACTAAATTCATCAAAATTTTATATTCATGAAAGAATAGCTTAAGAGTCTTAACATAAAATATTTTCATTTCTTGGAATAAAGATAAACAAGCAGTGGTCAGTCCGCGATTCGGCTAGATTAAAAAAAAAGGAAATGAAAATAGAGCAAAAAAGATCAAGGGTCCACCTCTGTTGCCGCCGCAAAATGAGTGGAAATCTTAGCCACTCCCTTCTCCCTCACTCTGCATCCTTCTTCAGAGCTTCCTCCTCCACCATACCGATCTCCTTCTCCATTTCATCCCTCTCATCCTCCTCTCCATCTGCGGCTTTCATGGGGGCCTCTTCCTCACCCTTCCCCTCTTTCTCGGAGTCCTCCCAAACTGGTAGATCCCCAGGTTGAAGGTCGAAGCTATAACCCTTCCCACCAAAATCTGGGACATGCTTGGCCATGTCTTTAATGGCCTTCGCGACCATCACCTTTAGGAGGTTGACCTTCACCTTCACCTCTGCCTCCACCTTGGCAAACACGACCTCCTTCTCCTTAGCCGAAGCCTTCTCCCTGTGGTGCTCGGCTTTGAGGCAGTTGATCTCGCCGAAATGAGCTGCCTCCCGACTCTTCACCTCCTCGAGTTCCTTGACGGCCCTCATCTACTCCTTCTCGGCCCGAGCAACCTTATCCATCAGAAGCTTCTCCTCAGTCTTAATCTCCTCAATCAAGTTGACAACATGATAGGAGATCTACAAGAAAATTAGTTTCATGACTTAGAGACACAAGAAGAGATATAAAATAATGTACTACAAGGAAAAGAATGTACCGACATGCTAGCTTGGGAGATTTCAAGGAGGGAAGCGTCGGTCGTGACATTAACCAAAGTCATATGGTCCCTTAGAATGGGGGAATTTTTTACGACCTCCAGGAAGTTCGTCGAGTCACAATGGACAGCGTAGCACTGCTTGACAGTCCAATCCGACATATAAACCTTCTTCTCTTCCTCGGAGAAGACTAGGTCGGCCTCAGCAATCAATGGAGGGAGGTCACCGACGAAGATCAGATCTGAACACCCCCTGGCCGAGCTCACCAATGCCTGCGTCAACAACACCAAGTCATCCACTGATTTGGGAGCCGAGGAGCTCCTAGCAACCTTCGAGGACCCCATCTTGATTAACATCTTATTCCTCTTCTTATCCTTCGGCCTCTTGTTGTGCAAGTTGGCGCGAGCAACAACAAGGCTCTCGAAGTCTGTGCCTTCTTCTGCTACAAGAGGGACAAACAAAGATACTAGAACAGGATGAAATAAAAACCTAGGTGCTTAAGAAAAAAAAAGCAAAAAAAAAAAATCATACTAGGGTCCATCGGACTCAGTCCCTCCATGAAGAGAACCTCCTCCATCACTTCTTGCCAACTCAACTCCCTGGATCCGACAAGGCTATCACTCAACTTCTTCTCCACACCCACATCCGGGTCAACTTCTCCTCCCCCACACCTTATAGGGAACCCCTATGGCTCAGGACACTTGCATTTCTAGTCCTTAATCGAGTCGGAGTTCTCTGTAATTCCCTTTCGGGTGAGGGGGAAAGATAGTACCAGTTGCCTGTCACATTCTGCCGATGAAGCTTGAAGAGCCTCCTCCAAATCTTCAGGCCCGATTCAGTGCCCACTTTTTGACACTGCAAGATGATGCCAGTCAGGTGCCTCCATAAGTTGGGATGTACGACACCGGGCTTAGATTGTACCAATTTAGGACTTCCTTCGCGAAGGGATGCATAAAGAGACTCCTTCGAAATGAAAGGAGTCATAAGGGATGATGAACACTCCTTGGACAACACCGAAAATGCCCCTATGGCATACTAGGAGTAACTCATACTCGGTAAGGATTCAGAAGATGACTTTGGTCATCAAGAGGTCATCCTTTTTTATGTGTTTGGCCTCAGACGAAAAGCAGTCCTTTGGTTCAGGATACTGCAGACCTAATCTCACCAGATCGACCATGTCTTCGGGATATTGGCAAACAAGGAAGGGGGTGTACGAAGGGTAAGCCCGCTCGAAGAAGTTCCCTATGATCTCCCATGTCTCCTCCACCTCGACGATGATGGATGACCCAACTGCAGCCTTCCCCTTCTCGTCCCTTCAGAGGCAGGCTTGGTAGTCGAAGGGTACCTTACCCTCATTAGAATCCGAGGAGGAGGCGAAGCAACCAAAATGAATCCTAGATATTGACCTATTTAATTTATAATAAATTAATTATGTGGTTGTCGATGGTGAATTTATGACGAAAAAGTGCGGGAAATCTCATCAGAATCTGAAATCTGGAGAGTGAAATAGCAAAGAGGAGAGAGAAACTCTGATGGAAAATAAGAAGAGAAATGAAGATATAAGGGAGGCAGGGAGTTTTATAATAAAGAATCTCAAAAGACTCCTAATGGCCGCCCAGATTTCCTTTAATCCAATGATTGAAATGAAGAGTTGGGAAAATGAAGTGTTAAAAGGTGACTTGACGAAAACTCAAAAAGTTGCCCCAAAAAAGCACTTACAATCGCCAAGCCTGATGCCCGGATCATCTCCCGAGCAGCTCGCGAACTAGCTCCAAGAATCTACCAGTCTGGTGCTCAGTTTTTCATCTGAGCAACACCAAGCCACTCCTCACAAAGCTAGCCAATTCGGTGCTCGGATTGTCATCCGAGCATCTTGCGAACTGGCCTCCAAGTGCTCAGATTGTCTTTCGAGTAGCTCGTGGACTCGCTCCGAGAATCAACCAATCTAGTGCTCATGTTCATCATCTGAGCAACACCAAACAACTCCTCACAAAGCTAGCGAGTTCTAGGTTCAAATTTTCATCCGAGTAGCTCGAGAACTTGAGCTCGGTGCTCGGATGGCCCTAGGAATCAACTAGTCAGATGCACGGTTCGTCATCCGAACAACACAAGCGAATCCTCACAAAGCTAGCCAGTTTGGTGCTCAGATTGTCATCTGAGCAGCTCATGAACTCTTCACCAACCTAGAACAAGCTCGGTGCTCTGTGCCAATATTGCCGTCTGAGCTACTCGAGCTTCAGGATCATGTCTGACCCTCGGATTCCCTCAAGATTTGCGTTCTTTGAATTTTTGATCAATTCCAAATTTTAATTAAAAATTCTAGAAATTTGACATTGTTTGCAAAATAATGAAAATTAGTGGAGCTGCCCTCGTACCCCCGCCCACTCAGCGGTGAGCAGAACCACTGAAAAACTCCACGAAAAGTGTGATATCTAATACTCCCTAAAGATCGATGTTCTCCAGCCTTTAGGAAAGGGGGGATTTTGATACGGGTAAAATGCTTCATGCGATTGTAACATGCATCACAAATCTGTCAGGGGTAATACAGTAATTTCACAGCAAGAACATGCCTACTAGAAGAATATGGGCAGCCTCTAGGCCCATTAGCCCAACCATGTATACAATTAGGGCTTGCTTGCTGCTCAAGAAGAAAGGGATTTCCAGCCAATCACAACTATCAGTCAAATTCCCCAAATCAGTGATTTGGTTGTTAATTCTATCCTTTTACCATAATAACTCCAGCCAAATCAGTAAAAGATACATTTCTAGTCTATCTTCCATAACTGATTTCTATTCTATAATTACCCTCCATCTCCATTCGCCAAAGATAACTTATATTCTCTCCACTAAAAAACCATAATTCTTGTTCTAGCGACTAACTTGAGCATCGGAGGGTCTTATGCTAGAATGGTGTGAGACTTTTTGTAGGTTCCAGGCATTTTCAACCATTCAAATCCAAGTCATGATTGACGGTGCAGATTGCGGCTTTCCCCCTCAATAAAAGAACTCATATATGATTGCTCCCATAACAAATTAGCAGCAACAATAAATTGGCTTAATCTTTATTGGTTGCTTACTTGGCATGGTTCAATTGTGGTTGGTTCCATGATCTTCACCAAAATGGAAAAACAAAAGAATTGCTGCCACGTTTTCAACCATTGCATGATTCGCACTTGAACCTTCAACTAATAGATAGCTTGATAGCTTCTCCACATACTTCTATAGCTTTAACATCATAGTATAGTGAACTGATGAAAAAGTTCCATTTCACCTTTTACTTCGATCTATTTTGAAAGATACCTTGATTTTTTTTAGCTATTGTTAAGCTTATAATAAAAGCATGATGGGGACAGAAATGGTAAAATAGATTAAGGAGCCTCGAACTTTAGGTATGTGTTAGGAATTCTTGCTAAATTTTGTGACAACCGATCCAATGAACAACCACCATGCAATAGTAGAACAAATCAAACACACAAAAGTACAAAATTTTGTCCCAGTTGGTAAGAACCCTAATCTGGGGAAGAAATAACATAGATAATATTCAACTAGAGAAGATACAAGAGTTATAGTCACTCTCACCAATAACCTATCTATCTCTTAAGCCTCACTAGAAGACAATCTGTTGTTTACAATGAAAAAGTACTCTCAAGTAAACTTACAGGGGTATATTGGATTGGAATTTGAAAATAAATTAAAAGATTGTGAAAATCTTAGTGTATTCAATTAGGATTTTAAAGGAGTTTATAAAAGTCACAGTTTATTCAATTGAGACTTTAAGTGATTCAATTCAATTCTCGGTGTATTCAATTGAGATTTTAAATGACCCCATTCAATCCTCGGTGTATTCAAAAAGTTATTGATTTTGGTAGAATTTAGAATTTGGAGGATTTAGATGGAATCTAGGGTTTGAGGTATAAATACCAAAAGCCTTTGCAATTCTCACCTTCTCTGTAGAAACATTCAAGCCATTTGTGATTCTCTCTTCTTCGACGAAATCTGCGATGCCCCCCCCCCCTCGCTGAAATCCCCGCCGAAATGACTCCTCTCCTTTTCAAGGTTGTAACTCTCTGCCCTATACATTCGGCAAATGTGTCCGAATCCATGCTGAAGTGCTCGTAGTCGATATCAAGGCCATTGAGATTGAAAGTTTTGATGATTTAGGTCAATGATGTGACTGCGTTGTTTACCCAAGAATATATGGATTTAAAAGCAACCAGGACGTTTCGTTATTGGGATTTTTGGTTGTGAGCGCCTGCATCACCCCCAATGCTGACAGCAACCAGGACGTTTCGTTATTGGGATTTGATGGAAGAGACATCTTCAGGTTTGAGATGTTGAGTAAACCAAAACATGTTAAATTTGCCATTGGTGGGGTTGGGGAGGTAGGCTTGGTGGTGTAGTCGATGGTAAAGGAGAGTACGTAGTCGAAGGTTACATTTGGATTTATGGGCAGATCAGTGAACTTGATGTCGTTGAGGTCAACACCTATGTATTCGCGAAATAGGTTGGAGGTGAATCCTGCACAGATAGTTGCATCAGGTCGACAACAAGTCATAAAATTTGGACAGGCACGGTGCAACGCACGTACATTACTATTCGTACTACTCTTATGAGAATGACAATCTTGTGTAGGAAATAATTATAAAGTCTATGAAAGTTCAATTGTTATCGAATTCCTTCGAATTCCATCAAATTCATAATAAGAATTTCATCAAACTATTTTTAAATCCTTATAAATCCCAGTCAGAGTTTTAGGTGAATTCCCCATAAACTCCTTAAATACTGGGATTCTTAATTCTTTTAAATTCTTTTCAAATTCCAATTCAATACACCCCTGTTAGGGTTTCTCTATATCTCTGTATATTGTAATATCCTCTATTGAGAGAATTAGTACTTTAGTGACAGTTCTCCATTGTAAACAGCAAGTTATCTTCTAGAAGGCCTTGAGAGATAAATAGGTTCTTAGGGAGACTATTTATAACTCTTGTAATCTTCTCTGGTTGAATAATATCTCCCATTATTCCCTCTGGATTTATGTTTGCCCAAACCAGAACAAGATTATGTGTTCTGTGTGCTTGGTTTGATCTCTTGTTTGATTGTTCATTGGATCGGTTGTCACTTTTCGTCCATATAGCTCTAACTCTGCTAAGCCAAATTCCTAACAACTGGTACGAGAGCTTCAGAAGGAGGCTCAGAAATCAGCGTCTACTTCCAATAGTTGCTTAGCATTGGAATATCCTTCAATAGGAAGGGAAAGTGGGCATAAAGGTAGGATATGTTGCCACCACCGCAAGAGGACTAGTCATTATAAGAAAGATTTTCGCAAGTTGCTGAATCAGAAGAGCGCCAATATTGTTAATGCTTATGAGTAGGTGAAAATTTCAATTTTCTTCTTGTTTCAAATTCCTCAGATGTAGGTTCTATTTGGTTTTTTTATTCGGGTAGTTCTACTCACATTTTCTCCGAGAGAGAGAAGTTTTCTACGTACGTCAACAACGGGGTGTTGTGTGAGAATGGGTATTGGTGAGGTTTGTGATGTAGTTGGTGAGGGAACATTTGAGTTAGAGATGTCAAATTGATACATGTACATGCTAAAGGAAGTCATGCACATTTCTCTATTGAAACAGAATCTGATATCTTAGGGAACTTTGGAAGCACGCGGTTGCAGGTACACAACTTGAGCTAGAGTTATGTATGTTTGGAAAATCGTTGTAAGATGATGAAGAGGAAAAGGGGTGCTGGGCCAGGCCAGCACAACCTCTACAAGCTTTCTGGGAACTTGAAATCTTGCGCAAATGTTTCTAAGCCCGGTGTTCCTAAAGCATCATCCAGTATGCTGCTATTAAAATCATCAAAGCGAAACCACGACGTGCAAATATTATCGAGGGGTGGAGAGTGCCTCGGGCTAGGAGTTCATGTGGACGGTGGCTCTTCCATGTTAACACCTGCTGGGGTGTGCCCTTGAGGGGGTGTAACCCTCTAATTCATTTGTACAAATTTCTTTTATTTCGATTATCTATATTTTTTTGTCTTTTTCTTTTTAACTCATTTGCATGCACTATATTAGCTATTAAATTTGTCAGCCCATCCTAAATTATTATCTGGTTATTTATTAAACTATGAGAAATCCCAAATCCTTTAGCCCAGCCCACTATAAATTATTGAGTAAAATTGTGGTTTAATCTTGACCCTTCAATTCCTAAAACCTAACCTAAGATGATCCTAGCCCTTCACTAACCCACTCCACTCCTTTAACAACCTACTAAATCCACTCTACTCCCCACTAAACAAAATATCCCCCTCTTTACTGCCCTCACTAACCACCACCACCACCACCACCCCCTAATCACCCACCTTTTCATCCCGAAACTCCACTCATCTTTTACCCATCAGTGGTCACTCAACTTCATCCCGAAACTCACCTCCATCCTCTCCTCACCCGACACCAAACTCCATCCCCATCCCACACTCCACCTCCACTGCCCTAACTGAACATCATTCCAACTCCATCAACCCGACAACTGAACTCCAACTCTCCATTCCCGAACATCTCAAACACCTCCATTCCCGACCTCCAAACTCTATCACTCTTAAACCCAAACTCCATTGCCACCTCAACCCGAAACTCCATCCTGACCTCTCTCATTCAATACCCAACAGCCTCACCCTGTAACACCCCGCAAAATTGAGTTATGAAAATTTTGTCCACAGGTGTTACGCACATATATTTTGTACTGTTACAAGTAATATCCGTAACGTGTTTTAATATGAATGTCCTACATATTTCTGCATTTCAATTATTTATACCTTTTCCGTCTTCTCAAAATCCATTCTTATCCTATTCTGAGCTAACTTAAATATTTATTTAATCTTTGTGTTTTTACGTGTATTGCATGTGCTTTCAATGTACATGTCGATTTTGTATATTTAACCGTTACATATCCATGATATTACGATATAAATAATTTTACGTATGTTATATTTCAATTGTTTTTGAACATTTCTCCGTTGCTCAAATCTATTTCGTATTTGAATATTTATTTATACGTGTGACACACGTGTTTGCAGTGCACGTATTGGTTGTATTCTCTTCCAAAATAAAATTTATGAAGTATGTGTGTGTGTGTGTGTTTATTTTTATTTGTGCATGAAAACTCTAATTATAATTAAATCAAACTAGTTCTATTAAATACATATTACAGTGTATAATATATGCATTTAATTTAAATAAAAACTCTTAATAATTTGTTCATGTAACCATTATTATTACCTGGGTGGATATGCTTTATTGTTGAGCTTATGACTGTACAACTTATGGATGAATAAGTTGGAATGCTTGTATTATTCGTTGGGCCTTAGTTGTGTGCCTGTGATTCTATATATTAGGAAGTGGGACGTGGCAGGGGGCATACTAATTAATGAAATAAAGTGAAAGATAGATTCAACTAGCTGAGAAACTACTGAACCGAGTTCGTTTACAAGTGGAGAAAAAAGAGTGAAGAGATGATTAGACACACAGTGATGATAGCACGAGTATGCAAGATGGTGAAGCGAAGGAGGTCAAAATGTCGATGGAAAATGAAGAAGCAGCAACTACAGTTGTGCATGTTGGTATCAATCAAGGAAGGAATTGACAATCAACTGCCACTTTGGGTAGTCGACTGTCTTCGCTATCTGGTATGGGATCAACACATTACAGTTGACCAATAGCGACGGCCGCAGCTCTTTAGGTCTGGTCTGAGTGATCTATTTTGAGCCCATCCTCTACCCCTAAGTTAGATCGTACGACTCCTATCGTGTAGTTCTCTCTTCATGATTTAGGGTGTCTATAGATCTTTATGTATTGTAATAGCCTCTATTGAGAGAGGTAGTACTTCATTGAGAGTTCTTCATTGTAAACAACAGATTAGTTTCTAGTGAAGCATGCGAGATAGATAGGTTCTTGGTGAGAGTGTTTGCAACTCTTGTAATTTTCTATAACTGAATAATATCTTCCTTATTTTTCCCCAAATTAGGGTTCGCCCAAGCTGAAACATGATTGTGGATTTTGTGTGTTTGGTTTGATCTCTTTTTTTATTGTTCATTGGATCGGTTGTCTTTTCCCGCTCCTATAGCTCCAACTCCGTTGCGCCGAATTCCTAACAATCGGTACGCAGCAGACGAGTTCCTTAGTGAAGATGACATATCAGAGTTTCGTGAAGATCAAGCAGTTTGATGGGAAGATCAACTTTAATCTCTGAAAGGTGAACATATATGATGTACTGATTCAAAAAGGCTTGCATCTAGCCTTAGAATGCGACAACGATAAGCCATCCGACATGAAGCAAGAGAAGTGGGATGATATTTGTTTGAGAGCCTCAAGTTTAATCCGATTGTCAGTAGTGGATGAGGTCAAGTGCAACTTGTTTAGGATAAAAGCGAGGCAAGGTTGTGGACAAGACTTAAAACTGACTACTTGGGATCGTCGTTACTAGATCGGATGTACTGGAAAAGAAAACTATTTTGTTTCTTAATGATGCAATATCCCACTCTTCAGTGTCATATTACAGAGTTCAATCTGGGGTTATCTGAACTAAGGACGATAAACACAGATCTAAACGAAGAGGATAAAGCATTCAACTTGATATATTCATTGCCAGATTTGTACGAACATTTGATAACTATCATGCTACATGGAAAATCTGCGAAGAAGAATCTTTCGATGGCTGACGTGATCAAGGGCTTCAAGGAAGATCAACTTAGGAAGGAGACTTATAAATCTGCATCTACTTCCAATAGTTTCTTAGCAATGGAAGATCCTTCAATTGGAAGGGAAAGTGCACATAAAGGTAGGATCAGTTGCCACCACTGTAAGAGAATTGGGCATTATAAGAAAGATTGTCGTAAGTTGCTGAATCAGAAGATCGCCAATACTGTTAGTGCTTGAGGAGAAAAGCCCGGTATTCTTAAAGGTGGAGATTGTTGGGTATATATCTTGCATACTTGGGTTCAATGTGAAGAGAAGAGAGAAGACAGTGACGCGAAGGAGGTCGAAGCATCGATGGAAGATGAAGAAACAGCAGAAGCAACAGTTGTGCATGTTGGTATCAATCAAGGAATGAATTGACAGCCGACTTCCACTTTGGGTAGTCAACGTCTCCACTCTCTGGTTTGGGATCGACACATTACAATCAACTGCCACTTTGGACAGCCGACTGACTGCGGCGGCCACAAGTCTTTGGGTCAGGTCTGGGTGATTTGTGTTAAGCCCATCTTCTACTCCATATTAGATCATACAAATCTTATCGTGTAGCTCTCTCTTTAGGATATGTCAGACGGTTACTGCATCAAGACTGAACTAATGGTGTCTCTAGATCTCTACATATTGTAATAGCCTCTATTGAGAGAGGTAGTACTTCATAGAGAGTTCTTCATTATAAAATGCAGATTATCTTCTAGTGAGGCTTGAGAGATATATAGATTCTTGGTGAGAGTGTTTGCAACTCTTGTAATCTTCTTTAATTGAATAATATCTCCCTTATCGCCCCCCCCCCCCCCGATTAGGGTTTACCCAAACCGGAACATGATTGTGTGTTTTGTGTGCTTAGATTGATCACTTGTTTAATTGTTTACTAGATTGGTTGTCGCTTGTCACTCCTATAGTTCCACCTCAGTTGCGCCAAATTCCTAACAAAACTCTCTTTGATATGGTGGTAGCTAACATGAGATAGATTTGACCCTATAATTATTGCACAATGGAAAGGTTCATGTGATGCATCTTTTGATGTAAACTTTTCTAGTCATCTTTCTCGCCACTTTTTGGAACACAAAATATTCTTTTATTCTGATCTAAAATGCCCAAGTTTCTACTTAGATTCTTAGGAAGAGATTGGATACGAAGGAGAGGAACCGTAAAGAAATTTGCATGTTCTAAACAATTGAAATTTATTGAAAGCTATCTTAATTACAGGTAGATATGGTGGATTCATTAAGAATATGCGAAGAAGATAAAAATATAGCTCGAGCTGAGTTGGATCTCCCCATGTTCTCCAGCCTTTGGTGATGAAGTATATTGTCGTAAAGTTTAAGCTGATCTGCAGTTCTATGATTGTGGATAATGAGCTTCACATGACATTATTGTGGATTGTGACCCAGAAAGAGTCTGGTACCTTTTCTTTTCTTTTCTTTTCTTTTCTTTTCTTTTTTTGTGGATACATACAGAGTTCTTCTATGATGCACACTTTTAACTAACAAAACAATATTCTGACAGCCCCTTAAATAATGAATTTAATTTTTATCTTTTTTTCTTAAGAATGTTATTTTTATCATTTACTTTTATAGCCAACTCAAAAACTTCGAATACAATAACTGATGTAGTTCCTTTCTTTTCTACAAATAATTTTTATAGCCACAAATATGATATAGGGAAATTTTTGAACCATTGGATCAATGCTTGGGATAAGATCAATGTGATATCATGATGTTTTGTGTATATGTTATCTTTAATCTGCTACATTCATCTTGTTTCTCCTCAACTTCATCATATTCCCCATTCAACCACGACATACAGAGAAATAAAACAAGCTAACCACGAAAATAAAATTCATCTTCTTTTTAAAACGAGCCGCAACTCGTTTCGATTTTGATTACGTCCCCGTTGAGTTTTTCACCATCAATGTCACCTCACTTCACCATAGATGTTGAGTTCGTCCCCGTTGAGTTCTTCTCAATTCTACAGTTCTTCTGCCGTCGGGTTCACCTCACTTCACCATCGATGTTGCTTCCATCCGTTGATTATGCACCGCCATCATCTACGTCGATTTTGCCACCATTGTTTTTGCCTTCCTCCACCATCGAGTTTAGATCATAGATGGACCCGAATCCCTTCAATATGCAACGGGCTACACATCCCATAAATCACATGTGCATTGAGATCCACTGTTATTTTTTTCAACTCCCTCCCTTCAAGCAATTCAATAGCACACTTAATGGCACCAGATCAACTAATATTATATAAAACATCTCGAGAGAAAGCCCCCTTGTAATCAAAATTTCTTTTGATGTAATCAACAAATTTATCCTTGTCACACATGCACGGCTCTCGAGTTCATCAGCCATTTTTTTCACTTCTACTCTCGTTGGGTTCACCTCCCTCCATCATCAATGTTGCTGTCATCCGCAGTCAATTCTGCACCGCCATCATCTACATCGATCTTGCCACCATTTCTTTTCCCTTCCTCCACCATCGTGTTTTAGATCGGAGATGGGCCAAAAATGCCAAACTCTAGATCTGAGGTTGCAGCAACCATGGTCGAATGAATTTTTTTTTTAAAATGAGAAAGAGACGAAGGAAAACAAAAAATAAAGTAAATAGGTGTAATACCCCGAATTCCAAATAAGACTGAATTCGAAGTTCCACGGGATCTTTACACTTCATTTCATATAATTTTACAAGGAATTTAAAACTTTTATATAACGATGATTACATCAGAGTCTTTTACATCAACACGCAGCGGAATAAATAAAATGCAACAATAATAAATGTACAATTGTAACGACTTTAGCATTAAGTAATCATCAACAACAAGTTCATCTTTATATCTTCTTGTAAACCCCAAGTCCTGCATATAAAACTGTGGGCACGTCAGTTGCTTACAACCGACGAAATATTATACACGGCCATCCTCCCTATGCCGAACAGTATAACGATTCTTAAATACTTTAACAAACCACAAACTTGATCACAAACAAACTACAAAGGGACAATCATATTGATGTCGTGGGTGCTGTGCACTTAATCCTTAATGCAGTTATTTATATTACATGACACTAATGCGCACTTGTTCAGATTCTATGCATCTCATACTACATAGGTCCGAGGGCAAGCCCTTAATCGTTCTTCATCTTGTAAGGTTCAATCCCTCGACATGAGTTAAACTACTAAGGTAACTACGGTAAGTATCTTAGATGTTCTATGAGTTACGAGCCCATGTCCAGACAGCCTGGAGGGGAATCCCACATTGTGACATGACGCATCATGCAGAGCCTATGGACAATTCAGCTTCTGTCATGGAACGATGGTACCACCCGTAGTCACCAAACACCCTACAAGCATCCCCACCGGGATGATAATTCCAGAGTAGTGTTCACGCCATGACATGATGCATCAAGCAGGCAACCTATGAATCACTCTCACACCGCCAATCCGATGGCCCTCATACTCATGTTTTTCTCTTACTTTCATCACATCTTCACTATAGTGTAGTCCTTACAATTTCAGTTTATTTTAAAAGAAAATCATCACAACTTAGAGCTAGCTTAGTCTACCGGACTTGAACCAAAACAAAAGAGACAGTCAGCCTACCTGGCAACTTCTCAAGAGATGCTCAACCCACACTGGTTAGCTCTCAAATTCATTAATAAAAACTGCCGGTCACTAGGATCTCGCCTAGCCTCTAGATTTCAATAACTATCTCTTTCTAGAGATCAACAATAAGTCATATTCAATCTCCAAATAATAATTCAATTCCTTTATTCATATCTCTTTCTCAAAGAGAAAACATTTCTTTAAAATCTCATAACATAAAACGATTCAATTCAACCTCATTTGTCAATTTAATCACTTATAACATTGTATGCAACAACAAATAATCTCAACCAAGTATAGAAAATCATAAAATCTCATTAAGAGTCACAATTTTCATGTAAAAGTCACTTCTAATTCTTTTACGCTATAAACTCGAGTTCTTTAATGTAAAAATCCCCTTTTAATCCCACCAAATATATCCAAATATTGTAGAACTAATTTTTATAAAGTCTAAATAATTTTAGAAAATTAAATAGGATTTTTCCAATTTTATTTCAGTTAAAAACTCAATAAAACACAAAAAAAATCAAAAAAGAAACAAAGTGGCAAGGTCGGGATTCGAACTCAGGACCTCTGAGCCCAACCGCCATGAACAGTAACAGTTTTAAAACGCACCAAAAGACCAGAATGGCCACAGTGACTAGTTGTCATAGGAAGGACTTATTTTATACATAAGTTCTGGCTCTCGGTATTTGAGTAAAAATCAGATTTTAGGAAAACAAAGTCTCTGTCGAGACTCGAACCCAGGCCGATAGGCTCCGCCGAGCTATAGTAATGTTTTTAAAATGCACCTGAAGACCAGTAAAGTCAAGTGACTAACTGTCACAAAATGAGTTGGGTTCCTTATACTCCAACTCCATGTTTGTTACTATATTTCATAATTCAAAACTCTTAAACTCTTTTTCTCCTCTAACTTATTTCATGAAAACTTCTGGATTACTGATATTATAGATTAGCAACATAATAGTATTTTTAAACTTGTCATTTTGACATAAAAACATGAATTTTCCTCTCTAGTTTGTATTCTATGTCTACAATCATGAAGGTAGCACAATCTCTTTGATTTTCTTATTTCTATATTTAAAAACAACCATGATTCTTACCACATTTAGCACCAAAATTATCACATAAGTTTGTTTACTTGTTTTCTTTTATTTCTACAATATTTCTAGAACATAATTTCTTTTATCATACTAGCGTCACACTAATTAATATAGCATATAACCAATGTTTCAATTAACCCACTAGCCATTTACAAACATACATTCTACATCTAGCATGGTTCAAAATTCAAATTTTCATAGCAACATGATAAATAGTCACATTTCATAGAAACATGCATGATAATATAAATTTAACCACTCATACTACATCTACCAAAATTACTTAAGCATCATACTCTTAAATTTAGAAAGGATTTAAGAAACACCCACCCAAATTGTGATGCACTCAATTAAACTCCTAGAATTAGAAGCTCTTAGAAAAAACCTATTCGTCTCCTCGAAACCCGCGCGCAAGAAAAAGACTATATATATATACTATATATATATATATATATATATACATACATAGTAGATAATAGGTAGAAATGTGGTAGGTGATGTAGCACAGGGCTATGCTCGGTGGACTGGGGTGTTCGGAATTGCACAGAGGAAAGAAAGAATGGGGGAGAAAGCATTGTGTGAATGTATCTATATCTATATATATATATATATATATATATATATATATATATATATATATATACTAGGTTTGCCCGTTGACACGTGCCTATGGCACGTCTTCGGAACGGTGCACCTTGTTTGATAATATAAAATAGTTTTGGAGGTCAAGCAAATTAATTGAAGTAGCAAACATATTATATGATAAACTTTTGGGGGTCCAACAAAAAGCATATTATATGAATTTTTTTGATTTTTTTGAACTATTTTTAAAGTTTTTAATTTTTAATTTTTTTAGTTTTAAATTTTTTTATTTTTTTAAAAAAATTATTTTCTTAATTTTTTGAATAGAAGAGGGAGGGAGAGAGAGAGAAAAAATAATAATAATTATAGGAGTTGTTTTGGGTGGGAATTTGAATTTGAGTTTTGGAGGGAAACTTTTGGGGGGGAAATATGTTTTGTGAGGTGAAATCTGAGCCTTTGATTTTTTAGAGGATTGAAGCAGAACCACTTGATAGCATTCTTTGTGTTTTATTATATAGATATGTATGGAGTAGGTGGAGAAGTATGAGAGTGTGCTGGATTGGGGTTTTGGTGGCTTTCGGAAATGCACAGAGAAGGGGAAGAAGGTGGGAAGTGAGAAATATGTGAAGGGATGCATGTGCTTATATATACATATATATATTTATATGTATACACAAACATAAATGAATGGAGAACCAACATGAACTTGCTGATTTGGGATGGCTTACGGTAGAGGAAGAAGGAAGAGGATGATGAGATGGTGAAGGAGTCAGGGGTGTATATAAAGAGATTAATTGAGTGGTTATTATAACTACCCATTAGTCAACCCATTATCCCACTCTCATACAATTCAAAAATCTGTCTTTCCCTCCTCTCCAAAACAGCTCGGCCACCCCTCTCTTCAATCCTAAACACGTGCACGTGCTTGCACTAGCACACACTTCCTCATTAATTATTTTTAAAAATATAAATTATATATATACATAATATGTACGTAAAAATTAGTTTAATTAAAAATTATAATGTTTCATGCACAAAAAAATAGATACATACATTTTATGAAATTCATTTCGAGAAAGGATACGCCCAAATATGCGCACCGAAACAAACACGTGCGTCGCACGTAAAATATCAAAAATACGAAACTTGACGTTATCAACGGAAAAAAATGTTAAAGATAATAAAAATACAATATAAGAAAATATATTTATTGATTTTTATATATACCATAACGTAATCGTTACGTACATAAAAAACACGTGCATTACATGTGAAAAGTATTTTAATTAAAATAAGGGAAAATAAATTTTTGTTTATAAAAATAGATTTGAATACCTAAAATAAATAATTTAAACACATAGAAAATATTACACGTAGCGGTGGAAACACATAACCGATACGTGCATCAAAAAAACGTAAAAAACACGTAAAAATGCAGAGATTGAAATTTAATATTTTAGTTGATTTAAATAGGATAAAATATACGGAAAATGCATAAACAGTCGAAAATCAAAATACGTGGTGAAACACGTTACAAATATTACCAGTAACGGTACAAAATACACGTGTGTAACACACGAGGGCAAAATTGTCATTTTCAATTTTGTGGGGTGTTACAATATGTGTTAAATAAAGGCCTAAAAATGTTGGTTTATTACGAATTTGCCATTGGTGATTTTTTAACAGAGAGATAGCAATCAACGGATAGGAGTAAAAGTAGGGTTAGTTTTTTTTAAAAAAACGGTTAAGGAAGTTGAAGGGTTGCATCATAAAAAAATCCATACAATTTATATACTATGATATTCATCCTTTTGCTGAATAGTTGGTGCCTGAACATGAACTCCGATAACTTGTACTTCCTCCATTTTAAAATATAGGTCATTCTAGATTTCTACACATATATTATGAAACAAATTAGGATTGAGTAAAAGTACTATATATCTTGGTTTTTAAGCTCATAAATGAGCCATCATTGTACAATGTTATATTTGTCCTCCTTTATAAAATATTATTATTTCTCTTATAAAAAAGGTGATATGGGTCAGATGACGTGGCCCCTCTTGGGCCACAGGATCCCCTCAAAAGCCGTTCACCCCAGTTCATCAGGTCTGCCACGTCAGGCCTAAGTCACCTGGGCTTCTGCCACGTCAGGCCCATGGGTAACCGGGTCCAGACCCGGCCCCAAACGGGTCCAGACCCGGTTGGCACTGCCTATAAATACCAGGCTCTCTACCCCTTCAAAAGGTAATTAATATCTCCCCTCTTAAACCCTAGTTACTGTAACTCTTCAGTGACTGACTAGACCGTCGGAGGGTCTGCCACCGGGACCAACCCCGATGTTCCTAGGCCGAGTGCAGGTACACGAGACCTCCGAATCTGAGCTTTCAGATCCGATCCGAGCCTCCAAATCCGAGCCAAGCATCCGGCCTCCACCTCGCTCCTGCCTACTCCCGAGCCGTTCCCTCGGCTAAGGGTCGGGCGTACCATCTAGTACCGAAGCTTCCGAAAAATACAAATCGAGAAGAACTCACAACTGGTGCAGCCACCTGTAGCACCCCGAATTTCTAATCTGATATCTTAGAAAATACGTGGCACAATTCCCAGCATCAACTTCAATGTAATATTAAACACAGTCCAAAACACAGATAATTTTTAATTCAACTTTTATTACAATAATCATTTACAAACACAGCAGAATACAAAACATCTTGAATTACAAACTTTCTTTTTACAACACTGCTTTATAAATTTACACAAAAGCTCTATTACATCAATTTATCTCAAGCATCCAAACCCCAAGCTCTAAGCAACAACAACCTGTAAAACATGAGGCTAGAGATAATCCCTAACCCCCAAAACTAAAGGGTTCAGCCATAAAGGTGTGAGTGACATAAAAACAAACAAGCAACATAAATCAACATGAAACATGGAATCATAAACAACACATACTAGAGACAAGAATGAATGAAATAAGAAATAACAAGGAAACAAGAAAAACTTCAAGTGTAGCTAGACTAAATGTCAAGTGTAGAAAAAAAAAAGAAAAAAACACAAGCATGAAACCAAGTCAAGAAAACACATGCTCTATATGCTGACTCTCTAATGCATACTTGTCGGATTCTATGCATTCCATAGTACATAGGTCCGATGCAAGCCCTTAACGATCTCCACTTATAGGGATAATCCCTCGTTATGTAACAAATCCTACTACGGTGATGGAAGACAAGATCCAGAATACTCCGCGAATAGGCACCACAGCCCTCGACGCGCAAGCATCATGTAAGATAGCTCAAAACAACTGGAGAATCATCTCCCAAACCCCGTGTACCCTACGAATAGCTTGCAAGGCCCTCAACGTGCAGATACACTAGGTACATTCCGTGAATAGGCCTGCCGACCCTCGACACGCGAATGCACCTTGCATGCTCCATGAATAGGCCTGCAGACCCTCGACACGCGAACACACAAATGTCCTCTCGAGAAATAACAACAAACAGTTCTGGAACGCATCCGTTGGACTAAAAAAACCATGAGCCTATACTTACGTTTTCCAAGTTCCATCACATCCCCACTAGTGCCTGTCCTTAAGTTGATTATTATTAAAAACATAAAATCCCCATCTCTAGAGTTAGTGTATCCTGTCGGACTTAAATACTCAACAACAACTAAACCAAGACCCCCCAGGTCTAACTCAACAATCTCAACTTGCCGGTTCACAGGACTCCCACTCAACCCCTAGAGATCTCAACAAGACCATAATTCACAAATCCATCATCAAAACGTTCAAAGGGAGAAACCTCTCCAATCCACAAACCCAAATCTTTACAAAATTCCAGAATCCAAATCCAACAATAAAATATCTTGGAAAACATATGTTCTGTAGAAAGAATGATATTTAGAATAATAAGTTATAGATCCAAAAATATTTGAAAAATCAATCGTTTAAAGAACACCTGGAAAACTCAAGAAAAGCATCAGAATCAGTCGACTGTAAAAGGTCATCAGTCGACTGTCCCGAGCGAAAAACCAACATCTTTAAGAAAATAAAATCTAAGTATTGACGGTCGACTGTAAAAGTCACCAGTCGACTGTCCAGAAAGAGAATTCCATGATTTTAAGAAAATAATCTAAGTGTTATAAGTCGACTATAATACTATCGGTCGACTATCCAGAGAAAATCCAATAATCCATTAAGAAATAATTCTAAGGGGTACCAGTCGACTGTAAAAGTCCTCGGTCGACTATCCCAAACGAACTTTCAAGAAAAACTAGAGAACATAGCAGCCGGGTCGTGTCGGTCGACTAAGAAGTCATACCAGTCGACTGTCGACCTACAGTCTGCAGATTTTTGGTTGTGCACATTTCAACCGATACGTAGTTTTACTTTACGAAAACGATTTCTACAAAAAGCATATTTCTTATATGATCAAATACGACTTGTAGGATTTATAATAACCCATAAAAACTAAACCAAAACTACTTGAGTTTATAAAAAATAGAGATTTGTTAATTTCCTTCAATCAAACATGAATTTGTGCATATAATCAAAATAGAGCTTCTTAAAAAATTGATTACTCATTGAAATTGCTTCGTATTCAGATCCAAACCACATCAATACCAAATCTCAAAAGAAAATCCCCAAATTAAATCAAACTGTATCAATCTCAAATTTTAGTCATCACAACTCAAATCCTCAAGATATGGTCTTTTAATCCATAACCCATTCTCCAAATTCCTCAAACTAAATCTCAACTAGGTTCATAAACAAATTTATCCTTAACATGGCCAAATTGCTTTCATCCAACTCACCAATAGTCCCAAAATAATTTTCTTTAATCAATTAATGCATAACATCCATCATACTCAATCAAATCAGCAATAATCCAAAAGAAATAGCCTACTCAAAACTTATATTATCTTCTCCAACAATCTAAAATAATCCACATGCAATTCTACTCACAATAACTAGGGTTCTTCTCAAAGATCCAATTTTATCATCCATCCAACATACATATTCATACCAAACCCTAGCATGCTTTCTAATAGATGAAATTCAACATCCAAGATCAATCAAAACATTCGTATCATTCACATACAACATACACAAATCAAAAGAAAACAAACAAGTCACTCACCTCAAATGAAGAATCCAATCGAATTAATGGAGAATATGCAAAATCCTTCTTTTGCGAAATCCAAGATCTTCCCTTTCAATCTCCAAGAAAAATAAAAACAATAAAACCTTTGTGTTGTGCAGCGAAAGACGGCTACACTCCATCTTTTAAATAGGCCGAAAATTGAAGGATTAGGGTTTTAAACACATTTGCAAAATAATCCTTTAACAAATTATTACTTTACATGTATAAACCTTTCTTTATAAAGTAGTTAAAATAAGTTAAATAAATTAAAACCAAATCAAATCCTTTTACTACTGAGTTGTCCAGCAATCCAACACAGCCCAGAAATAAAGAAAATTCGGATTTGTACTCAGGGTGGCAGTTTTGCACAAAAATCTTTTTTGTAATATTTGCAAATACATCATAAAATTCATAAAAATCCGGAAAATTCAAAAATAATATCTAATAATACCTACTATATTTTCCGATTAAAATATCTGACTTTTACTTTCCAGGAAAATATTTGCACAAGGTCCAACATAAATTCCATATTTGCAAAAACACCATAGTTGTTTAAATCTTTACCAAATCAACTCTAAATAAAATTTAAATATATTTTATTTTCGATGATGACCATGGAAAGCCCAAAAAATCAGTAGAAACGAATTTTCATTATTTATTTGAGATCCAAATAGCTTTTTACATAAAAGCCCCTCTCTTTCGAGATATTTATAAAAATTGTTTTCTTTATTCAGAAAAATCCCAAAATTTAGAATATACTCTATTATAAGTAGGAGAATTTATTAAAAATATAAAATTAGATATTTACACTAAAAATATTTACACGTATTTTGCACGTGTGAAAAGATAAATCTTTAGAAAAATATTTATTAAATCTCCAGAAAATTATTTTAATTCATTTATAAATCTTTAAAATTATATTTAAAACTAAGGGGTACAACATCACTTCCTCCTTAGAAGAGTTCTGTCCTCAGAACTACTGCTAATGGGGTCCAAACAAACACACCAATAAGAAATGCAATATCTCATAAATGGAAACATAATTTAAGAAATACAATCACACAAGAGAATACATTCCAACAAAAGAAATAAAACATACAGAAGGAACACAATCATACAAAGAGTTCAGAAAAACAACCTTTCGCTGCTCAACTCTGATAACTTGGCATCGAAAACCAGCTGCAACAACCTCTAAACTCCTGCATCCAACTCTGACCTTCCACAATCTGCTTCAACCTTCCGAGGATCAGTAGTCACTCCCTCCTTAGAAAGGACATGACTAAGGAAAGCCACCTCAAGACCCTGCCCGAAAACACCTTAAGCTCCACACCTAAGACTAGCAAAAATTTAGGCGACACAAGAAACAGTATCAAATAAAACTTTTGTTTTTATTCCATTAATCCAAACAAATTATGTTACATGGAGAAAAATACTCAAATCTCCAATTTATTCTCAAATAAAGTTTTACTTAATGTAAAATGAATGAATTCAAAATTCTTGCACACCTGGATCACATCCCTGAGTTACCTGCATCCTCCTCAGTCAGTGCAAACACTCACCCCTGCCTCTGAACCTTGCCTTCCCCGGCACCATCTTTCTTCAGCTGCGAATAGTTTGGTCGGATATGCCCTTCACGACCACAATGATAACAAACCTGCACCTTCCGAGGCTTGGTGCATGCTGCCTGATAATGACCTGTCTTTTCACAATTGAAACAAGTCACACCTTGAACTTCGGGCGCCTTCTGCACTGGTCTGCTGAACGTGCCCTGCTTCACTGGGAACTCTTTCCCACTCTAACCATCTGCTGGCCTCTTGTTCTTATTCCAGGTCTCCTGCTTCTTCTGGAACTGTACCATGTCTTCCTCTGTCATAGCTGCTCACCTGACCAGCTTATCGAACCTCCTTATGCCCAACGGAATCATTCTCAACCTCAAGTTTGGCCTCAAGCCCTGCTCAAACTTCTTGGCCTTTTTAGCTTCATCAACAATTAGCTCTAGTGCATACCTCGATAGCTGAGCGAACTTAGTCTCATATTCGCGCACTGTCATGTTGCCCTGCTGTAGATTCAAGAATTCTGTCGCCTTCCTCTCCTGAATATCCAAAGGAAAGAAATGCTCCCTGAATTCTTCCAGAAAAGGCTCCCAAGTCATTTGCTGGTCCCCCAAAGTCCTCTTCAGCGATTGCCACCAAACACCAGCGTTCTTTTCCAACTGCATAGTGGCCAACTTCACCTTATTGGCTACCGGAGTTTCTGAGACCTCGAAGATTGTCTCCATCCGTCTAATCCAATCATCAGCCTCGTTTGGATCAGACTGCCCCTCAAACACTGGCGGCATCATCCTCTTGAAGGACTGAATCTGCTTGATAGGATCAGCGTTAACAAACTCTGGTCCAACCCCATGATTTTGATTCTGGTTCTGAGTCTGTGCCAAATTAGCTGCCATTAGTGCATTCAAAGTCTGATACACCCTGGTGAATTCGGCCTCGAGATCAACTCTCGTTCCTTGGAAACTCCCAGCTCCATCACCATTGTTACCACCATTCCTGGTTCTGGGTCCTTTCATTCTATGATACTGCAAAACAAGGGTAAAGTTAGAACGTCACAACACAATTCACATACACAACAATACCCTACGGCAAAACCTTAACCATACCCCAAACCAAACATCATGTTCTAACTCTATGTGAAACTCACACTCTAATGTCCACACCTAGGTACTCACGCTCTAGTGTCCACACATAGGTTGGTTTTCATACTATGTCTATTATTACTATTGAAGCATGCTCTGATACCAATCTCTGTAGCGCCCCGAATTTCTAATATGATATCTTAGAAAATACGTGGCACAATTCCCAGCATCAACTTCAATGTAATATTAAACACAGTCCAAAACACAGATAATTTTTAATTCAACTTTTATTACAATAATCATTTACAAACATAGCGGAATACAAAACACCTTGAATTACAAACTTTCTTTTTACAACACTGCTTTACAAATTTACACAAAAGCTCTATTAAATCAATTTATCTCAAGCATCCAAACCCCAAGCTCTAAGCAACAACAATCTGTAAAACATGAGGCTAGAGATAATCCCTAACCCCCAAAACTAAAGGGGTCAGCCATAAAGGTGTGAGTGACATAAAAACAAACAAGCAACATAAATCAACATGAAATATGGAATCATAAACAACACATACTAGAGACAATAATGAATGAAATAAGAAATAACAAGGAAACATGAAAAACTTCTAGTGTAACTAGACTAAGTGTCAAGTGTAGAAAAAAAAAAGAAAAAAACACAAGCATGAAACCAAGTCAAGAAAACACATGCTCTATATGCTGACTCTCTAATGCATACTTGTCGGATTCTATGCATTCCATATTACATAGGTCAGGTGCAAGTCCTTAACGATCCCCACTTATAGGGATAACCCCTCGTTTGTAACAAATTCTACTACGGTGATCGAAAACAAGATCCAGAATACTCCGCGAATAGGCACCACAGCCCTCAACGCGCAAGCATCATGTAAGATAGCTCAAAACAACCGGAGAATCATCTCCCAAACCCGTGTACCCCACGAATAGGCTTGCAAAGCCCTCGACGTGCAGATACACCAGGTACATTCCGTGAATAGTCCTGCCGACCCTCGACACGCGAATGCACCCTGCATGCTCCGTGAATAGGCCTGCAGACCCTCGACACGCGAACACACAAATGTCATCTCGAGACATAACAACAAACAGTCCTGGAACGCATCCGTTGGACTAACAAAACCATGAGCCTATACTTACGTTTTCCAAGTTCCATCACATCCCCACTAGTGCCTGTCCTTAAGTTGATTATTATTAAAAACATAAAATCCCCATCTCTAGAGTTAGTGTATCCTGCCGGACTTAAATACTCAACAACAACTAAACCAAGACCCCCCAGGTCTAACCAACAATCTCAACTTGCCCGTTCACAGGACTCCCACTCAACTCCTAGAGATCTCAACAAGACCACAACTCACAAATCCATCGTCAAAACGATCAAAGGGAGAAACCTCTCCAATCCACAAACCCAAATCTTTACAAAATTCCAGAATCCAAATCCAACAATAAAATATCTTGGAAAACATATGTTCTGTAGAAAGAATGATATTTAGAATAATAAGTTATAGATCCAAAAATATTTGAAGAATCAATCGTTTAAAGAACACCTGGAAAACTCAAGATAAGCATCAGAATCAGACGATTGTAAAAGGTCATCAGGTGACTGTCCCGAGCGAAAAACCAAGTATTGACGGTCGACTGTAAAAGTCACCGGTCGACTGTCCAGAATGAGAATTCCATGATTTTAAAAAAATAATCTAAGTGTTACAAGTCGACTATAATACTATCGGTCGACTGGCCAGAGAAAATCCAATAATCCTTTAAGAAATAATTCTAAGGAGTACCAGTCAACAGTAAAAGTCCTCGATCGACTGTCCCGAACGAACTTTCAAGAAAAACTAGAGAACATAGCATCCGAATCGTGTCGGTCGACTGAGAAGTCATACCAGTCGACTGTCGACCTACAATCTGCAGATTTTTGGTTGTGCACATTTCAACCGATACGTAGTTTTACTTTACGAAAACGATTTCTACAAAAAGCATATTTCTTATATGATCAAATACGACTTGTAGGATTTATAATAACCCATAAAAACTAAACCAAAACTACTTGAGTTTATAAAAAATAGAGTTTTGTTAATTTCCTTCAATCAAACATGAATTTGTGCATATAATCAAAATAGCATTTCTTAAAAAATCGATTACTCATTGAAATTGCTTTGTATTCAGATCCAAACCACATCAATACCAAATCTCAAAAGAAAATCCCCAAATTAAATCAAAATGTATCAATCTCAAATTTTAGTCATCACAACTCAAATCCACAAGATATGGTCTTTTAATCCATAACTCATTCTCAAAATTCCTCAAACTAAATCTCAACTATTCTCAATAGTTGGTTCATAAACAAATTTATCCTTAACATGGCCAAGTTGCTTTCATCCAACTCACCAATAGTCCCAAAAATTTCTTCTTTAATCAATTAATGCATAACATCCATCATACTCAATCAAATCAGCAATAATCCAAAAGAAATAGCCTACTCAAAACTTATATTAGGTTCTCCAACAATCTAAAATAATCCACATGCAATTCTACTCACAATAACTTGGGTTCTTCTTTAAGATCCAATTTTATCATCCATCCAACATACATATTCATACCAAACCCTAGCATACTTTCTAATAGATGAAATCAACATCTAAGATCAATCAAAATATTCGTATCATTCGCATACAACATACACAAATTAAAATAAAACAAACAAGTCACTCACCTCAAATGAAGAATCCAATCGAATTAATGGAGAATAAGCAAAACCCTTCTTTTGCAAAATCCAAGATCTTCCCTTTCAATCTCCAAGAAAAATAAAAACAATAAAACCTTTGTGTTGTGCAGCGAAAGACGGCTGCACTCCATCTTTTAAATACACCGAAAATTGAAGGATTAGGGTTTTAAATACATTTGCAAAATAATCTTTTAACAAATTATTACTTTACATATATAAACCTTTCTTTATAAAGTAGTTAAAATAATTTAAATGAATTAAAACCAAATCAAATCCTTTTACTAATGAGTTTTCCAGCAATCCAGTACAGCCCAGAAATAAAGAAAATTCGGATTTGTACTCAGGGTGACAATTTTGCACAAAAATCCTTCTTTTTTGTAATATTTGCAAATACATCATAAAATATTCATAAAAATCCGGAAAATTCAGAAATAATAAATAATAATACCTACTATATTTTCCAATTAAAATATCTGGCTTTTACTTTCCAGGAAAATATTTGCACAAGGTCCAACATAAATTCCATATTTGCAAAAACACCATATTTGTTTAAATCTTTACCAAATCAACTCTAAATAAAATTTAAATATATTTTAATTTCGATGATGACCATGGAAAGCCCAAAAAATCAGTAGAAACGAATTTCATTATTTATTTGAGATCCAAACGGCTTTTTACATAAAAGCCCCTCTCTTTCGAGGTATTTATAAAAATAGTTTTCTTTATTCAGAAAAATCCCAAATTTTAGAATATACTCTATTATAAGTAGGAGAATTTATTAAAAATATAAAATTAGCTATTTACACCAAAAATATTTGCACGTGTTTTGCACGTGTGAAAAGATAAATCTTTAGAAAAATATTTATTAAATCTCCAGAAAATCATTTTAATTCATTAATAAATCTTTAAAATTATATTTAAAAATATGGGGTACTACACCACCCTGCAAAAAATAAACCGCATCAGGTTTGCACCGTCTGTCGGAACGATCGGTATGGACATCAGTCCGAACCCAGCCTCTAACGGCTTCCCGTCAACCCGAGCTCACATGGCTCCCAAGCACAGGAGAACTTTCACCTCTGCACATCGTCCGGACATTCCCCCTCAGGACGCCCCCGTCGACACTCACGGATCCAATCATCCGAGGTCCAACGACGGACCCGGGCCGGGTGCTTCTCGCTCGGTTGCACCTGACCTTCGTCGGCAGATCCAGAACCAACAAGCCAGCCGAACAAGGGGAGGGACCGCTTCCAACTCGGTCCCGAACCATCCCAAGCACCCCTCTCAAGGGCAGGAGTCCGAGCTCAGTCGAGTCAGACGAAGGCAAACACCTCAACGCGACCCGGCCATACAAGCTTCAGTTACCCTCCGCAAGTTCCAAGACTTCCAGAACGAAATCCTACAGGCCGTATCAGGGATCCCTATGAACGAGACACCCCGCCAATCTCGTACTCTGTCGGGCACCGAAGTCAGCAAGTCGCGCGGTCTAACCCACCCACCAGAGCAAGACGAGGATGTCCTACAGCGCCTACAGAAGATGGAGAACCGCCTCGACCATTTCGACGAAGGCAGCTCGGGGACGACCCCGGCTCATAGGCCGACCTGACCTTCTTTCTTCGCCGCAATCCTTCAAGTGGAAATACCCCGAAATTTCTGCCCGCCTCAATTCGAGACTTATGACGGAAAGGGTGATCCTGCTGATCACATGGAGGGCTTCAAGACCCTTATGATGATTCACAGCACATCGGATCCCCTCCTGTTTCGTGCCTTCCCCGCCACCCTTCGGGGTCCGGCTCGGGAATGGTTCTCTAAGCTCGCCCCCGGCTCCATTTACTCCTTCGACCAGTTGGAGGGCAACTTTCTCGCCCACTTCGTAACCAGCAGAAAATCCGAGAAGACGAGCGCGTCCCTGCTGGGCCTCCGACAGAAGGAAGGGGAGTTGCTCCGGCTATTCGTCCAAAGGTTCACCACAGAGGCGAGGTTAGTCTCCTCCCTCGACCTTGGGGTCGCCTCGGCAGCATTCCGACACAACGTCCGGCACGGCCAGCTGAAGGCATCCCTAGCGAAGAAGCCTCCCCTCGATTTCCCTGACCTTCTCAATCGATTCGAAAAGTACATCCGGGCTGAGGAGGCCTTGAATCCAAAGGACTCCAAAGAAGTTCCCTGGAAGGGGAAGCGCAAGGCCAATGAGGCGGAGCCAGCAAAGAAGGTCCCAAACAAAAGACGGGACCATCACGAAGAGGTTCCCTCCGATCCCACGCTTCGAGAGGTACACCCCACTGACGCAGAACGTGTCGGCTATCCTCTTGGCAATCGAAGACAGGGACCTCGTCCAGTTCCCCCCTCGACTGGCTAACAACATGAAAAGGGATCATTGGTTCTACTACCACTTCCACCGAGACAACGGGCACGACACCGACTACTGTCGTGCCCTGAAGGACGAAATCGAGGCCCTCATCCAATGAGGTTACCTCCGGGAATTCAAATGGGAAGACGCTCGGGACCAAAGGGACACAAGGAACCGGAGGCCTTCCCCTCCTCCTTGCACGCCGAAACCACGTCTCGAGCAGAACCCCGAGACTTAAGAGACCAAGGGTCAAGCCATCCTGCATTGCATCCACGAGGGGCCCATAGGAGGGGAATCGAGCACTTCCCGCAAGGTGTTCGTCTGAAAGGTAAACGCCGTCCGAGGTCTCCCTTCCCCCCAGGTTCAGCTGCTCCCTGTCTTTCTCAGGAGAGGACCTGGAGGGGGTCCGGCTGACACATTGCGATGCACTCGTCATCAGCCTCAGCATGGCAAACTACGAGGCCCGTCGGATCCTCGTGGATAACGAGAGCTCAGTGAACATCCTCTTCCTGGAAGCATTCGAGAACCTCAAGCTCTCCCGGGATAAGCTGAAGCCAGCCGGGTATACCCTGCACAGGTTCTCCGGCGTCCCAGTGTCAATAGAGGGGATTATAACCTTAGACGTCACCACAGGTACGACCCCTCACAGACAAACTGAGTCTATGAACTTCATGGTTGTAAATGTCAAGGCGGCTTACAACGCCATCCTCGGCCGACCGGGACTCTGCTCCCTTCAGGCTGTTCCCTCGGCCTACCACCAAAAGCTAAAATTCCCCACCAAGTCAGGTGTCGGAGTCATTCGAGGGAACCAAGAAGCCGCACGGTCGTGCTATATGACGGCGGTCGGGGGCAGTGTGTTTCCCCTGGACGTCGTCGAGCTACAGCCCGAAAGAAGCCAGCCCGAGCCTGAACCGACAGACGAGTTGGAGGAACTCTCGTTCGAGACAGAGGACTTGTCAAAGTGGTTCCGCGTGAGCTGCTCCCTGGCTCCCAACCTCAAGTCCGACCTGATCGATTGCATCCGCCGCAATGTTGACCACTTCGCCTGGAAGCCCTCTGATATGCCCGGGATCTCCGAAGACCTCATCATGCACAAACTCAGCGTGATTCCAGGCTCGAAGCAAATCGTCCAAAAGCAACGTAAGTTCGCCCCGGAGAGGCAACAGGAAGTGAAAGCAGAGGTGGACAAACTCTTGTCCGCCTGGTTCATACAGGAGGTCAGCTACCCTGAGTGGCTGGCGAACATCGTAATGGTCAGGAAGGCAACCGGGAGCTGGAGGATCTACATAGACTTTACTAACCTCAACAAGATGTGCCCAAAAGATCCGTTCCCCCTCCCCCGCATCGATGCTCTGATCGACGCGACTTCGGGCATGAGCTCCTTTCTTTTATGGACGCCTTTTCAGGCTACAACTAGATCCGGATGTTCCCCCCCAACATAGCCAAGACGTCCTTCGTCACCGACTAAGGTCTGTATTGCTACCGGGTCATGTCCTTAGGGCTGAAGAATGCAGGTGTCACTTATTAGAGGTTCATCAACCGAGTCTTCAAGGAACAGATCGGTCGTAACATGGAGGTGTACGTCGATGACATGCTTGTCAAGAGCCAGCGAGGACAGGACCACATCGCCGACCTGGAAGAAGCCTTTGGGGTCCTTCGGACCCACAATATGAGACTCAATCCGGCGAAGTGTGCGTTCGGCGTCTCCTCAGGGAAATTCCATGGGTTCTTCGTCAGCCAGCGCGGCATCGAGGCGAACCCTGAAAAGATCCAGGCCATAATAGACATGGCCCCTCCTAGGAACATCAAAGAAGTCCAGAGGCTCACGGGAAGACTGGCGGCCATCGGCCGTTTTCTCTCTAAGTCCGGAGAGAAGTCCCTCCCATTCTTCAATACTTTGTGCAGAACCAGAGGCTTTGAGTGGGGTACTCAGCAGCAAGAGGCATTTGTCCAATTGAAAGAGTACCTCACCAATCCTCCTCTCCTCAGCAAGCTCAAAACAAGCGAGCCCCACTAACTTTATCTCTCGGCCTCAGAAAATATGCTCAGTGTTGTTCTCGTTCGAGAAGAGGACGGAGTCCAAAAGCCCCTATACTATGTGAGCATGGTTCTGCTCGCAGCCGAGACCAGATACGCAAAAATTGAAAAGGTGGCATATGCCCTGGTCATGGCTGCACGGAAGCTCTGCCCCTATTTCGAAGCGCACTCAATCCAGGTCCTACAGACCAACCTCTGAAGGCCATCCTCTACAAGCCCGAAAGCTCTAGCCGACTGGTCAAATGGTCGATCGAGCTCAGTCAATAAGACATCGGCTATCAGCAAAGGACGGCCATCAAGGGGCAGGCCCTCGCCGAGTTCATCACGGAATGCACCATCTCCGAGCAACCCGAAAGTGGGGAAGCCAACCAGACGTGGGAAGTTTATGTCGATGGCTCTTCCTGCGAAGCGGGAAGTGGTGCGGGCATCATTTTGCGTGGACCTGACAATTTCCTTCTCCAATATTGCCTCCGCCTCAATTTTCCGGCCTCCAACAATGAGGCCAAATATGGGGCCATGATCACCGGGCTCACCCTGGTACATCAAGCCGGCACTAGACATATCAGGGCTTTCAGCGACTCTCAGCTTGTGGCCAATCAGATCACCGGAGAGTACGAGGCCCGTGACGATCGGATGATCCAATACTTGGCCATGGTCCGGTGGCTCTTGGCATCCTTTGACGAGTCTGCAGTCGTAAGGATCCCCAGAGAGCAGAACGCCCAGGCCAATGCCCTGTCAAAATTAGCCTCCTCGTCCTTCGAAGGTCTCAATCGCATCATTCTGATCGAGGTACTCCTGAAGCCAAGCATCGACTGCCCCGAGACCCTCTGTATCGAAGACGGAACTCAGCCTGACAATTGGACCACTTCCATCAGAAAGTTTCTAATCGAAGGAGAGCTCCCCGAAGATGGAGCAGAGGCAAGACGAATCAGGGTTCGATCAGAGAGGTTCGCCACGATCGGCGAGACCCTCTTCAAACGGTCGTATACCACGATGGACGGAAGGCCCTACCTCCGCTGTTTAAACCCCGACGAAGCAAAGTACACCCTCAAAGAGCTTCGCGAGGGAATCGGCGGATGCCATATGGGAAGACGATCGCTTGCGCGAAAGGCCCTGAATCACGGGTACTACTGGCCCACGATGTTGCAAGATGCTCTTGTCCTAGTCAAAAAGTGCAGCCCTTTTCAAAGGTTCTCCTCGGTGAGAAGAGCTCCGCAAAAAAACCTTCGCTCCCTGGCCAGTTCAATCCCCTTTGCTATATGGGGGATGGGATCTGGTAGGCCCATTTCCGAAGGCGACGGGCCAAAGGAAGTTTCTGATAGTAGCAATCGACTACTTCACGAAGTGGATCGAGGCTGAGCCCCTAGCCACGATTACCAAACAGCAAACCCAACAATTTTTCTGGAAACACATCGTATGCCGATTAAGGATTCCGCACGTACTCATCACAGACAATGGGACTCAATTCACGGGTAGGAAGTTCCAAAAGTTCTGCGCGGATCTCAGGATCCAGCGGTGCTTCTCCTCGGTATGCCACCCGCAGTCAAACGGTCAGGCCGAGAACGCAAACCGCCATATCCTTGACGATCTCAAAAAACAACTTAATAACTTTTCCAAGGGGTTATGAGTCGACGAGATGCCAAGCATTCTCTAGGCCCACCGAACGACGAAAAGAATCCCAACGGGAGAGTTGCCCTTCAATCTAACGTACGGCACGGAGGCCGTAATTCCCCTGGAGATCGGGCTCCCTTCGCCCCGGATCATGGCCTTTGATGAAGCAAAGAACTCGGTATAGCTACGTGCCGACCTCGATCTCATAGATGAGGTCAGGGAGAAGTCTGCCATCAGAAGAAACACATACCAGCAGAGGATCAAAAGGTTCTACAACAAAAAGGTGCATCCCACCAACATCAAGCTAGGAGACCTGGTCCTCCAAAAGCTGGCAGTATCTAACCCCGACCAAAAGAGGAAACTGGCCCCAAACTGGAAAGGCCCGTACAAAGTTTCTGAAGTCGTACGCCCAGGCAAATATCGCCTCACCGACTCGGAGGGCAAGGCTGTCAAGAGGCCCTGGAATGCAGAGCACCTCATCAAATTCCTCGAAGGGGAGGATTAACCTCTACAGTTACCCCCGTGTAAATTATAAAAATGTAATCGGCACGTCGTGCCTTATTTGTAAAGTCAAAATATGTTGTAATTATGCTAGCTTTCTTGAAACAAGTCCTAGCTCGCCGCTCGGATGGCCCCGCGAGCCACAAAAATCTCCTCAATTCGCTTTATGCTCGGTGCCCGGATGGCCCCGCAAGCCACAAAAAATCTCCTCAATTTCGCTTCAGGCTCGGCGCTCAGATGGCACCGCGAGCCCCAAAAATATCCTCAATTCTGCTTGAGGTTCGGCGCTTGGAGGGCACCGCGAGCCACGAAAATCTCCTCAATCCGGCTTGAAGTTCGGCTCTCGGATGGCACCGCAAGCAAGAAATTATGGGGGCTCGGCATCGACCTCGAGCAGGGTCTCGGCTTTTTAAAGCCACGCTACCTATACGCTCGGTAATGACCGTCAGCTACACTCATGCTAATCTACCCGAGAGGGAGGTATGGGGGCTCGGCATCGACCTCGAGCAAGACCTTGGCTTTTTCAAGCCATGCAGCTTTTACGCTCGGCGATGATCTCCGGATATGCTCATAACGACTTCTCTAGGTATGGGGGCTCGACATCGATCTCGAGCAGGGTCTCGGCTTTTTCAAGCCATGCTACCTATATGATCGGCGATGACCATCAACTACACCCATGCTAATCTACCCGAGAATAAGGTATGGGGGCTCGGCATCGACCTCGAGCAAGACCATGGCTTCTTCAAGCCATGCGACCTTAACGTCCGGCGATGTTCTCCGGCTACACTCATAATGGCTTCTCTAAGTATGGGAGCTCGGCATCGACCTCGAGCAAGGTCTTGGCTTTTCCAAGCCACGTGACCTTTACGCTCGGCGATGACTTTCGGCTACACTCATACTATCTACCCGAGAACGAGGTATGGGGGCTCGGCATCGACCTCGAGCAAGGCCTTGACTTTTTCAAGCCATGCGACCTTAACGCTCGGCGATGTTCTCCAGCTACACTCATAACGGCTTCTCTAGGTATGGGAGCTCGGCATCGACCTCGAGCAAGGTCTTAGCTTTTTCAAGCCACGCAAGCTTTACGCTCGGCGATGATTTCCGACTACACTCATACTATCTATCCGAGAACGATGTATGAGGGCTCGGCATCAACCTCGAGCAAGGCCTTGGCTTTTTCAAGCCATGCGACCATAACGCTCAGCGATGTTCTCCGGCTACACTCATAATGGCTTCTCTTGGTATGGGAGCTCGGCATCGACCTCGAGCAAGGCCTTGGCTTTTTCAAGCCACGCGACCTTTACGCTTGGCGATGATTTCTGGCTACACTAATACTATCTACCCAAGAACGAGGTATGGAGGCTCGGCATCAACCTCGAGCAAGTCCTTGGCTTTTTCAAGCCATTCGACCTTAACGCTCGGCGATGTTCTCCGGCTACACTCATAACGGCTTCTCTAGGTCTAGGAGCTCGGCATCGACCTCGATCAAGGTCTTGGCCTTTTCAAGCCACGCGACCTTTACGCTCGGTGATGATTTTCGGTACACGCATACTATCTACCCAAGAACGAGGTATGGGGGCTCAGCATAGACCTCAAGCAAGGCCGTGGCTTTTTCAAGCCATGCAACCTTTACGCTCGGCTATGTTTTCCGGCTACACTCATAACGGCTTCTCTAGGTATGGGGGCTCGACATTGACCTCGAGCAAGGCCTTGGCTTTTTCAAGCCACGCGACCTTTACGCTCAGTGATAATTTCTGGCTACACTCATACTATCTACCCGAGAATGAGGTATGGGGGCTCGGCATCGACCTCGAGCAAGGCCTTGGCTTTTTCAAGCCATGCGACCTTTACGCTCGGCGATGTTGTCCGGCTACATTCATAACGGCTTCTCTAGGTATGGGAGCTCGGCATTGGCCTCGAACAAGGCCTTGGCTTTTTTAAAGCCATGCGACCTTTATGCTCGGAAATGATTCCCGGCTACACCCATATCCCCTTCTCTTCGTATGGGGGCTCGGCATCAACCTCGAGCAAGGCCTCGGCTTTTTCAAGCCCAGCGACTTAAGTGCTCGGTCATGACCTTCAGCTACCCATACCACAACAGATACAAAAATTTTTGTTTTAGATTTAGGGCGCTCGCCTTCGGCAAACGCCCCGAGTCCCGAACCTCGGGTCAGCCCACCTCTCACCCGCTGACAACTCGGGGTTAGCGGCCTCGGAGCCGAAACCCCGAATTGTCAGAGGGTGGCAGGGGAGCCACCGATCCGAGACTCTCAGCCATAAATTCTATTCCCGAGTCATCAGTCGACCCACCTTTCACCCTCGGACAGCTCGGGGTTAACGGTTCGTAAAGCCGAAACCCCGAATTGTGCGAGGGTGGTAGGGGAGCCACCCACTCAGGACCCTAGGTCAAAAATTGGACTTTGGGGGCGCCTGCCCTCGGCAAGCACCCCGGGTCTCACCCCAAATCGACCCACCTCTCACCCACGAACAGCTTGGGGTTAGCGACCTCGGAGCTGAAACCCCAAATTATTCGAGGGTGGCAGATGAGTCAATCTCAAATCCTGATGAAAAATAAGGGAGGGGGTGAGGATTATATAGCCACCGGAGAGGTGCATTTATTACATCAGGAAGTCCAAACGGCGGAAGGTGAAGCGACGCCATTAATTTTATCGAAAGGCGAAACATCCCTTATTGGGCGCTGTGTACCAGGAAATTTCCAACAACGGATAGGGGCTCGTCTTCCGACCCTCGATCTCAGTGTCCCCATGCTTTTCCAATGAGTAAGGGGGCGCTACCGGCAAGAAATTATGTCTTGGCTCCCGACTGCCCCTCCTACCTCAGCGACAACCTCCGGCAAGGCCAGACTCAGCAAAGACCTCGAGCTACACTCCTGCCCTCACTCAACAAATCGTCAAAGCAAAGATATTTTATTACTCATGGAGCGCCAGAAACGGCCACACAATACAAATGAAAAGTTTACAAATCGCTCATCGCTCAGCTTAAAACTCGAACTCGGTGCTTCCCACGGGATCCTCCGCGTGCTTGGTTGGACCGGCCAGCCAAGGCACCCCCGCAACAGAACTTTCCGCATCGGTAGGCTGGGCCCCTCCAAGAAGAAGGTCGGAGAGGGTCCTAGCACGGAATTGCTCGCCTCCTCGACCAGACCGGCGCCTAGCACGAGCTTCAGCCTACGAATCTCTAGCTCTTTCTCTACGACGGCCTGACGAAGAAAAGACTCCGAAGCCGACTGCCTACTCGAGGCATCCGAGATCGACCTGTTCACCTCAACTGCCCACCAGTTCTGATCGGCTATGGCCCTCCTCAAGAGGGCGACCTCCAGACCAAGCTCTCTAGACCTGTTCATGAAATAACTTACTGCGGTGTCTCGATCCCGAGCCTGCTTACGTTGGCTAGCCAGAACACTCTCCATGGTCCCCAGTCCAGTTCAGACCCGGGAGATTTCGGTGGAACCAAGGTCGGTGCCAAGGGCCTCATGCGTCTATCAAAAATATAGGAAAAACAACAGGTCACAAAAGAGACGAAAAAACACAAGTCTTCGAGCATCGGCCCAAAAATCCTTTTTATAAAGTCGAAAATTTGATATTACAAAATGCGGTGGCCAGTCCGCGTGAGGCATTTACATAATCAAAAGGGAAAACCTAAACTATGCTTGAGGGAGGGGTGGCACCTCTTCATCAGCAGGGTCGCCCCCGACCTCCTCTTGGTGAGGGTCGTCCAGTTCCTCATCACCTCCGGGCATAGGCGGATGGCCAGGCTACCAATTGTAGTGCAGATGGTCGACCCATCTACCCGGGTAAATCAGCGTGAAGTGCTCCTTCGCCTTGGCATAGGCCTCATCCTGGGCCTAAATCAGAGTATCCGCCATGGAGATCTGCGCCTCCTCCATGGCCTTCTTCATCTTCTCAGCCTCCGCTCGGGCCTTCTCCTTGAAATGCACCAGCTCTTTCTTATGGTGCTCAGCAATTGAGGCCATCTGAGCCTCGTGGACCGCCTCGTTGCTCCGGGCCACCGTCAGTTCGGTCGTCAGCTTGGAGACCTTGCAGAAGTACTTCTTTGTGTTCTTCCTCTCGACGAGGACCTCCTTCTCCATGCACCGGTGGTAGTGCTGCCCATGGAGTAATGCCTGGCCGAGGAAGAACAAGTTAGGAAAAATCCTGAACCCTAACATTCTGTCCAACGAGAAAAACAGCCAACACTTACCGAGAATTGTGCCTGAGCCCACCTTGTGTAGGCGGCCCCGGACGTCTGCATCGCCAGACTCATCCGATCCCGCTCCGTGTCATTGTGCTCTGCTGCCTCCACAGTCACCGAGCCCGCGAGCAGGGTGTCCACTACCTTGACCCAACAGCCCGGGACGTGCGGCTGCAAGCTCTGCCTGCCTGCCATCTCCGCAGCATCGGGGCGAGGGGGCGGGGGCCTCTGCTCTTGAACCTCGGCCAGCTTCTTGCTTCCGGAGCTCGCACCCGGTTCCTTCCCCGATCTCGACGAGTGGTGAGACCTCTTCACTTTCTTCGAGGGCGGCTGCTCGGGAGCCGGCGTCGATGCCTTGGTGGACCCCGCGGCTGGTGCCCCACTTTTCTCCTGCACGGCCTTCTTCGCCAATTCGGCTTTCTCTTAGCCGCTAGTTCTACTATGGCATTTCGGTTGTCAAGCTCCTTAGTCGACATTTCTACAAGAAGGGAAAAGTAAACATGTTAACGCGAAGGTAGAAGGAAAAACTAAGTGGAAACAAAAACATACTAGGGTTGGTCGGGCTCAGTCCTTCTCGGGCGAGATGTAGCTCCGTGATGCGAGGCCACCCAATGCTGTGCTCCTCCAGGATCCTATCGACCTTCACCCACTCCTTCTCAGTCAAGTCTCTTCGCTTCGGCGGCTTTTGGTTTGGCTTCCCGAAATTCCAAACTGTCGGAATTTTCCAAGGCTGCTCGCTTCGGACTATGAATTACTTCTCCTTCCACCCCTTTATGGAGTCCGGATGTCCGTGCTTCACTTTCTTATGGGGACAGGGTGAGAGATAAAAAATTCCCTCCTAGTCACCGAGCGAGCTCATTCCCAGGATGGCTCGGAAGTAAGTCAGCCTCAGCTTAATCCCCTTCTCCTGACACTTCGAAATGAAACACACTAAATGTTTCCAAGAGTTGGGACCGTACTGCATGGGACTCAGCTCCCCCCAATTTAGCACCCTCTTGATGAACGGGTGCAGCGGAAGTCTCAACCCCGAGATGAAAGCATCCTCAGGGAACATGCAGCCTAACTCTAGTGCAGTGGTCGGGCGGATTCCGAGGTTCGGCACAAGCAGATCGAATTCCCGCGGAATAAAGTAAGTCGCCCTCAAGATAGGCAGATAGTCCCTAGGCAAGGCACACTTCACGCTGTCCATCTTAATCATGGGCCGGTCCTCATCGCTAAGTAGCGAAGTGTACGCAAGAAGATCCCCCACGTCGCCAAGATACATCCTGACTGATCCTAGATTTTTGCTGAAAAGAGGGGGTTACTTGAACCCGTCGCCATATTCATATTTATCCTTTTCGAACGGACTGTCGGGCCTTATCCATTTCCTCTTCCTCCTTCAGGGAAGAGCCTTCCTATCAGGGGAGGGGGTCGCTAAAGGGAACAACGGTAGGAAGGCTATCTCTTCATCCCCTACCTCTTCGGCGGTTCCCCCGACCTCCCCATGATCGCTACCACCTGCAGTCCCTTGTTCGGACCCCTCCTGACCATCGCTCTCCTCGACATGCTCTTCTTCTTCTGGGCCTCCTTCCCCGAGCTCACCCTCCTCGTCCACAAACTCCTCCCCAGTGTCTCCCTCGGGGTCTCTCTCCTCATGCTCCTCCTCGGCTGGCTCCTTACCCGGCCTACGAGATTGCAAGGGCTCCACAATGAAAGCTACGTCGCCCTCGCTATCCGACCCTCCTACTGATAGAACCTCCTTCTTTACTGGGCGGATGTCACCCGATAAAAAAGATATCGAAGATGAATGGACATCCTCCTCGCTGTGACCTAAAGTGCCTGCATCGGATACGGACTGAGACCGTGATATTTTAAAGCAAAAAAACTAACCTGTTTCACCGGAGAACACAAAGGTCAACGAAAAATTGTCGCCGGCAGTGTGCAGGGAAATTTCAGTTGTGGAGAGGATGGAAGCAAAGTGAAGAAGTGGGGTGGGGGAAGGGGGATTTATAAGCACAGGCAGGACTCCTCGAATTTCGCAAAAAGATCTGGTCGTCTGATCTTCATCATCAAGATCTAACGGCCACTACGATCTCGATGACATCAGCCTAGAGAGAAAATTTACCTTGTTACCACCGTCCCTGTTAACCAACGCAATGGCTCAGTGAGTGGGGTCAAACTTCTCGGGTACTCCACCTTTACTCACCCAAGTTACTCCCAAAAAGCTTCTCTCAAACGGCTTCAGGGTCGACGGTCGGATGTCACCGCGAGCCCCAAAAAGTTTCTCCTAAAACAGCTTGGAGCTCGGTGCTCGAATGTCACCGCGAGCCCCAAAAAGTTTCTCTCAAATGGCTTCAGGTTCGACGCTCGGATTTTACCGCGAGCCCCAAAAAGTTTCTCCTAAACAACTTGGGGCTCGACGCTCGGACGTCACCACGAGCCCCAAAATGTTTCTTCTAAACAGCTTGGGGCTCGGCGCTCGAATGTCACCTCGAGCCCCAAAAAGTTTCTCTCAAACGGCTTTAGGCTCGGTGCTCGGATGTCACTGCGAGCCCCAAAAAGTTTCTCTCATACGGCTTCAGGGTCGATGCTCGGATGTCACCGCGAGCCCCAAAAAGTTTTTCCTAAACAGCTTGGAGCTCGGTGCTCGAATGTCACCGCGAGCCCCAAAAAGTTTCTTTCAACAGCTTCAGGGTCGACACTCGGATATCACTGCGAGCCCCAAAAAGTTTCTCTCAACGACTTGGGGCTCGGCGCTCGGACGTCACCACGAGCCCCAAAAAGTTTCTCTTAAATAGCTTGGGGCTCGGCGCTCGGATGTTACCGCGAGCCCCAAAAAGTTTCTCTCAACGGCGTGGGGCTCGGCGCTCGGATGTCACCGCGAGCCCCAAAAAGTTTCCACAGCTTGGAGCTCGGCGCTCGAATGTCACCGCAAGCCCCAAAAAGTTTCTCTCAACGGCTTCAGGGTCGACGTTCGGATATCACCGCGAGCCTCAAAAAGTTTCTCTCAATGACTTGGGGCTCGGTGCTCGGACGTCACCACGAGACCCAAAAAGTTTCTCCTAAACAACTTGGGGCTCGGCGCTCGGATGTTACCGCCAGCCCCAAAAAGTTTCTCTCAACGGCTTGGGGCTCGGCGCTCAGATGTCACCGCGAGCCCCAAAAAGTTTTTCCTAAACGGCTTGGGGCTCGGCACTCGGATGTTATCGCGAGCCCCAAAAAGTTTCTCTCAAACGGCTTGGGGCTCGGCGCTCGGATGTCACCGCGAGCCCCAAATTATCCCCCAGCCAGCGAGGGGGCCCGTCTGCCGACCCTCGATGCTCGACAAGAAGACCCCTACTCCGTCAGTCTCGACGTCCCCTTGCTTTTCCAACAAGTGAAAGGGCTCATCTGTTGACCCTCGACGCTCGGTAAGAAGACCCCTACTCCACCAATCTCGACGTCCCCTTGCTTTTCCAACAAGTGAAGGGGCACATCTGCCGACCCTCGACGCTCGGCAAGATGACCCCTACTCCGCCAGCCTCGACGTCCCCTTGCTTTTCCAACAAGTGAGTGGGCTCGTCCGCCGACCCTCGACGCTCGGTAAGAAGACCCCTGCTCTGCCAATCTCGACGTCCCCTTGCTTTTCCAACAAGTGAGAATCTCGTCTGCCGACCCTAGATGCTCGGCAAGAAGACCCCTACTCTGCCAATCTCGACGTCCTCTTGCTTTTCCAACAAGTGAGGGGCTCGTCTGCCGACCCTAGACGCTCGGCAAGGAGACCCCTGCTCCGCCAACCTCGACGTCCCCTTGCTTTTCCAACAAGTGAGGGGCTCGTCTGCCGACCCTAGACGCTCGGCAATCCGAACTCTTGCTCTCCTGCACCCAGCCCCCTCGTGAATCCAAGAGGGGATCCCCTTCATCCTACCTCCCTGACCTCTTCGGGAAGATACGGGTCCCGTTCTTCGCCGCACATACCACTCCGCTCTTCCTACAGAGGCAAAAAACCACTCCTGCACGGCTGGATCACCCAGCCCTCCAGGAGTGGGGGGCTTCTGATATGGGTCAGATGACGTGGCCCCTCCTGGGCCACAGGATCCCCTCAAAAGCCGTTCACCCCCGATCATCAGGTCTGCCACATCAGCCCTAAGTCACCTGGGCTTCCGCCACGTCAGGCCCACAGGTAACCGGATCCATACCCGGCCCCAAACAGGTCCAGACCCGGTTGGCACTGCCTATAAATACCGGGCCCTCTACCCCTTCAAAAGGTAATCAATCTCTCCCCTCTCAAACCCTAGTTACTGTTACTCTTCAGTGACTGATTAGACCATCGGAGGGCCTGCCACCGGGACCAATCCCGGTGTTTCTAGGCCGAGTGCTGGTACACGAGACCTCCGGATCAGAGCTTCCAAATTCGGGCCGAGCCTCCAGATCCGAGCCGAGCATCCGGCCTCCACCTCGCTCCCGCCTACTCCCAGGTCGTTCCCTCGGCTGAGGATCGGGCGTACCATCCAGTACCAAAGCTTCCGCAAAAATACAAATCGAGAAGAACTCGCACCTAGTGCAGCCACCCCCCAAAAAACAAACCGCATCAAAAGGATTAGGGTAAAATTGAAAATCTCATAGAAAATTAATTTATGGATATTAAAAACTGACAAGTCATTTCCTCGAAAACTTAAAATAATTGATATTATGAAAAAAAAATTTTAAAAAAAAAAATGACTCATATTTTGAAACGGATGGAGTACAACCTATATTTTTATCTAACTCTCACAAACCAAGAAAGTTGTGATTTGTCAAATATTTAACAACACAACATAATAGTAGGAAAAGAAAAACACAGAAACGAACACAACAAATTTATATAGTTCGGTCAACTTGACCTACCTACATCCGGGACAAGATGCATTCGTAGCAATCTCTATCTGGTTTTCTTTTTCCCTATTCATTTTTTTTTATTACAATGCCACTCTTAGCGTACATATTTGTGGGGGAAATCTAGAAATACACAATAGCCTTAGTTAACCGAAACTATAAAAAACCCTTACAAAAGTTCCTAAAATTGACCTGGAGCATCTGTAGTCGTTTGCTAAAGATCCATAATATACATATTTTGTTAAAAATAACGCTGCAGTCGTTGGTTAAATATACATATTTTGCATATATCGCTACAGTAGACTGCAATATAAGAATTATGCATAATATGAAGGACGGAACTCAGAGTGCCGTCGCACAAAAAAAAAAAAAAATTAATCGTCGCCGTCCCTCCAAAAAAATTCAATTTTTCTAATTAAAAAAACTTAAAAACAACTAGTTTATAGTATGAATGCATATTTCAATGTTCTGACCCCTTTTTAAAAACAACTTTTTGGTTGGACGGCACTTGATGTGCCGTCTGACTCTTTTTTATTAATTTTTTCCACCCCTTCGACGGGAACTCGAAGTTCCGTTCCACCTTTTAAATTGTTTTTTTTTTCAACGCAATTTGAAGCACCGTCTGTTTCCCTATTTATATTACTTCAAATTAAAATGGTAAAATATAGTTTTCGACGACTGCAGCGAAATGATAAATTGCTATATGCATTTATCCATTTATGTATTTTTTAACTATCACGACTGTGGATGCTCTTACTGTGAACAAGCTAAAATTAATACTCAACTGTCCCTACTCGCAAGTCGCAAAGTTATGCATTCCTTTTAACATAACCCTCTACGAGCATCAAAAGTTTATTAGATCGCGAATTTCAACCTCTGCATGATTGGCACTTGGACTTTCAGCGGCTCGATAGCTTCCACACACTTCTATAGCTTTAACATCATAGTATATAGAACAGGTGAACAAGTTCCATTTCACATTATACTTTGATTGATTTTGGAAGATGCGTTGATTTTGTCCGAACTGTTGTAAATTATGCTTAGAATGGCAACACAACTTTGACAGAAAGGGTGAAATCGATTAAGGAGCCTCGAACTTTAGGTATGAATGGTATGGGACAATCGACAACGTAGGGTGAGAAATAATCTTTTCACTCGGCTAATAGGAAATTTGGGTGGGGGGAGCACGGCTATCGACTAATTTTGATGTCGTAGTTCAATAAGCTTTTGTCGATGTCCCTTTTGATAGACAAGTTGTCGAGATATTTTTCAGCTTGTACATAAATGCGAATGTTGGAGAGGATTTTTTAATTATTATTTTTTTGTCTCCAGTAATTGTAATGTTAGGACACAACATCTAAATCGTTTAGTTCACACATGATTTTAGCATGCACGTCGACTCAAATTACAACTAGTATAATGCACGTGCGATGCACGTCTATAAAGGTGTGTAGGATTTTGAGGAAGGGCCATGTCACCGAAAAGGTTGCATGCATGCATGTAGACAGGCATCGACAATTTATATATTTTGATATTTGCATGCATGTGTTATACCTTCTGGCTTTGATAGAAGGAAACTTTCTTATGAATAAATTGTGCATGCAAGCACATGCAAATCTATATACTATTAATTATTTTCTTAAATCTATGTAGACAGGCATGCAAATCTATGCATGTTAATTATTTTTTCAATACATGCAAATTACATTTCTAACTTCCGATATAACCCTATATTTTTTTTGGCCTTTTATATTTATGAGGGCATGATAGTAAAAAACCGCCAAAATGAGGCTTTGCTTAATAATAGTATAGATATATATAGGTTTTTTCTTTGTCTCTCATAAATGTGTTTCTTCGTCTCTCATAAATGTGATGTTTTGTAATATGGTGTAGATGACGTAGGGATGGCAAGTGGGTCGGGTCAACCGCCGACCCGTCCGTATAACCCGGCCCGCGTAACGGCGGTTCGGGTTCGGGTAGAACCCGTGAACAATAACGGGTCGACTCGGGTCGCCAAAATACCGAATCGAACCCGTCTAACCTGGCCCGCGAACCCGTTAAAAATACTCCAACCCGCCCGCCAACCGCGGGTCGACCCGCGAGTTACGAACCGTTTGACCCGAACGGGTCAAACGCTCGACCTGCACGGGCCAACCGTTGACCCGCAGGTCAGCGTGTCGTTGGGCACTGTTCACCAGAGAGTATACAAACTGCTCTTAGAGCCGTTTGGCTGTTTTTTTTTTTTTTGGTTTTTTTTTATTTTTAGCCTATAAATACCCCCCAAAATCCCATCAAAAAAATCATACCTTACTCTCTTACTCTCTACTATTATTACTCATTTCTAAGCAATTTGTGAACAATTGAAGTATTGAATAAACAAGTGTTCAAGGCATATACACGACCAAATTCCGATCATATCGAAATCAAAATTCAACAACGTCTTCAACTCTTCAACTCTCGTCCAACTCCAAGTGATCAAGTCTTCAACTCTCCTACAAGCTCTCCCCAACTCTTCATTTCCGGATTTGAGGAATTCTACTTCTACTTCTATTCTTATTTTTACGGATTTTTTTATATACGCGTATCCACGGTGAACGGTATCAAAATTTCATACATCTCTTCTTATTTTATTTTTGTTGTAGTTATAATTATTATTGATTTTTTGATCTTCTTTATCTCAACCTTCTTGTTTTTTAGATTTTTTTTTTATAACTCATCGCTTCTACATTGTGTAGTTTTTTTTTACATACATTACTATATTATGTCTAGATCACGCGGTAGAGGTCGTAGCCAAAGTGGGCAAGATTCCACCGGCACTTCCCATAGGCCACCAATTGTCCCAATTAGTAAGCCCGCCGAAGAGTACCATGATCCTCCTACCCAACAATGGGGTACACACGATGAGATTGTAGGAGACATACAATTAGAAGAAAAAGAACAACAACAACAACCAACCGAAACCACACAACCCCGTAGTGATAGGAAAAGTAGAGGAGAAAGTAGTGATTGGCATAAATTTTACAATTTTGTCCCGGACGAAGAAAATCCGGGTATAGGGTTGAAAGTTTGTAAAACAAGTTCTAAGGCATACAAATTCAAGAGGGTTGATGGCACCGGTACAATTAGTAGACACATCCAACATAACTATAAAAACCTTCTTGTTGACCTACCCGGCCAACAAAAAATCAACCCTAGGACCGGTCTAGTTGATAGCCACCCTTATGATCCCGATCTTGTTCGTCGGGAAATGGCCCGATTAGTAATAAAGGAAAAGTTACCATTTTCCTATCCCGAGAGTAGGAACTTGAAAAATTTTAATCAAACAGCTTTAAACCCTCATTTTAGAAGAAACCCGAGAAATACTTGCAAATCGGATTGTTTTAAAGTGTATGATGAAATGAAGAACGCTTTGATTGCAATTTTATGGAGTTTAACTTGTAGAGTTAGTTTAACTTCGGATTGTTGGACGGGTGTCAACAATATTCCAACGATGGGAATAACTTATCATTGGATCGACAATGTTTGGATTCTTCAAAAAAGAATCATATCACTTGCCGCATTGCCGTATCCCCATAGTGGTGCTGAAATAGCAAACCGTATTTTAGAAATTTATGATGTTTTTCATATTCACGATAAAATTATGTGTATTAGTTTTGATAATGCATCTAACAACAATGCATCAATTACTACTTTAAAATCCGCATTAAACCCTCCATCTGACAATATTTTTCATATTAGATGTGCATGTCATATTTTAAATTTATGTGTTCAAGATGCATTAAAAATAGTCGATCCATATATACTTAAAATTAGAAATTGTGTATATTTCATTGCATTAAGTCCCAGCGTATTTCAAGAATGGAAAAATTGGTGTAGGATTTCAAATGTACCTTTTAGAAGATTTCCAAAGGATGTTAAACACCGATGGAACTCTACTTTTGATTTACTACATGTTGTTACCGAATATAAAGCAGTTTAAATGATTTTTGTATTGCAAAAAATATGCCAAATTATGAAATGACTCCCATCGATTGGTTTTATGCCGAATCTTTGTTGAAATTTTTAGAACCTTTTAAAACTGCAACTTTAAAATTTTCAAAAACATATGAATCTACTTCTAGTAGCATTTTTATTTTATTAGTTAGTATGATGCAAACATTTAACGAAATGTTAAATGATACTTTTGTTGGTGATATTGTAAAACCTGCATACAAAAAAATTTTGAAGTATTTTTATCCTCCTCCTATGTTGATTTGTGTTGCTACCGTTATGGATCCTCGTATCAAATTAGAAGGTACGAAGAGTTTGATTGAAATATTTTTTGCATTACTTGGGAAAAATGTAGATATAGTAATTGATTGCGCTTCTTTTTTAGTTAAATTTGAATCTACATTAAATAACTTGTATGATTATTATGATCGATCTTTTGCTTCTACTAGTACAACTTCTGTAGTTAGTTTTTCTTCTGGTAGTTCCAAAGGTAAGGATAACAGTAAATTTGATGATAGAACATTTAATTTACTTGCACAAATTCAATCCAAAAAACCTAGGACTAATCAACCAAATGAATTAAATTAGTTTAACCAACAAGATTCTGAGTCTTCTTCTTCTCCACTAGATATTTTACAATGGTGGAAAGACCATGAACATACTTATAGTATTCTGTCAATTATGGCTAAAGATTTACTAACTCCTCCTGTCTCTACAATTGCTTCTGAAAGTGCAATTTCTTCAAGTGGCAGAGTTCTAACTGATTACAGGAATCACTTAAAGCCTGACACGTTAAAGATGCTCATTTGCACAGAAGACTGACTGAAGGCTGAAGATAGGACACAAGGGAAAGCATTATCTACGTCCACAAGTGGGAGCAACTCGCCGGAAGAACAACAACAACAACAACAACAACAATAGGAACCAAAATGAAGAATTCAAGACCAACAACAACAAATTCAAGGCCATCAACTTGAAGACAATTGTAAATAGATAATAAAAAAAATTGTATTATATCTGTGCTTGTTATTTCAAATTAGAAAAATTGAAGTAAATTGAAATTGTATATAAGAAATATGTTAGTGTATAAAACAAATTTTCGAATTGAATTCTTTATTTCATTAGAAATTGTGAAACTTGTATAACTTAAAATCATATGAATAATATTTCAATATTTTTTGCCAATTTCACTCTTTCAATCTTATTATTATTATTACGATTTTTAATGTTTATTATTATTATTATTATTATTATTTTAAGTTTTTTATTTTAAAAAAAACCTATCTAAACGGGCCAACCCACGAACCGACCCGACCCGACCCGGGTTGGACCTAAAAGGGTTCACGGGTTGGGCGGGTCGCCATTGCCACTTTTCGACCCGGCCCAGCCCGACCCAGTTAAGCCACCAACCCGGCCGGAACCCACCCTAGTCAACATCCAACCCAGGCAGGTCCGGCCCGACCTGGCCCATTCGACCCGAATGGCAACCCTAAGATGACGTGGCCCCATCAGGACCATCAGATCCCCTCAAATTCTGATCCTCCATGATCATCAAGTCAACTGAAGTCCAACGGGTTTCTGCCAACTCAGGCCCACTGGCAAACGGGTCTGACCCGGCCCATTAGGGTCCCAGACCCATTTACCCCTGCCTATAAATACCAGACCCCCTCCCTGCCCAAGGTAATAAACTTTTCCCCACCTGAACCCTAGCTACTGTTACTTTCTCAGTGACTGACTAAATCGACGGAGAGCCTATCGCCGGGACTTCTCCCGGTGTTTCTAGGCAGTGTGCATGACCGAGCCAAGCCTCAAAGATGCGAGCCGAGCACCCGGCCTCTACCTCACTCCTGCTACTCCCGAGCCGGTCCTACAGCCTAGGATCGGATGAACACCAGTACCACATCTTCCGCTACACAAATTACAAGAACTCACACCTGTTTCCCCCACACCCCAAAAACAAACAACATCAGGTTGGCACCGTCTGTGGGAATTTCCGGTATCAAAGCCATCCGATCCCAGCTAGGGACGTCTTCCCAAATTCAAGCTCTTACATGTCTCCCAAAGCCAGAAGGGCCGTCACCTCTGAACGCCGTCCAGACCCTCCTCCCCTTCACAGCGGCGCTGACGCCCAGGGCTCTAACCAACCGCAGGTCGATGGCAAGGCCAGACCCAAGTTGGGCACATCTCATTCAGTCGCGACTGATTTATGGCGGGTCATCCTGAATCGGCGGGCCAATAGAACAAGGGAGGGGCCGCTTCCAACTCGGTCCCGAACCATCGCAAGTAGCCGTACCTAGAACAAGAACCAGGACATAACCACACGCCCCGCGAGGCTCCACCCCCGCTTACCCGGTGGAGCAAGCCCCAATCACAAGGGCCGAGTTCCAAAACTTTTGGAACGAGGTCCTCCAGGCAATCCGAGGCGGCCCTCGAACCGAGGCGCGTGACAACTCCTACCCCCGGTCAGAAGCCAGAGGCGGCGAATCTCACGGATCGCCGCCCCATAGAACGGGATGACGTCGTCCTTCAATGCCTCCAAGAGATGGAGAACCGCCTTACCCATCTCGGCGAGGGCGGGCCGATGCCAGGCCATGGTTATAGGCCGACCCGACCCCCATTCTCCACTCAAATCTTGGAACCCGTGATCCCCAGTAATTTTAGGCCTCCCTAATTTGATACATACAACGGCGATGGTGATCCCGCTAATCACATGGAAGGGTTTAAAACTCTCATGATGATTCACAGCACTTCGGATCCCCTCCTATGTCGTGCTTTCCCTGCCACCCTGCGAGGTTCGGCTCGGGAATGGTTCTCGAAGCTCACTCCTGGCTCGATCTTCTCGCTTAAACAGTTAGAAGCAAATTTCCTGGCCCACTTCGTGGCCAGCAGAAAGGTCGAGAAGATAAGCGCGTCCCTTCTAGACCTCAGACAGAAGAAAGGGGAGTCACTTTGCGAGTTCGTTCGGAGGTTCACCACCGAGGCGAGGTCTATTTCCTCTCTCGACGTGAGCGTCGCTTCTGTAGCTTTCTGACACAACGTTCGCCACGGCCAACTTAAAGAAGCCAGCCTGAGACGGAACCCGCGGACAAATTAGAGGAAGTCTCATTCGAGGTAGAAGACAAGTCTAAGTGGTTCCGCGTGAGCTGCTCCCTTTCCCCCGATCTCAGACCAAGCCTAATTGATTGTGTCCGCCGCAATACTGACCTCTTCGCTTGGACCCCGTCTGACATTCCCAGAATTTTCAAATACCTGATCATGCAGAGGCTGAGGTCACCCCGGGTTCCAAGCTGATCCATCAAAAGTGACACAAGTTCGCCCCGAAGAGGCAACAAGCAGCAAAAGTGAAGGTAGACAAATTGTTGTCTGCCCGGTTCATTCAAGAGGTCAGCTATCCTGAGTGGCTGGCTAACATCGTAATGGTGAAGAAGGCCAGCGGAAGCTGGAGAATCTGCATTGACTTCACGAACCTCAACAGGGCGTGCCCCAAAGATCTTTTCTCCCTCCCGAGCATCGACGCTCTAATCGAAGCAAAGTCGGGTCATAAGCTACTGACCTTCATGGATGCCTTTGCAGGCTATAATCAAATCCGGATGTTCCCTCCGAACATTGCCAAAATGTCCTTCGTTACCGACCGGGGTCTCTACTGTTATCGGGTCATGCCCTTCGGGCTTAAGAATGCCGGAGCCACCTACCAGAGACTTGTCAACCGAGTTTTCAAAGATCAGATCGGTCGTAACATGGAGGTATACGTCAACGACATGCTCGTCAAAAGTAGACGAGGACAGGACCATGTCACCGACCTCGAGGAAGCCTTTGGCGTCCTTCGGTCCCACAACATGAGGCTCAATCCCACCAAGTGTGCCTTCGGCGTCTCCTCAAGGAAATTTCTCGGGTTCATCGTTAGCCAGTGCAGCATAAAGGCAAATTCTGAGAAGTCCTACCTCGCTAACCCTCACTTCTGAGTAAACCCGAACCGGGCGAACCCCCTTTTCTATACCTCTCAGCCTCGAAAAATGCACTCAGTGTCGTGCTCGTCCGGGAAGACGAAAGAATGCAGAAGCCTTTCTACTATGTGAGCAAAGTCCTGCTCTCGGCTGAGACCCAATATGCAAAGATAGAGAAGGTTTCCTATGCCCTGGTCATGGCCACGCGAAAGCTCGGTCCTTATTTCTAGGCCCACTCGATCCGGGTCCTTACGGACCAGCCTCTCAAGGCCGTCCTCCACAAGCCTGAGTGTTTTGGCCGCTTAGTCAAGTGGTCGATCGAGCTGAGCCAGTACGACATTAGCTACCAGCCCAGGATAGCCATTAAGGGACAGGCCCTTGCCGAATTCATCATGGAGTGCACTATCTCTGAGCCGTCCGACATTCAAGAGGTAGATCCGGTTTGGGAAGTTTATGTCGACGGCTCATCTTGCGAGGTGGGAAGCAGCGCGGGCGTCATCTTCAAAGGTCCCGACAACTTCATTCTCCAGTATTCTCTTCTCATGAACTTTCCAGCCTCTAACAACGAGGCGGGATATGAGGTTATGATCGCAGGGCTCACCCTAGTGCACAAGGCTGTGGCCAGGCAAATCTGGGTCTTTAGCGACTCCCAGCTCGTGGTCACCAAATCACCGGGGAGTATGAGGCTCGTGACGCTCAGATGGTCCGATACTTGGTGGTAGTCCAGCAGCTCTTGACGTCCTTCGATTTCTCCTCGGTGGAACGGATCCCAAAGGGTCAAAATGCCCAGGCTGATTCCTTGTCAAAACTCGCCTCATCATCCTTCGAAGACCTCGACCACACCATCCTAATCGAAGTCCTCCTCAAAGTCAGCATCGACCTCCCCAAAGCCTTCTGCCTCACCACCGAACCTCAACCAAACAACTGGACGACTCCCATCCAAAAGTTCCTGGCAGAGGGCGAGCTTCCTCAAGATCAGGCTGAGGCGAGAAGGACCAGGGTCCGTTCAGAAAGGTTCATCATAATCAAAGAGACACTCTTCAAGCGCTCGTACACAATGACGGACGGAAGACCCTACCTTCACTGCCTGGCCCCCGATGAGGCCAAGTACGCTTTGAAAGAACTGCATAAAGGAATCGGGGGGTGTCACATGGGGAGCAGGTCGCTTGCCAGAAAAGCCCTAAACCACGGGTAGTACTGGCCAACCATGTTACAATATGTCCAAGACCTTGTTAAAAGGTGCGGCCCTTGCCAAAGATTCCCCTTAGGGAAAAGGCTTCCACAAGACAACCTTCGCTCCCTGGCTAGTCTGACCCCCTTTGCTATGTGGGGAATGGACTTGGTCGGCCCTTTTCCAAAAGCGACGGGCCAAAGGAAGTTCTTGGTGGTGGCCATCGACTACTTCACCAAATGGATCGAGGCAGAGCCCTTGGCCACGATTACAGAACACCATACTCAGCAATTTTTCTGGAAGCACATCATCTGTCGGTTCGAGATCCCGTAGGTACTCATTACAGACAACGGGACCCAATTTACAGGCAAGAACTTTCAGAAGTTCTGCAAAGACATCGGTGTCCAGCAGCACTTCTCATCAATATGTCATCCTCAATCAAACAGCCAGGCTAAAAACACGAACTGTCAAATCCTTGATAGCCTCAAGAAGCGGTTGGATAATTCATCTAATGAGTTGTGGGTTGATGTGTTGCCGAGCATACTCTGGGCGCACCGGACGACAAAGAGGATCTCCACGGGTGAGTCACCGTTCAACCTAACCTACAGCACAAAGGCAGTTATACCTTTGGAGATCAAGCTCTCTTTGCCCAGAATCATGGCCTTCGACGAGGAGAACAACTCAACGGACCTCAGAGTCAATTTGATCTAATCGATGAGGTCAGGGAAAAATCTGCCATCAAAAGAAGCATATACCAACAACGGATCGAGAGGTTTTATAACAAGAAGGTCCGCCCCACCGACATCAAGCCAGGTGACCTCGTGTTCAAAAAACTAGCAGTATCTTACCCCAGCAGAAAGAGAAAGTTGGCCCCTAGATGGGAGGGCCCGTATAATGTCTCCGAAGTGGTATGTCCCGGCACGTACCGACACACAGACTAAGGGGGAAGGATATTGAAGAGACCCTAGAACACGGAACACCTCATCAAATTCCTTGAACGGGAGGACTAAACTCCTCTTATAACCGAACTTATGTAACTGACCTCCTGTAATCGGCACTACGTGCCCCTCTTTTTTTGTTTTGTTGTAAATAATAAAGTGTAAACCTTGGCATTTCCCTTATTATTTTTATTTTTGTGCATTCGCCACACCCTAGCTTTCTCATAAGCACGGGGTCTCGACATTCGGCGTTGACCCCGAGCAACACCCAAAGCAGGGGGCTCGACATTCGGCATTGACCTCGAGCAATGCCCTAGCTTTCTCAAGCTGTATGGGCTAGGTGCTCGGCAATGACCTCGAGCCACACCCTAACTTTCTCATAAGTATGGGGCTCGACATTCAGAATTGACCCCGAGCAATGCTTTAAGCAGGGGGGTCAACATTCGGCATTGACCTCGAGCAATGCCCTAGCTTTCTCACAAGCTGTATGGGCTCGATGCTTGGCAGTGACCTCGAGCCACACCCTAGCTGTCTCACAATCATGGGGGCTCGACATTTGGTATTGATCCTGAGCAATGAACTAACTTTCTCAAGCTGTATGGGCTAGGCGTTCGGCAATGACCTCGAGCCACACCCTAGCTTTCTCACAAGAATGGGGGCTCGACATTCGGCATTGACCTCGAGCAACGTCCTAACTTTCTCAAGTTGTATAGGCTAGGTTTTCGGCAATGACCTCGAGCCACACCCTAGTTTTCTACAAAGCACGAAGGCTCGACATTCGGCTTACGCTGCAGGCAGTGTCCTAAGCTTTCTTACAAGTTGAGGGACGAAAAAATCAAATTTCATTCATCATAACGCCTTGAATGGCCACAGTACAATAGAGATTATTACAAAGGTTCTTTTTACCCCCAACATAAGTGTTTCTCGTGGGGCTTTTTTGGCTAACACGGGCCATCTTGAGCCCCACCGAGCGGGTCCATCCTCTAGTGAGCTCGTCCGGCACCACCGGCATCACCAGTGTAGACGTCCCGACAACGGAGCTTTCCGCATCAGTCGGCCGTTCCATTCCCAGATACAGGGTCGGTGAGGATCCCAAGAATGAGGGTTCGCCTCCCCGAAAGGGCCGAACCGGGATCTGCCTGTGCCGAGCATGACTTTCAACTTCTAAATCTCTAGCTCCTTCTCCACCACAACCTCACGGAGAACGGACTCAGAGGTTAGTCGCCTGGTAGAGGCATCATACATCGACCAGTTCGTCTCGGTACTCCCCAATCCCGATCGGCTATAGCCTTCTTCAGGCACGCCGCCTCTAAACTAAGCTCTTTGGACTTGTTCATGAAATAGCTTACCGCGGCTTCCCGATCGCGGGCCTGTCTGCGATAGCGAATCAAGACACTTTCCTTATACTCTAGCCTGTTCCGAAGTTGCCTAATCTTGGCAGAACTGAGGTCGGCTCCTAGGGTCTCGTCCATCTGACAAAAAGGAGAGGAATCAAGATTTCACTCCGAGCTTTTCAAAAACGACAAGTCATAACAGGTCGGACAAAACACATGATTATATTAATCCAAAAAAGATAGTTACAAAAGGCAGTGGCCAGTCCGCGCTCGGCAAATACAAAAAGAAAAAGGAAAATATAGAAACTACATCTTATGGGGGATCTGCACCTCTTCGTCGGCTGTTGCCCCTGCCTCTCTCTCTATGCTGGGTCTCTCGGCACCTCGTCACCCTCACCTCCGGGGGTCAGTGGAAGCATGGACGGCTGCCAGCCGTAGTGGAGGTGGTCAATTTTTGCTTGAGGGTAAAGGAACAGAAAGTGCTCCTTTGCCTGATCATACACCTTGTCTTGGGCGTTCATAAGCTCCTCCCCTACCGCGGCTTGCAGCTCCTCGTACTCCGCAGCCGCCTTGCCTCGAACCTCCGCCAAAGCATGAAAGTGCTAGTCCTGTTGGGAGGCAAGGTTGGCTTGAAGGGCCTGCACCGCCCCTGAGCTGCCGTCAGCTCAGGCTTCAAGTCCTTCGCTTCACGCAAGTACCTGTCGGCATTCTGCTTATCGGCCTTGATTTCTTTGATGAAGCACCTCTTCAGCTGCGCCCCGGCCATTGACGCCTAAGTGGAGAGACAAAAATTAGAAAACAATGCCAAGTATAAAAAATCTAATACGGTGAACCAACACTTACCACGTGGGCTTGAGCCCAGTTCATGTAGCACGTCTCGACCGTCTCGATCGCCAAGATGGACCGGTCGTGCACCGTGGCGAGGTTATCTACATCCTCGACCGAGATCGGGCCCTCCGCCAGTGAGTCTCCCTCCTTCACTGACTAGTCCGAGGTGAAAGGCCGTAGCCCCCTCTTGCCCACCATCTCCTGGGCGTCGGGTCGCAAGGAAAGGGTCCCTGCCTTCAAGACCTCCGCAACCTTGCGGTTGCTGGAGCTCGGCGATGACTCTGGCGCTTCCCTGACAGAGAGGGTCTTCGCCCTCTTTTGGGGCCGCTCCAAAGGACCTTCCGAGCCCCCATGGGCAGACCCCGCCTTCGGCGCCGCCTTCTCGACCCTCCTCTTTTGGGCCAGATCCTCCAGTGCCTTCCGTGCGTCGAGTTTTGCCTTGTCCATCGATGCAAGAAATAAGAGGGAATGTTAACGCGAAGGCAGAAAGTTAAACAAAAATAAAACAAAAACATACAAGGGTCGGCTGGGCTCAGTCCGGTCCGGGCTAAGTGCGATTTTGTCACATTCGGCCAACCAATGTTGTGTCCCTGGACAATCCTGTCAACATCATCGCACTCTGCCTCAGTCAAGCCCCTTCACCTCGAGGGTTTGTGGTTCAGCTTGTAGAAATTCCACGATGTAGGAATTTCCCAAGGTGCCTCGCTTCGGACCCCGAAGCACTCGGCCTTCCACTCCTTAATAGAATCGTGATGTCCGTGCACCACTTTCTTGTGGGGGCGAGGCGATATGTAGTATATGCCCTCCTGATCTCCGAGCGAGCTCACCCTTAAGATGGCCCGCAAATACTTCAACTTTAGAGGCACCTTCTTCTCTTCACACTTCAGAATGAAGCAGACTAACTGCTTCCACGGGTTGGGGTCATACTACATCGGACAGAGCTCCCTCCACCTCAGCACTATCTTGATGAATGGGTGCAATGGCAGCCTTTGCCCTGAGATGAAGGCATCCTCAGGAAACATACAGAAGCTGGGGGCTGACTCGGAGGTGGGGCGAAGACCAGGGTTCGGGATCATCAGCTCGTACTCCCGCCCGATGAAGTAGCTGGCCCTTATCACGGGCAGATAGTCAGTCTTCAGGACACACTGAACCCTATCCATCTGTATTTGGGTCCGGCTCGACAAAGATACATCCACGCCAAATTAAACCAAGTTCTCGACATCGTCAGGATACATCCTGATCGACCGGGGGTTATTATAGTATGGGACGTCGAGCCCGTGCACTGGCTCGAACTCTTCTAGTGTCCTCAGACTATCTAGTAAGTGCCACTTCCTTTTCTTCTTCCGAATTTGAGGAGCCTTTGAAGGAGATGGTGTCGCCAAAGGCGAGAGAGGGGGGAGAGCCTCTCCTTCCTCATTACCTTCCTCATCCACCCATCCCTCGACCCCTTCCTCACTACCTTCCTAATACACCACTCTTTCCTCCACCTCCTCACCTAATACCTCGACCTCGGCGGTAGAAGTGTTGGACTCAACCACATGTGACTTGCAGCTTCGGAGCGGCACCACGTCCAAAACCTGGTCATCTAGATCCCAGGACGTGGAGTCCGACTGAAGATCCACCTCATCTCGGTCGGAGGCACTCACTTCAGAACCGGACTGAGAGCACGACATAACAAAAAAGTACTAACCTGGATTTCTTGAACGGAAAGATCAACGGAAAAGCTTATGTTTTTAGAAAGAGAAAGCAAAGTGAAGAAATGGAGAGAGGGGTGGAGGATTTATAGAGTGACTAATGACGCCTCGAATTCCACGTTGGAATCCTGATCGTTCAATTTTGATCATCAAGATCTAACAGCTGATAATATTTCGACGCCTCGAATTCCACCCTCATGATGTCAGCATCACATGTAACACGTGATCTTTCTCACAATCTATATGGACTCGACGCTCGACAGTGACCTCGAGCCACGCCCTAGCTTTCTCAAAAGCCAGGGGGGTCGACGCTCGGCAGTGACCTCGAGACACCCCCTAGCTTTCACACAAAAGGGGGGGCTCGACACTCGGCAATGACCTCGAGCCATGCCCTAGCTTTTGCACAAGCCAAGGGGTCGACGCTCGGCAGTGACCTCGAACCACACACTAGCTTTCTCATAAGCAGTTACAGAACATCCATGACGCAACCAGAATCTTTGCCTTCAAATGCATCTCAACACAGTAATAACACGGAAATTTACAAACTTTTTGTTGCCAAATAAGGTCATTACATCATCGAATACAACCAATATCTTGTTCTTGAACAAGAATACAAATTACATCAACTCATTACATCTTATTACAAAATATTTACCAACTCCTCTTGTAAAGCTATATCAGCTGTCTCCCAAAATGGTAATCGACTGATCACAGCCGAAGCTCTGCTGAGTGGTCAATCTACTTTCCTGGAACTTGCTCCTCGGCTTGAGCCTTCCGTTGTGTGACTCTGATATTTCTGCACCTGCTCGAAAGGTAGGACCGGTATCTAAAAGGTGAGGAACGTAGGTAATTCTACTGACGCAATGCTGATAAGAAACAGCAATCTCCAATCTGGCCCAAAAGTCATCAATCCTTGTAGACGATCGAACAAGTCATCAATTCGAGAAATCGGATACTTATTCTGAACAGTGACCTTATTCAGCTCCCGGTAATCGATACACATTCTCATCGATCCATCCTTCTTCTTTACCAAAAGCACTGGTGCTCCCCAAGGTGACGCACTAGGTTGAATAAAGCCTTTCTCCAATAGTTCCTCAATCTGCCGTTTCACTTCATCCTGTTCCACTGGAGCCATCCTATACGGTGCTTTAGAAATGGGTGCACTTCCCGGCTGAACAGTGATGCTGAACTCTACATCACGATGCGGGGGTAACCCAGAAAAATCTTCCAAGAACACAGTCGGATAGTCCCGAACCACAGGAATCCTTTGCACTTCCACAGGAGTCTCTTCCTTGCGGATAGTTGCCACCAGCTTAGAACATTTCTGCTTCCCTTGGAACGTGACTTCAGGTCCACCTGGAGCCTTCACTGTTACTGTCTTGGTCTTACACTCGATGCTCGCACTGTACACCGATATCCAATCAATGCCAATGATAACATCAACTCCCAAGATAGTCAGCTCGATCAGATCAATGCCAAAGATTCGATCCCCAATCACAATCTCGCAATCAGCATAATACCGATCAGTGGTTAAAGTTTCCCCTGACGGAGTAGCTACTGCTAAGATCTTGCATGGAAAAATCTTCGGTTCAACTCCCAATACTTTAGCAAATTTTGGAGACACAAAAGTATGAGAGGATCCAGTATCGAACAACACAACAGCTTTCATTCCATATTCTGATGTAAAAGGTCCATCAAATTCGAAGTATAAGACAAGAATTTAAATCAACTTGCATTTCATTGAATTCCAAACTTTATACATTCGAATTGAAAACATTTTTGACATCAGAATGGAAAATAAAAGAAGCTAAGACAGTCAAACTCCTACAGGTCCTTTTCGCTGCTCGAAGTTCTTCCCGTAGTTCATCAACTTCATCCTTCAGCACATCAGTCAGGTTCTTCCTCTTCTCGAGTTCCCAAACCCGATGACTGAGAACAGAAAAGTCGTCCTTTCGCTTCGCCAGCTGAGCCTCCAACAATCCGACTCTCTCTCGCAGTGTCTCTACCTGCCTCTGAAGAGAAGTCACAAGACCACTTGGAACTGGTTCTTCTTCTTCGTCGGAAGAAGAGTCATCAGATGAATCCGGAGGTGGGGTGATCTCTCGGGATTCAGGCCATTCTTCACCGTCAGAATCTGCTTGCCCTGGGTAGTACTCGTCCTCGGAATTAGCCTGTCCAGGATGGTACTCTTCCTCAATAATATGCCAGTCGTCGCCTCCAGCAGGGTCGAAGTGATCAGCCATCTTAGAAATAGAGAGGAAGAAGCATAAATCTTAGAGCAACACAAATGTAAGTCACTTACATTTAAATCTCTAGACTCAAACACACACTCTAATGTCCACATCTAGGGTGTCGTTCCCTATAAATTTGTACAAGTGTGAAAGCGTAGAAAGCGTGGCTCTGATACCACTCTGTAACGCCCCGAATCCCAAATACACTAAATTCGAGATGTTCTACAGAATCTTTTCACTTTCTTTAGTACAATTTTACAGGGAAATTTAAACTTTTCATCTTACATCAAAGTTTACATCAATATTACACTTTTCTTTTGCACAGCGGAAATAAAATACAACAATTAAATAAATGTACAACAACATGGTACAATCTTTCAGCATCCATTCCTCTTTAACATGTCATTTACCTGCATATAAGACTGTGGGTACGTCAGTTTATTCAACCGACGAACATTATACACGGTCATCCTCTCTATGCCGGAAATAGTATAACTCACCTTTCCATATTTAGCAAACACAAACTTGTCACATTTCAAACTAAAGGGACTACCCTATTGATGTCGTGTTGTGATTGTGCGCTTAGTCCTTAATGCATTTGTTAATGTTACATGACACTAATGCGCACTTGTTCGGATTCTATGCATCCCATACTACATAGGTCCGAGGGCAAGCCCTTATTCGTTCTTCATCTTTATAGGGTTCAATCCCTCGTTATGTCTTAATCTACTACTGTAATTACGGTAGTGTCTTAGATGTCCTATGATCTATGAGCCCATGTCCAGGCAGCCTGGAGGCGAATCCCACGCACTGACACGACGCATCGAGCAGGCAACCTATGGACAATTCAGCCTCTGCCATGGAACAATGGCACCACCCATAGCCACTCGAACACCCCACGAGCGTCGCCACCGGGATGATAATTCTGGAGTAGCGCCCACGCCATGTCTTGACGCATCAAGCAGGCAGCCTGTGGATCGCTCTCACACAGCTATCCGATGGCCCCCATACTCATGTTTTTCTTCTACTTTCATCACGTCTTCACTATGTGCTAATCCTTAGTTTAATTAAAAATCATGAACAAAAATTAATCTCTAGAGTTAGCCTCTCCACTAACCGGACTTATTCATTCATTTCAACATGACCAACCTTGGTCTAATTTCATTTCATTTCATTTCATTTCTCAATGCCGGGGGAGACTTAGCTACTCTAATTCAATTTTCATTTCACAATTTCCAACTCATAAATTTTCCATGTTGAGTTCTCATACTCACATGTATATTCTCTTTCCAATTCATGATTTTCAATTTTGTTCACAAGTCCATCATTGCACATAAATTTGCATATACTTTATCAATTATCACATCATATCAATTTCACATTCTAAACAATATGCATACTTCAATTGTTCTATGATGAGAAATAAATTGCATCATGTCACACAACCAAATTTCTTTTGTCAAATCAACTCTTAATTTTTCAATTCACTTATTCTTTCAAGTTATAATTTCACATCAATAATCCTTATAGAACCATATGTCTATTTATGCATTTTAACTCCAAACCATAGTTAAATTCATTCAAATAATCCCCAAACCATTTTTAGAAAGTCCCTTACATTTTTAGGAGAATAACCATATTTTTTTCATATTTTTTGGACACTTAAAAACCCAAAAAAAATAATTTTTCCAATCTTGCCGATAGCAAGATTCGAAAAATTATCCGATGGCCCCCATACTCATGTTTTTCTTCTACTTTCATCACGTCTTCACTATGTGCTAATCCTTAGTTTAATTAAAAATCATGAACAAAAATTAATCTCTAGAGTTAGCCTCTCCACTAACCGGACTTATTCATTCATTTCAACATGACCAACCTTGGTCTAATTTCATTTCATTTCATTTTATTTCTCAATGCCGGGGGAGACTTAGCTACTCTAATTCAATTTTCATTTCACAATTTCCAACTCATAAATTTTCCATGTTGAGTTCTCATACTCACATGTATATTCTCTTTCCAATTCATGATTTTCAATTTTGTTCACAAGTCCATCATTGCACATAAATTTGCATATACTTTATCAATTATCACATCATATCAATTTCACATTCTAAACAATATGCATACTTCAATTGTTCTATGATGAGAAATAAATTGCATCATGTCACACAACCAAATTTCTTTTGTCAAATCAACTCTTAATTTTTCAATTCACTTATTCTTTCAAGTTATAATTTCACATCAATAATCCTTATAGAACCATATGTCTATTTATGCATTTTAACTCCAAACCATAGTTAAATTCATTCAAATAATCCCCAAACTATTTTTAGAAAGTCCCTTACATTTTTGGGAGAATAACCATATTTTTTTCATATTTTTTGGACACTTAAAAACCCAAAAAAAATAAGTTTTCCAATCTTGCCGATAGCAAGATTCGAACCCAGCACGCCACCGACAAAGCCCAAGGCTCAGACCACTAGGCCGGTTTGTGCCACAGTATAAAACACGACTGAGAGCTATAAATGCTCTCGGTCCGCTGAATGAATTGTTTTTAAAAAGAAACCAAACAAAACATGGTTGATCATGGGGTTCGAACTAGTCACGGCAGAGAACCCAACGCAACACAGTGACCACTTGAGCTACATGCTCAGGTTGTTACAGTGTGCGTTAAACTCCTTTTGGACCAATTCTCACTGTTATAAAAAATGTTTCGATGTTCAACTAAACTTTGTTTCTTATTGCTTTTGTAAAAATTACTGAAAAACTCCAGATCAACTTTCATTCACATGAATTTCATATCAGTATGATAAAAATAATTTTTGTACTAATAAAATATATTTCTTCACACAAACCAATGGATTATTCATTAAAACTACTATATTTTTCATTTTCGACATTGCTTAACAATTGGTCTTCTAATCTTTTTATTCAAATTTTCTTATAATAATTTACTGTTATTAACTTTTTATTCAACATACACATATATTTTGAATTTATCCATACCCATATCAACATAAAGGTCTATTTAGCACAACTCAACTACTAACTTTATGAGTAGTTTTTTTTTTGATGATAACAAAGTAGTTTCATTAATCAATCTATGTCACAATGTATATAATTACTTATCAATTTGCATAATCACATCTCAATCATTCAAGAAAGTCACTCTTTTCAAATTAAAGTGTGCTCTTTCTTAATCAATTCCATGTTTCAATTTTACAATTAACAAGCGTTCTTAATGGAAATTTTCATGCATCATGTCTCAATATCATACTAGCAACATTCTTAAGGGAATTTAACCACCATCATTAATTCATGCTAATAATCATGGAGAATTCTACACACAATTTAATTTAATACTAGAATCACATGCACGTTAATCACAACATTTCAATCAATTCATAAACTAACTTCTCAATTAAAGTGTGTTCTTATTAGTATTTTTCATGCATCGTTTTGATAGTTGAATCTAGCATAGATCCCTATATTAGAAATATGAAAGGTTACCCACCTTGTGTGGAGAGAAACAACACAAAGCAACAAATTCTCGCAACAAGATGCACCTCCTCCTAGGCGCTCGCACAAACCTCCAAGCCCAAGCACCGAATGCTTCTCCTAGTGATGGCCGGCCTCTCCTCCAAGCAATCCCACACAAACACTCACCTTTTTTAACTCACACTATTATTAAAATAAGACTATAGTTTGGAAAGATATAATTGCATATGAATATAGCCATGAGGGGGGGTATTTATACTAGAAATCAAGTGAAATGGAGGGCTAGGATTGACTAGTTGGTTGAAAGATGGAAGGCCAAGATTAGAGTAGGAGTTATAAAAACTACCCACATCCACATAACCACCTCCATGAACACCATGACCAATTTCAAAACTCCCTCCAAAAGAGAATGCCAACCGGCCAAGAAAAGGTGTGCAATGCACGTGTACGTGTAGTGCACGTGCATGCAACTAGGCCTAAAAATTGTACATTTTAATTTTGTATAAAAATAAAATAGTTATAAAATAGTCTTCTACATGACCAGTTTAAATAAAAAGAAGATTAATCCATGGGCTTTATTTTGGGCCAAAATTGTTATTAAAATAAATAAAATAAAATACATTTTGGACTTTAAGAAAAAGGCCTTTTCATTAAATTAAAATAAGGCTTTCTATTTATTAAAGAAAAGGGCTTTTGTATAAAATAACTTGAGAACACATATTTAAATATTTATACACATCTAAATAAAAATAATTCAACCAAAATATTGCACGTGCACACTACGTGCAAAATAAAATAATTTTTCATTAATTGAAAAATCAGGGTATTACAGCACTCCCTCCTTAGAATAGTTCCGTCCCCGGAACTACAATCAAGAGCGAGAAAACAGACAAAATACAACACACACAACAAGAACAAAAAGATACAAAAATACAATCAAGCAAAAAGCTCAGGATAGTCCTTCAACATCCTCCCCTCAGATTCCCAAGTAGCCTCTTCAACCAAGTGGTTTCTCCAGACTACCTTGACCATCGGTATCGTCTTATTCCTCAAGACTTTCTCTCGACGATCAACAATCTCAACAGGAGACTCGATGTAATTCAGGTCTAACTGCAAACCTTCCGGCACTTCAGGCAAATGATGACTCGGGTCTGGAATGTAACCTCTCAGCATAGACACATGAAAGACATTGTGCACCTGAGACAACTCTCCCGGTAATTCAAGCCGGTAAGCAGTTTTCCCGATCCTTTTCAATATCTTATACGGGCCTATAAACCTCGGGGCTAACTTCCCGCCTTTGCCAAAACGAACCACACCTTTCTGGGCGATACCTTCAGAAAGACGAAGTCACCAACCTCAAACTCAAGGTCCCTTCTCCGGTTGTCTGCATAGCTTTTCTGCCTGCTCTGAGCTTCCACCAATATTTTCCTGATCAGATCAATCTTCTCAGAAGTTTGCTGTACAAGCTCAGGACCAAACAACTGACGCTCCCCAACTTCAAACCAACAAACAGGGGTCCTGCACTTCCTGCCATACAAAGCTTCGTACGGCGCCATCCCGATGCTAGTCTGAAAACTGTTGTTGTAGGCAAACTCCACCAAAGGTAAATGCCTTTCCCAACTGCCTCCAAAGTCTAGTATACAACACCGAAGCATATCCTCAAGAATACAGTTGACTCTCTCGGTCTGCCCATCGGTTTGCGGATGAAAAGCAGTGTTGAAATCTGTCTTGGTACACAAAGCTGTCTGAAGACTCCTCCAGAAATGCGAAGTAAACCCCGCATCTCGATCAGACACAATAGTTGACGGAACGCCATGAAGTCGGACAATCTCACCAACATACATCTCAGCTAACTTGTCCATCGAAGCAGTGAGTTTCATCGCCAAAAAGTGAGCGGACTTGGTAAGTCGATCGACTATAACCCAAATTGCATCATTGTCTTTAGAACTCTTAGGCAATCCCGTGATGAAATCCATACTGATGTTATCCCACTTCCATTCCGGAATAGGTAACGGCTGTAATAGACCTCCGGGTCTCTGATTTTCGGCTTTGACTTGCTGACAAACCTCACACTTCGCAACAAATTCAGCCACATCCTGCTTCAAACCTGACCACCAGAAATGCTGTTTGATGTCCTTGTACATCTTAGTACTCCCAGGATGTACAGACAAAAGAGTAGCATGCGCCTCCTGAAGAATACTCTCCTTCAGGTCCACCTGATTTGGAACACACAGCCTATCTCCGAACCACAGCACTCCATCCCTGATTTGAAATCCGGGCAACCTGCCAGCACCAACCTGCTCCTTCATCTCCAAGATATCAGCATCAACCTTTTGACTTGCAATGATCCTTGCATTCAAAGTAGGCTGAAGCCTCAACTGAGCCAAAGATGCTTCCAATCCTTGCAAGACAACCTCAATACCTGCCCGATCCAACTCCTCAATCAGATGCTTCTGAGTTGTAATCAAACTGGCCAAACTGCTCTTGCGACTAAGTGCATCAGCAACAACATTAGCTTTTCCAGGATGATACTTGATCTCAGGTCGCATGTCCTCAAGCACTTCCAACCATCATCGCTGCCTCAGATTCAGATCCCTCTGCTGATATATATATACTTCAAGCTCTTGTGGTCCGTGTACATGTTCAACTTCTCACCGTACACGTAGTGCCTCCATTGCTTCAGGGCAAAGATAATCGCAGCCAACTCCAGATCATGAGTCGGGTAATTCTTCTCATGTGGTCGTAGTTGCCTAGACCCATAAGCAATTACTCTTCCTTCTTGCATTAAGACACAACCAAGCCCACGATGTGAAGCATCGCTATAAACATCATACTCAACACCTGCTCTAGGCAAAGCCAAAATAGGTGCAGTAGTCAGCTTCTCTTTCAACTCCTGAAAGCTCGCCTCACATTGCTCAGTCCACTTGAAGCTCACATTCTTCTTGGTCAGTCCAGTAAGCGGTACAGCTATCTGAGCATAACCTTGAATGAATCTCTTGTAGTATCCATTCATCCCAAGAAAACTTCTGACTTTCTTCACTGTAGTAGGCCTGGCCCAATCTCTCACTGCCTCTATCTTCTGAGGGTCAGTTGCCACTCCCTCCTTAGAAAGGATGTGACCTAGGAATGCCACTTCAGATTTCCAGAAATCACACTTGGATAACTTGGCATACAACCTCTGCTCTTCCAGCTTCCTCAAAACTGCTGCCAGATGCTCGGTGTGCTCCTCCTCTGACTTGGAGTACACGAGGATATCGTTGATAAACACCACGACGAAAGAATCAATGAACGGCCTCAGAACTCTGTTCATCAAATCCATGAAGATTGCGAAATAAATTATGTAGCTTCTAGACATATATGAGACCATTCTATATAAATATAAAGATCAAAGCCCAATTATTTTGTTCTCTAGAAATTCGGGAAAATGACATGCAGATCATATTTTCTGTTTCTATTTCCAGATTCTAACAATCTACTCCTAATCAAACAATCTCATACTGCTATTACTCATTGCATGCAAGAAATTAAATAAGAATGAATAATAACAAGTTCAGAGAACTCCCCACCCTTAGTTGGCTTGAGAAGATGAGGTTTGTCTTGAGCTTCCTTCTCCAAATCCTTCTCCAAAAGCTTGAGAACACTTCTTCTTTTTAGCTTTTTTCACTCTCTCCTTCTCTTTCTTTTTTCCTGAAATTTCAGAGCTCAAGAGGTGTGAAGGAGGGGTTTTATCAAGAAAGGAGTGAGGGAGAGAGGGGGGAGGCCGGCCAAATGTGGTGGTGGGGGGGTAGGGTGAGATGGCAAGTGGTTTTTTTTTCCAAACCATGGTTTCTAGCCCCTTGTTTATTGGGACAAGGCTTGGCTGAAATTTTTGGTCTTGATCAAGCTCTAGATGAGAGATGAGAGGTTAGATTTGAGTGCATGCAAAGAATATCCATTGTGGTACCATACAATTGCATATTTGCATAGACACCACACTCAAAACTAGTGCTTGTACTAATATCGGTCCTTCTCATTCTCGTGCACCATCTAGAACGCAACCATCCACACGAACCGCCCCGCAAACATAAACGCACTCCACCATTCATACATATATAATCAAGCAAACACTGCAACATATATATATATATATATAGACATTTATATATATACAAAAGAATTATATTATCCGGGGGATTACAAGCAGAAGGGCTCGACGCTCGGCAGTGACCTCGAGCCACCCCCTAGCTTTCACACAAGCAGGGGAGCTCGACGCTAGGCCTTGACCTCAAGCCACGCCCTTGCTTTCTCACAAGCAGGGGGGATCGATGCTCGATAGTTACCTCAAGCCACCCCCTAGCTTTCACACAAGCAAGGGGGATCGACACTCGGCAGTGACGTCGAGCCACGCCCTAGCTTTCTCACAAGGAGGAGGCTCGACGCTTGGCAGTGACCTCGAGCCACACCCTAACTTTCACACAAGTAGGGGGCTCGAAACTCGGCATTGACCTCGAGCCACGCCCTAGCTTTCGCACAAGCAGGGAGGTCGACGCTCGACAATGACCTCGAGCCACACCCTTGCTTTCACACAAGCAGGGGGGTCGACGCTCGACAGTGACCTCGAGTCACACCCTTGCTTTTACGCAAGCAGGGGGCTCGACGCTCGGCAGTGACCTCGAGCCACACCCTAGCTTCCACACAAGCAGGGGGGCTTGATGCTCGGAAATGAAATCGAGCCACACCCTAGCTTTCTCATAAGCAGGGGGCTCGACGCTCGGCAGCGACGTCCAGCCACACCCTTGCTTTCACATAAGCAGGGGGCTCGATGGTTAGCAGTGACCTCAAGCCACACCCTAGCTTTCTCACAAGTAGGGGACTCGATGCTTGGCAGTAACCTCGAGCCATGTCCTAGCTTCCTCATAAGCAGAGGCGCTCGACGCTCGGCAGCGACCTCGAGCCACCCTCTAGCTTTCACACAAGCAGGGGGGCTCGACGCTCGGCAGCGACGTCAAGCCATGCCCTTGCTTTCACAAAAGCAGGGAGGCTCGACGCTCGACAATGACTTCGAGACACACCCTAGCTTTTTCACAAGCAGGGGGCTCGATGCTCGGCAGTGACCTCGAGCCACGCCCTAGCTTCCTCACAAGCTATATGGGCTCGACGCTCGACATTGACCTCGAGCCATGCCCTAGCTTCCTCACAAGCTATACAAGCTCGACGTTCGGCAGTGAACTCGAGCCACTCCCTAGCTTTCTCACGAGTAAGGGGGTTGATGCTTGGCATTGGCTCGACACTCGGCACAAAGAGCATGGAGGCTTGACCATCGACGCTCGACCCTCGAACGCCCGTCATGATCTCCAAGCTAATTCCTAGCTCTGTCACAAGCCAAGGCTTGATGCTCGATGCTCGGCTCCCGAGCCTTGGTACTTAACCCCGGTGTCCCTTTTTCTCCGGGGGATCTCCTTCGTCATACCCCACTTGCCTCTCCAAAAAACTGCAGATCATATTCGCCAAACACACCGCTCCACTCTTCCTGCAGAGACAAACTACTCCTCCACGGTTGCCTTACACAGCCCTCCAGGAGTGGGGGGCTCCTGATATGGTGTAGATGATGTGGCCCCATCATGGCCATTAGATCCTCTCAAATTTCACTCCTCCATGATCATCAGGTCAACTGTAGTTCAACGGACTTCTGCCAACTCAGGCCCACAGGCAAACGAGTCTGACCTGGTCCTTTAGTGTCCCAGACCCGTTTACCTCTGCCTATAAATACCAGACCCCCCCTCTCCTTGCCCAAGGTAATAAATTTTTCCCCACCTGAACCCTAGCTACTGTTACTTTCTCAGTGAATGACTAGATCGTCCGAAGGCCTGTCGCTGGGACTTCTCCCGGTATTTCTAGGCAGTGTGCAGGTACAAAAAACCGAGCCGAGCCTCAAAGATCTGATCCGAGCTACTAGATATGAGCCGAGCACCCGGTCTCTACCTCTCGCCTGCTACTCCCGAGCCGGTCCTATAGCCTAGGATCGGATCAACGCTAGTACCATATCTTCCGCTACACAAATTACAAGAACTCACACCTGTTGCCCCCACACCCTAAAAACAAACAGCATCACATTGAGATGGCAAACGAACTGTTAATCCACATATTTTCAGCATGTACTTGAATGTAAAAAATGTGAGAGAAAGTAAATCAGTTACTTTCTCTTCTACGTAATTGTACAAGATGGTAAGAAAACCGTTTTGTTTATCATGTACATGATGCAAAGGTTCAAGAGAAAGTTTGAATTAGATGACTGGATAGTTAGATTAGATGATAGACTTCAATAGAGAATTATCCTTTTGGATCATGTATGTAGGGATGGCAAACGGGCCGGGTCAACCCGCGACCCGCCTGTTTAACCCGACCCGCAAAATTTCGATTCGGGTTCGGGTCGAACCCCTTAACAGAAACGGGTCGACCCAGGTCTTAAACTAGGCGAATTTAACCCGATCAACCTATCCCGTTAACCCGGATGCACAATGCTCGACCCGCCCGTGAACCCGCAGGTCGACCTGCAGGTTGCGAACCGTTTGACCCGTATGGGTCGATCGTTCGACCCGTGGGTCCAACGGGCTGATCCCCTTGCCTAGAGCAATAACGGCTCTTTTAGCCCTTATTTTTTGTTTTTTTTCTGTTTTTTTTTTCCTATAAATACCCCTAAAACCCACACTAAAAATTCACACCTTACTCTCTTACTCTCTCTACTATTATTAATCAATTCATTTCAATTTTTGTGAACAATTGAACAAACAAGGTAGCAAGACATATACACGATCTAACGACAAATTCCGATCGTATCGAACTCAAAATTCAACTACGTCTTCAAGTCTTCAACTCTCCTCCAAGTGATCAAGTCTTCAACTCTCCTCCAAGCTCTCTTCAAGTCTTCATTTCCAGACTTCTACTTCTACTTCTATTCTTATTTTTACGGGTTTTTTTATATACGAGTATCCACGGTGAACGATATCAAAATTTCATATCCCTCTTCTTCTATTTTTATTTTTTTGTAGTTATAATTTTTTGTATTATATTAGTTTGTTTGTTTTTTTATCTTCTCTCTCACAACCCTCTTGTTTTCTAGATTTTTTTTGTAACTTATTGGGCCTACATTGTGTTTAATTTTTTTACATACACTACTACATATCAACATGTCTAGATCACGTGGTAGCGGACGTAGCAAAAGTGGACAAGATTCCACCAGCACTTCCCGTAGGCCTCCAATTGTCTCACAAAATGATCCCACCGAAGACTACCCTAATCCTCCTCCCCAACAATGGGGTACGCACGATGAGTTTGTAGGAGACATAGAATTAGAAGAAGAACCACAACAACAAGCTACCGAAACAATACAACCAGCTACTAGTAGGAAAACTAGAGGAGAAAGTAGTGATTGGCATAAATTTAATGATTATATTCCTGACGAAAATGTACAGAGTGTAGGTTTAAAAGTGTGTAAAACATGTTCGAAGCCATACAAATGGAAGAGGGGTGAGGGCATGGGTACAATTAAGCAACACATCCTAAATGTGCATAAAAAACTTCTTGTTGACCTACCCGGCCAACAAAAAATCCACCCTAGGACCGGTCTAGTTGATAGCCACCCTTATGATCCCGAACTTGTTTATCAGGAAATGGCCCGATTAGTAATTAAAGAAGAGTTACCATTTTCCTATCCCGATAGTAGGGACTTGGAAAATTTTAATCAAACCCCCTTAAACCCTCATTTTAGAAGAATCCCTAGGAATACTTGCAAATCGGGTTGTTTTAAAATGTACAATAAAATGAGGGAAGCTTTGATTGCAATTTTATGGAGTTTAACTTGTAGAGTTAGTTTAACTTTGGATTGTTGGACGGGTTGCAAAAATATTCCAATGATGGGAATAACCTGTCATTGGATCGACAGTGATTGGATTCTTCAAAAAAGAATCATATCACTTGCCGCGTTGCCCTATCCCCATAGTGGCAATGAAATTGCAAACCGTATTATAGAAATTTGTGATATTTTTTATATTCGCGATAAAATTATGTGTATAAGTTTTGATAATGCATCTAACAACAATGCATTAATTAGTATTTTTAAAACCGCATTAAACCCTCCATCTGACAATATTTTTCATGTTAGATGTGCATGTCATATTTTAAATTTATGTGTTCAAGATGCATTAAAAATAGTCCAACCATATATAGTTAAAATTAGAAATTGTGTATATTTTATTGCATTAAGTGGCACCATATTTCAAGAATGGAAAGCTTGGTGTATGCTTAAAAATGTACTTTTTAGAAAATTTCCAAAGGTTGTTAAACACCGATGGAACTCTACTTTTGATTTGCTACATGTTGTTACTGAATATAAAGAATGTGTAAATAATTTTTGTATTACAAAAAATTTGCAGAATTTTGAAATGACTCCCGTCGATTGGTATTATGCCGAATCTTTGTTGAAATTTTTAGAACCTTTTAAAACCGCAACTTACAAGTTTTCGAAATCTTATGAATCTACTTCTAGTAGCATTTTTATTTCAATAGTTACTATGATGCAAACTTTTAAAGAAATCATCGATGATGCTTTTGTTGGTGATATTGTAAAACCTGCATACACAAAACTTTTGAAGTATTTTAACCCTCCTCCTATGTTGTATGTGTTGCTACTGTGATGGATCCTCATATCAAATTAGAAGGTACGAAGAGTTTAATTGAAATGTTTTTAATTTACTTGGGGATGATGATAAAGAAATTGATTGCGCTTCTTTTGTAGTTAAATTTAAATCGACATTAAATAACTTGTATGATTATTATGATAGATGTTTTGCTTCTAGCAGTACAACTTCTTTAGTTAGTTCTTCTTCTGCTACTTCTAAAGGTAAGGGTAAGAGTAAATTTGATGATAGAACATTTAATTTACTTGCACAATTTCAATCAAAAAAATCTAGGACTAATCAACCAAATGAATTAAATTGGTATAACCAACAAGATTCTGAGTCTTTTAGTTCTTCACTAGATATTTTACAATGGTGAAAAGATCATGAACACACTTATAGTATTCTTAAATATATGGCTAAAGATCTACTAACTCCTCCTGTCTCTATAATTGCTTCTGAAAGTGCATTTTCTACAAGTCGCAGGGTTCTAACTGATTACAGGAATCGTTTGAAGTCTCAAACGTTAGAGATGCTCATCTGCACAGAAGACTGGCTGAAAACTGAAGATAGGACCCAAGGAAAAGCATTATCGACGTCCACAGGTGGGAGCAACTCACCGGAAGAACAACAACAACAACAAAAACAACAATAGCAACCAAAATGAAGAATTCAAGACCAACAACAACAAGTCAACAATAACAAATTGAAGGCCATCAAAGTGAAGACAATTGTAAATAGATAAAAAATTGTATTAAATCTTTGCTTGTTATTTAAAATTAGGAAAATTGAAGTAAATTAAAATTGTATATAAGAAATTTGTTATTGTATAAAATAAATTTGTAGAAAATCTTTATTTCTTATTACAAATTGTGAAACTTGTATAAGTTGAAATCATATGAATAATATATCATTTTTTTTTGCAATTTCATTCTTTCAATCTTATTATTATTATTACATTTTTTATGTTTATTATTAAAATTACATTTTTTTTAAGTTAAAAAAAATATTAAAAAAAAATAACTCTAGCTGGGCCAACCCGCGACCCGACCCGGGTTGGACCCAAAAGAGTTCACGGGTTGGATGGGTCGTAAATTTACGCCACCGACCCGGCCCGTTTAACCCCACGATCCGACCTGAACCCGCCCAAGTTGGGTGCAAACCCGGGAGGGTTCTGTAATGCCCCGATTTCTGGTAACTGGGAAACCATGACATAAGCTAGAATCTTTTCTTCAATTAGCCACAATACACAGAAAAACGGAAAAATTTAAAACTTTTTATTCAACACAAATGTATTACAAATCCGAATGTTACAAAATTGCAATACATTACAACAGTATTACAATAATACCTTTACAATTCCAAGTGTTACAACTTTCAACATATTACATCAGAGTACAATGAATAAAGAACAGCAATTGGTATTCCACTTGGATGTTTTCCAACAAATAAATAATTTACAACAATTATTACAAATGAAATTACAACATATTCATAGCGGAAAACAATAATAAAATTGACTCCTTGCTCTCTCGCCTTGAGTCCTTCTGAATCCTGTACCTGTACCTGTACTTCTGTAATCCAATATTTGTACCTCTGCAATCCAATACATGTACTTCTGCAATCCAGTACCTATTAAACTGGGGATGTCAGTACTCACTGATGTTTTAAGGCTGATAACTAGCAGCGAATCTCAACTATAGCAAACAGATTGATGAAAAAAGGAACGTGTATATATATTTGATGTGTCAGTATATGTTATAACTTAGACTCTAATGCAAGATTACTAATTCAAGGATGCCCTTATTCTAATGCAAGCAAGACTCTGGGACAGTATGTAGCCCATACTACATACGCCCCATATCAAGCCGTTTCTTCATATATAGGGATTTGAACCCACATTATGAATTCTACTTTATACACAATCCTGTTCCTGACAATACAACGTGACTAGTGAGGTTGTAGAATGGGTCAAGTCCCCCTATGCAGTACGCTTATGGTGTCTCTATTTTCTACTACTACCCGGCGTACCGGACCTCACTCAAAAACAAGGTTGCAGGTACGGCTTAGTTCCGTTACTGCAGTCACTATAGTGGTGATCGCGTTTGTCACTATTGCCCGGCATACCGGACCTCATTCAAAACCAAATGAACATAGGGTCTCGCAGGCGCAGGATAGCACGAAGCCTATCCTGTGGCACCCATAAGTCACGATATTTCAGGAATTAACAGTGCGAGATACGCAACCCGTGCTCCCAACTCGTGAGAAGGCACCGTACGTATCCCTTTGACGGGAAGGTACAACCCAATAACACCGCCTAGTGCCGGCCTATAGGACAGGTCGGATCATAAGGAATCACCCTTAACACCAACACTTTCCCTTTGGCGAATGATGATAATAAGTAATGGTTAAATAGTAATAGCCATAAGTTACTACCCTAACGATGTCACTAACCCTGAACAATCCTAAGGATGATAATAGTATAAACACAACATGTTCGATCTTAAGCTTAGACTTCGCAAGATAACTCTACTAGGCTGCTCAACCTAGACTTACCATAATTCCTAAGGATCTGGTTCATGGCCTATCGATCCAAGACCTCGGCAATACGAACGTATTCGCATGCTACTACCCTGAACTTGGATTCCGTCATACTCCGGTCCGCGATCAACCAACTCGGTTAAGATCTGACGGTACACGCGAGTGACTCGACCACAGTCTCTCAGGAGTAAGGTAAACACACGTCTTGATGGTCGATAGCCCTAGGGCAATGATATCACCCTAGATGAGCACAACAAACTGCGTATTAGCTAAGAAGCTACATACGAGTAACCAAAAATACATACGAGCTAAACAAGCTACGTATGGGACCAACAGCTACATACGGGCCAGTCGAGCCGCGTATGAAACAACAACATACATACGAGCCAATAAGCTACGTATGAGACCAACATCTACATACGGGCCAGGCTAGCCACATATGAGACAACAATATACATACGAGCCACATAAGCTACGTATGAGACTAACAGCTATACGGGTCAGGCGAGCCACGTATGAGCAAAACCACACATAAAAACAACCATACAGGTAATCAACCTAGAAGCAACCCAACATGCTCACTAGCAAAACTTAATCTTCTATAATTAGAAGCAACAAAAGAATCTACAAACAATCTAAAATATGCATTCTACCAATGAGAAGTCCAAAAGCGACATAAAAACCTTCCGACAGCCTAGAAACAACCAGTGATGCGCTTGTCAAAATTCGACAGAAATATACTTTTTAGAAAAGTAAGAACATCGGCCACAACTCTCTAGTGGAAAATTATTTCAAATTCTGTAAGGAATCCAAAATCCGGTCCATCGAACACATGCAAACAGTTTAACCCAACTGCAGATTTTCAACAAAAAGTTGAAACTTTGCAAGCTGGTAACTTTTGCTCTACTCGTCGGAATCTAACGAAACTGGACAATTTGAAAAGGTGGGAACATCTACTAAAACTTCCAAGTTGACCAGTTGCTCAGATTCTGCAAGGAAATCTAAATTCCTACCCGTCGAACTTACGCAAACAGTTACCAAACTACCGATTTTCAACAAAAAGTCAAAACTTCCGTAGCTTGTAACTTTTGCTCTACTTATCGGAATCTAACAAAACTGGACAATTTGAAATGGTGGGAACATTTACTAAAACTTTCCAGTTGACCAATTGCTCAGATTCCGCAAGGAAATCTAAATTCCTACCCGTCGAACATACGCAAACAGTTACCAACCTACTGATTTTCGACAAAAAGTCGAAACTTCCGTAGCTTGTAACTTTTGCTCCACTTATCAAAATCTAACAAAACTGGACAATTTGAACAGGTGGGAGCATGTACTAAAACTTCCCAGTTGACCAGTTACTCAGATTCCGCAAGGAAATCCAAATTTCTACCCGTCGAACATACGCAAACAGTTACCAAATTACCAATTTTCAATAAAAAGTCAAAACTTCCGTAGCTTGTAACTTTTGCTCCACTTATCGGAATTTAACAAAACTGGACAATTTGAAAATGTGGAAACATCTACTAAAACTTCACAGTTGACCAGTTGCTCAGATTCTACAAGGAAATCCAAATTCCTACCCGTCGAACATACGCAAATAGTTACCAAACTACCGATTTTCAATAAAAAGTCGAAACTTTCGTGGCTTGTAACTTTTGCTCCACTTATCGGAATTTAACAAAACTGGACAATTTGAAAAGGTGGGAACATTTACTAAAACTTTCCAGTTGACCAGTTGTTCAGATTCCGTAAGGAAATCCAAATTCCTACCCGTCGAACATACACAAACAGTTACCAAACTACCGATTTTCAACAAAAAGTCGAAACTTCCGTAGCTTGTAACTTTTGCTCTACTTATCCGAATCTAACGAAACTGGACAATTCGAAAAGGTGAGAACATCTACTAGGACTTCCCAGTTGACCAGTCGCTCAAATTCTGTAAGGAAATCCAAATTCCTACCCGTCGAACATACTCAAACAGTAACCCAAAATAGCAGACTTAACCCTTAAAAGCTAAAACTTTGGGAGCCTATAACTTCTACTCAGCTTATCAGAATTTAACCCGAGAGGTCAATTCGGAAAGGAGAGAACGTCTACTATAACTCTCTAGTTGGTCTGAATCTCAAATTCAGCCACTAAGACACTCTAAAATCTTAAAGAAGCAAAACAGCAAGAGTCCGGTAAAGACAGCCAGTTGTTGTACTTTGCAAACAGCATAACTTCTACTCCGTTTATCAGAATTTAACCCGAGAGGCCAATTCAGAAAGGGGAGAATGTCTACTACAACATCTCTAATGGGTCTCTACCTCAGATTCATCCATTAAGACACTCAAAAACTATGAAGAGTCAAAACATTAAGTGCTCAGTCAGACAGTTTTTTGTTGTATTTTCCAAATGCCATAACTCCTACTCCACTTGTCGGAATTTAACCCGAGAGGCCAATTCGAAAAGGGGTGAATGTCTACTACAACTTATCTAATGGGTCTTTACCTCAGATTCGACCATTAAGAGGCTCAAAAATAGCAATCAACCCAAATAGTGAGCAACTCAGTCAAGTTGTCCTGTTTTTGTAATGACCGTAACTTTTGCATCTCTTATCGGAATTTAGCCCGAGAGGTCAATTCGGAAAGGGGAGAATGTCTACTACAACTTCTCTACTGGGTCTCCACCTCATATTCCGTAAGGAAGATCACTTTCCAGCCCCCCGAACACACTGCGACACAATCCCAAAACAGTGAGTCCACTGTTTTGGCTCAAATCTCGCTGTTTTGGGGAAACGGCTTGTTTCACCCATAAAAACTACTCCGAAAAATCCCCAAAAATTATAGCATACTAATCACACCCCTAAGAAAATCTCCAGTAAGTTTCGGGTCGAGATTCTATCGTTTACATGGCTAATTAAAATCAACCCTACAACCCTAAAAATCAGTTCTTTATGCCTCTAATTTGTGTTCTACCATTCAAATTTTACATGATCTTTAATCTAACCCCCATGCATATTAAATTAACTCCATACAACAATATAAAACAATATAACCCTAAAAATATCTTAAAAGACATGAGAATGAGAAACCCCCACCTTAGAATTTGTGTAGGAAGAACTTGCCCTTCCTTCTCCTTACTTGTTCTTGCTCCTCCTCATGAAATCCACCATGAAAACAACCCATGAAAAGCTCTCTCTTTTCTCTTTTGATTTGATCTCTCTTTCTTTTCCTTTCTTTCTTCTCAATCTTTTTCTAAATAAAAAACCAAGCAAAGTAGAAGTAGAAGATAGAATGAGATGGGTTGAGATTGGAATGGAGATGAGAACACTCAAAAGGGTTTCCTAACCCTAGAAAAGGGGTAAGGCTCGGCCAAAATGGAGGAAGGGGGTTTTGGGGGTGTTTTATAAAAGGGGTGATGAAGTTTTGTGCTGAAAATGAAGGCCAAGTGTCATATACACTTGTGGCTTACAACAATTGGTGTTTTGTTTATAAATAACTTTACAATCAAAGCCCTAATCCATCTCATCCCTCCATCTCATCATGATGGATCAAAAATATACTATAATTTTCCTAAATATCATACTACACGATTTGTTCAAACGCCCGATATCGACGCGTTTCAAATCCGTGTATATATCTGATTATATAGATAATTTTCGTTTGTGAAAACGAACAAATCAGTACAAAAATAATTTTATTCCGAGAAATAAAAATAAAATAATTTTATTACTGGCTCGGAAGATTTCAGTATCAATTTGATACAAAACAATCGTATACCGACTAGTATATGTACAAAGATAATGTTTATTATCAAAACCGGGTGATATCTACCAAAAATATTTCATTAATGAAAATAATAATAAAATAATGATTTTTGATATCCGCCCGGGATTTTCCAGACATTTTCTCAAAAATGCATTTTTCAAGATTTTGCACAAGTGCACAAAACTGGTACAATACCTGTATATACTTACTAGTATATATGTCCAGGTAACTTTTTATTTAAAAAACCAAGTAATTTCCATTAAAAATATTTTAATTTAAAAATAATAATTATATAAATATAATATCCGTTCGGGATATTACAGGTTCGATCCGACCCGGCCCGCCTGACCCGTTTGCCAACCCTACATGTATGTCTTCAAACTAATTTATCAAATTCATTTAGACTATTGAATTGATAATTGATAATAATGGTCTTTAGTCATGTCAATACACACATATTCTCAGCATGTACGTACATGACTGTCAAGGTTCAGGAAAAAAAATTGGAATTAATTTTCTCTTGTCACCGAGTAACTGTGAAGCTTCGAGATTGCAAGTAGGGCTGCAATCGAGCCGAGCCAAGTCGAATACCTTCAGGCTCGAGCTCGGCTCGTTTACTAAACGAGCTCAATTTTGAGCTCGAGCTCGTATAGCTCGCGAGCTTAGCCTAAAAAATATATAAAAAAATTAAGCTCGAGCTCGGCTTGTTTACAAAACGAGCTCGGTTTTGAGCTCGAGCTCGGTTCAAGCCAAACTTTGACCGAGCTTTGACCGAGCTCGAGCCGAATAGCTCGCGAATAGTTCGATTTGTTTGCAGCCCTAATTGCAAGAGCATACCGTTTAATTTATTCTTTTTCTTTTTGGACCAAATAATCTACTTATTTATTATTACGTGCAATGTATATAAGAGAATTTTTTTATAATAAAAAAAATCTTTAAATCGAAGTGGGTAGTTGATATTGAGATTTTAGTTAATTTGTTGATTAGGACACTCTCAATGACGTCAGCCAACAAGATGACTACTCCCTCCCTCTTCAACTCCTACGTACGAGATCGAGTAGCTTAGTAAAAAATTTGAAATCTTGTCTCTGGCGACTTATTCCCCTCTCCCCCAATCTCCGAGCTCTCAGATCCGGAGCTCTTGCTCCTTCTTTTCTCCCCCTCCCTTCATTAAAGTGGTTGGCCTCATCGCGATCTACAAACCCTTTTCAGCCTGTGGTCCCGCCTTCATCTTTTTGCCATTGCCTTTGTTGCCTCTTCTCCGGAGCACTCCTTTTGTCCCTTCTTTTTCAGGCGTCTTACCAGGTGGTAGGCGGCCTAGGGTGCTGTGATCTCCCTCAGCGATGGCTATTTCAGCGCCTCGTCTTCTCGCCGTCATTGCTGACCCTTCCTCGTCCCAGGCGGGTCTCACCTTGTTATTAGCGTCCCCTACTCTCGGAGAGGGGGTCCCCTGTCTGCTCAGATAGCACGGATGCCTTAGGTCTTCGCTAGCTTCCAGCTTGCCGTCCTCCCAGCGCAGACTCGTCGGAGGTCTTTGGTTTGTTTTCGGCAGCTCCCACTACTCAACCCATCACTGTAAGCTTAACTTTTTGTTTAGATTTCTGCTTTTCGGCCTTTGAGGTCTTGGCTAGTTGCCATTGAGGTGGTATTGGTGGTCTTTCGACCTGTGTTTTTTGCTGGATATTAAGGAGAGCATTTTGCTGTTTAACTTCTTAGCTTCTTTACCCCCCCCCCCCCCCCACCCCTCTTGGGTACCTCCTTCCCTCCCTCTCTGGGGTTCTCTATTTCCTTTCGAGAGCATTACTTGCGATTCCTCTATTGTAGTGAGGCATATTTTGGTGGCGTTTCACCATATCTCCGGTGTGCCTCCTCACGGAATCGCCATTGCCACTCTCCTTTGAGTTTCTAACTTAAGTGGGCTTTAGCTTTATTGGGTTTTCCTATTCTGGCCCATGGATTCCACCTGGGTTGAGGTGGTTAAGAGAAAAAAGATTAATAACAAAAAAATCAAGACGGCCTTCTATTTTCGCCAGGGCCTGTCTCCTGGCGACTCAAGCCCATTTACGAGAACGTTCCAGGGTTCTCTAAGTCCACATCCTCCGGCCATTTCGCTCACCCTAACTCCTCATCTTCTTCTCCTCTTCTTTCTAATTCTCACAGCCAACCACTTATTTGTTTCCGGTGCCTTCAACCTGGGCACTTAAAGAAATCTTGCTCGTTCAAGATGAAGTGTTTGTTTTGCCTCAAGTCTGGTCATGCACGGCACCGCTGTTTCGCGCTTCAAAAGCTTTTGGGTCTCACTCTGGGAGCACCCATCTTGGATCAAGTCCTTGCCGCTCTTGACTTTCCCTCCTTGCAGTGCAAGCTTGCAGACGATCTAGCTTCCCAACCCAAGAAGCAAAAAGTTTCTTCGAGGTCTCCCCTACTCCCAACTCCTTCTATCGCTAATCGTATCTCCAACAGCAATCTCCCTCCTCCCCCCGCTCCGAATGCTTCTAAAAATCTTCCTTCCAAGTCGGTCGTCACTCAGGTGTTCATCCCAAAAACGGAAGTTTCTGATAGGTTAAAATTTTTTGGTACGTATGGCGCCATTGCTTTCAGCGGAGGTTCAATTCCCTTCTTTACCTTAAACTCATTTCTCATCATCACTTGTAATGTTAAAGAATGGGATTGGGTGCTCTACTCTTGTTCTAACGGTGATGTGGTGATACGGTGCCCTTCCCCCAAGATTCTTAAGGAATTGATCGGCAACTCCTCCCTCTCGATTGGTGCTATCACCCTTTCCATTAGGAAATGGGTTCAGATTAGTCTCCCTTCTCAAGAGCTCAGCTCATCTTCTACCAAGGTCACTCTCTTAGGCCTCCCTCCATTTTGTGAATCTTTGCGTTTGGTTGGGGACATGTCTAAATGTATTGGTGATATCATCAGCATTTTATCTTCGGCTAAACTAGCTTCGGGGAGCCTCCAGGTTGAGGCTCTATTTCATTGCCCTAACCTTTCTGAACGGGTTGAGGTATATTGCCTGAGAGATGGGTTATCCTCCTTCATGGTCTCCGTGCAATACCATGACTCGGGCAGCCCTAGAGGGGCCTTACCGATACCCACCTCGAGTGCTCCGAAGCCTGCATTTAAGCCTTCTTCCTCCTCATCTTTCCATCCTGGTTCATCTTCGATGTCTAAGACGGATCTAGCCTACTTGAAAAGGACTCACAAGGCCTCATCCAGGAAAAAGTTTCCTCTCCTCAACAAGAGTTATATCTCCCCAAGCAACAAGAAGATTTCCCCCTCCAAAGCGACGAACCTAGTTTGGATCAATCCAGAGATTTCTTCTCTTCAAGCTGCAAAAGTTTTAGCTCATGTTTCTTCCTCCCCAGCTAACCAACCTCCCCTACCTCCTCTCTCAGGTCCTCCTAAGGACGCTCCTTTTGAGAAGCACCCCCCGGAACCACCATCTTCTTCTTCTCCTCCTACCTCCAAGCCTCTCGAGTCTGCCTCTCAATGGCCGTCTTGGGACATCAATCCTCATTATGCTTCTGATTGGGAGAATTTCCAAAAACAAGCACACTTTCCCAGCTCCTCCGTCTCCGCACCATTTCTTCCCCCTATCAAAGTCAAGAAGACCCTTTCCCCTAAAGAAGACGGTTGGAATGATCAGGACAATTTGCTTCTTGAACAGGAATTGGAGCTGAATCGTGAGCATTCGCTCAAACATGTATTCCCTAGACTTAGCTCAGTTATTTTCCTTCAATTTGTGTTAAATGTTGATGCTTGGCAGCTACACTTTTCCTCGAATGGATGTTTTTTTTCCTCTTATTCTCTCCCTCTCCGGTATCCTCACTCCACCCCTCTTTGTTCTTCGAACATCGCTAGGTTATCTCCAGACCTGGAGGCATTGGTCCGGGGCTCACCGGAAGTGTCGATTTCCAGGTCGTGCTCCATAGCATTTCAAATTGCTGTTGAGCGATCTCTGGCGGCCCCGGCACAACCTTTCCCTTCGATATCTCTATTTTCTTCTCCCCCATTGTGGCCTATCATTTCTTATATTTTGTCTCTTCAATCCTCTCCTTCAAAGGAGGAAAGGTGTTGTGCTGTTAGGCATGCGTCGGTCGGTAAGCTACCGAACCGCATCATCAAATCTAGCGCTCGTATTAAGGCTAAAAATTTTGAGATCGCTAATTCAGGTTGTTCCTTAGGTTCATTGCCGCATGCAATGGATCGCTTTGGTGTCAATTCTCCACATCCCCAACCACATTCTCAGCAAAAATTATTAGGATCCATTTTTCGACCGCAGTTTGACTCGCTGTCTGATAAAGAGTTGGTCTCCCAGGCATAGGACTTGGGATTTTTACTGGATTCGGATAATTCGCCACTGCTTTATGCCATTAGGCAGAAAGAACGTGATCGAGTTCGGGAGCATCAAAATCTTGATGATTAATATCTCTTGGAACATCTGGGGTCTCAATTGCCCTGTTAAAAAGCGGGCGATTTATCAGTTAATAGCTTCATCCCACTGTGATCTTATTTCTATCCAAAAATCGAAGATCAATTCTCCCTCACCTAGTACCTTTCGATCTATCGGAGGATCCATTATCTCTAAATGGATCTCTTTAGACGCGATAGGATCTAGGGGAGGTATCCTTTTAGGATTCAAAGAGTCGATGTTCTCGCTTATCTCAGTTCTTCGCCTTAATTTTTTCCTTATTGTCCAATTGCACTGGACGGCGCTCAATTGCACTCTCACAGTTATCTCGGTTTATGGTCCCTCATCCTCTGATAGGTGCCTTCAATTTTGGAATGAATTCCAATCGCTCCACAATTACACTTTCGGCCTCTATTTTCTCTGTGGGGACTTTAACGTCACCAGGTTCGCTTCCGAAAGGTCGAACCCCACTTCCTCTAATGTCCACTCCTGCAATTTCAACGATTGCATCCAGCACTGCAGCTAACCGACCTTCCGATTAATGGTAGATCATTCACCTGGTCTAACCTTCGTCAACCGCCGACGATGGCCAAACACGACCGATTCCTGGTTTCCCATAACTGGATCTCCCAGTTTCACAAAACCTTCTCCAAGGCCTTACCCAACCCTTCCTCCGATCACGTACCCATTGCCCTCTACTCTGACTTCCCCTTCTCTCATCACTACAAATTCCGTTTCGAAAAATTCTGGTTACAAGACCAGCATTTCGCCAATCTTATTGTGGAATGTTTAGCCTCAGTTACCGATTCCTCTGGGCTCGGCAGTATCCTTCTCAAACTCCACGCCATTAAACATGGATGCAAGATCTGGCGATCCGAAAGACAAAACAACACAACCTTTCTTAAAAATTTTCTTCTAGCTTCTATTGACTCCATTGATAAGCTGGAGGTGCAGGGTCCCTTGTCGGATTCCTTTCGCTCCGAAAGGCTATCGTGCAAGCGTGATTATGCCGATATCCTTCATCAGCACCACATCAAATGGGTTCAAAGAGCCAGAGTTAATTGGTTAAAGGAAGGGGATGGCAATACCGCCTTCTTCCATAACTTTGCGTCGCACAGGCAACGCTGTAATCAGATTTCCTTGATCATTGACAACGGGGTAGATCTTAATTCCAATCACGAGATCCATCACACCTTCCTTTCTTTCTATAAAAACCTTATTGGTTCGTACAAACAGCATTCTATTAGTCTTGATTGGAGTCACCTTTATGGTACTTAGTCACAGGACCTTTCTTCTCTCGAAGCCCCTTTCTCCTTGGATGAGATTCAGTCGGCCGTTTTCTCTTTAAAAAGCGATTCAGCGCCAGGGCCGGGCGGTTTCCCTGCTTTGTTTTTCCAAAGATTCTGGCACTGGCTTAAAGATGATCTCCTCCGTATGTTTAAAGAACTTCATTAGGGTTCTTTTTCTTCGATCGTATCAATTATGCGCACATAGTGCTCATCCCCAAAATGATGGGAGCACACTCGCTGTCGAACTTTAGGCCTATTAGCCTGATCATCACTTCTTTCAAAATTATTATGAAAGTCCTTTCCGCGAGACTCAGTGCGGTTATTTCTCCCTTCATTGATCCGGCCCAATTGGGTTTCATCAAGGATCGCTTCATCCTTGATAGTGTTGCTTCGGCTCAAGAAATCATCTCTCACTGTCACAAATCTCAATCCGAAGGTATCTTGCTAAAACTCAATTTCCAAAAAGCTTATGACAACGTTAGCTGGGATTTCCTGTTAGATATTCTCTTGCACCGGGGGTTCGGTCCCAAATGGATTGCTTGGATTAAATCCAGGCACCTCTTCTATCATTATCAATGGTTCTGAAGGTCACAAGTTTAAAATTAAATGTGGCATCCGCCAAGGGGACCCCTATCTTCCCTTTTATTTTCCCTTGTTGCGGACGTATTTAGTAAACTTCTTCGCAATGCATGGGAATTGAGAGTAATAGAAGGCCTAGGAGTATCGCACCATTTCGATGGTGTTCTTAATCTGCAATACGCGGATGACACTATTATCCTCACCAAACCAAACTCTCACTCTCTTCGCAACCTAAAACTTCTTCTTTACTGTTTGAATTGGCATCGGGCCTTTCAATCAATTTTCAAAAGTCTTCGGTCCTTTGGCTGGGAGGTTCTTCCAATCGCCAGATCGAGGACTCCAATTTCTTTAACTTTCCGATTGCCTCTTTCCCCATCACAAACTTGGGTATTCCCCTAAGATGGGGTAAACTGCATAACTCTGATTGGTTTCCTTTGATAGATAAAGTTGAATCCAGACTCAATGTGTGGGTTAGGAAACTCCTCTCCCGTGGCGGTAGACTTATCCTTCTTAACTTGGTCCTCTCCTCTATCCCACTTTATATGATGTCTTTCTACTATTTGCCCTCTTGGGTCATCAAGAGAACTGATCAAATCAGGAGTAATTTTTTCTGGACAGGATCCTCCAATTTCAGGCCGGGTACTCACCTGAGCAACTGGAATTTAGTCTGCTCTTCCAAAGTGAATGGGGGTCTTGGGGTATTGAACCTCAGGAATCATAATATTGCATTGTTGGGTAAATGACTATGGAGATTTCTAAAATTCGATCACTTACCTTGGATCCAAAGTATCAAGTTTAACTGCTTTTCTTCTCATCATTGGTGGGAATTTCCCCCCACTATGCCTCGCAGAGCTTCCCCGTTCTGGAAAGGGATTTGGAAAGCGGCCGCAGCTTTCCACTGCGGTATTTCCCATGAATGTTTTGACGGCTCCAAGACCAAATTTTGGACTGACCTTTGGATTGGTAACACAAAACTCACCTCCGCATTCCCGTCTCTCTTCCGCCTTTCCTCCAATCCCTTAGCCTTGGTGGCTGACTCCTTCACCCTGGTTAACTCTCAAAGACATTGGATCATCCCCTTCTCGGAAGAGATTTCTACTCTTCTTACCCCTGTTCTTAACGAACTCCTCACCTCCCTTAATAATTTCGAGTGGCGGCCAAAAGAAGATTTCATTTGGCGTTGGAACTCGACAAGGACCTTCTCGGTCAAATCGTTTTATAACTTTCTAAACTTTCAAGGCATCCACTCCCCCTTTGCTAAATTCATTTGGAATACCTATGCCCCTCTGAAGGTTAAAATCACCTCCTGGCTCGCCCTTAACAACAAGTTGCTCACCGTGGAAATCCTCAACAAAAGGAATCTAGCATGGGGACAGTTTTGTCCCCTGTGCTCGGATCATTTTGAGGATGTTGATCATTTGTTTGTAGGATGCAACTTCATTAACCCTTTGTGGAAAATTTAGCGTTTTAGCTTGGGAAATCCCTTCTATCCCTCCAAAATTATCCTCTTGTTGGTCTACTCTTCCAGCGAATTATAAGTACCGCAGTTCGTGGAACCTTTCTATTCAAATTATTATTTGGATCACGTGGTTAGAAAGAAATAAGAGGTTGTTCAAGCATTGCGCTTCTCCTATCCTCCCATTAATAGAGGAATTTTTATTTCTGGTTAACTTCTGGTCTTCGACTTTAAATAACGAAGCCAGACTTTCTCTTTTCAGTAGTAGACTGGACAACTCTTTACTTTGCCTACGCAACCTTAATGCTTTATAATTTCTTTGCTAATGCTTTCTGATTATCACTGACTATTTTCACAGGGTTGAAGAAAATGCTGGCTTTTCTATTTTGGATGCTACTCCTATGTGCTCCTTTTGTTTTTTCTTAGCTTCAGCAGCGCATGCTGTTTGAGTAGCGGTTGTTATTTTCTTTTCTCTACTCTGTGTTGTAGTCTGTTGGCTGCGCTTGCTCCTAGGTGCAGGGAATGGCGTTGAGCTTGGGGAAATGTTTTGGTTTGGTCCGATGCTTTTGCTGCCTCCTATGGTTTTTTGGGTGGGTCGGCATTTCTTGCCTTTCCCCTGGATGTTTAGATGCTGGGTAGTGTGATTGTATGGTTTCCTTTTGTTCTATATAATGAAGTTTGTTTCTTTCTATCTGTTGTTTCTGTGGCATTCGCTTGGCGATGGTTGGTGTTGGATTACTATGTTCTGTTCAGCATTTTTGGAGCCCAGCTCTGTATGCTGTGTATGGTGGTGTTTTTCTTATTGTTAGTTTAATCGCATGCTTTTTATATCGGAGTTGACCCTCATCTGTGTTTAGAGATATCCTGTTTGCCTCTACCCCGTGGTTCTTCTTCACCTTTAGGTGCGAGCTTTTTGGTTGGTGACCCTTGATGTGCCGCTAGAGGGGAGGTTGCTCTCTTATGGTCCTTCTAGTCACCACTTTTTGTGCCTTCTCGGGCATTGAGAAAGTCGTTCCACTGTTTGTCTCGGCGTATTTTTGAGGCCAGTGGCTTTTCGGAGGTCCAGTCCTGGAGTTCCGAAGTGTAGCCCAGGACCTTGGTGGTCTCTGCATTGCTGGGAGACCTTAACTGCGCTCTTAATTATCATGGATGGAGGCTCGTTTCGTTGTCCCCTTCGCGATTCTAGTCGTGGTCGGCTGTGTCTTTGTTTCTACTTACTCAGATTGTTGTTCTTGTCGTAGCTCTTTTAATCAATGCTTCTCTATTTGTTTCGCTGGGTTTTACTACTTGTAAAACTATTTTGTACAGTTTTTGATTAATATATTTTTTGGTCTGGCTGGAGTCGGTAGACTCTATCCGTTTCATCAAAAACTCCTACGTACGAGTACGTAACGTACCTCACTCAAACCAAAGTTACTCACGCAAAACCATCAACGTACGTATTAACCCTTCCTAAGAGCATCCACAGTCGTGATTGCTAAAAAATGACAAAATATATATTATACATATAGCAATTAGACGTTTGCTGCAGTGGTGAAATGCTATAATATAGAAATAAATAAAAAAATTGATCAGACGGAACTCTAAGTTCTGTCCCGCGAAAAAAAAATCTGGACATTTTTTAATAATCAATTTGAATATTTGTATAATTTTAATAATTAAAAAAAGTTTTAAAAAAACAAGGGACGGATCTTCGAGATCCGTCCATGGTAAGAAGAAAAAGTTTTTTAGTTGTTAATTTTAATCTTTTTTTTAGTTTGCTAAATTTTTCATTTTATCCATGTTATAGCAATTTCGACTCTGCAGTCTTTTGCTATTTATTCATATTCATATTTTGGCAAAATAACTACAGAACAATGCTATATTTGAGAGTAGATATGAGAATATGCATATTATAGCGGACGGATCTTCACGATCCGTCCCAAATCAAAAATTTTTTTTTTATTATATCAGACGGATCTTGATGCTCCGTCACAACTATTAAAAAAAAATCACTTCTAACCTTGGACCCCAAATAAAATAATAATTTTTTTATATGGGATGGAACTTGAAACTCCGTCCCTTGTTTTTTTTTATTTTTTTTAATCATTAAAATTATTAAAATATTCAAATTAATTATTAAAAAAATGCCCATAATTTTTTTTCGTGGGACGGAACTTAGTGTTCCGTCCGATCAACTTTTTTTTGTTATTTCTATATTATAGTATTTCAACACTGCAGAAAATGTCCAATTGCTATATGTATAATATACATTTTGTCACTTTTTAGCAATCATGGTTGTGGATGCTCTAACTCCGCAATAACCTCCCTCACCTCCGCCAAGAAGCCCTCTACAATTCACCTCATGTTTGCTCAACAAAATTGGGAGTTACGTTAATTAAGTATAAACTAATAACTGATAAGACTGTTAAATATCTACGAAGATGAGAGATCGTACAGACTCGAATATCTATTATGAGAGCATCCACAGTCGTCTGCTATATATGCATTTTATGCATATTTTAGCAACTGTAGCGCTGCAATCATGTGGTATTTATGCATATTTTAGTTTTTTGCTACAATAAACTGATATATTTGAGAATAGATATAGCAATATGCATAATATAAAGAACGAAACATCATGTTTTGTTCGAAATATTTTATAATATTTTTATAGGATCGGATGTTTCGTCCAATGAAAATCATCTATTTATTAAATTTGGAAATTGCGGTGAGAAATGGAAATGGGATTGGACGAAGGATATGGTTCCATATTTCTAATAAATAAAAAATTAAAATCCCGTTGGACCATTTTGCCCCCATTTTTCAACCGTTCAATTTTCAAATCCAATAACTATTTTAATCCTAACCGCTATTTCTATATTTCAACGGCTCTTTTTCTAACTTTATCTATATATAGTAACTCCACTTAACAAAATACAATGCAAAAAAAACTTGATTCCCCTATTATCTTCCCCAATAACATAGAGAGTCTCTCTATCTCCTGCTGTAAAATTTGTGAAAGAAAAAGAATGGCGAGCCGTGGTGCAAGAGGGAGAGCATATACAACTCAGGAAGATGTTACTCTATCTCAATCTTAGATTAGTATAACGCAAGATCCGTTGGTCGATACTGATCAATCCGGTGCACAGTTTTGGGAGCGAATTTTCTCAACTTTTGCAGGGTTATTAAGGACTCCGACCGACCGAATAGTAAGCTCCCTTGGAAGTCGGTTCCAATTAATTTCTAAAGAAGTCATGTTTATTGTGAAGTTGGGCAATGTAACAAATAGAGTCGCTAGTGGAACAACCGAGACCGATAAGGTATGTAAAAATTTTGATTTTATTTCCTGCTTTAATTTAATTTTGTAAATAATGTTAATTTTTTAATTTTGTCATAGATGCGCGAAGCGAGAGTCGAATATATCCAAACATCTGGAAAAGCTTTCAAGTTTGAAGAATGTTATGATATATTCAAGATCAGCCAAAAATTTTCTTGCGTACTACGCAAGTCTTCGATTGAGTCACGAGTTCCCAATATGGGGAAGGTGGTAGTGCCAAAATTCTCCTCAATAAACAACTGGGATTCAGACATATTGGTTGATATGGAATCACCTACACCCCTCACCCGACCACCAGGTTGAAAAGCACAGAAGAGTAAAGAAAAAACGATGGCCAAATCATCAGATTATTCTCAAATTGTTGAAGAAACAAAAAAAATTAACGCTCTGTACAAGGTAACGCAAGATATGAGGAATTCGACCGCGGAATTGAAGTTTGTCATTAAACTGAAAGACCACGAACTTAGAGAACGAATGGAGGAATATCGCATTATGAGTATCGACCTCAGTAGTTTACCTAATAATCAACGTTATTATTTCATGTGTAGACAGAATGAAATTATACAAAAATGAGATCATAATAGGGGGTAAACTATTTTCACAACTTCATTTCTTTCAAGCATTATCCAATGTAATCATGCTTTATTATTTCGAGTGTATCCTGCTTTATTATATTCAATGTACCATGCTTTATTTCTAATGTGCCTGTATTTTTTCTTTTTAATGCCTTGTAGCAAAATTAAATTTTCATTGCAATGTGTTATATTCAAATATTACATTACCTTTTAACTGAACTATATTAACTATTATGCAAATACAAAGTAGTACAATTACATTTTTAAACATTTACATCGCCATTCCACATCTCCATATTGGGACCAAATATGCTCCACCAAATCTTGACGAAGTGCATGATGTTTTTTTCTATCATGTAAAATCACAATGCGGAGAATTCGGGCTCCTTGGTCAGGAGGTCCACCTCTGTTGGTACGATCACGGTCGCGTCCGGTATTTGATCGTAATCATAATCACCAATGCCTTCTTCCCGTTCGTCCTCAATAATCATATTGTCTAAAATGGTACATGTTTTCATGATATATGAAAGACTATCTGCATCCAGTGAACACGTTAGGATCTTCACTATCGCAAATCGTGCTTGTAAGACTCCGAAAACATGTTCTACATCTTTTCGGGCACCTTCCTGCATTTTCGCAAACTTCTTTTTCTTTTGAGTATCTGGGGCAGAGTAAGTTTTCACTATAGTCGCCAACGGGGGGGGTATATACCATCCGCTAAATAGTATCCCATGTTGTATATGTGGTTGTTGATGATAAAATTTATCGAGGATGCACAACCATCAAGACTCTCATCAAATAAAGTAGAACGGTTGAGCACATTGAGATCATTATTACATCATGGCATTCCAAAGTATGAATGCCAGAACCACAGATCATAAGATGCGACTACTTCGAGAAAAATTGCCGGTTCCCGACATGTCCTGTATACTGGCTATGCCACACAGCTAGATAATTTTTTCACTTTCAGTGCATGCAATTTACAAAACCTAACATGCTGGGAAATCCCCTAGCTTCGATTTCTTTGAGGAGTAGTGCTTCCGCATATATTGGTTGCCAAATAGCGTGACGATTGCAAAACAAAAATCGACGTAAAGTTTTTAACACAGTAGTTTCGACAATTCGTATATATTCGTCAACAGCATCCTCTGCACCTCCATACACTAAATATCGTAGCACCATTGTTATTTTCTGATGTAGCGTTAATCCAAGATTTTACATGCATCTTGTTGGTGAAAAAGTATTGATCGTATCCAACAATAGCTTCGAGTATACGATTGAAGAGAACTCGCCTCATACGAAAACGACGACGAAAAATTGTATCGTTGTAAATTGGACTTTCAGAAAAATAATCCCTCCACAACCTAATAATACCTTCTTTTCTTTCACGATGAATGTACGGCGGTGAGCCGTTTCTTCACTTTGTTGTACTGCCATGCCTATTCTTAGCATACGATTGTTTATATTTTGGGCAATTACATCCTGATGCTCTACTGATTCATCCGATGAAGTTGAAGAAGAAGAAGAATTAAAATGAGTCATTTCTAAAGGAATTGGTTACTGGGTTGGTAATGAAAGATCAAATGAGTGGGTATAGTAGCACAACGTAGAGTGAATGAATTCTATTGTTGCTGGAAGTGGGTTTAAATAGTAGGAAAATTTGGTACAATAGCATCTTTCAAAAGCCAACAATAAAGGATCCGTGAATGAATGTGTCGGCAAAAAGGAGCCGTGTGATTGAATAGCACCAAAAAATAAAGTTTGTAGCAAAATAAAGTCCAAAGCTTTATCATGTTAACACCCGTGACATGTAAATAAGTTAGTGGTAAATTGTAGAGGAAAATGTTTGTTGTTCCAAAGGGTTATCATGTTATCACGTAGTGGCAAATAAAGTCAAAAACAAAAGGACAATTTTTAGTCACATCATTGCAAAAATTACACATACTTTTCATACAACAACTCCATATTCACCAATGCCTTAGTGGACTACTCTTCATCCCCATACTGTGTACACAGCACAAAGGATGGTGTCCATGTCGATGTCGACGCTCCCGTGTCATCTATATTCGGCTGCAATTTCCCGATGTATGGAAGTAGACGGTCTGCTTCTGGATACATATCGCCTAATAGCAACAACATTAGTGAGAACAGAATTTCTCAACACCATGTCTGATAGTATAAATCTCCGCAATTATGCTTCTGAGTTGGTAAGTTGTTGACAAATCATGCATAAATCCTCCTGTCAAAAGATACATTAATACACACTTCGACCACATCTTAAAAGATAATAATATAATGACGACAAAAATTACAAATATTGGATATTCACATATGAGGGTTCTCCGCACGGATCAAACGAAAAATTTCTGTAATCCAAACTCCTCACAACTGTACCGTCCAAAAATAATGGTGCTTCAACTAATGGTTCACCATGCATGGCGGGCAAATCAACACATAGTTGAGTTGGATACTCTGATGGAAGACAAAATGGAGGAGCCGCATGGGGCAACAGAGCTAATGGATCAGTGATACTTGCTGAACCGATGAAATCGACATTCACTGCATGCGAGAGGGCCGGCATGATGGGACCAATTGCCCAATATTGATCGTCGGTGTTGTGTTGTACATCTCTGATGAAAAGCAACACTTCAATAAGCGGATTGTAGACGTCTGATGACACTAGACAATCCACATCTGTACAAGAGGTGGGTCTTTTAAGATAGCAACAAATCCATTTAGTTGGTGATAGCAATGATCACCAAGATATCAGACACCCTATAGCATAATTTAATATTAGCAAGAACTCATAATTTAATTAATATGGCAATCATATTAATTATACTTGGTCGCAATACGTAAATGTATGTCGATGAAGAGATATAAAGTTAGCAACTTCAATTTCATATACACCCTTACGAGTTATTATATGGCTGCAATATAATAGAGGATGATGTCCGCATCTCCAATTAGTCACGTGTCATCGAAATATTATACCTAATCTGATCTGATCGACCCGTATCCAAAATTTTGTGATTCCACCGTAAGGTTTTTAGTCATTTGCCGGCATTTTCCATATGAGTCTCGATAGGGGTGTTCCTATCACTTATTGGTACACAGCAACTTGTGTATTCATAAGTCCAATACTAGATAAATCATAGTCTTATTAGTTACCGCCGAATATTAAAATACTAGACGGTTGAATTATGTTAATAAAGGAGGAATTTAAAGATAACTCGAGTACTTGCCAAGTCCCGTTAAATGACTTCACTGTTAGTCTGCTACATGTGTCTAGTGACAAATACAGTAATGTCAATGTTGGACTACCCCAATCATATTAGCCTACTAATTTCACATCTTCAAATGCAGCTAGCCAGCCACATCTCACTACCGATGGAACATTAGGATAAAGAAACACTCCAATGAAGAACATAAAAAAAGCTCGTGCAATCCATATCGCTAACACATTATCTATTTTAGCTGCTTCAATCATACTGTTGTTAAAATAACGTTTGAGGAACAAACAGCGGATACTGTGAGACTTCTAATCATCTATAGTAATCTCCGAAAAAAAAGAGGTTGGACTATTTAAAATGTGTACGGCTCGTCGTTACATAGTGGCAAGGGGTCGATACCGATTGAAATTTCCGTTAGCATTGCCCAATCCAACGGAGTGAATCCTAACTCACCATACAGTAGGTGGAAAGTGTGGGTCGTGTCCCAGCATCTCTCTACCAATGCCTCGACAAGCCGCATAGACGACTTCTTCGTATCAGTATTCATAAAATGGTGCCAACCCGCCTGCTCGACTAACTGCTTAATAATTGGGACACGGTTCCAGTTTTTTTTTGTACATTTTGATTGGATCCCTCCATTTTTTTCTAAATTGACAAAATCCACCATCAGGATTGACAGTAATATGTTATACATATGATTGCAATCATCTACTATCCGTTTCTAATTTGATTGATCGCTGAAGTCGACATTTGGAATCTCCACTTCTATTGGCTGCTTGTGTTGCCCTCGGCTGACATTAGCTGTTGATGCTTTGATTTCATCCGACTGATAAATCTTCTTATTGAAGACATTGGGTGATATACAGGGATTGAGCTATAACTTTTTTGGACGATATGAATTTTATTAGAGTAGATAGATGAATCAAAGAGAAAATTACAATAGAGAGTGAGGTGAGAGACGAAGGAGAATTCAAAGCTTTCGGGTATGAGGTGTATGTGACAACTCTCATCCAATTAAATAGAAACAAAGAAGGGGTAAATTTGTCATTTCCTCCAACACTTTAACCAAACAAAAACAAAAAAAATTAAACCCATAAAACCCGGACGAAATTCTTTTGCAAAATGCAAATGTGTCGGACGAAAAAAAATATTTTAAAAAAAATATTGTGTCCGACGAAACATCATGTTTGTCTATATTAAAATAATATTTAAATTTAATATAATATTTTTTAAAATGTAAAAATTTTTAAAAAAAATCTACGGACGAAACATTCGTTCATTTTTTCTGCAACTTTGTTATATTTTGTCTTTTATCCACTGCAGCGAAACAACATAATGCAATTTTAATTATTCATATATGCATAGTTCAGCTCTCACGACTTTGGATGCTCTGATATGCTTTCTTTTTTTCTAGAGCAAGGCCGTAGCCATCCACGTTAAATATTAACAGAACAAAAATTTTAAATTTTAAAAATATATATAAATAAGCATAGACCAAAAAAAAAACCATTGATTCGGTCAGCGTGACCTACATCTGCGATGATAAAAGATCTCCACTATAAATGAATGTTTACAAATAAACAGTCTCCCCTTTCATTCCCTAAGCCTGTTCCGGTGAGCTCTTTTTCCTGATTACAAAAATGACTCTCAACATACAGTCAAGAAAAATCCAGAAATCCTAAATAACCATTGCGAACAAAATTAACAAATATACTCGTACAACCTAAAAAATTGGGGCCCTAAATTGTTGGATCAATCTTCAACATGTTCGCATCTTAGTACTTGAGATTATATATATATATACTAGGTTTGCCCATTGACACGTGTCTACGGCACGTCTTCGAAACGGTGCACCTGATTTGATTATATAAAATAATTTTGGAGGTCCAGCAAATTAATTGAAGTAGCAAACATATTATATGAGAAAGCAGTATATCTATTTTAAGCTCAACCATCGTCTTCTTGATCATTAACTTGAACTTACCTGGAATGCATATAGTTTGTTAGAAACACTGCATAGAGTTTTTTTTTAACTTCAGCATTACTTTTAAATGCTTGTAATAGTTATGTAAGGACATTATCATATAGGTTTTTATGGAGCTTACTCTAATCTCATAACCACCATGAGCATGTCTAAATACAATGGTAACACAAGTGCATGTGTGAAGGTATCTACAATTCCAATAATCTAAACATTTGTTTGTCAGAGACTCAGTTTGCAATTGAAATACCTCTTATTATTATTTCGACAAAAATGAAATACATGAAGTTCTCAAAACTTTAATCCAAGCTAATCATTTCTTTTATCTCTACTTTGTCTCCCCCATTGGACCTTTATAAAAAAAAGGGCAAAAGCCAAAGTACCCCCCCAACGTTTGGCCCGAGTACAAAATGCCCATACAACGTTTGAATAAATACATTAAACCCATTCTTCCGTTAAGTTATAATTATTAAATTACTTTTTTATCCTTACCCTTTCATATTCAATCTCTTTTTTTTCCTTTCTTCATTCCTTTATATCTTTAACTTGTATAACTTAATGAACTAATTAATAAGAGTTATTTGGAATATAACATTGTATGGGCATTTTGTATAAATGGCACGCGAAAATAAATCTGAAAAATAAATTAAATATTTATGTATTGTCAAGTCAAGGATTTATCAGTTAATACGGTGATTAGAATTTGATTTGATTTATTAATTCTTTAAAGATATGATACCAAAACTGATACTTGATCTGTTACTAACTAACAACTGTCAAAACCTCCAAAATACGCAAACAAAAAATAACTGCCTGAAAATGATAAACATACAAAAAATTTGGAACCTTGCTCAAAACTATATATATTATTAAACAAACTAATATGCCACTTAAATTTAAATAAATAACTTTAAAAGCTTCCAAAAATAATAGAACAGGGCTTACGATTAGAGATATTAGGTGGAAAGATTATTGGTGGTAGCTGTGGCATTCCACAGCTAAAATTAAGAGTACCTGAAATTCATTATAATAAAAACAAGAAAGGACAATAAGAGTTATAATAAACATAAGTACAAATCAATAAAAAAGACAATGTATATTTGTCGCCATTTGTATAGAGAGGACTACATATAGTTTGTCGGAACAATGCAAGAGGGAAGTGCAATATTCCCTCCTATCTTGAGAGGAGTCCATCCAGGAGAACATTCACACATTACAAACGGTGCCAAATTGGCGGTGCCATTGCAAACTCCATGCCCACAATCAACAAACTGACATATAGCATCTGCATTCGCAACCAAAATGAAAATTCTGGTTAACTTAATTCCACAGGTTCTTATTAAAAAATTCCAGAGCCAGAGCTCTTGCCCTAAGGGGTAGCCAGGGTTAGTGGGATTGTACAAAATTGTACATGTTATACAATCCTCCTTAGATTGTACATGTTATCTATTCCAAATAACTCTTATTAATTAGTTCATACAGTTATACAAGTTAAAGATATAAAGGAATGAAGAAAGGAAAAAAAAGAAATTGAATATGAAAGGGTAAGGGTAAAAAAGTAATTTAATAATTATAACTTAACGGAAAGGGTTAAGTTAACGGAAGAATGGGTTTAATGTACTTTTTCAAACGTTGTATGGGCATTTTGTACTCGGACCAAACGTTGGGGGGGTACTTTGGCTTTTGCCCTAAAAAAAAATCAAAATGAATAAATAACAAATTTACTTTAGCTGTCTGTCTTGAGTGGAGAGTTTGCACCCTTCACTAGTAAACTTCAGTCATCCCAATCATATATATCCAAACATACACTAAAAGTTCTTATATGTTATGTTATCCATGATTTCTAATAACCAGTGAATGGAACACTACACGATAGTATTTTCTCCTGTAGTAAATAAATTAATGTTGCATATTTGCCAAGTTATTTTAGATTGCTAGTCAGCTTACCTGTCCTGCAATAGTTTGGAAGCCCAAATTAAGGCCACTAAATAATCCATCTCTTACTTGGGTACACCTTAAATTAAAACCAATAAAAATCTCATCAAATAAATCACCAAATTAAAATTTGTTAAACCCAAAAATAAAATAATCATACCTCTCTGAACTTAAATCTCATGCGCATACAAAATTCGAGTCAGAAAAAAATTGAGTAATCCCCTGTAAAAAAATAAAAAATTAGAATGAGAATTCGATTAATCAGATGAAATTAGAGTCGTCACATCGCATATAGAGCCTCTCGATTCGGTGGAGGGGAGTCACCGATACAGAGTCTCTTGATATTCGCGCTCGATTTGGTGGAGGGGAGTCACCGATACAGAAGCAGCAGTGGATCAGATATCGGCGACGACCTCTTGATTGGGGTTCGGTATTGGATTTTGATTTGGATTTGCTTTGAGATTTTCAAAATTTCAAAATTTCAAAATTTTAAAATTTTAAATTTTGAAATTTTGAAAATTTTTTAACTTTTAAAATTTTTTAATTTTTAAAATTTTTTAATTTTTAAAATTTTTTAATTTTTAAAATTTTTTAATTTTTAAAATTTTTTAATTTTTTTTAAATTTTTTAATTTTTTATATATTTAAAATATATATATATATTAAATTATTTTTAAAATTTATTTTAAATTTATTATAATTTTTTGATTTTTTTGAATTTTTTGAATTATTTTTAAAGTTTTAAATTTATAAATTTTTTAGTTTTCTAATTTTTTTGAAACTTTTATTGTCTTAATTTTTTAAATAGAAGAGAGAGAGAGAGAAAGATAGAAAGAGAGAGAAATAATTAAATAAATAAAGGAATTGTTTTGGGTGGGGAATTTGAATTTGAGTTTTGGGGGGGGGGGGGGGGGGGGGGGGAAATATGTTTTGTGATGTTAGATCTGGGCCTTTGATTTTGGGAGAATTTAAGGAGAGCCACTTGATAGCTTTCTTTGTGTTTTATTATATATATTATTTTAATTTTTTTTATAAGTTTTTGATTTTTTTTGAATTTTTTGAATTATTTTTAAAGTTTTAAATTTTTAAATTTTTTAGTTTTCTAATTTTTTTAAAATTTTTATTTTCTTAATTTTTTAAATAGAAGAGAGAGAGAGAGAGAGAAAGAAAGAGAAAAAGAGAGAGAAATAATTAAATAAATAAAGAAATTGTTTTGGGTGGGGGATTTGAATTTGAGTTTTGGGGGGGAAAAATATGTTTTGTGAGGTTAGATCTGGGCCTTTGATTTTGGGAGAATTTAAGGAGAGCCACTTGATAGTTTTCTTTGTGTTTTATTATATAGATAGGGAAAGCTTCAGTTGTGCACTACCTCTGTGTGCACTAGGCCTTCGGGCGTTCATATCGACGATCCGAACCGTTCACATTGATCTACACATCTAAATTAGTCTAAATATGTAAAATCAAATCATTTGAAATTCATTTACCTATCCATTGAAGTGTTACAAAATTGTATGGGTGAAAATCATTGTTTCTTATAGTCACATGATGGATGGGCAAATTAATTTCAAATGATTTGATTTTACATATTTAGACTAATTTAGATGTGTAGATCAATGTGAACGGTTCGGATCGTCGATATGAACGCCCGAAGGCCTAGTGCACACGCCGTGTGCACTAGAGGAGTGCACAACCGAAGCTTTCCCTATATATATATATATATATATATATATATATATATATATATATATATATATATGGGTAAAAGGGATATGAGCATTTAGTAAATGAGCAATTGATATATATATGTGTGTGTGTGTGTGTGTGGCCATGATTTAGTGAGAACCCCAGAAAAACTTTTGTTTGGGGCATTAGTTGAAAAATCCGAACCGTTGAGAACTTTTGTTTGGGGTAGCGATCAGATGAGAAGTGTTCTCACGATAAGATTCGTGAGAACTCCACGCCTATCCATCATATGGATGATCCGAACATTCTCATTATTTAACAAGACTAAATTAGTCTAAAAATATAAAATTAAGTTATTTGAGATTTATTTGTCCATGTCTCATGTCATTATAAAAAAATAACAATTTTTCAGTCATACAATTTGTAACACTTCAATACATGGGTAAACGAATCTCAAACGACTTGATTTCTCATCCATGGACTAATTTAGTTATGTAGATAAAAATGAACGGTTCGGATATTTCAACTAATGCCCCAAACAAAAGTTGTCACGTGGTTCTAACCAAAAGAGTTCTCAACTCGATCATGGCCCTATATATTTATATATATAGGGCCATGATCTAGTGAGAACTCTTTTGATGAGAACCACATGAGAACTTTTGTTTGAGACATTAGTTGAAAGATCTATATAGAGTAATGTGAGCTTCATATTTATATGAGGAAATTTTCCTCATACAAAGTGATTATATTCACTTGATGGGATCCTCATGAAAGGTCCACTCCGTCCATCATGTTTATCATACCAATTGATGTATGTGTAGAAAAAATCAAGTAGTTTGGAGGTCATTCACTCATACATCATGTCGGTCCAATTTGTAGTTCGATTTTTATTACTGTTAAAATCTTTCATTTTTCAACCACATGATACATTTGTGAATGACCTTCAAACCACTTGATTTTTTCTACACATACATCGATTAGCATGATAAATATGATGGACGGAGTGGATCTTCCATAAGGGCCCCACAAAGTGAGTATAATCACTTTGTATGAGGAAAATTTCCCATAATCATATGAGGCTCCCTTTTCTTATACTAGTATGATGCACGTGGAGGAGGAAGGAAAAGGACAAAAAAAAACCTAGAGGAGGAAGGAAAAGGACAAAAAAAAAAACCTACCAACACGTGTGCTGCACGTGTTTGCACACATACAAAAAAAAATAAAAAATTGTTTATTTGTTTGGAACCCCATCTCTCCCATTATAATAGTTATAGATATGAGTAATGTGAGCCACATTTATATGAGAAAATTTTTCTCATACAAAGTGATTATATTTGCTTGATGGGGCCATCATGGAAGATCCACTCCATCCATATTTATCATACCAATAGATATATGTATAGAAAAAATTAAGTGGTTTGGAGATCATTCACCTATGCATCATGTGGATCCAATTTGTAGTTCATTGCAAATGCTAAATATTTTGCAAACGCATGTAAACTACCTAGAGTAATTGTGAAGGTTCAAGATGACAAGTGATATTTTCGGCATACGCAACTGCGGAAGTTTGAGAGAAAATTCAAATTAATCTTTTTTAACCTTTGAGTAATCGTGAACGTTCAAGATGTAATTAGTGAACTATTCACATCACATTTTTCAAAGTTTTAGAGAAAGTTTGAATTAACTAAATCATTGTGAAGCTTTGTGATGATAAACAAACCATTGAATTCATTCATATTATCCGCATGTTCATAAATGTAAAGGCTTGAAAGAAAGTAACAAACCTTTTTTTTTCCGTCCATCAGTTCTGCAGCTGCCTTTTATCACTATTTTAAATAACACAAAATTTACCATGACCAATAGGATGATCCCAAAACATACGTTATGCGCCAATCAACTACAATGCAGAACAAATTTATTCTTGAACAACCTGACAACACGAACTACGAAAAACTGTAATTAAAGAAAATCACAAAGGAATTTGACTAGCAAGTATCAGTTGATTTTCTGAAATGAAAAATGCACACTTGTTATTAAGAAACTGAATATAGCTCACTGCATATCGATTCACACAACTTGGTACCAATATCGAGACAGTGAGGAGATGACAGCTGCTGAGATCAATCATTTGGGTGCTATATAGGGAGGTGCCTTTCGGCTAGAAAGCAATATACAGCATACAGTATAACATCATAATCGACATTCCAATAGTTGACATATTATATTGGCACTTCCCATCACCAATTTGTTAAAATAAAAAATAAAATAAAAAAAAGCAGGGTCGGCAATTGCACAATAGACATGTTATTGGTCCACAATGTCATCATGCTCCAGTGGCATACAGACGCGTCCACTCCTTTGCTGCATCACCAACACATGGTGGATTCAATTATACAGTAGTCAATAAATAAACATATATTATTATTATTTTTTAAATGAAAATGAAATAGAATTGGTTCCTTGGTTCCACGAACAAAATAACAAAAACTGGTTAATGTCCGCAAAAGTTGTCAGATACAAAAATATGACCCTTTTTTTTACCTGTTTCTACAGCTTCAGCTTCATTTGCTTTCCAATGCTTTGCTATGTTCTCTGACAGAGGATCATCTGGGTTTGGAGCACTCAACAGTGCTTGAATGCTTGATGCAAGGAAAAAACATGAAGCAGAGCATAGTTCAGTGACTAATCAGTAATGAATAAATGCTCTTTAAATAATAATAATAACAATAATAATAATAATAATAATAATAATAAACAATAACAATAAAACCCTCTTCACAGTCAACCATAAATTTAATATATACAACAACAAAGCATTTTTTCCAACTAGTTGGAGTCGGCTACATGAATCCTAGTTTTCCATTTTGTTCGGTTAGCGCAATATCTTCTATAAGATCACAGAATTTTTTCCCAAACTGTCCCACTTTTTGAAAGTTTTCTCCCAAACTGCCCTACTTTTTTTAAAAAAATTCCAAACTGCCTCACTCGCTTTCTAAAAAAGCGAGTGTGGTTAAAACCTCCTCGGTTTTTCAGAAAGCGAGTGTGAGTCTTTGATTTTCGAAAGACTGCACTCGCTTTTTGAAAAACCGAGTGGATTTTAACCACACTCGCTTTTCCAAAAAGCGAGTGTCGATCTCCTGTCCCTTTCTGTCTTCTCTCTCTCTATTTTTTGTGTGTCCAGAGCCGCTTCGTCTCGAAGTGCGCGTGCCAGGAGATCAGAAAAAAATGCCACATCACCTCTCCGTCTGTGCTCTGTCCTTGCTTCGTCACCGTCTCTTTCTTCACTTCTTTTGCTTTTTCTTTTTTTTCCTTTTTTTTCCTTGGCCTCTCTCTTATATAGGGCAGTGTAGGTTAGGTTATTATTATTAGGATTTAATTAATTAATTAATATAATATTAAGATTAATCTTTTGAATTAATAACTAACTACCCCAAATTCATAACCAACTTTCATCCGTACTCTTTCTTTTTCTTGAAGGGCGTGCTGCAAACACACAAAAAAGAAAAGCAGAATTCAGCATTTAAAAATAAAATTAAAATTAATTAGTTTAAATTAATTAAACTAACTAATTATCACATTAGCTCTATCAAAACCCTTTTAAAATTTGTTTATTTCTTTTTCACATTCTGTTGACAATTAAAATTTGTATTTTGCTTTTCATATTTCCAAATTATAAAAAATAAAATTCAACAAATCAATAAAAATCAATCAATCAATCAGCTTGATTTGTTTGTCATGGTTTTAATTTTTGCTCGAGGACAAGCAAAATCTTAAGTTTTGGTAGGGGTGGGCATCGGTCGATATCCGACCTAATATGGACCATCCACCACCGATTCAAAGAAGTTCAGTTTTTTAATTTTCTCATCCGCAACCAATTTGAACCTTAATTGAATCGGTTTACATCCGAGCCGATTAAGCTCGGTTTGGATTGAATTGGATGGTCGGTTTGGCGTGCTACTTTTCACCTTCAGCATCATTCATAATTTTGTTGAATTTAAAACATCAACATCAATCAAACTTAAAAAACAACCTGCTATTTGTTATTCAGAAATGAATTTAAAATGAAGATTCATAAAACCACAAGTTGTTAATGAATTTTGCACTAATTGTTTGAGATTATGACGTTTAAATGGGTAAGATAAACTACTTTTTCACTTGCATACTTCTGTAATCTTAATTTATTATCATAAAAGAAACATTAATAATCATAGCTAATTGAATTTCAGTTACATTAAAAAAAGATTTAGAAAACAATTTATGCTTGACTTGATTAAAGTAACTACTAAATGTTACATCAACTTCATGATTCTATTAAGTTGGGCCACACTGTAAATCAAGCATTTCTCAACAACATAACACACAGGATTATGGAGAATCAAAACATAGGTAGAACAGTTGCTCGGTTTGTATTAAAGAAATAAAAGAAGACTGTTTGTATCTCCAAGAAAATAAGAAATGACTATTTTTATATTCAAGAAATTAAAGGAGAACTATATTTTTTTATGGACTTATGCATAGAGGTACGGTCGGTTCGGTTTCATCGGTTATTTGAAAGCCCCATCCAACAACCGAACCGGTCCAGTTGGTTATTGAAGATCAAGAACCAAGCCAATCCAAACCCCCAATTGGTTCGGTTAAAAATCGGTTGGTTCAGGTTGGATTGGTTCGGATTGGTCGGTTCGGATAATAGTTGTCCACCCCTAAGTTTAGGGATATTTGATGTGTCTAATTTTTATATAAATATCTGTACTCATTTACCCATAAAAATTGCTTGTATTCGTTTATCATGTTAATAATTCATCTTATTTCCATAAATTTCAGTTAATTAATTATTTTTGAAGGAATAAGATATTTTGATGCAAAAGGTGGAGATTCTCAATAAAAATATTGACAAACAAAACAAGCAGATTGATTGATTTATTTTTACTGATTTCTTGAATTTTAATTTTTATAATTTGAAAATATGAAAAACAAAATACAAATTTTAATTGTCAACAGAATGTGAAAAAGAAATAAACAAATTTTAAAAGGTATTGATAGAGCTTATGTGATAATTAGTTAGTTTAATTAATTTAAACTAATTAATTTTATTTTTATTTTGAAATGCTAAATTCTGATTTTTCTTTTTTTTGTGTGTGCAGCATGTGCTTCAAGAAAAAGAAAGAGTACGGATGAAAGTTGGTTATGAATTTGGGTTAGTTGGTTATTAATTAAAAAGATTAATCTTAATCTTATATTAATTAATTAATTAAAGCCTAATAATAATAACCTAACCTACACTGCCCTATATAAAAGAGAGGCAGCATGCAAAAAGGGAGGTCTGGTGTGTAGCGGCTCCAGCCCCAAGGAAAAAAAAATTATAAAAAAACAAGAAAAGCAAAAGAAGTGAAGAAAGAGACGGTGACGAAGCAGGACAGAGCACAGAGAGGGAGGTGTCGTGGCGTTTTTTTCTGATCTCCTGGCGCACGCACTTCGAGACGAAGCAGCTCTGGACACACGAAAAACAGAGAGAAGACAGAAAGGGACAGAGGAAAAGCGAGTGTGGTTAAAATCCACTCGATTTTTCAAAAAGTGAGTGTAGTCTTTAGAAAATCAAAGACTCACACTCGCTTTCTGAAAAACAGAGGTTTTAACCACTCGCTTTTTTCAGAAAGTGAGTGAGGCAGTTTGGAAATTTTTTTTAAAATAGGGCAGTTTGGAAAAACTTTCAAAAAGTGGGACAGTTCGGGAAAAAATTCAAGATCACAAGCTATCAGATCTTTTCTCACCGTTTCCACCCAAGTTAGTTTAGATCTTCCTCTACCCTCAATACTTATCAAATTACTCTTTCTAATGGGGGTACTACTAGATCTACGTGTGACATGTCCAAACCACCTGAGGCAATTCTCCCTTATAGCATGTCTCATATATACTAGTTTCTAATTCTATCCTTCCTTATTTTACCACACATCCATATGAGCATCCTCAACTCCGCTACACTCATTTTTGGACATATTTCTTTATTGCCCAACACTCTGCTCCATATATCATTGTTAGTCTAATAGTCGTCCTATAAAATTTTCCTTCAACTTCATAGGTATACGCTTGTCACACAAAACACCTTATTTTACCACACATCCATATGAGCATCCTCAACTCCGCTACACTCATTTTTGGACATATTTCTTTATTGCCCAACACTCTGCTCCATATATCATTGTTAGTCTAATAGTCGTCCTATAAAATTTTCCTTCAACTTCATAGGTATACGCTTGTCACACAAAACACCACTGCCACTTCTCTACTTAAGCCACTCTGCTTGAATCCTATGTATAACATCTTCACAAATTTCTTCATCGCTTTGTATAATCGCGCCTAAATATCGGAAACGGTCTCTCTTAGGTATCTCTTCACAATTAAATTTTCTCAGTTGTGTTCCGAATATCACTAAATTTACACTCCATATACTCTGTTTTAGTTCTAATCCTAAAGCCTCTAACTTCCAAAGTTTCTCTCCACAATTCTAATTTAGCATTGACTCGTACTCTAGTTTCGTCCACTAAGACGTCATCGGGAAAAAACATACACCAAAACACCTCATCTTGTATTCCTCGTGTCAATTCATCCATAACCAAAGCAAAGAGATAGGGGCTTAAAGCCGAACCTTGGTGTAAACCTACTGTAATAGAAAAAACACTGGCCTTTCATGTGGTTGTTCTAATTGTGGTCGTTGCCCCTTCATACATATCCTTAATTACCTCAATATACCGAATAGTTACTTTATTACTCAATATACCGAATAGTTACTTTATTATTTAACACCCACGATACTATGTCTCTAGGGACTTTATCATATGCTTTTTCTTGAACTATAAAAACCATATGTAGATCTTTCTAATTCTCCCTATATTTTTTCACAAGTCTCCTCAGAATATAAATTGCTTCCATTGTTGACCTCCCAGGCATAAATCCAAACTCATTCTCAGACACTGTGGTTTCTAGTCAAAGTCTATATGTTCGATCACTCTCCCAAATTTTCATCGTATGACTCATTAATTTAATCCCTCGGTAGATGGAGCAACTTTGTATATCTCCTTTATTTTGATATATAGGTACTAAAATACTCTTTCTCCATTCATCGGGTATCTACTTAGTCCTCAAAATTTCGTTACTCCTACATTCCCAAGACACTTCCAAACTTCAATGGGTAAATCATATGATCCTAAAGCTTTTCCTATTTTCTCTTTTCTAGAACATTTCGAACCTCCGAGATCCTAATTCTACAGAAAAAAAATATATGCTCTCGACTCTCCCTTGAGTTCTCTATATTTAAGTTGCCCACAACCTTTCATTTAATAACTTCACAAAGTAATTTCGTCATCTTCCTTAATTTCCTCATCTTTTACTAAGACTATTCAATCCTCGCTCTTAATACACCTAATTGTATCCAGATCTTTTGTTTTTCTATCTCTTTGTTTAACAAACTTATAAATGTTATTTTCTCCTTTTGTTCTTAATTTTATATATGCATAAATTTAATATATATATATATAGAAAGAGAGAGAGAGAGGATGCTGGAGTTGCACAGGCAGTGCAGCAATTACCTGCGATGTCGTGAATCCAGCATGTGTGGTGTGGGCCCGACATGCTTGCATCAAGTGAAATTTCGTTAAATAATTTTGTTAGCCAACCCACTCCTACATTCCCAAGACACTTTCAAACTTCAATGGATAAATCATATGATCCTAAAGCTTTTCCTATTTTCTCTTTTCTAAAACATTTTGAACCTCCGAGATCCTAATTCTACGAAAAAACATATGCTCTCGACTCTCCCTCGAGTTCTCTATATTTAAGTTGCATACAACCTTTCATTTAATAACTTCTCAAAGTAATTTCGTCATTTTTCCTTAATTTCTTCATCTTTTACTAAGACTATTGAATCCTCGCTCTTAATACACCTAATTGTATCCAGATCTTTTGTTTTTCTATCCCTTTATTTAGCAAGCTTACAAATGTTATTTTCTCCTCTTGTTCTTAATTTTGTGTATGCATAAATTTAATATATACATATATGTGTGTGTGTATATATATAGAGAGAGAGGATGCTCGAACTGCACTGGCAGTGCAGCAATTACATGCGATGTCATGAATCCAGCATGTGGGGTGTGGGGCCGACATGCTGGCATCACGGCCAGCACTGTCACATTTACCCGATGCCCGGATCCGACCCGGGCCCGACATTGGACCGGAACCGACCCAATCTATATGGGTCCGGGTTCTAAAATAAGATCCGATGCACTTTCGGGTCAGGGTTCGCTCAAAATAGAATCGACCCGAACCCGTTAAAAAATACCCCCAAACATATAGAATTTGAATAATAGGGTTATAGGAATATACATATAAAAGTAATTGATGAAGATAGATATGTAAATATAATATTAATTCATGTACTTAAGTGCAAAATTGTTAGAATCGTAGGGTATTGGGTGTAAAAATACTTAAGTGGAAATATTTGTTCTCTACTACCGGACGCGACGAGTAATTTTTTTTAACTAGGACCCGGACCCGGTTCTTGCAAATCCGGATCCGAATCCAATTTTTGGACCCGTGAGGTACCGGGTCTGGGTCCGGGTAGTGGAGGACCCGACCCGATAGGACCCGATCTAATCACGGCAATGCAGAAACCTTCCTGCACTGCGCAGCGCAACTCCAGTTTTCTATATACTTAATCTGGATTCTTACTTATCTAACAACAGGGTTTCCACATTTCCCATGGGCCTATCCCTTATCGTTCGACTTATTAAACGCTTCATTCCTCCGTTGCTTCAGAAAAGAGAAGAGTGCCAACGGCAATAGCTAATTCAGCTAAATCAATGGCACATCTCGTCCATTTGACACGTACCCGTCAATAGTTTACTGTGTGCTCTCTGTTATGTTACCTGCGAAGAGAGGTTGTATCAGAGAGGGGGCAGGGGGTAATGTATGTGTCTGTGGACTGATGAGGATGAGGAAAAGAACGTGTGCATGTCTACATGTGTAAGGGCAAACTCATTGGGAATCAAAACGAAGGGGATTGTTTTTTTATTTTTGAATGTTCAAAGCGGATGGATATTGGCTAAGCATCATATATATCATTAAATAATTTCAGGTTAGCCTTCAAACTTCTGCTCAGTGAACAAAAATAATGTTAAGAATTTTATGGCTTTGCATCCAGAAATGGGTAGGTTATCTAATCAGAGATTTGAAGCAACTTGCAATTGGTTTCATACTAATTCAGCACGGTGGAGGTCCGCAAGACCATCTCTTCTTGCTAGTTACTCATACTCAAAATTTAGATAACTCCTTCCCAGTTGCAGTTGGAAAAAGTTCAGACTGTTAATATGCATCTAACCGTGATCAGTTATTTATAAGGATTTTTATGACCTGTACTCTCATTTTCCAGCATTATCTCCAGTTAAAACTTAAAAGAGTTCCAAATGGACTTGTCCACCAATTCAGACCTTATTGAGCTTACAAGACACCATAGGCCCTGTTCGGCACTTGGGTTTTGAAGTGGTAAGTTGGGGAAGAGAGACAATCAAACACATTGTAGTTTCTCCCACTTCCCTCATTTCCCACTTCAAAACCTACGTGCCAAACAGGGCATATGGTGAACCAAAAGGTATACTGAATTCAATAACTAGAGATAGATTCCTTGTTTTTTTCTTTGATAATTAATTTCATAACAATTGTAAACTTGTAATGAGCAACAGCTAGCTGGGCTAGTATAGGCTACCGACATTTATCCTGTATAATTTGGAAAACAAAGGGCATCACCTTAGCAATACTGTCCGAATCTGCAGAGCTGGACTCCATTTATCTTTAAGTATATCAAGGCATATCCTACCAAGCTGCAACAAAACCTCGAGTTGGCAAGGAACATTTTTTATGCATAAACAAGATTACAGAGGATATAAAAAAAATATTACCTTGTCAATGTTGGGATGGTAGATTTTTGTAAGAAATCTAACCTGTTTCAATGATGACCAAAATAAAATGAATAGACAGTTCAGCAAAATGCAGCCTTTCAATTTCTGAGTAGAAAAATGAGGATTTGCGAATTATAATTATAATTGCTACAATAAGCCAATAAGAATAGTTAATATCCTGATATATGCTGTTGACAAGTTCTAAATAAGCCATCGTTGTTCATATTATCAATCCTTCTGCAGCCTTTCTCAGGCTTGTGTTAGGTACCAGAACTTCACCATAAAACTGAGCTGGATACATATATGAAAATATGAACTGAATCCTAAAAATAAGAGAGAAAGGATTTCCCAATGAATTGAAATAAAGATCTCTTGTTGTTAGATCGTGTTAAATTTTTTAAGGAGAAACTGAAGAGTGAGGAGTTTAGGCAACAATTCAGCACAAGGTGTAAACTCCAGTGTTACAATATAGCTCAGGGGACTTCAAACAGATAAAGCAGGCCTGGCTATCTTGATAATAACTAAAACCACCATGGGGACAAAAAGGGAGATCACACACAGATGTTGGTGCACTTCAAGGGGAGGAAAAATCCTGCTACACTACTAACTGGTTTACAAGTTTACTTCATGCAGTAATAAATCCCACATCCAAGGACACATTATTGAAGCTGTACGCTGCTTTAGCCTCTGCAACTATGTCCTATTGACATTTCCATGTATACTTGTTTTGGCAAAAAGTACTAAAGAATAATACAAATATTATAAGATCAACCAATAGTCTTTTCACATCAAAAAACCTAACCAGTATGTTAGCCTTATCAATAAAAAGAAGGTAAAATATACAAGTGGTAGCTAGCCTTCAGGATTAAAGGCTGTCTTCTCTTATTTGCAATGTGAACAGCGTGCATACATGTTGTAATGTCATTAAGCAGGAAACAGGCGAAGGACTTGTCCTAGTTTGATTACATGGTCTACATTGTAATATTTAAAACAGGACATCCCTCAGTTCTACAAATTCAACAAAGATGAGATAGCTGTGACACAGTGGTCATACAAGATACATTAAATTACATAGACCAGGTGCACAGACTGCTATCTAGAAGCCTTAACATTTCAAAAAATAATGGCTAAAAGTATGCATAGTTTGTAATGCTGAGAACAGTTATGTCTCGTGTTTACACCATTTTAAGTGTATTATTCTACAATCTGCAAGCATCTATCATTGATGTGTCTTAATAGGAGTGTTTGAATATCTTACATCACTATGATTAGCAGTTTGTCATAACAATAATGAAACTGACAATTGAACACAAAATGGACAATACATTTTCCTTAGTTTTATAATGGTCTACTCATGGACATCAACAATAATCAAATTCTTTATGATTGGAGGGCCACAACTAGAAAAAATCTTTCATATCCTCACATTTAAGCTAGTGCATATTTCAACAAGTCTGAGCAACATAATGAGAAAACCAAGGACCACCCCTCCAAGATACTAAGATATAGTCATCCGTATAGCAGCTGACATAAGAAACATCCAAGTATCAAACCTATGTGCTTGCTTACCTTAAATCAATTTCTTGAAAGACTAAACAATATGCCACTAATCAAGATACATTCTAGAACTAGAAAGACAGAGTCACGGCCTACGTGTGCAATAAAAATTAATGCTCCTACTATATCAAGATAGTTACAGAAAACTTTCAAATGTATTATAACTCAAACCACAAAATTTTCAAATGCACGATAGGTTGGCAGCATACAGATTAGACAAGAAGAGGTGCCAGGGAGAAGAAGATTAAATATGATAACAAAATTTGCGCCTTGACGATTACAAGATAGACTGGGTAACCCATTGAAAACAAAGCAATACATGTGCAATAAACAAAATTTAAAAAAAGAATTACAAGGATAAACTTGAAATCTCACTAGATCCAAGAGACCTAGTTCTCACTACCAAATACAAGTCATAGCTTTAAGAACTAGAAGAGTTTGTTACATTTGGTTGCCAGCAACCAACTGCAGTGAAGCAACTATTTCATGCAATGGCACTTAGAACTATAACTGTTTGCTTGCTTTCAAATGCAAGTACAAGCAGACAAACTATGATGGTATATAGAAGGTGGCACCCATTTCTTTCAGGGTATCTAATGAATCCCAACTTAACTTATGACTGTTACTGACAATGCCGGCCAACCTTAAGCAATGAACCCCAACTTCCTTTCATAAACCACTATCAAGCCATAGGTATCCCAAGCGACAGCTCTTCTTTTCCTTTATTAGGAATTAAGTAATAAATCTATATTTTGTTAGTTGCAATAATGTACTCAATCTATATGGATGTGCAGCTACTTTCCGATTTCAGTTTAGACAATCAGGCTGTTAGATCAAATACACAGGATGTAGAAGGAAAGAGGAAAGGATAGTGGAGTCGAGAGGTGGGAAACATTTCTGGGATAATGTTAGTTCTAAAAATTTAAGCTAGATCTGCAAGATGGAAAGAAAATATACCATCTGAATCAGAAACCATTTCCATTTTACACACTACAGATATGAAAGGTGTGTTGATAGACTTCTTACCTTTGGAGCTGCCATGGGATATTCTTCGGGCAAAAACAATTCAAGCTTGAAAACCCCACCTACAAATAAGACAGAAAATTATAAGACAGGTCTTGGTCTATATATATATATCAAACAAGTATATGAATAATCAATAGTAGTAAATAATGACCTACAACTATATAATTTCTCAACAGAACATGTTGCTAATTCAGACATGCTAATTCAATAATGTTAACCACATAAAGCACATAAATAAAGGTCTTATACTTTTTTCTTCCTTTTACATAAATCTCAATCATTCATTACAAGACAACTACACAGCGCGTGATAAAGCCCAACTAAGAATAATCAATAAACATTCATGTTAAAAGTGATCAATAAAACCAAGAAAAGTAGAGAAAGATCCATCTAATAATAGTTGGTATGATGAGAAAGATCATAGTAACTTGACGATCTAACTAATGGATCCAAAAATCAAGAGTAAAAGTCAAAGAAATTAATCAAACTAACTCACTCATTAGTCATTAGAGAAATAGCAAAAAACATCAAATATTTGGAAAGAAGTCTAACAGCACTAGAGGATAAGAAACACATGAGAACTTGGTTCTGTTTTGCAGCGTTCTAAGACAAAAAGGCATTACTACTTGCATGCAAACACCACTTGTAAGCATAGATGTACACACATTGAATAAGAAATGAGGTAAAGGCATGTAAGAATGACTATTTCGAGGGTGATACTTGGAAAAGGGAGAGTACAAAATCTATTAACCGTTTATCAGCTTACTCATTGATAGGAAAGAGATGAGTAGTTTAAGCAGATTTTTAACTCATGAAAATAGAGTTTATTAACTTGGACAGTCCAAATTTCTGCAGCGATTAAAATGTCAACGAGAATGGAGTAGATACACAGTTTGCTAACCCAGGAATTTAAGTGGCAAAATTTGCCTCCAAACCATTTTGATCATTTATAAAGTCATAGATATTAACTATTAACTTGGATCACCCACAAAGGCAGAAGCCTCTGCAGAAATTTTACCTTGTCAATAATAATGGAATAGATAATATGGAGTAATTATTTTGTTTCATTATCATATAGTACTAAAACTTTGTCAGAGCAGTCTCCCTATTATACAAACTTAAGCAATACATAAGCATCTAGATTTTGATGTTTCACTCTTATCACTAGCAGATCTCTCAGCCACAAAATTGTCTCAGCATGGCATTGAAAACCAGAAAGTCGCATATAACAAGATATTTCATCTGAACGGTATATACACCGATGGGCAGGTCCGATAACTGATCAACATGTCACGATCTGATGGCAATATCAAGATCAACCATAAGCTTTCTTCTATAAGAACGTTATCTACTAATAAAGGTTGGCATGTAGATGGCCAGTTTAGGAGATAAGCAAAAGCTTGCTCTTTAATCACATGTGATTCACATTCTAATCTCCATCACTCTATAGGAATTAGGACATCAAAAGCTGAAAGATTTGAACGCATTCCACGACCTCACATGCAAACCCTTTCCTACAAAAATATCGAAATATCCTCCATACCATTCCACTGCAACAATTACCATCCTACTTTCCCCTCTATAACTCTACGCAAAACTAAATACTACTAAAAGTAATATACCAACTGACGACCAAACATTACACTTATTCACACCAAACAATTCAAGAACTCAAACCTAAAATTCAGCTAAATTTTCAATCTTAGATCCATTTCCACTACCTTCATAAGGAGACTGCGTTGGTCCAAGAATCATAACATTGAAATACCGCATGTTCTCTTCAGACGGCGACGCACTAATTCCAGGAGCTACAACAACAACAACAACAACAGAAACCCCAAATTCCAACAATCAAAACCCTTTTTAAAAAAACATAAAAATAAATCAATCAATCAGTGAATAATCGGTCACCTGGTTCGCTAAGAAGCCGCTGAGTCTCCTGTTCCGAAGCAAAAAATAAAAAATAAAAAAATTAGAAAAATCAATAAATCGAAGACCGATCGATCGGATCTCAAAAGATGGAAAAACGGAACGGAATAGAGAGAAAGACGATACCTTGATGATTCTTCGAGGAAGATTGCTGTTATTCGCCATTAGATCGACGGATCGAAGCTAGGGTTAGGGTTTTGAATTTCGATTTCTTTTTCTTTTTACTATTTTTGGAATGGGATTTAGGGGAGAGAGAGACGATGGGAAATTTGGGAATGACAAAAAAAAAAGTGAGAAGCCGTCGGGTTTTGGAAGATGTGTGTATTTATAGGAGTTGATTATTTGTACAATTTTTTTTTTTTTAATAATGGATTCTTTTCGTATAGCTTTTTTTTTATATACTATTTTTTTTCGTAGCTTTATTCGGTGCTTTTCGCAATTTTACGCGACCTTTGTTTGCTTTATTGATTAACAACGTGGATATTTTTGTTCTCAAAAGGCTGATAAAGTTTCACGTTCACGTTCGTATTGACTTTGATTTTTCACGCTACTCGACCAAAAAATTTTGTATTTGTGTAACAACTTTCTTACATTAATTGTTTTTTTTTTGATGAAACGGCTAGAGTCCAAAGACTCCAGCCATACGATATTATATATAAAATCAAATGAAAGTCTTACAAGGAGTAAAACGAAAAGAGCAGCTAAACAAGACTACTAACAGGCACAAGGTTCAAACTAAGTACAACAGAATTGCAAGCAACAAGCTAAGAACAAAAGCATCCTCTCGATAACCGCAGCCCAAGTACAGGAGGCCACCTCAGATGCAACGCCTGAAGATGATAGGCTCGATCGGAAGAAAATTGGATGGGCCGCGAGACAGAATATAGAGGGAAAAGCATTGGCTAAAGAAGAATTGCCGATCCAGATATCGGTCCAGAATCTGGTACTGGATCCGTCCGCACAACCGTGGCTTAAGCCACACCGGAAAGCCTCAGCCGCTTTCCAAATTCCTTTCCAGAAAGGGGAGGCATTCCTATGCGGACGATCCGGAAAACTCCACCAATCATTGGACACGAAATAATTGGCTTTAACACTTCTTACATTAATTGTTTACTAGTATTTTTCACGTGTAATGCACGTTTTGATAAGAGTGATGATTTTTACGTGCGATATATATTAAAAAATAGTTTTAGGATTGGACGTGTGTTGTACGTAATTGAGAAAAATATTTTGAAAAAAAGCTACTATTTGTAGTAGCAATGCACATGTTCATAAGTAGAATTGGAATTATACGTGCAACATATGTGTTTGTTTTTTATTAAAAAAATATTGACAAATTATTTTGCACGTGAGTTGAACGTTTAAATAGGTGAAATCTTATTTGCTTGTTTGTTTTGTTGTAATTAATGAGAGAGTTGGAGTTGCACGTGTAATGCACGGGTTTGTATGTTGACAAATGACAACCCCAACTCTCCATTATAATATTAGAGATTAGAGATTGGTATCATTTTCTTTTCTTTTTTTATTTTTTAACTCGCCTCAGGGTCTGTTTGGTTCAAATGAGGGAGGAGAGAGGAGGGGAGGGGAGGGGAGGGATTTTAATCAAGACTATGTTTGGTTCACAAGAGGGGGGAGAGGGGAGGGAAAATAATTATCTTCTTGTTTGCTTCACAAGGGGAGGGAAGATATTTTATAATTAAATTACTTTTTATACTTTTTTACATTTTAGGAGAGCCTATACAATATTGTTTCTAATTCTAACTTGGTAATATAAACAAAATAATGAAGACCAATAAACAATGAACCAAACAAAAAATGTTTAAAAAATCTCTCCCCTCCTCTCCCCTCCCCTCCCCTCCCCTCCAACCAAACAGACCATAGTCAACTTTATTAAATCAGGCAAATTAAACTCCTCGTATTCCTACTTAACAACTCTAGAAGAGTTGGGAAGGAAGACAAGAAACACTTCAAGTTCCATGTAGTTTATGATTTGTATAGATACAATATATTAGTGTATAAGTAAAACAACTAAGACACTAAAATTGTATTTTCGAGTAAAATGTGAAAATTTCCCTTATATTTAGGGTTAAAGCATCAGTTAACGCACATAACCCCCTAGTTTATGGTTAACGAAGAAAACCCCCATGAGTTTTGTTGGATTTGCTTTCTCAATCTGTTCAATCTCGTTACGTGTTTTATCTGTGCTCTTTTTGGACACTTTTTGTAACACCCTGGAACCCGTACACTTGAAAACCGTGACTTTTCCAAGATCGATACTTCAATTTAATAGTATAAACACAAATAAAACTGTGGAAATTTAAAACTTAATTTCGTTAATGTTCCTTTACAACACAAATGTTATATAATATATGAAGGCTCTCATTGACAACAAATAAAAAGACAATTGACTTCAGAGGTACACAAATTGAGTGTCACATCACATCTGGGTCTCCGTCTCCATCGAGCAAATCTCATTTGCACAACAAAAATCTATGGGTTCGTCAGCTTATGAGGCCAACGTAAGAATGGTGAAATCGGCGATAATCTTGTTCTCTCTCAAACCACAAAACAATCATTTCATAATACAAGTGATTATGAATAATGTAATGATTAAACAAGTGATAATTACACTACAATGCATCAAACATAATGATATTATTCTAATGCAATGCTTGTTTGGAAATTTACCTCACCCATACAACATAGCTTATGAATGCAAGCTACTAATTTGTTCTACATTTATAAGGTTCGATCTCTCGTCATGAAAAATCAAACCCTGTGACTAGTGCTATAAAGCGTAGGCCCCATGGGCCAACCCCATGCTACCGACCAACCTGAGTCTTATCCATGGTTTAGAACATTCTATGGGCATATGGTGAGTATGTCTTACTTCCCTGGAATTTGGGGCCTATCCCACGTCCTTAAAGCACATTGGTGCCTATCCTCGGTCACGGAACCTATGAGCCTCACCTCACGTCAAACCTTGTCCTTGTTACTTCGTCTTCTAATGCCTAGTCCTTCAGTGTAAAGTGTATAACCATACCTACCTAGACCTAATGGTCCTGTTCCGAACTTATCTTTATAAATAGGGGTAGATCTGTCATCACTTGACACTACCCAGCTCTCACATTAGAGCCATTAACTCTGACGGACACGAACCCCGCTTAGGTGTTTGCATTAAACCCCTGATGATCACACCAAGTCACACTATTAGATACTTTATTCAATACTCACATACACTCAACTGGCACACACCTCAAACCACGTGCACTTAACGTAACACGTGCACTTACTGTAACACGTAAAGTTTATCTCACAGTATATTAATTAGGTGTTCAAGTCTCACCCGTTCCAGATATTTTGGGCCAATTTGTCTCTAACTCCCTATGCAATTTATCATTCCTCGAAGCATTTCGAAACAAAATATCAACTCTCGAAATCAATTCATACAAACATCAAAAATTATAACCTCCTTTGTCATTTAATAAATTCTACAATCTTTTTAGATTACAATCCTGCTATCCCTAGCCTCTAACTTGGCATTCATCATGAGAAGTAAAAGATGATGAAGTGAAGGATATCGAAGCAACCGTTGTGAGAAGAAGTTAGCAGAATCAGCAACATGCACAACAACACAGTACAGTATCCTATTTGACGGTCGACTGTCCCTAGGGGAAGTCGACTGCCATAAGTCTCCCTATTTGACAGTCAATTGTCCATAGGGGCAGTCGACTGCCTCAAGTCTCTGTTTGGGAATGAGTGCATTGCGGCCGACTGTCCCCTAGGGCAATTGACAACCGACGATGCTCAACTCCAAACATATCAGGTTTAGTTAGATCGTACGAACGATCTCTTCCCCAAACGAACATCAATTGCTACTCAGACATAATATAATGTCTAGAGACTATAAACAACAATAATTAGAGTTTCTTAGCATGTTTGGGTTCATTGTATCTCATCATATTATTTTTTCATATTAACAATGTAAATCCGATATCACAAACAGTAACGTCTAGCATGCTTTAGATTCTATAGATTCTCAAGACACATTCGTCATTAACCTTGCATGCTAGTAGGACATCCAATCATACACATGTTTATTATGGAAGGAAAATCTAACATGCACCTATAACATTCATGAGAACTCATAACATACAATAATCACAAAATTTACAAGAAGATCACCCACCTAATTTGCTTCCGGATGAAAAATGGCTACGAGCTCTTCCACAAACACCTCCACGCAGCGAACTCGAACCACACACAATATCTAGTTCTTATGATAAAATATCACACACAACATTACTATTGTATTCTAAGTTCAACATGAAAATATCGAAGATGGATTTTCAGAGTTACCTTTTGATGACAATCTGAAATCTCTACCATTTACCTTTGCCTTTGACTCTTCCTTTCTCTCAATCTCACAATTCTCGAGTTCAGCAAGAAGAATTCTTGAGCTCAGTGGATGGCTATTTGTAGCCATACAAGAGAGGGAAAATACAGATTTTTGGGCAGTTTTGGAGCAGATTGAGAGGAAATTTGGGGTTGAAATAAAGGGAAATATTAAGGGAAATCAGCTCTTATCTTATTCAAAGGAAGTTGAGGGATTTGGGGGACAAAATCAAAAGATATTTGCAATTTTTAGATGGTAACATAGGGCTGAAATTTCAGGTTTAAAACTGAAATTTCGATTCAAATTCAAATCAACCCAACTAAAATTTTTCTTGGAAGAAAATTTTGGTGCTACATGCACGTGTGATTTCACTCCTCCTCATCACCTCAAGATCTGGTTCCCCATTCCACTCCAAACACATACGAATGTAACTCACAATAAGAATGTAACACGTAAAGTGTCACCAAATAAATTAAGACAGAAATCTGATTTATTAATTCAAAAATCATTTCACTTCATTAATGATAATATTTTCATACACAAATTCATGTGCATAATACGTGCAATGGTAAAATGGTCATTCACCATTTTTGCGAGGTGTTACACTTTTATCCCTCCCACACAATTCAGATATGACATGAATTTTATCCTTCATGGGGGCTCTTAAAATTCCTGTTATACTCCCTATCCATCATTACAAACCCGTTCATCTTCCTTCCCATCACCAGTACCCAAAACCAAAACCCTATTTCGAACCAAAACCACAAACCAATCCACCTATTATCAAAGCCAAAAGGCCAACCCAAAACCCACTAATGCCAGAACTAGATATGTTCGGAAAATGAAAGTCTGATGCATGAAGTGCGAGGAATATGATCACTTGGTGGCAAAGTGTTAGAAGGTGGACATCTATTGCTTCAATAATACAAGATTTGGCCACAAAGCAAGGGATTGTTTATATTTCAATAGACGCCCTCCTTGAAGGTTCAAACTCCATACAACTCGGAAGTGGTGGTGGTGAAGGCGAAGCTCTACGCCAGCGGGGATCTGCATGTCATCAATGGCAACTACTCCAAATACAGTCTTAAATCTACTATCAACTGGCACTGGGAGATGAAAGGTTGGTGGTGGCAGCTAAACAAGGTAAGAGACAAATTTTCTTCATCAAGTTCCCGAATGAGAAAATGGTCAAGGAGGTTGTTATGATAGGTCTTCTTCAATTTGCAGTGGTGGTCGCCAAAAATTGGAGCAAAGAAGAAACCCAAGCCATGCTACATCTGCTTTAATATCCCATAACTTCCACTTCACCATTGGAACCCATCATCTCAGAATGACCTCCTAGATTCTTTCGCTAAGGTGATCACCATGAGTGAGGACATGAAGATCAAGGATAATGTGATAGATGCTCTAGTGCACATCGAGGTTCAAAACTTATCTGAGATTCTGCTTACTTTGGAAGTTGGTTACATAACCCTTGGCAGAGGGAATCCAGAAGTACAATGCGTCGGTGATATTGGTTGGTCAGTCTATCCTAGTGTAAGATGTTGAATATGGAAAACGTAGAGCTCTTTACAAACCAGCCATCACCTAATGTTCCCCACCGACGGGGAGCCGAAACCAGCTTATGGAGGTAAAAAGATATGGAGAAAATGCAGGCAAAGGAAGAGCCCGATACCAAAATCAGAGAAGTATTCCTTCTCTTGCAAGGAAGACTCACAAATCAAGCAAATCCGACCAACCTAAAGGAGGAACTCTGCAAAAAATCAAAGAGGGAAATGTGGTTGTAGTGGAGTTTAGAGCTGCTTAATCTCGGGCGGAATATTCGGGCAACTAAAATCATGAAGGAGAGAAAATCAAGAAAGCTGTTAGGGAAACATCTAATTCAAATAACTCCAAGCACTTTTCATAATTTACAATTCTTTCGATTTGCTATCCAATGAAGGACTGCATGGTGTTGCACAGACTATGGGAGTGGTGGCTAAAGGGTCCCATATCATTGCAAAGTTCAGGAACTCTGAGAAGAGTGTAGTTGGTATACCTAAACGAACCACACATTCAAGATGAGTACCTGAATCTTTGTCTTAGGTATGTTTCCTTGTTTAGTTGTTGTCTTGTTTTTTTCTACTTAACACAATGAAGATAGGCGGTTGGACTGTTAGAGGACTAGGATGTCCAGACAATGGCCCTATGATCAAAGATGGTATTCAAATGGCAAACTTGAATGTAGTGTGCATTCAGGAATCCAAGCTCACCAAGCATTCTCCTAAGAAGCTATCTTTTATAGGAGGCACGATTATCTCTAAATAAGTTATCATTGATGCTATTGACTCATGAGGTGGAGTCATGATATGGTGGAATGATAATCTTTTTGAGCTCATCTATTTAGCAATTGACATCTTCTCCGTTTCCATAACCATGCAAGATAGGACATCTACAAAATGAGTGGTCTATTACTTCAGTGTATGCTCCATTGGAAAGAGATGATAGAGAGATATGATGGTATGAGATAATTCAGAAGGGGCCATACCTGCAGGTCTGGGCCAGCCCAGCCCGCCTCCTTTCAAATCTGAACCGCGAACCGGCCCCCCTACCCGTGGGACTGGTCCGGTCCTTCAAAATGGCCAAAAAGCCCAGGCTGGCCCGGCCCGGTTGAGGCCTGAGACAGGCTGAACCGGCCCGCCCGGGCTTAGGCCGGGTCCGGGCCGACCGTTGGCTTCAGGTTTTTTTTAATTTATTTTTTTTATTATTTTTTTAGAAAATTTTTAAAAATTAACCAATGTTTTAGATTAGAGACATGGAGTATCCTTCCTTAATCCTTACACAAACTTAAAAAGATGAAAATAGATATTGTAAAAAAAAAAAATGAAAAACTCGCACAAGTTAATTAAGGAATGACTCATTCCGAATGAGTTTGTTTTCTTTTCTTTCTTGTTCTTTTTTATGTACTTCGTAGTATTCAACCAATGTTTTTTACTTTTTTCGCTCTAAAGTCACAGATTCTGCTATATTATACTAGAAGAAAAAACAAAACAAAAAGACTACTATTCATGCATATATCACATCTAAATTGGCTGAAATGATCTTCAAAGATCATACAAATATCAAAAATTGACAAAACCAAATTTTCATCAATTAGGAAGATAATCATGTAAGGTATAGACATGCATGCAATCCTAATGAAATGTTTACGAAATGTTTTCTTTTTTTCTGTTTTTTTTTTTCTTTTTTCTCTTCTCTAAAGTCGCAGATAGTGCTATATTATAATTGGATTTTTAAAAAAATGCAAAAAGACTACTATTCTTGCATATGGCACATCTAAATAGGCTGAAATGATCTTCAAGAATCAAACGAATATTAAAAAATTGACAAAACCAAAATATCATCAATTAGAAAGATAATTATGTAATGAAAAAAGTGTAGACATGCATGAAATCCTAATGAAATGTGTACCTACTAGTAATGGGTAAAAAAGTTCAAACAAGATGCTAAACACCAAATTGACAAAATCTATGTTTCAAACTTCAAAATAATCAAAAATGTTTATCCATCCCTACATGAAAACAAAGTGAAGCATAATATTGTTATGAATATGCAAATTTATTTAAGTAGAACCAAGTATTAAATCAATTTAATACCTGGTTCTTTGCAATTGTTATGAAATTACAATTTAAGACTTGATCTTTAATATATTAAAATAATAAAAAAATCCCACAAAATACCGGCCCGACCCCCACCTTTGGGGCCGGGGGCCAGGTTCGGGCCAAGGTTTTCAACCATGAGCCCGGCCCGGCCCGGCGCGCGTAGTCTTCGAGCCTAGCCCGGGACCGGGCAAAGCCCGAGCTAACCCGGCCCGGCCCGAGTGGATCGAATACCATCCCTAAAGCTATGTTGGTATGAGATAGTTCAAAGATGATCTGGCACAAGAGTGGAGTCTCCTATCTATAGCTATACATTGGGTGTTGTGGGTAGATAGACATAATTGATCTTTTAATTCTGTAATTTTAAATCCTACTAGGATGATTACTTATGTGATTTTTCATGTTTCATCTTGGTTAAATGCATCGCCAAGCAAGAAAAGGGCAAAAATGCTAAGCATTCTAGAGGGACAAGGAGCTACTGCTGATTTTTTATGTTTCATTCAAGGTCAAAACTGCAGCAAACCCTATGATCTTGAGCATCATTAGCAACAACATCAGCAATGAAGATGGAGACATCATTGGAGATGGAGACAGCAGTGAAGATGGAGATGATTTTGAGGACTTCATCATCCACAGAATTACTGATACACTGACTCTCAGTATTGATAGATCAATCCAGACCATTTTTTTAGCATAATATATAGCTCTTAGTTGATCAAACTTCTATTTGTCTGAAACACTGTGTTTTATCTTGTTTGTAATAACTCTGATACTCTATTTCAACTTTATTCTGCTTGGTTGAACTGTTCTTCATCCAATTTTGTTAAGGGGGAATATTTGGAGAGGGGGGAGATGGGACCTAGGCTTTAGAGTAAGTAGAGACGTACGATAGTAGTCTATTCTCTCTTCACCCTAGTGCCTAAGTCACAAATACTCCCCTCTTCTTCCTATTACCCTCTCTAGATGCTACACTTCTTCAACCAATCTTTTGTATGTATTTTGACTGGTTATATATTATATATAGTGAGGTAGGAAGTCAACCTACCTTCCTTTGGTACTAAAAAAAAAAAAAAAACAAGTGCAAGGATTAATTTCAACCAACAATATATTATACATCAATACCCTTTTACATGTTGTGCACATGATGATAATGTTAACTACTCTTCAAAAGGATTACAAATACATCAAACATACACTATCTATAAGATGCTCCCCATTAATTCAAGGGAGAAACTTGTGTACCGCTCTTGTGAACCAGACAACTAGAGACAAAATGTTCACAAACCAAATATGTGATCATTTGAGAAAAAAATAGAAGTGTTAAACTGTCTATTTTTTCCTTTGAACCGTAGCTTAAGGTTGTAGTGAACATATAAAACATCGCCCAACATCTCCTTATTCAGTCTCTTGCGCTTCTCTGAGTGAATCTGCTGAATTGAACTCCAATTCCTCGCACAGGTAGCAGCACTGTAGACTTGTCTCGGTATCCGAACTGCACACCTTGTAAGCTTGGAGATGAATCACCATATTGTTCACACCACATTCCTACACTTGCAAACAGATCAACATTAGGTTTCCACAACTTTTCTCTTACCATATCACTGGAATGAGGAACATAAAATCTCTTGATCAACTCTATGATTATACCGATGTCAATACTCAAACATTAAATATTTAGAAACTTCTTTCATTGTATTTTGTAGCATTAGTATTGAATAACAAATTTCACAACTACCAATGGGGGATGCATAAAGAAAAATGAAAATTAAGCAATATACAGAGAGTTACCCAAAAAAGAAAAACAATTTGAAGAGAAATTTGCTTACAAATTAACTAAAATATAACCGAGCATTCTCCAGTATGCATATAACAGTCAAGAACAGCCAGAAAACTATATAAAAACAACACAAATGGCTTAAGAATGATAGCAACCCAAGCGATGACAACAACAACGGTGGTCGGCGATGTCGGGTTCAGTTCGGGTTTGAGTTGGGTTAGGTTGGGGTGAAAGGCTGTTGATGGCGGTCGGAAGTGGAATGGAGGAAGTTGAGGTACATTGTTTGGTGGTGTTTGAAGATGTTGGTGATGGGTTCCAGTAAAGGCAATAAGGGGGAAAAGAATGTGAAGATGATACAGTTCTTAAAGAGTATCTGTTGACCTTGCCAAATCAGTAGTAATTTTCATATATCAGTCCTAAAGTTTATGTATCAGTCCCTCAGAGAATATCTTCAATATGGGTGGTTATTTGCAGATTAGTAGACGTTTTTGTAATAAAGTCCTCCTTTTACTTCACAGGTTGTGCACGAGGCTTAAGTGTTAGCATGCACCTATTAATACTTGCCTTTAATCCCTATTTCATTTTGAATTATAATTGGATGTTCTTTTTCTTTATCTTGGTTTGTTCTTGTTTTTTGTTCGATTCGTTGTTGTATCGTAAGCGCGACGATGGTGGTTCTGGCAAGAACCACTGTAGAGAAGGATCCATCGCCAATTTGGATTGAAACCACATCTGAAGATGGATGTAATAATACAATAAGCAGAGGAGTAAAAGTGTCCTAAAAGAACAAGGGTAAAGCACGTAATGGGGTTAAACAGAACGGAAAAGCAAATTTAACAAAATCCAGAGGGGTTCTCTGCGTTGACCAGAAACCCCTGCGTTATCCAAAATCCAAGGGGTTTTCTACTTTGACCTCTAAATATAGGGGTTTTCAGCATTTTAACCCGCCTTTTTTTATAGGTGTGGTGTTATGTACAACATTATAGGCAAGATTATATCAAAACATTATAGGCAAGATAGTAAATGGAAACAAGAACCATATGCCTGTAAGATGAAAATACTCTTACATAAATCAGTTGTACTAATATAATTAGACATTATATATGCTAGTATTTGCACGTGCAATGCATGTCCTAATATTTTTTTCTTCTTCTAGTAAATACTAAGACTTAATCTGACCTCGAACCTGAGACATCCCTTTACTCATCACATACTTTTTACAAATCTCTAATATTATAATGGGAGAGTTGTCATTTGTAGACAACCTGTAATTTGTATGCATTCAACTTCAATTAAATCTACACCACACAATTAGATTAAATCTAACCCTAATCTAACTAAATCTCTCAATTAAATCTACACCACATAATTACATCTAACCCTAGCCTAACTAAATCTAAACCACACATTTGGCAAATTTGGTAAAAGAAGAATAATATTTCGGCAGCTTTAGTAAATTTTAGGTATGAGTAATTGGAAGAACATACTATTTACAATTGAGTAATCTCTACTATTTTAATGGGAGAGTTGGGATTTGTAACAAACAAAATCTAACTTTGTAACCATATAAACACGTATAATATACGTCCAAACTATATCCAACAAATATAAATGTGCACCGCACGTGTAGCCCAAATCAAAACATTCAAATATAAACTATTTTTTTTCTTATTCAATATATATTCAATTAATTTGATAACTTTATTTTTTAGATGTGCATCGCACGTACATTGTACTAGTTACATTTAGTGGATGCATGACACTTTTATAAATAATTATATCGTAAATAAATTTAAACTTTGAGAGTATTATGATAAATAACAGCAATTGAGTAAATGAATGATTAATGTAACTCCAACTTAAAAATGAATGGTTGAAATTAGATGGTTGGTTGTCTACAAATGACAATCCCAACTCTCCCATTATAATAACTAGTCATTTACACGTGCAATGCACGTCTTAATAAATATGCTTTTTTTAAGTAAAAATTTTGACCTAGTCTAGCCTCGAACCTGAGACATCTTTTATATTAGTTTTGTACAGACAATGCACGTCTTAATAATGTTATTTTTAAAAAATAAAAACTCTGACATAGTGAGGACTCGAACTCGAAACCTTCTTCATATTAGTTGATAAATTCACAAATGACACTAAGGCTTTCTCTCATTATAATATACTAGTAGTTTACACGTGCGTTGAATGTTTTAATAAATATAGTTTTTTAAAATAAAAATTTAGCTGTAGTCTTGATTTGAACCTAGGACCTCCTTTATAATAATTATACACGTGTGTTACACGGATTGGTAGAATGACAAAATATTTACAAATGACACTAAGGTCTTCTCCCATTATAATATTAGAGATTAGAGATAGAGATCATTCATACTATTCGTCATATAAAGGAGACAAGTTTTGGGGAGATACATAATCCATCCTAGATTCCCAACATTTAAGAATTATTGTCTAGACAGGCATAAAAGTAAAGCGATATCAAAATAGCCGATGATGAAATTATTCTTACTACACTTTTCCCAAGTTCGCCATTCATTTGCAATGAAACCACATGCGAGGATCAGACTAAACATCAAAACATGATGGCTGTTTGTAGCGAGTGCAAATGAGAGAGTTTAGGTTTTCTAGTTACAGTTCAGTTTTTGCAAACTTCGAAAAAGCTTCATAACCAGTTCGTATTTTCCTGTACTCAGTTACCCAAAATCAAAACACTACAACATAAATATACACAACTGTAATAAATCGCAAGTTAATTAGATTTCTTCTCTGATTAAAGCTGTGATGATAAAATATTCAATTACATATCCCACAGAATAAATTTTGGCTACCTAAAAAAAAGCGAGAACAAAAATGACTGACAATAATATATTAATACCGAGGAGTTCACAGAGAAATTTCATAATATGCACTGAACAAAAAAGACTGAAATGTTTCAGTTTGAAACAAACATGAGAGAAGAGCAAAGATTTAAACCAAAACAAACTCAATTCCAAAAGATAAAGATGGTTGCGGAAATGCAAGAAACCATTCAGTTCAAATTTCAAGGGGTAGGGTATATCAGATACTAGAAGAAGGGGCTTCTTCTGATGGTAGAAGAAACAGAAAAAGGAAGAGTAAATACTAAAGGAACGAACTGACACAGTTGATCAGCTCTTTCAACAGAGAAAAAAGTTGCTCCAGTTAAAACTTAGCAGTTGGTTTTGGAACCAACTTAACCCGAGTTTACTGCAAAGATGCTCTAGGGGCACGGGATGACCTCACTGGCGTCTTCGAAGGGCTTACCCTGAAACAACAGTCAAGAAGAAAAATTCACTACATTGGATAAACATAATGTTAAGTTTGAGCTTATATGCATTGAAAATCAAGGGATGGTACCTCAGTGGAAGGGATCTCAGAAACAAGCCGCAACAGTTCAAAGCCAAAATGGCACTGTCGGCCTGCACATATATAAAGATAGCAGGAATTACATACCACCTTTAGTCTAGCTCAAAAACTATTGTCAGATAATAAATGGTAAAAATTGGACAACTGGATCTATTTTGAATGACTCCACCAAATTTGAAAACCTTATAGCAACTAATAAGTTTTGGAGACCTAATAGCGAGTACATGTAATTTAAGGGACTACATAGAACTCGCAGAAGAAACAGGGACTTAAAGGGATCATGTTCAGTTGTTGAGTTGTAAAATAGATTCATATATTGCATTTCAAATTCCATGTTTGTCTATCATATTATGAAGTGTAAGACAAACTCATGGATGCACAAATAGTTGCGTAGATAAGCAGACATTTAAAATCCATTAGATTGACATAAGAGCAAAAATATAACATAAAACAATTTAATGTCAGAGAAAAGCTGGACCAGGAATGTTTTTATAAATAACAAGATCTAAATCAATTAAAATTTTAAAAATGAAATAAACAAGTTATATAATAATACACCTGACATTAAAGAAATGTTTTCTATAAACATAAATCCAGTGGACATGATTCCATAAACCAAAATGACACGACAAAAATATAGTTTAGGAAACATAAGTCTATATGTACCCCATAAAACTAGGATACAAAGAAAAAATTATTATAACAATATTCAATAAGTTGCTGTTTAAACAATGTTCGATATGGTTACCTTTATAACAGAAAAAATTTATCACTCATCATAACCATTTTATCTCATTGCATGAGGTCTATATTTAGCAACAATAGAACTATAAAAGAGTTCTATGATCGCGCATTACCCAATTATCAACCCTCAAACATGATAATTAAAAATGTCCGACGATCAAAGGAAAAAAAAAGTACTAAACAATGATGAGAGGTAAAGTGTTCAAAAATTACTGACTTAAAAAGAAGAATAAAAATAGAAGTTCCGAAAAGCAAAAGGCGATGAAAGGAGAAAGAAGCATAACGTGTGAATATATACGAACAATTTTCAGCTGATTCTTTTAATTTGTGAGGAGGTTTAATTGGATTCAAATGACACGAGTAAGGTCTGCTTCAAATTTAAATATTGATTTAGAAGTTCATGACACATGTAAATGCTTTTATCATTGTGTGTGTGTGTGTGTGTTTGTCGCGGGGGGGGGGGGGGGGGGGGGGGGGGGGGGAACCATACTAACCTGCAATTTATATATAGGTTTACAAGTTATATAGAAGTCCTTGCTACCAAATTAGACGAATATAATAAGAGTAATCAATATATCGTTAAATATGTATCCTATAAAGTAGAAGTGTAGCATAAGACAGATTTCCATAATAGACATAAGATACATATTAACCAGGCTCTACATTGTATTTGTTAGAATACAAGTGCAATTTCCCTCAACCCTTCTACAACTTTGAAGTTTTAGCATAGGGGCAGGGACTTTCACATGATATCAGAGTAACTCATGTTCAAATTCCACCAGCTACACAATTTAAATGCGGATTTTTAAAATATTAAAAAAATACCGCAGCGTATTATCCAAGTCTCGGCCCACAATTTGTTGGCCATTTATCTTGTTTCGGCCCATAAAAAATGGGCTCTCAACCTGAGGGGGCGGGCATGTTAGAATACCATGTACAATTTTCCTCAACCCTTCTACAACTTCGAAGTTTTAACTTAGTGGCAGAGACTTTCATGACACAATACACATTGTGTATTATATATTCTGAGAAGTGAGAATAGTGCTCAGCTACATTTGATGGGCTTTTACACACTGACTACTAAATTTCACAAAAACTAAATGCCATGTGAAATAGCAATGGAAAATAATTACCTGAAAAAACTCAACAAATGCTATGCGTGTTGAGTGAACTTGATCTCCGAGAAGCCTCAAGCGAGAGACCTATGCAGAAAGAATTATGCTGAGAAATGATGCCCCTAGGATAATGATCATCTTAAGGAAGATATCAAGAATACTAGGGTGAGGGTGCTGACCTCGCCACAATGATAATCGAAGAAATCCTTCAATTCTTGTTGTGTAACCTGACAGCAAGAAAATATATATGTATAAATATAATTTATAAAAGACAAACACTCAATTTTTTTCCTTTAAACAGTACTACAACCAACCGCATTTCACTGAATAAACTTTGGAATATTCAAAACAGGCCAACAGAAGTTTAAGAAAGCGCTAAGCAAAAGAGAAAGGTAGGGAACAATTATCTACCTTCTTATCAATATTTGTGCAATAAACAGTCCTTGAACACATTTCTCGTTCATCTCGAGACTGTAATCATTCTCGAAAAATTAGAAATTCCTTTTACTAAAATAGTTTTACACAGACAGATATAGAAAAATAATAATCATTATAACAGTCATGACAAAATGACTGAAAAAATGGATAAACAATTAGTAATAAGTATTACAATAATTGACCACACCTGAGGAAGAAATGTTGGATTCACAGGCAATATTGCAGTCTTTGAAGGTAAAACTCTCAGAGGATAGAAGCCCAGCATAGTCCCTCCAAGACTGAGAGCAGCTCTTGCACAGTCTATTAATGAATACAAAAAATCTTTATCAAATATGAGCCAAACCGTGCCAACTATTTCTAATGTAAGATTCACCGGCTATAACTTACACTCGTCAGCAAATTCTATGAAAGCAAATCGAAGAACTGAGTTTGGGTCACCACAAACACGGCAATCAAGTACCTTCAGTTTAGATTTCAAATACACAATAGATTTATTCAGTGAAAATTTAACTCAGCATTATTATAAATACTAACATGCTCAGAGAAGTATTATTCAGCATCAGCTATAAAAGATAATGCACACATAAAGTACGGACATCTCAATATATGCACTTATTGTCGGATATATCTCTGCTACTGCTACTTATGCAAATGGAATGGATGAAAAAGAAATCAATGGTGATAAGCATTCCCATATTTTAACAATAGTATACAAAGCAGAATACATTTGTTCCACAGAGAACACAAAAAAAGAATCTTCAAAATAATGGGGGAAAACAGAAGGCCGGCAGGAAAGATTTTTCTTATAAATGTAATTCAGGAGAAAATAATAGTAAATTTCATTCATAAACCCAATTCATTTATACAATAAACTTTTTTCCTTAAATAGTATTACATATTTTGCTTCTTAAAAAACGAGGATCATACAAAATGGAAATGGAAACATGATTTTAATGGTTTCCTCCATATAACCACATGAAGAAAACAATATTCTCATTATAATACTAACATATCAGAGCTCAAACTTTAATGAGTTTCATATATTCTGACAATCCTCAACCAAGGGGGAAACTGAGAGGCACCCAATCACATGGGAAGAAAACAACCATCCTAAGTCCTCCCTCTAAATCTGCACCATTATGATGGTTCACACAAACACTGAACCACTTAATATAAGGCACATATTGTGTTTCTTTTATACAATACGGTTATGGGGAAAATCAAGAAACCCCCTAATGTTTCCAATTTAAATCACTAACCACAGAGGAGGACAGAGGGGGGTTAGCGAGCGAAAAATAACGTTAGGGGGGGTTCTTGATTTAAATCGGAAACGTTCGGGGGTTTCTTGATTTTTCCCCTATGGTTATTTAACCAAGTATTAAAGTCACCTTCATACCAATATTTCATAACAAAGAACTCCATAACTGAACCACATTATCAATTTATTAACTTAACTACGGAGCTACCAAATAATTAATCATCTCATATTTAGAAAAAGGTCCGCCCATGTTTCTCACAAGCATGACTGTATACTACCAAGTGATTGTGCATAAATCCAATAACATCATCAGATAAAGCAGAGTGCAATCACTAGCAGCTTATCAATAAAGATACAATAACAACACCAAAGCCCTTGTTCCCAAATCAATGGGGTGCTCAGGTATAAGATGCAGAATTTTCATTGGCATGTGCTATTAAGGAATGAATGATGATGGATGAGAAAAAGCTACATATGAATTGACAAATTGCACAGAAAGGTTGATGAAGAAGCATAGGGAATCTCAATGTAGAGTTAGAGGCAATAAGTGGAAGAAAATGAAAGAGACAATAAGATCATCCATGACTTAGAGGCAATCTCCAATTCAGAAGAACATTTTCCAAGAAGTATTGGAACTAAGTCATTCATCGAGAAACATAGACAAATTACTAGCCAGCGTATTGAATCAGGTGTATCGAATCAAGAATTCAAAGAACGTAGGCCAAACCTGATCAAATCTATCATGAACATCCAAAAATGTCCTTCACTCTATTTACTGTTCCAAATCTACTAATCATTCATAGATTTCAAAGTTTAAAACGTTTATCTAAGGAAAGTTCTTACAATAGCAACAAATGTCAGATTTAATATTGAATTTTAAGAAAATGATAAATGATAATTTTCGGTAACCGAGAGATCCTGACTAACAGAAAGTTGAAAAGAAAGGGTTGTCTTAAGAAAAAATGAATTTACTACGAAAAATATGATTTCACTTTAAAGATACAAATGGACCCAAACAGATATGCTGCATCATAAATATGTCGTGGTCAATTACTTTTCTAGAATGAAAACTTCTTAAACTTTAATCAACAATGCTACACCCCACAACGTTTTCTACAACCTTTTTTCTTTACAACCTTAGGTGGCATAGTACAATTTGAGGTCTCTACAACCTACTCTACAATAACCCACAACCTACTCTACAATAACCTCCAATTGTATTTGTGTTGTGCCACCTAAGATTGTAAATAAAAAAGTTGTAGAAAAGGTTGTGGGTGTAGCATTGTTGAACTTTAATATACTATGTTTCATTGTTCGCTTCATGCTTATACTTATTTCAGCACATAGTTCTCCTTAACATTATGTTATGTGCACTAATATAACAATTTACTCAATAGTATAATTCCATTCTTCGTTATGATAAGAGACCTTGATTTTTTTTAACTCTGCATTATCAATTTCCCAAATTTTATTTAGTGTATCCGAACTGTCCAAAGAAAATATATTCAAAGATATTCGAACTGACCAATATCGTTCTATTCTTCAAGAATCTAAACCTACAAGGCATTTATAATTATCAAGCTTCAGTGCTACTCTACTAAAATTGATATTTACAGCATTAATACATAAGAAATCCTTCTATTGATATAACCTGGGTTGGTTTCTCTCGCAACACGAGTTTGAATTTTTTTTAATTTCCCTGCTAGGAACACGTGTTTTAATATGAATCACATTGTTTAGGATAAGTGCTTCGGGTGCAGAAACAACTGAATTGGCAAACCAATAACTACTTATCTAATAAAAGCTGAAAAGCACGGACATGAACACATCAATACATGGTATTTATTAAATGCTACATTGAAATAGGTAGTGTCGTGTTGTGTACATGTGCAGTCATGTGTTTGACACGTCCCCACTAACATGATCACTTATTGAATAGTGAAACACATGGAAATTCAGATACTTCTTTGAATTACAGATTCCCCCGTTACTTCAAAGTAAACCTAACTCTATGATCAAGTTCATATCAGCTTAGGAACACGAAACAAAGAATTACAACACCCAACCCTTGAACAGAAGAAAAACCAATTCTAATCAATTCAAGAAACAAAAGCAGGATTACTGCACCTATAATGTTAAATAAATGAAATTGAAGCAGAAACCAAACAAACTAGAAGATTATGGAAGGCAACAGCCACAGTCAAATCATCGATGAAACTCCATATTCGCAAACTATGTAACAGTTTTCTAATGGATCTGTGCATTATCAAATGTTACAAATTGCAGTATGCGGTGTTAAGTGATTTAACTTTGCCAGCACACCGCATATGCATTTCGTATGCTTTGTTTTTTAATAAACCCACAAAAGGCAGAAAAAATAAGAAAATTTCAAGAGAACAATAATAGGAAAGGTCAGGAAACATAATAAAGAAAAAAATAACCATCGATTATATATTTCTAAGAAGTATGAAACAAAATTCCTAGCAACAATCCATATAAAAACTTCAATTATAATGAACTAAATCATGCATATGTAACAATAGCATAGTCATAGTCTCATATCATAACAAAAAAGTAGAAATTAAATTGCAATTTGGAAAATGAAGAATACAAACTACTATGTGGTTGCTTAATCATTATGCAGACTGTATATACTCAATGCAGCTGCATGACTGAGTCTTTCCTCTATGTTTGGGTCTCATGGTCTAGGTCGGATTCTCCTTAAACTTCATGCAGTCAAACACGGGTGCAAAATTTGGCGCAAAGATAGATTTGCCAATACTCATGTTCTAAAGAACTTTTATCTTAGTACTATCAATTCCATTGATCAGCTTGAAGGGCATGATCCCATTTCCGACTCTTTCAGGATGAAAAGAAACGATTGCAAAAGAGAGTATGCTTCCCTTCTTCACTTGATCACATTAAGTGGGCTCAACGAGCTAAGATTAAATGGCTCAAAGATGGAGACTATAATACCTCCTTTTTCCATAATTTTGCTTCCCACTGTCAAAAAGGCAATCGAATCACTTTCATTGTCGTCAATAACGTCGAACTACATTCTAACACCGATTTTCACTCCGCCTTCCTTTCCTTTTACAATAATCTTATGGGATCTTCTGAATCCCGATCTATTCACCTCGACTGGGCTCAACTTTATGGTAATGAATCTCATTATCTTTCTTGTCTCGAAGCTCATTTCTCCATGGAAGAGATAAAAAGGGCGGGTTTTTTTTCCCATGATAAACGATTCAGCTCTAGGCCTAGACGGTTTTCCTATTTTCTTCTTCCAAAAATTTTGGAATCTCCTTAAAGATGACCTTTACGAGATGTTCTCAGATCTTCATCAAGGTCATATTCCTTTGACCGTATCAACTACGCACACATCGTGCTCATTCCCAAGATCATTGGAGCTAACAAGGTTGCGACCTTCAGACCGACTGGCCTCCTGAACACTATTTTTAAAATCATTATGAAAGTTCTTTCCAACTGCCTTAGTTTGGTTATCTCTCCTCTCATCGACCCCGCTAAGTCGGGATTCATTAAAGATTGATTTGTTCTTGACAGTATGGTGTGTGCCCAAAAGATTATCTCGGGATGCCATCAATCCAATTTAGAAGGCATTCTTTTAAAATTAGACTTTGAAAAAGCTTATGACAAAGTCAATTGAGATTTCCTTTTCGAAATCCTTCTTCACCTTGGCTTCGATTTCAAATGGATCGCCTGGATTCAGTCACTTTGCTGACACATCATCTATTCTCATCAATGGTTCGGAGGATAATAAATTCAAATGCAAACGTGGTATGCGGCAAGGGGATCCAACTTCTTCGTTATTATTCTCTTGTCGGAGATGTTTTTTTAGTAAACTCCTCCTTAATGCTTGGAATGCCAACATAATCGAAGGGTTAGGGGGATTCCATGGTTTTAGGGGTGTCCTACATCTACAATATATTGACAACACGATTCTGTTCGCAAAACCTAACGGATGCTCCCTACGCAATCTTAAACTCCTCCTTTATATATTTGAAAAGATATCTGGCTTGACGATTAATTTCAACAAAACTTTTGTACTTTGGCTAGGAGGGTCCGACAACTGCCAAGCTGAGATCGCCCATTTCTTCAATTGCGCGTCCACTACTTTTCCTATTCTATATCTTGGTATCTCATTAAGATGGGGTAAGTTGCATAAATCGAATTGGAATCCTATGATTGATAAGGTCGAATCCAAACTCAATGTTTGGTTCGGTAGACATCTATCACGGGACGGTAGATTGATTTTAGTTAACTCGATCATTTCCTCTATCCCTCTATATATGATGTCCTTTTTCTACGTTCCCTCATGGGTAATTAAAAAGATTGATCAAATAAGAATAAACTTTTTATGGTCTGGTTCATCTACTTACAAAGCAGGTAGACATCTTTATAATTGAAAGTTAGTTTGCAAATCTAAGCAGGAAGGTGATCTATGTGTTCTCAATCTCAGGAACCAAAATTTGGCGCTGCTTGGTAAATGGTTATGGAGAATTCTTAAGGACGATAATTTGCCCTGGGCATGTCTGGTAATTCATAAAAGTCATTCTCGTCACAAAATTTAAAAATTATTCCTTATTCTCTCCCCTTTTGCTTTTCCCTTTTGGAAGAGAGTGTGGAAGGTTGTCGAACCGTTAAAGTGCAGAATTTTCAAAGTCTGTGCGGATGATCGAAGATCAAAATTTGGACCGACCTATGGATTGGTAATTATAAAATTGCTTCTATATTTTCAGACATGTTCCGGCTAGCTTCCAATCCTCACGCCACTGTGGCGGAGTATACTGCGATTCACAACGATCTCAAGGACTGGAACATCCCTTTCAGAAGATTGCTTCCTCCATCCCTCGTTCCTAAATTCATTGATTTACTTACTGCTTTACAAGCCTACTCCTGGCATCCTAAAGAGGATGTCATTTGGCATTGGTCTACCTCGGGATCATATTCTGTTAAATCTTGTTACAACTTCCTTAACCACGCTGGTGTTACTTCTTTTGCTAATCCTATTTGGAAAAGCATTGTTCCACTTAAAGTAAAAATTCTTACGTGGCTTGCTATTCAGAATAGATTACTTACTATGGAGAATCTCAACAAGATGAATTTGTCTTACACATCATGAGGATGCGAATCATTGAGTTTCATTCATTAATCCTTTATGGACGATATGTATGCGAGCTTGGCAAGTCCATACCCGTCCCAGTTGTGTCGACTCTTGGTGGACAATATGGAGGTGTCATATATGTGCTCAACCATGATGGCTCTCATATGGATTATTTGGAAAGAAAGAAATAACCGCATTTTCTCTAATACATCTCGTTCGATGAATTGTCTTGTCGAAGATGTACTTTTCTTTACGAAGTTCTGGTCTTCGATTTTATCTCATAACAAGGTATATGCACTTCAACTTCATCGTCTTGACGCCACTGCTGCTATCTTTCTCCAATCCACTTTTCTGCCACCTTAAGTTTTTAAACTTATTCTAATTACAAGTTTTTTCTTTTATTCTTTGCAAATCTGCGCTTACACAGCCTTTGGTTATTTTGGTTACTTGTTCCTACTCCAATTCTGTAACAGGTGGTTTTGGTTGCAATGGGCTTGGTCTATCACTTATGTGAAAGTCCACTATGCTTATTCTATTATGTCTTTTGGTTGCGTTAACCTCTCTTCATCATTGTTGTATTTTTTGAAAGCAAGCCCACATTTATCTGGTCTTTCTTGTTATGTTTGTAGCTTTTATAAGACTATTGTGCTCCGCTCTTTATGTTCTTATGTTCTTATAACTGTATTTATCTTTCTTGTTTCCTTAATCTTTGTCTTTAATTCTTCTGTCATGCTTGTTGGCTTTTCTTTTCCTGGCTGCTTCTATACCTTCAGGTATCGAGTACAGGTTGCTTTTATGGTGTTGTTGGGGATTGTGTTTCTGCTTCCCCTACGGTTGATGCTATCCTAGTTTTCTTGCTTTTATTTTTTTCGAGTACAGGATATTGGAATTATGATGGCCTCCTTCCTTTGTCAATGTTGTCTTCTCTCGCTGCCTGCTATCTTCCCTCGCTGCCTGCTATCTTCGCCGGCCTAAGTTCTCCGCTGGTGGATTGATTTTAATCTTCCCCAGTCTCTTCTGGTGTTTATTCTTTATATTGTATTATCAATGTTGTTGCAAATTTCTGATTTGTTATGTCTGTTGTCTAGCAGTGTGCGTGTTGTATTCATTTTTTTGTGACGTTTTACTGCTTGTAAATCGGTCCTTTGTATATAACTTTCATCTCCTTATTTATATATAATTAGTTGCGGGTTGGAGTCCTTTGACTCTATCCTATTTATTAAAAAATAAAAAAATAATAAAAAAATAAAAAAATGCAGCCGCATCACTACTATGAAAACCACACATTGAATATGCCGAGGTATAGCAGTTTGTGCCAAATAGGAGGTATGCGCGCAAAATTTCCACAAATTTGCACCCTGTATTGCATATGCAGACATACACCACATATGTCCACGGTTTATAATACAGAATTATCCATTTCCCTTTATTCTAAGTTTACCAAGAAAATGGTGGGATACCCCTCCACATCTCAATTTATCCAAGCAAATGAAATTTGCATACGACAATTTAGATCCAATTTAAAGAACATACTTGACCACAAGTATTAAACAATGCAGCAAGCTGCTCTTCAGTGACCTGAAATTTACCAATCAAAGACATCTAATTAGCAAACGGCAAGAGAAGACAAAATAATATTTGTCGATATTCAATCAGACAATCCGAGCATCTATGACAACAAAAAAGCGAAATTAGAAAGGTTTCAAGCTGGAGAACTCACATTAACATCTATATCTGACACATATACAGTTCGCCTAATACAATCCTCCTTTTGAACCTTCTGAACCCTTTCATTAAACCTTCTGCGCCCTTGATTGAAACCATTTCTCCTCTGGAAAACAATAAACATCAATCTCTCCCCCTTAAAATACATTTTTCCAACTCAAAACAACAAGAAGAAACAACAAATCATCAGAAAAAGAAATAAAATAATCAAATTAAAAATTAAATTAAATTAACTTAAAATTTTAAAAATCCATTTCATATATTTTCTTTCTAGTGCATTAGCCAATTAAAAGAAAAACAGTAAAATCAAAGGGTAAAAAAAAATGTAAAACCCTAAACCCTTCACCCAAATAACAATTAATCAAAAGCACCGATTTTAAACAGAATTAAATTCTACTCCTTGTTATTGATGGAGAATTAAATTCTCCTCTGCTGAGTCTGCTCTAGTAATCAATAAAGATCAAATTTGGATCCAACCATACAAAAGAGAATTTAATCAGAGCTATCATCTTTCCTACCAAATCAAACAATTAAACATATATATATATATATATATATATATATATATATATATATATATATATATATATATATATATTCAAGAAAATTAAATTAAATTAAACATCATACTCTGCGATTATGGGGATGCGGATGCTGATTAAGATTCCCGGGTCCATCGACCCCCAAAAATCCCTTAAAATAGTAATTAAACCCCGCAATCAAGTTCGAATTATACTGATCAGGCGAAAACACCGGCGCATGCGGTGAAAGCTTCGCCGCCGGTTTCGATTTCGGCGCGGATTTTGAGGACGGCACGAACTCCTTCGCCGACGGGTTCAATTTCGATAAAAGATCCACCAATTCCCTCACTCCACGCTTCAACTCCCGATCCTCGTCGCGATCATCACGATCGCGATCGCGATCAAGGTGATCGTGATCGTGATCGCGACGATCGTGATCAGCTACAGCCGCCATTGCCGAATTCGAGAGAGAAAAGGTGGGATTTTTATTAGTGAGGTTTCGGAATCTATACGTTGGCTATAAAAAGGGAAGTTTTTTTCTTTCTTTCCTTTTTTTTTCCTTTTTAAAGAGAGAGAGAGAGATGAGGTTGTTACTACGTTGCAACGAAGGGAGACAAATGGAAAGGGACTTTTCGAGGGAGGGGGGATTTGTAAAAAATGGCTGACTAATAAGATTTATTACAGCTACTGTTAATTAAGGTTGACCAAGAGTTGAAGTCAGATTAGCTGAGGATTAATAGCAACTACTGAGGCTTTGACTCGACTTGTAGCTGAAGAATGGTGTTTAGTGTGATTTTTGGGATTAGTAGGGAGTTAATTAGTGTTTTTCACATTCCACCTTAGCAATTTGGTAACTCTTGTAGGATCTCGTAAATTAAATTGTATTTATGAGATAACTAACTTTGTTGGAATAGGGGCAAATTTAGACGTAAGAATTTTATGGAGGTACCTCTGCGTCAGGTTGCGAACATGTCAAACTTTTTATCTGCTCGAACAATGGGAAGATAAGAAGATGCGATAACGTCATTTTCCTTTATTCGGCTTTGTGCCTCTTGTGGGACTGGCAAGCATCATGATCAAAAGCAACCATTTTTATACATGAGGACATTATAGTAGTTTAAGATTATACCACAATCATAGAAAAAAATTGGTCACTATTATTTAAGAGTAGAATGCTCACAAGTAATTCATTGTCCTTTCTTTCACGAGAAGTAAATATACATTTAAAATTAGTGAACATTATTAAGCGTATAGCTTGACTTTATCACAAATAACACGCGGGCGCTTAGCAAAGCATCAATGTCATGATTAATAACTAAGCTTGTCAACAAAGTGATGTTATAATAACTAGACCAACGAACCTTTTCAGACATTGTAATACAACTGACTCGTCTAGCAAGCTCAATTATACAAGAGTACAGTTAATTCTCACTAAATATCAGCAACAATACATCAACAACATTAAAACATCAATTCAAGGGGGGAAAGAATTCTCGAAGCACAAGAACCAGTTAATCACAGTGATTCCCGGATGCCCTTTGAATAAATAAGGCAGATGGGGTATCAGCTGCGAACATATTTACATCAAGGTTCGGATGTTAAAAGTTATAGCATACACACAAGAACTATGCAGAATATAGAAAGACAAAATTGTTAATAAATAGGAGCAAGGTAAGTTCTTATTGTCCGAATTGGGAGTTGAAAGCGAGGGCCTCATGGTATATGAGCTCCTTCATCTGTTCTTCTGAGATTGCTTGCTGCTCAAAGTCAAAGCTAAAGGGCATCGTGCACACTGGCTCATCACTCTCATCATGCAGAGATTCGAGATAAGGATGCCCTAGAGCTTCTTCAACTGCATACCACATAGTTAAAAACAAAAGCAGGGGATATCGGATAATATCATGCTAAACATATCAAAGAAATAAATAGATAAATAAAAAAATAAAAAGAATACTCTTCATACAATCTACGCATATTACAGAAGAATCCTATAGTGTGAAATATATTCGCTCTCCGCTTTGTGATTCATAGAAAGGAATCTGACCTATGCGTGCACCTCAAGTGGGATGAATGATCCCGATGTGTGGACTACATGATACCTTAAAGTGTGCTTTAGAGTGCAATTATGCATGGAAACATATGAAACAAATTTTGAAATGGCTTGCTTCAATTTATTTTTTATTTTTTTAGAAAAAAGACTAAAAATAGTTGGGTATAATTTCTTCTAGACAACTGAAATACTGTCTCCAATTGCTGGGAGTGAGAAGGAAACAACTAAACATTCTCTCCCGTCTCTTTTCCCAACTCAAGGAGGTGAAAGTCAAAAAAGATTAAGAGGAGTTAAAAGCACAAGTCAAATATGCTGACATGAGTTAGAAATATCCATACCAACAACCACTTAATAGCAAAAGGGACCCTAGTTAACTTCACCCCTCAGAAACCAATGGCAAACACACGCAAGGCTAACAAACATGGGCGTATCCGAATTTCAAGGGGACCTAAGCAAGTTCTCAAATTGAGCTTTTTACAAGTTGACAAAATAAAAATGACAAATTATTTAAATGCAAACAAACTTGGAGTCTTAATGGAGAAACTATTTAAATGAAAACAAATTTATATATATGCTTCCAAAAAAAATTAATTGATAACGTATGCATTTTACATGAAACGACTCATGACAAAAAAAAACTCTGACAAACTCTAAGGAAGACGCGGCAGTGATTTTATTCTGAATTGTATGTTATCTAAGATGATAGAAATGATGAATGAGAGAATTAAAGAGGAATAGAACAAAAAAAATTATGTTCAAAACATACAAGCTAACACACGTTGAGTTTGTGTACATTAAAAGGAAATATTGAGCTGATATGATTGAAGTATATGAATAATGCTATTTGAATACTTTCATGAATATGAATACATTTTGGTTTTATCAAACGCCCCTTATATTTTTTTCTTTTCTTTTTGAAGGCAACTCTAGTATCCTTTCATCAACATATACAAAATTTAAAAGAAAGGGAAAAGAAGCAAAGCAAACATGTATATGCACTTGAAGATTACATTATCGCAAAAAGGTAAATATGATACATTAGAGAACACGGTCAAAATGAATGAACTGATGATGAATAATACTAGTTGGAAGCTTAAAATGTAGAATAACCATATGCACTTGAAGATTTGGTTAGAAATTTATCAACACACGCAAATATGATATATCATAGAATATTGAAAAAATATCATTGAGTGGCATGCATGGGCTAAGTGAAAAATAATATTAAATTCATAAAATGGTAAAATGGTATGTATGACTGAAAAATATTTATTTTAAAAAATAAAAAAATGATTGAAAAACTAATTAGCCCACGTAGGTTTCGAACCTGCGACCTTTGCATTATTAGCACGACACTAACCAGATGAGCTAAGAGCATCTGTAGTCGTTAGACTCAAAATTGCCAAATTTTGGCTTTTAGAAATAGGAATTTTGAGTTGGTTTGTAGTCGTTGAAACCCAAAATTTGGTTCAACGGTGGATGATCGATTTTTTTTTAATCTCAGTTGTTGGTTTTAAAATAAAAGAAAACCCAAATCATTTATTAAAAACACAAAATTTGTATACATACGAACACATAATAATTCCTATAGTCCCATTCCATCTCATCCCTTGATCAAATAATCAAACCAATCTCAAAGTAACTTTAGATGCATAATTAATCCTATAGGGTGTGTTCCATAGGAATGAAATGGACCAAAGTTTGGGCCAAAATGTTGAGACGCAACATCATATTGTGTCCATGGCGATTTTTCCAATTTTTTTTATTGGACGCAAGACCTTGCGTCCGAAACATTCTGCGGATTTATTTTTTTGTCAGACGCAAAATGATTTTGCATCCGACACATTTATTATAAAAAAAATTGATCAGAAGCAAGATCATCTTGCATCCGACCTGTGTTTTTATTTATTTTTTTAAATTCCATTCTTCAAATGCAAGATCATCTTGCGTAGGAAACAATTTTTTGAGAACAGACGCAAGATGATCTTGCGATTTCTATATTTGAGAATTTCCTATTTCTTCTCTCAAATATAGACGGCTACTGTTGCGATATTTCCAAAATTTGAAAATATAGCGAACGACTACAATGTGTCATTGGTTATATTTTCCAAATTTTGGAGATATAGCGAACGACTACAGATGCTCTAATTGGCCAACTGTTGTTTCAAATTTTAGATAATACAGTGTAAACGTATCTAAAATTAATTACATTTTTTAAAACATTGTAAATACTTAAAAAATATGGGGCCCTATCAAATTTGGGGCCCAAAACAGTTGTTTGTGCTGCTTAGACCCAGATCCACCCCTGCTAACAAATTTACCCATCCTCTTTAGGGCTGCAAACGAACCGAGCTATTCACGAGCTACTCGGCTCGAGCTCGGCTCGTGTCGAGCTCGAGCCGAGCTCGAGCTCGAAAGCGAGCTCGATATGTAAACGAGCCGAGCTCGAGCTTGAAGGTACGTGGGTTTTAGGCAGAAGCTCGCGAGTATTCGGCTCAAACTTGGTCAAAGTTCGGTCAAAGCTCGGCTCGTGTCGAGCTCGAGCCTGAAAGTGAGCTCGATACATAAACAAGCCGAGCTCGAGCCTCAAGGTATTCGGCTCGACTTGGCTCGTTTGCAGCCCTAATCCTCTTTTTTCCCTCAGAATTCACTCATCCTCTTGCTATCGACTTAGCATGCTTTCAACCAACATACAAACACTGGCGTTCATCTTAGAACTCAACCCCAAGAGTACAGGTTAGCTTGTCATGAAATTGACCTTTACAAGCAAACTATAAAAGGGAAAGTTAACACAGGTGAAAGTACCATTCTAGACCACCTACACCAAACTTCAGCACATGCCAAGCTAGACTTATCACAAGAGTCATTCTCAGTGCTAAGCTTGTTGTTATAGGGGATTTGCCTGAGATTCTCTTCAAGGATCATTTTATTCAAATATGACATAAATTCCACTGAATCAACTATTTCCGAATTCGATGAACAGCTTGGTGCAGGTTAAATGGTTCATCAAGTTCATTTATTTAACTTACAGAATCCAGCACAAGCTTCATTTTATTGAGATAGTACCATTTGACTATTCATAACCTACAAGTCAAGTTCAAGCAAATTTGGGAGAAGCCATAAATCAATGAAGAAGTAAAAGTTTATAAATACACACCAAGGATTGAAGTCTAAATAGCTTGAAGAGAATACCCACTGTGGCTGCAGCAAAAGCACATCCCTCCAATATTTATACGAGGGGACATGAGATCCATGTAAAACAGAAATCAAAACTAGATAGGTATTTTAAGCAATATTTTTTCGTAATTTGGGTATATGTTGTGTATATCTAAGAGAATATCCTTTGTATGTCTCTAGGGTATATATTCATAAAATCTAGAACATGTAGGAATATATTCAAAAGATATATCTGGAGAATATGTCCCATCCAAGATAAAATGAGAACTATTTTCCAAAATTATCTTGGGGTGCTAAGTACCTAATAGACTCTTTGTAGATATTGAGAAAGAGCAATTTCATATAATATAAGAAGTATCTTCCAGTATCCTATTTTGCGTTCTACCCTTTATCGTATAGCTATGAGTTTCTAGTTCCTCAATATTTTTCAAAATATCTCATACTATATGCTATCTACTCGTGTCCTTTGGATCTTAGCAACTACTATTGATGTTAGGGGCAACTTAATATGCAATAACTTATTTTAAACCCGACAACCCAATAAAAATAATAAAAACAAGGTTTTAGGAAGGTCTGAAACCACCCAAATCTAATTAGGCATGGCTTTTTATTATTTTACCAAAACTTGTCTGGCTCAGATCCTAAAAAACTTGAAACCCAAACCACAACTGAATCTTCTGAAAAAGTTAATTGACGACACCTGAAATAAGGATTGTTCCATGTCCATGTACCTAGGAACAAAGCTTCAAAATTATAAACTCTCATTGGAAAGAATGCAACTTTATTGAACAATCAGGTATTCCTATTGTTTCTAGAAAGAGAACAAAAAAAAGACAATTATAGACTTCTAATATAAACCCTTACAACCCGCCCATTAGGGGAAAGCCAGCTTGAACTAACCATCTTGAAACCCGACAAGTGAGTTTCAATTCTATTAAAATCCGCCAAAGTTTCAATTTTCAAGTCAGCTTTAAATTTACTAAAAACTGGCCCAGTCTGGCCTATGAACACCCCGAGATCAAGCTATGCGCCTATACCTAGGCTAACTTGTTTAACTTCAGTATCATGCAGTACCATCTTTTGAGGTAAGTATCATATTGTGTAGAGTAACCACTGCGATGATTAAAGAGTATCAGCTCAGTCTCGGCCAATATTGATACTATGCTTAAGATTTAGAGAAAATCTCAAACAGACTATGAAACTATTATGTGACTTGTAAGGAAGGAAGAAGGTGGGGGGATTAATGTCGTTCGATAATTGTGAAAAATGTGTACCTTTGTCACACTAATTTGGGCAGCTTGGCAGATTAAGATGCATGCAATTGATATGTTCACTATTTATGATGTACAAACATATTCGAGTGTTATCTTCCATTGTCAATCTGTTAATGCTACAAACTAGAAAGTGACATGGTTCTACATTTGACCCAAATTTATATAAACCAAGTGGAAAAGAATCGCATAAGCATTTGATGCATGAAAAAAAGTAAGCATGCATATGCATTAGATGGATGAAAAAGAGTAAGAAAGCATAAACATTAGAAGTATGAACAAGAGTAACCATACCTGTAATTCTTTGTCTTGGATCAAAGGTCAACATCTTTTCAACGAGATCAATAGCTGAAGGGTGAACTTGAGGAAACTTTTCACGAAACGATTGTCGTACATGACGAGGAAGTTGCTGAATATATCTCCTTGCATTCTCATTTACAAATCCCAAATCAGAATCATCTGGGGTGCCAATGAGCTGCATGATCCAAAATAAATTACTAAAGCTGAAGAATTAATGACAACACGCAAACATGCATTCCTCTTCTGCTATGATCTAAATGGAAGGTGTAGACAAAGACGTGATTTTATGCAAGCACAAGTGCATATGTGCTAATCAATTCAGCATAAATCTAAAATATGATTGAAATTCAGTAACTATCAACACAGGTTCAATTAGAAAATCCGCAAAGAGTTTTAACACATAGTTCTAGTGAAAACTACTTGTTTACTACACAAACAACTATGTTATGTTCCTCTGAATACTTCCTTGCCATGGACAATGACAACTAAGTAACATCAATGTAATATGAAAGCTACAGAAAATTAGAAGTAACTTCAATATCATTAAGTAATTTCATCAAACTGTTCCATGGAGCAAGGTAGCTAATCTCGGTCGAGAACAAGAAAAGACTCGAAATCATCTCGGTTTAGCACCTAGCAGATTCTTTTTTTTTTTATAAACGCCTAGCAGATATTATATTTGCCTAAAAACTCAGTACTTGCCAACAGGCCTGACACTTGACTTTTTTTTGCAGCAGCCGGCACTTAAATTAACAATGAAAGAAGAGCAAAACGACATTCAACAACTGAAACCAAAGAGTGATAATGTATTATTGGTGCTATTACCCAAGAGTAGGTATAAGAAAGTGAGAGAGACAACGTGACTGCCCGCAATAGAGAGAGATTTAAAATTGTATGTATTTGAATAGCTTAGAATGTTTAAAATTTTTACTATATAGTATTATATGTTAAAAACAAAATATTTATAAAACAAGATATTTTTGTTCATGAATATGAAAAAACACAAAAGGTTATTACAATATATTTTATAATTCATAACTATTATGCATTAAATGTTTGTTTTAAGATTAAAATATTTAACTATTTATATAATTTTCAATTAATTTTTAAACACTTCAGGAAGCCGTTACCAAAAATCCCGACCCACTGAGATGAAACAACCAGTATCTCCCAGAAATCCGATACCAACACCAAATTGAACATCCGACATGATACCCGAAACCAAGTCCTGGTACCAAGCAATGGAGTACTCGTATAATTCTTGCCATACAAGTAGCACTGTCACATTAACCCGATTCCCAGACCCGACCCGTAGGCAGTTAAAGTCGGTTTTTGGAATTAATCGGTCTAGGAGCGATTAGTGATTAATTGGAAAATAATCGAAAATTAAATCGGAAAAATCGTTATATATATATATATATATATATATATATATTATAGAGAAATGCTCAGTTGAAAACGCAGATGTCGGTGAAAAAGTGGAAAACCACATAGACCGTTGTTGGAAACAACGGCCTAGGTTATAATTGAAAACGCAAATGTTGTGAAAACCCGTGAAAACAACATAGGAAACAACGGCCTAGGTTATAATGCATTTTCAGCCACACAAATTTGTAACACTTCAATGGATGGACAAATGAATTTCAAATGATTTAATTTTACATATTTAGACTAATTTAGATGTGTAGATCAATGTGAACGGTTCGGATCGTCGATACGAAGGAGGGAAGGCCGAGTGCACACGGAGGGGTAATGCACAATAGAAGATTTTTCTATATATATATATATATATATATATATATATAAAATTTAAAAATATATATCCTCATCATGTAGCAACCCTAAATCCTAACATAAAACTATTATGAGATTATCAAATAGGAAAATATAGTTATAGAGAAAGAAGACTACTTGGTTTGAGCTGAGTTTGGATTCTGGATGTGAGTCGGGTCAGATTTGCTGGTCGGTTCCATCAAACAAAAATAATCGGGATGGTGGAGCTGCGCAAGCAGAATGAGGAGGAGGTGCAGTAGATGCGGGCCGGATCAAGTATGCGACGGCGCAGGAAAGCGATGGCGAATCAAGTTTGGATTTGCTCGAGGAAAAAGAAGAGAATCAGTTTGGGTTCGAGTTTGTGTGAGGAAGAAGAGAGCGGCGACATGTCGGGTTTGAGTTTGCGCGAGGACCAGAAGGGGTTTGAATTTTGGATTTGGATTTGAGTTTGGACCAGATTAAGCCCAAATAATGCAAACGAGCATAAAAATTAGAGGATATTTAATCGGTTAATCAGCCACTTAAAATCGGCTGATTAACTACTAATCGGCCGATTATACCCGATTAAATTGCTAACTATTGAAATATTAAAATTAATCGTTTAGCCTCCGATTAGCGATTAATCGGGCGTAAATAAGGATTTTAACTACTTAGCCCGACTCAGACCCTGCATTGGACCAGAAATGACTCGATCTATACGGGTCCGGATCCTAAAATAAGACCCAATGCACTTTCGGATCTGGGTCTGGGTCTGGGTCCGCTCAAAATAGAACCGACCGGGACCCGGACACGTTAAAAATACCTTTAAAAATATGAAATTTGAATAATAGTGTTATAGGGATATACATATAAATAGTAATTGTTGAATATAAATGTGTAAATATAATATTTATTCATTTACTTAAGTGCAAAAATTGTTGGAACTGAAGAATATCGGGTGTAAAATATTAGCGTGCAAATATTTATTCCCCGCTATCGGACCCGATGGGTAGACTTTTTTAACTAGGACCCGGACCCGGTTCTTGCAGGTCCGGGTCCGGGTCCAATTTTTGGACCCGTGAGGTATCGGGTCCGGGTCTGGGTAGTGGAAAACCCGACCCGATAGGACCCGATACCAGCTTTGCATACAAGTTCAGTACAGGTTCAACTAATGGTCTTTCTGAATAGTTGCAGAAATCAGAAAACACCAACATAAGGTCCATAAAGGTGAAACAATCATTTTAACCAACAGCCAAATAACAATAAATATGTTGCAAAATATTGGAATGTGGACAGGCCTTATCCCTAGCATTCCATGATGGCAACAGTCTACAATAAAGGAAAGGCTAAAAAAAGGAAAAATCGGTGCTACATAAAATCGTCAAGAGTTTGACGCAGATAAGAAATTTAGATAAATACATGACACGGAAGAGATTAGTTTGACCTCCATGAGCAAACGTAGTTGGTGGACATGGTCCCTCCCAGGGAATAAAGGCTTCCGGTCCATTAGTTCCATAAAAATGCAACCCACAGACCATACATCAATTGCTGCAGTATATTCTGAAGAATTCAACAATAGCTCTGGCGCTCGATACCATCTAGTAACAACATACTCTGTCATGAAATCAGTTTCTGCAGTAGTACGAGCAAGCCCGAAGTCACAAATCTTCAGATCACAGTTTGCATTCAGCAGAAGGTTGCTTGGCTTTAAATCTCTATGAAGGACATTTGCTGAATGAATATACTTCAAGCCACGGAGGATCTGATACAGAAAATACTGCAAGGCAGAAACAGATAAAACAAGATAACTGCTCAGCAACAAGTATGCAAGAACGGGAAACTTATGTAAGGTTTACCATTAAGGTATTAAGAAAACTAAAAAAGCTTCAAGAACCAACTTAGCTATTTTCAAATTTAGAAAAAAAAATTGGTTCATAGATTCAGAAACAGATAAAACAAGGTAACTGCTCAGTAACAAGTATGCAAGAACGGGAAACTTATGTAAGGTTTACCATTAAGGTATTAAGAAAACTAAAAAAGCATCAAGAACCAACTAAGCTATTTTCAAATTTAGAAAAAAGTTTCGGTTCATAGATTTTTTTCATCCAAATTCATAATGAATGTGCCTGAGCTTTCAGTATTGGACAAGCAAAATGATATCTGATTCACCAGGCTAATTCAAAAGAAATATATTTAGAGATGATAAATTACCATTACCAGATAAATGATAGAGGTGAGCAAACTGTAAGTAAATTATTTCTTGTAACTTGTAAGAGTTTTTTCCATACCCACACCCCAGATCTTTGCTATTTCCATATTCCCACCCGAATTCTTCATATTTCCATATTGCCACCTAAATTCCTTGTAGTGCTTCCAAAAAACTACCTAAAATTAGTTTTTCCATTAATTGTTAGGAATATACTTTAAATATACTTCTTATTGGGTCCAAACCCAATAAGAATAGTATTTAATTCCCTTACTACCCCTAACCCAACCATCTTCCTCACTTCTCTTCTTTCATCAACTTCAATTCCTCCATTAATGTCTCATTTCTCTACAATAAAATCTTAGCCTAACTCATCTTCTCCATCTCCCATCCAATGCATGTTTCCACTCTCTTAAAAATTACCACACCTAACTTCTTACCCATCAAAGTTTAATGGCCCCCAAAGATTTCAAAGAAATAGGAACCCAAGATTTTTAGTTGGGTAAGTTTCAGAATAATTGTAGTTTAATGGTTACTAGATATGTTTTAGCAAGAGAATTCAAGAAAATTGAAAAGTGTTGCTTGAGTTCTCGTTGGTTTTTCTTTTCTTTTCTTTTCTTTTTCTTTTTTTTCCCTTTTTTTCCTTTTTTTTGTTTGAGAAAACAGGGTTCTCTTTTGTTTGAATAAAGGAGAAAGCTAAAGGGCAAACGGTGATTTTATGGAATCACCATATTGATTTTAGGTGGCAATATTGAAATATGAAGATTTTGGATGGTAATACAGAAATAACAAAGATTTCAGGCGTGGATATGGAAAAAAACATTCCAGTAAAAATACGGATAAAGATGTCACATACAGAAATCTAAGCGCATCATATCAGTGCATTGCTTCCAATGTTAAAAATATGTGAATTTTGAAAAGAAAAAAATCTGAATAATTTCTAGACTCAAAGCTATAGACCCAACTAAGAAATTATGCAGGGTTTAAAAGTTTCTAAAAGTTATTCTTATGAAGATAGACAAGTTTGCAGTAATAAACTTCAGAGGAAGAAATTTCATAACTTGTTTTGATCAATATAAACTATGAAGTGGAGTGGCCCTAGAAAACTGTGTTATTAAGTAGACAGAGATTGCAAAATGTAACAACCACTTGTAAGAACTGAAACCCAAAATGAAACGAAATATTGATCAGCAAGGCGAAGGCAGAGGAAAAGGCTATATGGCTATCTCTTCTCCAAAATTTCCACTAAGTAATGGAATTACCAGTCTCGCCATTATCTCCTACTCACTGTTCATCATTCACGAGTTAGTGATATAGTTTTGCTAGAGCAATACCGAATTTCACTCAAACCAATCAAGGAAAAATTGTGACAACACCTTCCAAAAAACTTCATCATGGCCAACAAACTTTATTGCGAGCCAAATGGATCAAATAAGTTCATTTCTGGGACTTGTGTTTCTTGAACTCCATCCACTTCAACTAATCACTTTGGCCAAACTACAGATCAATTAGTAGTTTCAAAGATAGTGTGGATATGAAAATTTAGTCCCTTAAGTATTGTTCTTCCTTTTAATAAATAATAAGAGTAAAGTCATGAATCCCCCAAATGTTTGGGTTCGAAATTAAGAAATCCCCAGCACTTTAATTTCACTTAGCACCCCACCCCGCCGTTATCTCTCTCATTGTTGGCGTTAAATTCTAATTGTGTAATTACCAAATTACCCCAACCGGATATAAAAACACATTTTCACTTATTAATAAGGAAGGGGGTAATTAGGTAATTACACAATTCAAATTAAACGACAAAAATGAAAGAGATTGCAGTGGGGTGGTAAATGAGTGAAATTTAACAGCAAGGGGTTTCTTAATTTAGGACCTAAACGTTGGGGGTTTCATGACTTTACCCCTAAATAATATCAACAAGCAAATAACTACAATTTATACTTCCAAAAACATCATTCTCCATTAGGAGCAAGTTCAACTAAATTACCTACAATTGTTAGCTAGATTGTTAAGGATCTAGGAACTAATTTACTGAAATAAAATCAAGCAAAGAATATTCATCCTCTAATGCTCTTTTTGAGGAAGATGACAACCTGACAATGTTCCTCCGATAAAGCTTGATTGGAGCGAATTATCTGATGAAGATCAGTGTCCATCAACTCATAAGCAATGTACACATCGTTGAATGATCCCCTTACTGGAGGGGGTATTATATCTCTAATTGCGACAATCTGTTTCAAAAATAGACATGATGAAAAATCAGAAATAGTTGAACAGGAGCGATTTCATTTAATTGAGCAAACAATACACAGAGTAATATTGCGAACTATAATGCTATCCATTGATCAACACATCATCAATAACTACATGTTTTCCTTTTCACGTGCATTTTAGACAAATTAAGCATTGAAATTGGTTAAAACATGCCTCAATAACCAATTAAAAGAAGAGGAGAAAGTAATACAGTGGTGGTAAGTTAAAACTTAAAACTAAGTTAAAAGAATTTCAAGCTTTCAACTCTTCCGAAGATGATTGAAACGTATTGGAGATGTCAAAGATAGTTGTGGTAAGAAAAATTGAAATTGGATCTGTGATCGGTGAGTGGAAAGGACAGTCAAAGACTGCAAGCAAAAACACTATGAGTACATTTTAACTGCTGTCTTTGACGGACTATAAAGGACATGTAAATTTGCTGACGGCTATTCAACAGCATCAATACTGCCTGTAATTCAACCTGCACAAAATTCATGATTGGCACACCAATTTATGCGCATTGAGGCTTATTCATTTACCTGGTTATTGGCGTGCGATAAAGTACATAGCATTTCTGGATATTTGGTATTCATTATTCAATCTTGCAACCAAATTTTATCCCTATCTATTATGATGGCTTGTGAGCATAAGTGTAAAATTCGGCTGACCTCCATTATTAGTCTAAAACCTAGCCTTTTACAATCTTAAGCTTTCACTTCAAAGTGGCCACTAATAGGGTATCAAGGAATTGAGTTTCATCTAACAATCAAAGTGTTACAGACAAGGTGGTAAAGCATTAGATTCTAGAAGTCTAAGATTTGACCCTCATGTTTTAATCGGAATTTTTTTTTCTTTCATCCATTTTGTCTTCCTCATTTGTGTTAATCCACATGGCAAGAAACACAAATGGCATTGGATCGAAACGTTTCTTGAGGTTGTAGATTAGAAATTCATTGTAAGGAAATTAACTTCGATTTTTGCCATGAGTAAGTGCTAAACTAAAAATATTAATACTCATTGTCGGGTACAAACTAAAACATTTTAGATCTTTTATGTCAAAAAGTATCTATTTCCATTTCCATCAAGTGGAGCATGCAATGTTTGCAAACTATGAAGCAAATACTTCAATTTGGTAGCTCTGTCGTGTCAGACACTGAGACACAGGAACACAACACACTTGTTATTTTAGTGTAGTTTTCAAAATTTTGTTCGTTATGTCATCTCGCATCATGACCGTGCAGGCATGCTCGTGTCCATGTTACTTAGTTCGCAAACTTGGATGTAGTTAAGTTTACAAACTTGGATGTAGTTATTAAATCTGAAAATATATAACTCATGAAAGCACATGCCTGGAGCAAGCCCACTGGTTAGTCCAAGACCATTGACCGACAGGTTCAACCCGACCCCACCACCGGTAACCCACCGTCAAATGACATGGCATGCAGACATGACAGAGCTGGTTGAGCGGGGCATTATGAGTGAACACATACCTTTTAAACCCCAACCCCCTATAAAAACCACTTCCCTCCCTCCCTCCTTCTCACGGTATTTAAAACATACATTTCTCGAACCACGTATGCTAGCCCTTTTATTACCTCTTCCGACAATACTTTAGGTATTAGAAAAGACTTGGTCACACTGTGGCCCCCATCTGACCCTTTGTCCTCTTTGCACGACTCACCTCCAGAACCCCCCCCCCCCCCAAAAAAAGACGAATTTTTTTCCGTGCTGACCCACCTTTTGAAAATATTAACCAATCTGACCCACTTTCAAAAATATTTACCTAACTAACCCAGATTTGGGACATGTCAGCATTAACCGCTATTGGAAACAACAACATAGATTATTTATATGTTGTTGTTTCCAATAGCGGCATCTCTATAAAAAAAATTCACATACCGCTATTTGGAGTAACGACATTGGCTAACTTCTTCCCTATCTCACTACTCTCTGACTTGGATTTTTTTTTGTAAGTTTGAGAAAATCTTATAGCTGACGCCGCTATCGCCAACAACGGCATTCGCATTGCTGATGCCGTTGTTGGAGATAGCGGCATCAGCTATAATAGCGATTACATATAAATAGAGACCCCCTCTTCTCCTTCCCCTTTCACTTTAGATCTTTCTCTATCTCACTCCCGAACCCAAAACCCTAAAACTCTCAAACCCAAAATCCCACAATTGTTTCCTTTCAAACTTCATATCTCCTACTTCCATTTTCCTCTCTCACCGAAATTCAACTCCCTCATTCTCAAAATCTCCAACATTGTATTGGGTCATCTCATTCTTCATCCACGACGTATTAACAAACTATCCAAGAGATCACTTCTAATTTGAAGGTATTTTTATAACCATATGTTATATATATATATGCATAGGTTATGCTTGTGAGTAGTTAATGACTTGAATATGTGTCCATTTATGTTTACGTATGGAATATGATATACCTATTTGATTAGATATTTTGGGGGTGAAATAATTAGAGATCCGAAGATTGGATATTGTTATAGCGAAGTTGAACAGGTCATAATTTGGGCTCCTCGTAACTTTACAGACAACTAGTAGATAATATATTTGAAGTTACGAATTGAGACAGAGGTGAATGGAGTCTCAAAATCAAAGTCCGTTATGCTGTAAGTAAAGGTGGACAATATTTTATGGTGGTGCCTGCAGGGGCGTAGCCATGCAGTCCTGAGGGAGTGCGGCTGCGCCACCTGGAAATTGAAAAAAAAATCATTACATATACATAATTACATATATAGTAAATAAAAATAAATTAAGGTGTTATGTGTAAATTTTGAAATATAAGTTTTTTTTAAAAATCAGCCTAGAAGCCCATTCCTGCCCCTCTTTCTCTTTTCTATCTCCCATCCCCAACCTGTCTTCTTCTTCTCCCTTTTTTCTCCAAACCAAACGACAAACCCTAACCCCCTCAAAATTTGAATCCCAACACAATCGATGCTGAAATCTTCATAAAGTGGGCTTGTTTTCCTTTCTTCAATTTGAAATTAATCCAAGGTCGAAGAAATTAATCCAATCTGTTCCCTTTTTCTCTTTTTAATGCAGGTCGAAGAGCTTGCTTTTTAATCCAAGGTCGAAAAGCTTGCTTTTCTAGCCTTCACTCTCTGCTTTTGTGGATGCCACTACAAACAAGTATATATTTGGTTTCTTTTCATATTTGACCTTCACTCTCTGATTTCTTTGCACTCTCTGGCCTCTGCTGTATTAGTGTATTTATAAAATTAGTGTATTAGTGTATTTTGACATTGAATACTACACTATTCAAATTTTGGGGATATTGATTTGTTTGTTTATTTGTTTGTTTATTTGTTTATTTGTTTATTTGTTTTAGTATTAGTGTAATTTATTTGTTTTAGGGAAATTGATTGTTGGAATTGGACATAATTTCATAATAAAAAATACTACATTATTCAAATTTTGAAAAAATCTCAAGAACAAACTGATAAGACAAAATTGTTTCGCTTTGCTGAATTTTATCCATCTGATTTCTCAAACGTTGAGTTAATGCACCATTAACTGCAACAAAATACCTACATTTTGGATGTGCGCTCTAATGGTCGATTTTCTGAAGTTGCGAGGGTTAGTGGGCTTACTAGAAAGATGGTTCAGTTAAAGAAGCATCGTGCATATTCGTTGGTATATTTGCTCTTGAAATTGGCATTGCTATTACTCGTTGCAACCGCAACAGTAGAGAAAGTATTTTCTGCAATGAAAATTATCAAGACTTCATTACGTAATTGATTAGGAGATGCGATGATAAATGATTGTTTGGTCGCATATATTAAAATAGACGTATTGGATGCCATTGACAGTTAAGATATCATTCAATATTTTCAGAATCTGAAGTCTCGAAAAGTTTATTGCTAAAAAAAGGGATATTTAGTGATTGTAATAGTTTATGACATTTGGTATTAATATATGATATTTTGAGGATTACAAATGTGTTTATTATAATTTTTTTCATTTAAAGTAAGTGTCGCGCCCCCTAGACAAAAATCCTGGCTACGCTACTGGTGCCTGTAGATAATGATAATGCACTAATGTCCATGATTGCTAAGATACTTGATCCAAAGTGTAGTTGGACTGCAATGGAGTTATATATTGAGTAAATTGTAGTAGGACACATGATAATGCACTAATGATAATGATAGTTTGGAGGAAACTTTTTCTAAATTTAATGTTGTTGTTCCAAAGACATGAGATAATTGTTGCCGTTCTTAGAAACAGCAGCATCAATTGACAAAAATAGATTCATTTGTATAAGTAATAAAATAAAATGTTGTCGTTGTTCCAAACAACGGCATCAGTTATTTTCATGTCGTTATTCACTATAACGATGGTGGAGACATTTAGTTTGGCAAAGAAGTTTTTTTTGTTGGAAAAAATAGGATAACTGATGTCGATGTTTGGAACAATGGCATCAGTTGAACTATTGCCGTTATTGTAAAGAGCGGCAACGTGTTTTATACATATCAAAAACTTTGTGCATATTTTGAACTGATGTCGTTGTTGGGAATAACGTTACAAGTATCTGATGTCGTTATTCCCAAAAGCAGTATCAGTTATTTTAATATTACTTGAAAACATGCATAGACATCAGATGCATTTCTTCAAGTATCAGACTTCAATTTCTCAATAAATCAATTATCAAGTTAACAACTTCAACACAATAATTTGAATAAGATCACATTGAACCAAAGTTTACAACATCAAGTTCACAAATTTCCACATACTCACAAATTATGCATGAAGTACACATTTATAAAAGTTCACAAAAGTGGGCAAGTAAACAGCTCGAAAATCACACAAATCCATAAACCCCCTAACTAGGCGTGTAGTGTTATGGCTTACTCCTCTTCCGAAATGGGACTCTCCTCCTACGTTCTACAATATCCCGTATCCCAGGTATACGGGGGACAACCTTCTCTTCATGCTCAGCTTCCTCTTCTACAATCTCTTGTGATTGTAATTGAGAACCCTCACTCAGCTGACTTACACTCTTCTGCCGTTGCCTATGTGAAGATGATGATTCCATTTGTCTTGATTGGATTTGTCTTGGTGGTGGTGGGGGAACACCTTTGTCATCCTCTTCAATCTCTCTCCCAAGATAATCTCGGACTAACATAACTTTGTTGAACATGATGTTACCGATCACAGCCACCTCATTGATTGGAAGTCCCGATATAATCGCTATATCTTGTAGCGTGACTGTCATCTCACAAACGGGTAGGTGGAACGTGTCTCTGACCTCCATCGCTCGACAAGAGCGGTAAGTAATGCACAGTCGCATTTCATTTTTGTCAACATCGATATTCCATGGAAACCGGCATTAACCAAGTAGTTGAGTATATGTGGGTCGGCCGACAAAGTCGTGTGCATTCGGAAACTCATATTCTTCTCCCGCCCACACCGCTTGAGACCTATGCTCTCCTATCCACACATCTCATATCAACAATCAATTCATATATAAACATAAACCAGATTAACTTTTACAAATATAGCAATTCTAGTTTATACAAATTTCTCCAACATCTAATATACTACATTGTCAATTCCACTATACCCAAAATCTATTCTCATCCATAGGATACTACAACTCATATCAATATCCACAACTTCTCATATACTGCACCCTCAATATAAATCTCAATCAACAAAGTGAATATTTTCAAAGGAATTACGGGTTTCCGAATACCTACCACAATTTCGAGGCCGAGGTGAGTTGTAGAATCTATGCAACAATCCAAGTGAACGAGGGAGAGGAGGTGTTGACAATTAGGGTTTAAGGATGAGTATTTGTTAATTTGTTTAGGATATGAAAGTGGAGAATTTGAAGGAAGAAAATTGGGAGCTAGGGTTTTAGGGTTTCGGGAGTGAGAGGGAGAGAGAAAGATCTAAAGTGAAAGGGAAAGTGGGGGCCACTATTTACATGTAATCACTATTATAGCTGATGTCGTTATCCCCAACAACGACATTGTTGAGGATAGCGGCATCAACTATAAAATTTTCTCACACTTACAATTTTTTCCCAAGTCAGAGAATAATGAGATGGAGAAGAAGTTAACTGATGCCGTTACTCCAAATAGCAGCATATGGAAAGAAAAATTTAGAGATGTCGCTATTAGAAACAACGGCATATAAATAACCTTTGTCGTTATTTCCAATAGCGGCTATAATGACGTGTCCAAAACTAGGACAGTTGGGTAAATATTTTTGAAAGTGGTTCAAATTGGTCAATATTTTGCAAAAGTGGGTCAGTACGGAAAAAATTCCCCAAAGACCACCAACAAAACCTCAAATTCAACGACTTCAGGCCAACATCCCAACCACTGACCACCAAGTCCCATCAAATCACTAACTCAATACAACATTCAAATACAAGGCTAACAATCTTCTCCTAAATCTGATTTTTTTGCGGTACTAGACCACTTTTTGAAACTATTTGCGATTTTAGGCCAGTTCACAAACTATTAGCACTTTTGGCTGGCCAGTGCCACGTCAGCAGCGGCCGCTATTGGGAATAGCGGCCTCTTCATAGCGACCTCCCACACTTATCTGCTTATAGAGAGGATATTGTATAATGGACACTTGGTGTAACTGAGGTCACTATTGTCAATAGCGGCATCGTATAACCAAGGTTGCTATTCCCAATAGCGACCGCAGGTTGGCCCAATCACTTTTAGGCCCACCGGAGGTTACTATTGGGAATAGCGACCTTAGTTAGACGAGGCCACTATTGACAATAGCGACCTCAATTACACCAAGTAGTTTGCAATTATACAATATCCTCTATAACGTGCCAAGTGTGGGAGTACAATGTATTGATCGTTATGAAGAGGCCGCTATTCCTAATAGCGGCCGGTGCTGACGTGGCACTGGCTAGCCAAAAATGCTAATAGTTTGGGAAGTGGCCTAAAATCGCAAATAGTTTCAAAAAGTGGCATAGTACAGCAAAAAATTCCCTAAATCTATCTAAACACACATTTCCAAAACGAAAAACAAAACAAAACAAAACAAAAACCGCTTACATTCTCATGATCCAAGTGCCTCAATAGCTTGATCTCCCTCAACGTCCTCTTCGCATCAATCTTATTATCAAAAGCATTCGCAATCTTCTTGATCGCCACCTGCTCCCCCGTCTCCGAATTCAACGCCGAACTATTCAAACCAAATCACATCAAAATCCGTGCCCAAAAAGGGATCTTTCTTTCATTCAAATTTCGAGAAATTACCAAACGATGCCGTATGCGCCCTTTCCGATCGGCATGATCGGGGGTTTATATTTGGATGTGACCTCTAAAACGTTGCCGAAAATGTCGTACTGGATGAAGCGACCGCCGTGGCTGAGAGTCGCCGAGATGTTGGGGTCAACCAGCGGCGGCCCCGACGGCGGAGGTGGTGCCGCCTCGGACATGACGTCATCAGAGATCGGAGCTCCGGCGTCCATTGATTGCTCGCTGTCTCGATCTCGCGATTTTCGATTAGGTTTTGTTTTTGGTATTTGGAATGGATTTTTTTATTATTATTAATAGGGAGTTGGGGGAGAGAGAGAGGTGAGGTCGTATTCGTCGGTGAGTATTTTAATGGAGGAGGGGGTGAATTGTAAATTTGGAGTTCGTGAAGGGGGGGAAAGGATATAAATATACTCAGGTTTAGGGCCTCTCCCACCCAGAGCCAAACGGGCGCAAAACGCCATTTTTGGCGCTGGATGGCTATCCAATCGAGCGTCATTTTCAGTACCAAAAATGGCGTTTTTTGTGCCAGCGAACTGTACTCTCTGCTAATGAGAGAAGGCTTTAGTGTAATTTAATTTGTCCATATTCCAATCCGTACAACGCACGTGCTGATAGAAATTTTTTTTACCCTTTTCTTCCTCCCATTTTCTCCATGTGCACAGCACGTGTATAATACTAGTAGTTTTAGATAATTATGTGTTTTAGATAATTGTGTTAGTTTTAGATTTGTGTTTTTGCTAATTTTGTGTTATAGATAATTTATTTTTTTTGTCACAAGTGTATTTTAGCTATAACTAAATTAATTTTAGTATTTTAACAATTTGTAAGTTATTTTGAAAGTGTTCTATATTTTACGTTTGCCCAAAATAGTTAATTTTATACGAAGTGTAATTAATACTTAAGAAAAATATGAAATGCGCATTTAAAAACATCAAACATTCAGAGAGACGTAACATTTAAGATTACATAGATATTCAAACTAAACTGATGCTGAAACGAAATATGAAAAATATATAATAATAAATCGGCAATTTAGAAATCCGGTAAACTGCTTCCAGATCCTCCAATATCAGTAAAATATTACCAAGGTCATTAGTGTCAGAAGAAGGAAATGGTTGATGTTGTTAAGCTTTTTTTTTGAATAATTTTTACTTGTTGTGCTCGAAAATATTCATGTACGGTTGGATCAACAATGGATTTCAAATCTTTTAATAAGATTTTATTCTCTTCTCTTTCTTTTTTGAATGCCAACTGTCGCTCCTAGATATCCATTTGTTTCTGCCTGTTGAATTTTGTCTTTTTTAACATCTTCATCAGCTGTTGATTTTCTTCTTTAATATCGTTCAAACTTTCATCAGTTTTCTTTTTCAACTTGGCTTTTTCACCACGATGGATCGTTCAAACAAAGTACAACCAAAATTAAGTTCATCTAAATTGGGAGCAAAAGATGATTGGCCAGGAGACGATATAGGAGATTTAGGAGTTCTGTGATGAGCCATAGTTAACTTGACTGGTTCGAAAACTTTGTCTTACAGCTTGAACGCTATCTTTAAATTTTTCAAAATCCTTAACAATATTCCGAACATGATCAAATTTGAAATATTTCTTAAACTTGGGATCTTGCATGAATAACTCTTTCGCTCGACGTAACTGCAGATTGAAAGAAAAATAATGTTAAAAAGTAATCGGACTTCATTAATAATAGTGAAAATTAAGTTTAAATAAGTATTCACAATATCTGCACCTGATGCACCACTTGAATTCATATTTTATATTTGTATGAGACACCCATTAAATTTTCTTACTTCAGTCATTATAGCTTGGATTCGGGACTGCACCGATCACTTGTTATGATAATCCTAACTCTAGTCTCTTGATGCGTTGTAGCGTCGCTCCACACGAATCTAAAATTGATCTGCGGACTGGTGAACACCTGTAATAGGGTATTAATAAATTTCTACATAAGTTTCGCAAATGAGCACATCTTCACCAATAACAAATCCAGAAACTCATATAGACATTTTCTTGAGAATTATACGGTTGAGAATAAAAATACGAGGAAGATGATGGTTTACACAACAAGTGAAGTTTGCTATATATTAGGGAAATAAAAATCTTAAAGAATCTTAAGCATTGAAAGAATCCAATGCATTTGTTGTCCAATGCAGGTCACACATCTTTTAAGAGAGAATCAAATGCATTAGGTTAAGTCTACACCAGAACCGATGTGTTCAAACTGGTGTACACTAGGTCCAATGCAGGTCACATCTTTTGAGAGAGAATCCAATGCACTGGGTCAAGTATACACTAGAACCGATGCATTCAAATTGGTGTACACTAGGTCCAATGCAAGTCACATCTTTTGAGAGAGAATCCAATGCATTGGGTCAAGTTTACACCAGAACCGATGCTTTCAAACTGGTGTACACTAGGTCCAATGCAGGTCACACCTTTCGAGAAGAATCCAATGCATTGGGTCAATTCTACACCAGAACTAATGCATTCAAACTGATGTACATTAGTTCCAATGCAGGTCACATCTTTTGAGAGAGAATCCAATGCATTGAGTCAAGTATACACCAGAACCGATACGTTCAAACTGGTGTACAGTAGGTCCAATGTAGGTCACACATCTTTTGAGAGAGAATCCAATGGTGTACACTAGGTTTGCACTTACTATAAATAACATACTACACTATGATCCTTCAAAAAAAAATTTAACTCATTTTCTTCTTTTTTCTACCTTCTAAAAAATAAATAATAACTTCTTCAATACCTTCACTTGGAAAATGAATTTCGATATTGGAGGTCCATTTAATTTAGCAAATTATAGTTCCTCTTCTGATGACGATAGTGAAACAATAGGGATCAGTGTTATGGCCGAAATTGATGCCTCCAAAATGGCCATATCTCAAACGATTGACTACAACAATAGGATCATCGACAACTATTACAATTGTAATACCCTGATTTTTCAATTAATGAAAAATTATTCATTTTGCACGTGTTGTGCACGTGCAATATTTTGTTTGAATTATTATATCATAATGTGTATAATTATTTAATATATTTTTCTCAAATTATCTTAGTACAAAAGTCTTTCTTTAAAAGCCTTCTTTGATTTAATTAAAAAGCCTTTTCTTAAAAAGCCCAAAAGCATTTTTTATTTTAATTATTTTTATAAAATTACTTTGGCCCAAAAAGAAAGCCCATGAATTAATTTATTTTAATTAAACTTGTCATGTAGAAGACCTTTTTTAAACAAAATTATTTTTATACAATTTTAGAATGTACAAATTTGGCCTAGTTGCATGCACGTGCACTACACGTACACGTGCATTGCACACTTCTTTTGTGAGGCCGGTAGCAATCTTTTTGGAGGGAAATTGAATTTTTGGTGTGGAGAACATGGGGGTAGTTTCAAGGAGGTGGGTAGTTTTCCTAACTCCTACTTTGATCTAAACCCTTCATCCAACAACCACCAAGATGATCTTAGCCCTCCATTCCCCTCATTTTTTAGTATAAATACCCCCCCTTCTCATGACTAATTTTTCATATGCAAAGTATAATTTCTAAAGCTATAGTATTATAATTGTGTGAGTTATAAAAGATAAGAGAGTGTGTGGTTCTTTTGGTTGCTTGGAGCATTCGGTCAAGGACTTGGGAAGCATTCGGCTTGGGGAAGCATTCGGCTAGGCTTGGAAGCTTGGAGTGGTGCACTCTTTTGGCTAGGAGGAGGTGTTCTCATCTACTAGGACTTGTTGCTTTTTGTGTTTCTCTCCATTAAGGTGGGTAAAATATTTCATATTTCTAATATAGGATTCATGCTAGTTATATTGTCAACACTATACATGGAAAATACTAATAAGAGTCCATTCTAATTAAAAAGTTAGTATGTGAATGGTTTGGAATGATGTGATTAAGTGTGTATGTGAAATTCTAGCATGAAATTAAACTATATGAAGCACTTTCTATGATTGTTAGTTTAATTGAATAATGATGCAATATGGTTAGTATGATGTGTGAAAATCTTCATTAATTGCTTGTAAATGGTGTGGTTGAAACATGACAATTGATTAAGATAATGACACACTATGAAATTTGAATAGAAAGTATATTGAATACTTGAGTTATGAGTATGTTAAATTCATGTCTAGAAGTGGCATAAATGAACCAATGAATTGCTTGTTGTCATCAAAATAGAAATACCCAAACATTAGTAATTGTTGAGTTTCACCTATTCATGTGTTACATGAATTCTTTTGCTAATATGAGTATGGGAAAATCCAAAGTTGTATGTGGTGTGAATATAGATTAATAAACAGTAAATTATCATGGAAACTTTGGGAATAAGAGAGATTAGAAGATCAATTGATTTCTTTTTCCAATGTCGAAAATAAAAGATATGATAGTTTTAATAAACAAATTATTAATTTGGGTGGAGAAAATTATGTTTTTAGTACAAAATTTATTTTATACTTGCTGTATGAAGATTAAATAAAGATGAATTAATTTCAGTGGGTTGTATAAAGGCAATATGAACCAAATAGATTTGAACGTCGAGTTGTTTTCTAAAACAGTGCGAATATGAAACTAATAGATTTTAACCCAATATTGTGACAACCTGAGCCAGTGGCTCAGGCGGTCTGTGACTGTGCTCGGTTTCCCTGAGCGGTGCGGTTCGAAACCCGGCCTCACCATTTTTTTTTAACTGTGTATATAAGTATATTTGACTGCGAACCGAAAGCACATATACCTATTTCACCCTCTTCTAATCGCTAGCACACGATTGGCCTATTGGCGGGTGCTCTGGCCTTCTTCTCTACCGTGCTGGGTTCGAATCTTTCCCTTAGCACTTTATAAAAACATTTTTTTTGTGAGTTTGGGATGTCCAAAAAATGTGAGAAAAATATGGTAATTTTCATAAAAATACAAGGAATTTTATGGGATTGAGTTGGGTATTATTTGAAGAAAATATAATGTAGTTTGTGAACAAATAGTATAATTAAAGCTATGGTCCTAAGACACATGCTTATGGAAATTTTCAGTTTATAAAGATATAATGAAATGGGTTTATTAAGAAGTAATTGACACAAAGAATTTTGTGGTGTGACATGATGTTATTAATTTTTCACTTGAGGATATTGTGTAAAATGTGAAGTATGAGTGTTTAATTATAAAGTGCATGAGTCCATTGTATGATTATGGAATTTAGAAATCATGTTGATGAAATTGTTGGCCATGAATATGAATTTTTATGAGTTATAAGTATTCACTATGGACTTGTGAACAAAGAGTAATCATGAATAAGAAAGAATATGAAATTGTGACATGGAAGTGGTTATGACTTAAAGATTGTGAAATGAAATTTGAAATAGAGTAGCTAAGTCTCCCCGGCATTGAGAAACAAGAATTGAATTGAAATTAGACCAAGGTTGGTCATGTTGAAATAAATGAATAAGTCCGGTTGATGGAGAGGCTAACTCTAGTGATTATTTTGTTCATGATTTTTAAATAAAACTAAGGACTAGTACATAGTGGAGATGTGATGAAAGTAGAAGAAAAACATGAGTATGAGGGCCAACGGATAGCGGTGTGAGAGCGATTCACAGGTTGCCTGCTTGATGCGTCAAGACAGTGCGTGGGCGCTACTCCGGAATTATCGTCCCGGTGGCGACGCTCGTGGGATGTTCGAGTGGCTATGGGTAGTGCTATTGTTCCATGGCGGAGGCTGAATTGTCCATAGGTTGCCTGCTCGATGCGTCGTGACAGTGCGTGGGATTCCCCTCCAGGCTGCCTGGACATGGGCTCATAGATCATAGGACATCTAAGACACTACCGTAGTTACAGTAGTAGTTAAGGCATAACGGGGGATTGAACCCTATCAAGGTGAAGAACGAATAAGGGCTTGCCCTTGGACCTATGTAGTATGGGATGCATAGAATCCGAACAAGTGCGCATTAGTGTCATATAACATAATTAACTGCATTAAGGACTAAGTGTACAATCACAACGCGACATCACTAGGGTAGTCCCTTTAGTTGAAATGTGACAAGTTTGTGTTTGCTAAATATGAAATGTTAAGTTATACTATTTTCGGCAAAGCGAGGACGACCGTGTATAATGATCGTCGGTTGAATAAACTGACGTACCCACAGTCTAACATGCAGGTAAATGTCATGCTAAAGATTAAAGAGGATTTGGATGCTTAAAGATTTTATCAAGCTGTTGTACTTGTATTAAATTGTTGTATTTTACTTCCGCTGTGCAAAAGAAAGATGTAATTATGATGTAATCTCTGATGTATGATGAAAAGTTTTAATTTCCCTGTAAAAGTGTACTAAGAAAGTGTAAAGATCCTGTAGAACATCTCGAATTCAGTGTATTTGGGATTCGGGGCGTTACAACAATCAACGAAGCAATCACGGTGGCTCGATTCTTGGTCATGTGGTGATCAATCGCGATCTGGAAACCGCAGATCACAATTTATTCATCGACTATTTTGCAAAGAACTCACGCTATAGTGATGCCATGTTTCGTCGACGATTTAGAATGTCTCGAAGTTTGTTCCTGCGTATTGTTGATGTGGTCAAAGATCGTGACTACTACTTCCAACAACGAAGTGATAGGCTTGGTAGAATGAGATTATCAAGTTTACAGAAAGTAACAACCATGTTCCGGATGTTGGCATACGGTCAACAGGCAGATGCTACAGATAAGTACTTTAAGATAGGTGAGTCAGCGATAATTGAAAGTGAAGATATTTTGCCTGGCTATTGTGGATATATTTGCAGAGCGGTATCTAAGAACACTTTCCGCTAATGACGTCGCCAGGATACTCCATGTTGGTCAACAACGTGGTTTTCTGGGCATGTTGGGCAGTCTTGATTGTATGCATTGAAAGTGAAAAAATTGTCCTATGGCATGGGCTGGACGATACGCAGGTCGTAGTGGGTCACCAACTATTATTTTTGAAACTGTAGCAGATTATAATCTTTGGACATGACATGCATATTTTGGTATGCTGGGCAACAATGATGATATTAATGAGTTGGAGTCGTCTTATATTTTTTCTAATCTAGCTTAAGGTATTGCTCCTCCCGCTCATTATGTTATTCATGGAAAAATGTATAACATGAATTATTATTTTGCTGATGGTATATACCCAAAATGGTACACTCTTGTACAAACTATTCAACAACTGCAAGGTCGGGAAAAAAAATATTTTGCTATGAAACATGAAGCATGTAGAAAAGACGTAGAACTTGCATTCGGAGTTCTCCAATCACAATTCGCAATCGTGAAAGGACCAGCACGTATTTGGAGGAAAAATGTGTTGAATGACATAATGACTGCGTGCATTATTATGCACAACATGATTGCCGAAAATGAACGTGATCTTGATGCACCAATCGAAGATGTGAAGGAAGTTCTAGCTGCAGAAGTTGAAATGGTAGTAATGAGAATACAAGATTTTAACATTTTCTTACTTGTCATAGACAAATTAAGGATAAAGATGTTCACATTGCGCTTCGTAATGCACCAATTGATCATTTGTGGGAGGAGTATACTAATTTAGATGGTTAATTAAACCATTAACATATATTTGTAATAATTTGTGTTCATGTTTAATTATGGAATTTAATGTTTTGGTTCAAATTTGTTCTATGTTATTGTAGATTTGTCATTTTGGATCATTTGTTTTTTAATAATATATTAATTTTTTCATTTTAGATAACAAAATATAATTTACTCATATGATATTTAGTTCGAATTTGTTAAAATTATGAAACTTATCATATGATCAATACATAATAAAAATTTGTATGTGGTGAGTTGATGAAATATATAATAAATGTGGATTTTAGTAAAAAGTTACATATAAAGTAGGTAGAGAAGAATATGCAGAGAATATTCATTTTTTGTGTTAAAAATTATGTTGTGGGTTGGAGATAAAGTTACTGTTTGAAGTGACTTTTACACCATTTTAGTGTAAAAGTTACACAAAAAATGGTGTTGTGGGCTGGAGATGGTCTTAGGATAGAGAACCTGTTTATTCATTAATTAATTGTATTTTTTTAAGCCTAGGGATCAGGATATTTCAAAAGTAATTTTCATCTATAATCTCTAATCTCTGATTTCTACTCTCTAATCTATAATATTATATCTAATCTCTAATATTATAATGGGAGGGTTTGGATTTTCATCTGTAGACATTCAACAATCTGATCTCAACCATTCATTTTTAAGTGGGAGTTATATTAACCATATTAACCACATTTACTCAACTGTTGTTAGTAACCATAATACCCTCAAAGTTTAAATTTATTTACGACATAATTATTTACAAAAGTGTCACTCGTATAAAATAAAAGTTTGTACCACTAGGGGTAATTTGTAAATAGTATTTGATGAGTAAAGGGAGGCCTAAGGTTCGAGGCCAGATTACGTCCTATTATTTACTATATAAAAAATATATATAATTAAAACGTGCATCGCAGGTGCAAATCTCTAATATTATAATGGGAGAGTTGGGGTTGTCATTTGTAGACAATCTGGATTTTTTGTAGACATTCAACCATCTAATGTCAACCATTCATTTTTAAGTGGGAGTTATATTAACTATTTATTTACTCAACTGTTGTTAGTCACCATCAAATTTATTTACAACATAATTATTTATAAAAGTATCACTCATATAAAATAAAAGTATGTGCCACTAGGGTAATTTGTAAAGAGTATGTGATGAGTAAAGGGAAGTCTCAGGTTCGAGGTCAGATTATGTCTTATTATTTAAATACAAAAAAAAAATTAATTAGGATGTGCATGACATGTACATATTACTAGTTATTAGTAATGGAAGAGTTGGGGTTGTCATTTGTAGACATTCAACCATCTAATCTCAACTATTTATTTTTAAGTGGGAGTTATATTAACCATCAATTTACTCAACTGTTGTTAGTTACCATAATGCCTTTGTAACCCCTGTTTTCATTAATACGTATTTTTAAAGGTATTTCTCCGTATTTAAATTTTCAGTATCTTATAACTACTTTTCTCTAATTGATTTTATTATTTAAACTAGTTTATGAGCCCAATTATTTATTATAAGCCCAAGTTTGTATTTGATTTTGTTAAATTAATCCGAGCCCAACTATTTAGCCCAATACCCTAATTATTATTCTATTTTGTTATAAGCCCATTTATTGAAGCCCAATTTCGTGTTTAATTTTATTAAATTAATTTGAGTCCAAAATATTTTAGCCCAATGTGCTAATTGTTTTAATTAAATATTTTGAGCCCACTAACCTAGATTTCATACAATTGTACACACCCCCTACCCGTATACAATATTTTCTTCTTTCCACTTTTGTCCCGTACTCCAACTCCTCCCCACTCTGCATATGCACTCTCCCCCCATGTCTCGTAACTACCCCACTTTCTACCCCCATTACTCTACTCTTATTATATTATTATATAAAATCCTCCCCGTTTTCATCTCTCCTCCCTCCTCTGTCTCCAACCAAAACCAGAGAAACCAAACAAAACAAAAACAGAACAAAACCCAAACAACCCAACCAAAACAATCGAATTCTTCCTCCTCCATCTTCCACCTCCGTCGCCACCTTCCCCTGCGTCGCGCCGCAACCGCCTCACTGTCCCGTTCCCCCTCGTCGCTCCAGTCGACCACTGGAGTCGAGCTCGCCATCCATCCCGTCGTCTTCCTCAGTCGAACCCATCACCGAAGCTTCACCCCGCCATTGCCGCTCACGCTCCATCCCGCTCGACCTCATTCCGCAACCGCCGCTCGCCTGCACAACCACCTCCTCTCCCGTCACTGCTCCTCAACCGCACGACCTTCTCCCCCGCTCGAAGCTTCCGTCGCCTCACCCTCTTCGTCGACACGCCACTCATCTCCTTCGCAGAACCCCCGGTCTCGACGACTCCCCAAGCTCCTCAATCGTCTTCTCCATCGAGCTCGCTCGCCAGTGCCGTCCACTCACCCTCCACTGTCGACAGACCTCACCTACGCTCGCCTCGCGACCCCATCGCACCGCCACAACTTCGGTGCCAGTCGTCTTCCTCCTTCTTCCGCTCGAACCCCGTCGCGTCTCCAATGCCACTCCGCCTCCCGAAGCACCACCTCTCCTCGTCGAGCTCTCCAGTCGTCCGCTCCCCGCAAGCCGTCGCCGCCCTCTTTCCCGCTGAATCTCCCTTCCGCTCTCTTTCTCTTTCCTCCTCTCTCTGTGCGTGAAGAAAGTGAAGAAGAAGAAAAAGATTGGAGTTATTGACTTACTGTGTGTAGGTTTTTATTGGTTGGAAGAAGGGAAGTACAGTACTATTCTTGTTGCCGTTGTGAAGTTGGATTACTGTTGGGTGTGTACCTCATTCTTGTATTGAAGTTACTATTTTTTGTTGTGTGGGATCTATTTGTATGGTGTTTGGTGTTGTAGAGTAGGAGATTGGAGTGGATTATTGTTGTCTTGGAGTTGTTGGGGGTGCTTACTGTTTTGGAGTGGTTGGAGGGGGGTTGTTGCTGTTTACTACCTTGGAGTTTGCTATTATTGGAATTGCTGATTTGGCGTGGCTGCCAAATATCTCGCACGTGATCTATTGCCTGGGATACTGATCCCGTTATTCTTGTTCAATTTTATCGTCGTCAACTAATAGGCAAGTATCTATTGTACAATTTTATTTGTTCTAGTACAAGCCCTTGTAAAAATACCACAAATATATATTATTTTTGACTTCAATTCGCATTCATAAGTCGAATTGATACCCGTTTCCATACCTAATCCGTCGATCTGTATTCACATGTGATCGTGAATACTTTGTTCTCGTATGCATGACACGAACACAAAAATTAATACACACATATATACTCCTATAATTATACATGATATTGTGCATGAATTGTTTGTTATTAGGTTGCATGTTGTTATAATATATTATATTCTTGATTAAGTGTTATGCATGCCATTAGTTGCATCATATGTTATAAGTCCTAAAATATGTTTTCTTGCCTCGTATAAGTCTTTGATACTTGATCTTGTCATGTTACCCTTGCCATGTTACCCGTCCCTATTATTGCATGTAGTTATTGTTCATGTTTAATTGTAATTAAAAAGATAACAAGCCGGGGTATAAAGGGAAAAGATTTAGTAGTGGGCAATATAGAAGAGCGTACTCGGACGGGGGCTCGTGGTTCCCCGACGCAAATTTGCAAGTTGCAAATTGTAAACTTGCAAATTTTATGTTCTATGTTTCACGCTACGTTACACTATGTCGACATTGCACGTATCTTGATACAAGATATACTTGACTCGACTGGATATGTTTTCCGGGTACGTGACCTATAGAATCCACCACTAGTCTAAACGTTCACTTGATTGCGGATAGCAACCATGTGGTATGGAACGCATGAAGTGCTACCTAGTTAGGTTAATAAAAGACATGACATTGACACGTACACTTGCATGATCCGTTTACATGTTACATGGTTATGATGACGCGTTTACTTGTCTACATGTTACTCGTTTATGTTGACACGTTTACTTGCTTACTCGTTTACATGTTACATGTTACTATGGATTATTTAATTGTTTACATGCATGCTATTTGTTCCATGAGGTCTTGTTTTTGATTCTGTCACATGTTGTATTTGCTCTATTATATGATTCTTGATTCTCTGTTCTTTCCTGCTTTTGTTTCATTCTATTATTGTCCTATTAGCTTGTCCACTTGCGGCCCGTGACTTGCATTAACGGGTACTCTTTGTTTCTTCCTCTTGTAATAATATACTTGCAGGCCCAGATGGAGAATTGCCCGAAGGTATTGCTGAACATAGATTTTAGTGTTGTTTAATTTCATGTTATTTTAGTTATGTTTTATTCATGTAATCCTTGTTGTAATCCGGGCATGTTTGACCCGTAACTATGTTTCTTTCCAGTTGTTGGTTATGTTCATGTAATATGTCATGTACTTTGTTATCCTGTTGTGATTTTATATGCTTTCGTGGTTAAAATTGTTATCTTATTGTTGAGTTAAATATATAGCTTATGAATGATGTATTCGTATCATTCGCTGGGCCTCAGTTACGTGCCCGTGTTTCCGTATTCTGGGAAGCGGGGCGTGACAGCCTTTAAAGTTCAAATTTATCAATGACATAATTATTTACAAAACTGTCACTCATATAAAATAAAAATTTTAGCCACTAGGAATAATTTGTAAAGAATATGTGATGAGTAAAGAGATTGCTCAAGTTCGAGACCAAATTACGTCTTATTATTTACTATGTAAAAATTAATTAATTAGAATGTGCATCGCACATTCAGATTAGTAGTATCTCTAATCTCTAATCTCTATCTCTAATATCTAATATTATAATGGGAGAAGGCCTTAGTGTCATTTTTCAATCTATCAACGCCTGTAACGCTCATACATAACTAATATCAAGGTGGTTTCAGGTTCGAGTCCTCACTACATCAAATTTTATATTTTTTTTAAAAAAAATAATTTTTAAGACGTGCATTGTTCGTGCATAACTAATATAAAAGAGATCTTAGATTTGAGGACAGACTACGTTGAAATTTTTATTTTTTAAAAAATATATTTATTAAGACGTGCATTGCACGTGCAAATTACTAGTTATTGTAATAGGAGAGTTGGGGTTGTCATTTGTAGACAACCAGTAATATGTAAACATTCAACCATCTAATCTCAACCATTCATTTTTGAATGGGAGTTATATTAATCATTCATTTACTTAAATGTTGTTAGTTACCATAATATCTTCAAAATTCAAATTTATTTACGACATAATTATTACAAAAACGTTATTCATATAAAATAATAGTTTGTGTCAGTAGAAGTAATTTGTAAATAGTGTATGATGAGTAGATGAATTTCTCAGGTTCGAGGTCATATTACGCCTTATTTTTACTATATTAAAATAAAAAAAAATCAGAACACGTGCAGATTACTAGTTTGATTAAAATTAAAGGGATATTTTGTTTGCAAATTGGAGAAATTCTTAGAACATGATGGAGGAAATTCAGATATCTAAGAATCATTTGTATGTTTTCGCTCTCATCCTTTGTTTATGATAAGCACTCATTACAACATCTAATAGTTTTCTTAATTGCTTACATACACCGATAAACAAATAGTATAATTATATCAACACCAAAAAGTGTATATTCATCAAGAACAAAACAATTAATGATAACAAGATCTGTAATAACAAAGGACGCCAACAAGTTTATATATAGAACGACGACTAAATATGGTGGAACCAAATCAGGAGTTTTACAGGACATCAATATATTAAAATTATTTTGTATACTATTTCCAAAGAACTAATGTTTGCATGTAGAAGACTCTAGGAGCGAATATGAGTTGGCTGATAGATGCGGGAGGTGAAATGATGCAGTAGAGAGATGAGGAGAGGAAAGGAAAGGAAGGGAATCAGTGGTACATTATTTTTTTGAACAAATATTGAAATTGTATAATAAAATTAACAAACTGTAGAAAAATAATAAAAAACTTTATGCCAAGAAACTTCAGATTTATCATGTTGCATTAAAACAATCACATGATCGTGACCTGAGATTCAATATTTCTTTGATCAGTCCTATTGCCGGTCGCATAAAATATTGCCGCATTAACCACGTAACCATGAGAAAAGCCTCCATCATAGGCCTCAAATAATTAATCTCTACTACTATAATGGGAGAACCCTTAGTCAGTAACCGCGTCAGTAATCCAACCCGTGCAACGCACGGGTTGGGTTACTTTGGTAAATATTTTTGAAAGTGGATCTGTTTGGTAAATATTTCCGAAGGCGGTTCAGTTTGAAAATTATTTTCTTTTTAATTATGGACTAACTTGGGACAATATTTTCGAACGTAGACCTGTTTTGTAAATATTTTCGAAAGTGGATCGGTTTGGAAATTATTTTCTTCTTACCCTTTTCATGATCCTTCAATTTTTTCCACGTGCACGTGTGCACGTGTATAATACTAGTTTTATGTAACGGGAAGTTTGGCATTTCATCATCCAAATGTACAAAATATTTACAGATTGACAGCAGGATAAGTTTTGAAAAATAAAATCAAATTTACTTTAACAACTTCCACTGCAGTTGCAAAGTCATGGGCAAATCAAGTGGCTCTTTTGGAAGAATGGATAGATACCAGGGAGCACAATCCCAACAAATTAAAGAACATGGGTAGATATATAGAATATACAACATATATACTTCCAGCTTTGCATAGTTGATGAATGTGGCAATTCTAAGAACGTTAAGGTCCAAATGCATAATTGCATGGATTTAAGCAAATACACAAGGCTACAACCATCTAATTTAGCAAAAAAATTTCTTCTTCCAAAAGAAGTACTAAATTCACTAAACAAAGCACAAATGAATGTATGACTGACTCGCTGACAACATCAAACTGAGAAAAGCCATAATTAAAAATGCAAAGCTCAATGCCCTCATATGGGGTAAGTGATGTGGCCCCATCTGGACCACCAGATCTTCTCAGACTTCACTTCTCTGTGATAATCAAGTCAAACGAATCAAACGGGCTTCAGCCCATTCAAGCCCACAAGCAAACGGGTCTGACCCGGTCCGTTAGGATCTCAGACCCTGATATGGCTAAAAATGGGATTAAATCAGGTCCATTCAAATCGGGCACGAATCTTAAAGTTCTCAGGGGTAAAATGGTAATTTCACCTACAAACGGGTCTGAAATGGGGACCGTGTCTTTCTTCAAAGCCCAATAACCCATAAACGGATCTGTCTTACTGGGTACGAGTACCAACCCGTCACAAAATAGTTCAGAAGGATAAAGAAGAATTCAGATTCATAATTATCCCTAAGAGTTAGTCTTAACCACTTCTATCCATCCACACCGGAAAGTAGAGATTTGTTCTTATCTCGAAATGGATCCCTAAGGTGACTATAAAAACCCCTCTCCCCCCACCATAAGAAGGTAATGAATCTTTTTCTACAAAAAGCTCTTTCATAATCTTTCTGATTACTGACAAGAGCGTCGAAGGGTGTGTTGCCGGGATCCATCCCGGTGTTTCGTACTTTTTGCAGGTTCGCACCAGCAGCAAGAAACCAAGTCAACACGTTGGTGAAGGTCAACAGGTTTGCCTTGTTCGTTTTTTCAAGAATCTACAAATTCTACCTATTGCCCCCACACCAGATTCAGCGGCAACAGATTGGCTCCGTCTGTGGGAACCACGAATAGCAATCCAACCTTCATCCTTCTACCAAAGCTACTCCAGCAATGCCTCCCAGGAGGAAGTCCGCAACCTCCAACCGTAAGACCACCTCCACTATTCCTCCTCCTCCTCCAGCTCAAGGTGTTCTTTCTCAACAGGCCCCTCTAGGGTCTAGGGGGACTGCCCAGCGGGGCTCCCGTCGAAGCCGTCTGAAGCAACATCCTCCTCATGACCATTTAGCAGTTCTCAATCCTCCAAATAACTCTATGGCTTCTTAAAGCCCCCCCGAGCGGGATCTCCGTCAAGTGATTGCCAACCGCTAAAAGGGGGTCGACCTCCGAACTCGCCTGAATGGGTGGCTAGCCCTTGGGGGAGTCCATCAACCTGATCACCCAGGGGTCTCAAGAGTCCGGACCCCCCGTAGACCGAGGACCAGAAGATCCCCTCCCCCAAGGAGGCGAAGAGAGTCCCCTCAACGTCATCGGCGGAGAAGTCATTCTCCAGTAAGCCGAGCCACACATAGGGACCGCCAAGCTGGAGAAGCACCAGTCACAAGGGCGGAGTTTCAAGATTTTCAAGAGGCCGTTCTGCGGGCCCTCAACGTCGCTCCCAACCACGAGCAACGGGCACCTAGTCCTCAACCTGCCCCAAGCCGTCACCACCGCACTCCTAGTCCTCTTTTGCATGGGACAAAGTCTAGGGGCTCGGCAAGATTTGATTGAAAGGAAGACTCGGTCTACCGTTGTATCCACGAGATGGAGAGGTGCCTTGGCCGACTTGACAGAGAAGAGGAACAACGAGCGAGAAATTTCTGCCCGAGTAGGCCCCCGTTCTCCCGAGCCATCATTGAAGCCCCAATCCCGAAAACTTTGAGCCCCCTAACTTTGAGTCATACAATGGGGAGTCGGACCCCGCCGACCACATCGAGAGTTTTAAAACTCTCATGATGATCCACCAGGCTTCGGATGCGCTCCTTTGCAAGATCTTCCCTGCCACGCTGAAGGGGCCTGTGAGAGAATGGTACTTTCGACTCGCCCCGGCCTCCATCTTCTCGTTCGATCAATTCGAGAGGCTCTTCCTTACTCATTTCGTGAGTAGCCGCCGGGCCAAGAAAACAAGCGTATCTTTGGTGACTCTCCGCCAAAGAAAGGGTGAACGCCTAAGAGATTATGTTCAGTGCCTCACCGCCGAAGCCCGGTCTATTGCCTCCCTCAACCAATCCATAGCCTCTGCGGTATTCACGCACAACGTCACTAATGCCGACCTCAAGGCATCCCTTGCAAAGAAGCCTCATCGAGATGTCTCAGAACTTCTGCTTAGGAGTGAGAAGTACATCAGGGTAGAAGAGGCTCTCAACCCCCCACTCTCGAGGAATCATCTTCCGGGAACAAATAGAAGAATAAGAGCGAGGAAGGGTCCCAGAAACTCCAGAGGGACAACAATAGCCAATGCTCCCCAGCTCCTCGTTTTGAGAAGTTTACCCCCCTAAATGCTAGTATATCAGCAGTTCTTATGGAGGTGGACAAAGAAGGGCTAATCTGTGCTCCTCCTAGAATGAATACCCCTGGCAAGAAAAGAAACAGGGATAAGTGGTGCCGCTTTCATAGGGACCACAGCCACGACACAGATGATTGTCGGGCTATCAAAGAGAAGATCGAAGAACTCATACAGCGGGGACACGTAGACAAGTTCGTCCGAAGAGACGGGATCGACCTTCCATCCTGAGGAGCCTATAAGCGAACAGAGAGGTCCGCCGAGTTCTAAGATTCCGAACCTGGGGCCATCCTCCACCTCATCCAAGGAGGTCCAATGGGGGGAGAACCCAACTCCTCCCAAGAGGCCTTCACCCTATCGTAGAAGTAGGATCTCAGTTTTCAATAAGGCTGATGCTTGTAACCCGGCCAATAACATGTAACAATGGTTCGCCCCATCGAAGTGGCCATTTAGTTTATTTCAATAAAACTTAAACTTTTGTCTATTATTGCACTTGCTTTATTTCTACTTCTCCGAGTCACTTCTGTGACTCGCTAAATGGTAAGTTCAGAGTCCAGCTTGTCCTACAAGGTTGCTCCCACAACTTACTAAGCTTAAAAGACGAGTTTGGAGTCCAACACTTGGTTTGACGTTGCCTTAGCCGCTTGTAAACAAGCAAGTGTGGGGCAGCTCACCATTCAGAATTGCTCCTACAACTCGTCAACTTTCTTAACAACAAGTTTGGAGTCCAACACTTGGTTCGACGGTGCCTTAGTCGCTTGCAAACACGCAAGTGCGAGGCAGCTCACCATTCGGAATTGCTCCCACAACTGTCGAACCTCTTCTCAACGAGCTCGAAGCTAAAACTCTCCCTGAGAGTTTCTCCTCAAACTTGTCTCCCCAACGGCTCTCTCCTAGGGCCAAGCTCTTCGCTCCGCTCGCTTCCAGAGCAGATCTCTTCTCAACGAGTTCGGAGCTAAAACTTTCCCCTATAGTTGCTCCTCAAACTTGTTTCCCCAATAACTCTCTCCTAGGGCCAAGATCCTCGCTCCGCTCACTCCCAGAGCGGACCTCTTTTCAACGAGTTCGGAGCTAAAACTCTCCTCTAGAGTTGCTCCTCAAACTTATCTTCCCAACGGCTCTCTCCTAGGGCCAAGCTCTTCGCTCCGCTCGCTCCCAGAACGAACCTCTTCTCAATGAGTTCGGAGCTAAAACTCTCCCCTAGAGGTGCTCCTCAAACTTGTCTTCCCAACGGCTCTCTCCTAGAGCCAAGCTCTTCGCTCCGCTCGCCTCCAAAGTGGACCTCTTCACAATGAGTTCGGATCACGACTCTCCCCTAGAGTTTCTTCTCAAACTTGTTTCCCAAATGACGCTATCCTAGGACCAAGCTCTTTGCTCTGCTCGCCTCCAAAGTGGACCTCCTCTCAACGAGTTCGGAGCACAACTCTCCCCTAGAGTTCCTCCTCACACTCACCTTTCGAACGACTCTCCCCTAGGGCCAAGCTCTTTGCTCTACTCGCCTCCAACGCGGACCTCCTCTCAACAAGTTCAGAGCACAACTCTCTCCTAGAGTTCCTCCTCACACTCGCCTTCCGAACGGCCCTCTCACTGAGCCAAGATCTTCGCTCTGCTCGCATCCAAAGCGGACCTCTCCTCAAGGAGTTCGGAGCACAACTCTCCTTTAAAGTTGCTCCTCAAGCTTGCCTCCCAAACGGCTCTCCTAGAGCCCTCGCCTAATTGAGCGATAGCGACCTTCTTCCAAGAGACTTCAGAGCCTTACTCATCTAGAGACGCTCCTTAGACTCGCCTCCAAGATTGGATCTTCTCAAGATTCATACAAAGCTCTCCTCAACTTCACGAAGACAAAGATGTTGCGGAACTATTTTGACCATGAAGAAGGATGATTCTTCAACTTACTTCTGAAGAGAACTTGTAGACCTCCGAGTTACCTTCGAAACTAGGGGTCACATGCCCCAATCCGCCCTCCTTAGCATTGTTGGATCCTGTAGGCAAGGCAAGGCAAGAAACACTAGAGGGGGGGTGAATAGTGTTTTATAAAAATTAATTGCGAAATTTAAAAATTATCTTCTGTTCAGTCGACAGTAAAAGGAAGTTCAGTCGACTGAGGCGTCAGAGTAGAAGAGTATTTTGATACTAGTCTGATAAGTCGACTTAATACAAAAAGGCAGTCGACTTGCCAGAAGAGTTTCTGAGAAGATTGTAATACCAGTCTGATCAGTCGACTTAAGATGGGAATACAGTCGACTTACCAGAACGGTTTTGAGAGAATTGAAATGCAAGTAATAAAAGGTTCAAGAGATACAACCACAGAAATTTCAACCACAGAGTGCACACGATGTATCCTGGTTCGGTCCTCCCGACCTACATCCAGTCCCCAAGCAACTCACTTGAGAGTTTTCCACTATTCTTGAAAAATTACAAGAATACCCTACGACGTTAGACAACAACCTTGTCCAACTCGTAGTCCTTTCTAACCACTAGAGAGAGCACCCCACTCTTCCACTAAGAGTGAAAACCTGACTCTACACCTTAGAGCCATACTCTCCAACCGAGAGGAACCACTCTCACAACCCGAGAGTGAAGAACAACAACAAAATGTTTACAATCAACCTATAGCCTTGTTGTGATTGTGATTTGTGTATGGAGGCTAATAGGTCACTTCTGAAATCAGTCCAAAACGAAATCAATGTTATATTGGACTAAAAACAGAGAACCAAAAAACTTAGAGGATTTGAAAGCTTTTGAACTCTTGTTCTCTTTTTGAAAATAAGGACTTGAATGCTTATAAAAGAGAGTAATCTTTTTTCAAGTGATTTCTACACTCTATTAATAGAGTTAGAATCACTGGACGCTGAGAAGCAGTTGTACCAACTGTCAACCAACGGAAATAAATCTTTTGAATTCGAAAAAAACAAAATTTGAAATCAGAAATCTGTCAAAACGGCTTGAACAGTCGACTGGGTTGCCGTTATGAGTTGACTGGCCAGAGTTTGAAGAAGCTCAGACAGTTTTGTACAGGTACAGTCGACTGGTCCTTAATGGCAGTCGACTGGTACTCAACAGCTGACCTAGTTCAAACTGTTTTGACCTTTATTTTGGAAAAACACACAGTTATAAAATTATATGTGAGTGTGTGTGTGTGTGACAAGGCTTTTACATCAATTTAAGACTCAACAAAAGAAGATTACATTTGTTTTTATAAGACACAACATATAAGACATTGAAGCTTTGGTCTTGACTTGAGTCTTTAGTCTTGATAGAAGCTTTAGCCATTGTCTTTTTATGAAGCTTTGCTTAATCAACTTGCTTTGAGAGCTTGTACATCTTGTAATATCTAAGAAGTAGCACAACAACTTTGCATTGTGTTGTAATCATCAAAATCAAGAATCAACAAGCATCAGGAACGTCGGTTACAATACACATACGCCGAGCACTCTTGCCACCAACGTCCAAATGCGGGAAAATGCATTGACTGGTCAACGCGCCACGTGTTGCTCTCTTATTCGTCGACAGTAGGCTCCGAAGTCACTTGCCACCGACGTCAAAACGCGAGAAATTGCGTTGACTGGTCAAACGGCCTTGGGGCCCACTGGTCACGTGTTGCTCTCCTATTCGTCTACAGCAAGCTCCGAAGTCACTTGCCACCGACATCAAAATGCAAGAAAATACTTTGACTGGTCAACGCTGGAAGGGACCCACAGGCCACTTGTCGCGCTCCTATTTGTCCCTGAAGTCACTTGCCACCAAACTTGAAATGAGAGAAAAACTCCGCCTCAAAATTGGTGTTCGATCAAGATCAACGGTTGTGATTAAAGCATAAAAGAGAAAGTCAACGGTCAAACCATTGACCGCCACGTGTCACTGCCTTACTTGTCTCCGAACTCACTTGCCACCAGAGCTGAAATGAGAGAAAAAATTTTCCTAGAAATTCGTGCACAAACACGATCAATGGCTCAGATTCGATGGCCAAAAACAAAAGAAAAAAAGGGGTCGGCGGGTCGGGTTCGGCCCCGTTAGGGATCCAAACCCGAACTCCATACCAACTTCATCTTCTTCTTGAATTTTGGCGCCAAAAATGAACCCCATGCCAGACTTCTCCTTCAACCTATTAGCTCCGACTTTGAACTCCCTCGTCGGAGCCTCGCCTAGCTGCTGTCGAACTCCACCTCGCCGAGCCCGTCTCCCCCTCAGCAAGCTCTCGCCAACTAGCTCCTACTCCCGCCGAGCTCAACTCCCCAAGCTCTGTCGAGCTCGAGTTCTCCAAGGCCAAACTCGCCACAACCATGGCCTCGCCTCCACCATGGTTTCGTCGAACCCATCATTTTTGATGAAGCTACGCTGAGCTCTTCCTCCATCTTTGTCGAAGCTCCGAACCCAAACCTCCGTCGAGCTCAACCTCGACACCACCACCGTCGAGCTCCACCGCCGAGCTCGCCTTCACCATCTCCGAGCCAAGCCTCGCCGAGCTCCTTCACCATCACTCTCATCGAGCTCGCCCAACTTCGCCAACCTCTCTAGGCCGAGCACCATCGATGCCAAACTTCAATCCGAGCTCCGACATCTCCTTCGTCAAGCACCGAGCTCCCCCTTCGTCAAACTTCAAGCTCCATTGTCAAGCTCTCCGACTTATCGAGCACCGACCTCCAAAGCTCGAGCCACCTGCTTGCCAAGCTTTCTTGCGAAGTTCAAAGCCTCTTCAAAGCCTCTTCGAACCCATGCCGAACACCCCCCTCTCACCTAGCCGAGCTCTAAGAGGTCAACCCCATGTCTTGTCGAGCTCCCACCCCTTAGTCGAGCTCCCACTCCAAAGCTCTAAGCTCCGACCTCCTCGCCATGCTTTCGCCATCAAAGCTAGGTCGAGCTCAAGCTCGAGCTCCAGCATTGAGCTCCACAACGCCTTCCTTGCCGAGCTCCTCTCCCTTCATCGAGAACCTACGAGCCCCTCGTCGACTCCGAAGCTCACCTCGCCCTTGCGTGAGCTACACCGCGCACGAAGAAGTGGTCAGAGAAGGAGACGAGGGAGGGAGACGAGAGACACCAGAGGAAGAAGACCAGAAGTAGAAGAAAGAAGCAGAGCGGAAAAAAATAAAATAAAAATTAATGTGGTCAACGTTGACCAACTGCGCCACGTGGCGCTCTCATATTCGTCGCCGGTCTCACTTGCCACCGACCTCCAAATGGGAGAAAAATAGGCTCCTCTCGATGCGCACTCATCTGATCATGATCAACGTACAGAAACGCACCACGTGTCCAGGTATTTATTTATTTATTTAATTGAATTAATTATTTTAAAATCTGAAAAAATTAATTAAAAATCGAAAAAATTAATTAAAAAATTCTGAAAATAATTATTAATTAGGAAAATATTTTAAAATTCTGAAAAAAATAATTATTATATTAGAATAATTAATTAAAATTTTCGATAATTAATTATTTAATTCGAAAAATGAATAAAAAATTCAAAAAAATTAATTAAAAATTGGAAAAAAAATTAAAAAAATCTGGAAAAATCACAAAAAATCTAGAAAAATTTAAGAATAATTTTGGGTGTTTTACAAGCCCAGAATAATATCGTTATACCTCGAGCAAGATCCAAACTCCCTTAAGAACTCTGATAAAATTCCGTACGCCATTAGGCAACAAAACTACTCCTCAGACTATAGAACTCAGTCTCCAGGAGTGGGAGGAGGCTTGTGATATGGCTAAAAATGGGATTAAATCGGGACCGTTCAAATCGGGCACGAATCCTAAAGCTCTCAGGGGTAAAACGGTAATTTCACCTACAAACGGGTCTGAAATGGGGACTGGGTCTTTCTTCAAAGCCCAATAACCCATAAACGGATCTGTCTTACTGGGTACGGGTCCCAATCCGTTACAAAACAGTTCGGAAGGATAAAGAAGAATTCAGATTCATAATTAGGGACATCCCTAAAAGGTGGTCTTAACCACTTCTATCCATCTACACCGGGAAGTAGAGATTTGTTCTTATCTCGAAATGGATCCCTAAGGTGACTATAAAAACCCCTCTTCCCCCACCATAAGAAGGTAATGAATCTTTTTCTACAAAAAGCACTTTCATAATCTTTCTGATTACTGACAAGAGCGTCGGAGGGTGCGTCGCCGGGATCCATCCCGGTATTTCGCACTTTTTGTAGGTTTGCAGCTGCAGTAAGAAACCAAGTCAACACATTGGTGAAGGTCAACAGGTCAATAGGTTTGCCTTATTCGTTTTCTCAAGAATCCACAAATTCTATCTATTGCCCCCACACCAGATTCAGCGACAACGGACCCGTTTACCCCTGCCTATAAATACCAGACCCCCTCCTCACTTCTGAAAATAATAAACTTTTCCCCACCTGAACCCTTGCTACTGTTGCTTTCTCAGTGACTGACTAGATCGTCGGAGGGCCTGTCGCCGAGACTTCTCCCAGTGTTTCTAGGCAGTGTACAGGTACAAGAGTCCGAGCCAAGCCTCGAAGATCCGAGCTGAGCTACTTCATCCGAGCCGAGCTACAAGATTCGAGCCGAGCACCCGGCCTCTACCTCTCTCCTACTACCCCCAAGTCGGCTCTACAGCCTAGGATCGGATCGACGCCAGCACCACAGCTTCCCCTTCACAAATTACAAGAACTCACACTTGCTACCCCACCCCCAAAAAATAAACAGCATCAGGTTGGCGCCGTCTGAACCTCGAGTCCGAGCCCAGCCAGGAACGTCCCCTCGAGTCTGAGCTCTTCCATGGCTCCCAAAGCCAGAAGGGCCATCACCTCGGCACGACACGCGGACCCTCCACATCACAGCCGCGCGGACACCCAGGGTTCCAACCAACCACGGGTCAACGGCGCGGCCGGACACAGCCCAGGTACTCCTCACTCAAACACAACTGATTTGCAGCGAGTCATCTTGGGTCGGTAGGCAAGTCGGACTAGGGGAGAGGCCACTTCCAACTCGGTCTTAAACCATCGCAAACAGCCTTCCATAGAGTGCAATCCAGGACACAGCCACTCGCCCCGTGAACCTCCACCTACGTAGGACCCGGTGGGGCAAGCTCCGGTCACGAGGGTCGAGTTCCAAAACTTTCGGGACGAGGTCCTCCAAGCAATCCGAGGCGGCCATGGAACCGAGGTCCGCAACAACTCCGACCCTCAGTTAGGAGCAAGGGGCGGTGAGTCTTACGGATCCGCCCATCCCATGGAATAAGAGGACACCGTTCTCTGGCGCTTATGAGAGATAGAGAACCGCCTCACCCATCTCGGCGAGGGCGAACCAATGCTGAGTCATGGTCATCGGCCGACCCGAACCCCATTCTCCCCCCAAATATTGGAAGCCGAGATCCCTCGAAATTTCAGGCCTCCCCAATTCAAGACATACAATGGCGAGGGTAATCCCGCTGATCACATGGAGGGGTTTAAGACCCTCATGATGATTCACAGCACTGCAGATCCCCTCCTATGCCACGCCTTCCCTTCTACCCTTCGCGGTCCGGCTCGGGAATGGTTCTCAAAGCTCACTCCTGGCTTAGTCTTCTCGTTCAACTAGTTGGAAGCAAACTTCTTAGCCCACTTCATGACCAGCAGAAAGGTCGACAAGACGAGCGCGTCCCTTCTGGACCTCGGGCAGAAGAAAGGGGAGTCACTCCGCGATTTTGTTCGGAGGTTCACCGTCGAGGCAAGGTCGGTCTCCTCTCTTGATGCGGGCATCGTTTCAGCGGCTTTCGGACACAAAGTTTGCCACGGTCAGCTGAAGGTTTCATTGGCCAAAAAGCCACCCGTCGGCTTCCCTGACCTGCTCAACAGGGTCGAGAAGTACATTCGAGCGGAAAAGGCCCGAAATCCGGAGGGCACCAAAGAAGCCTCTACCAAGGGGAAGCGGAAGGCCAACGACGTCGAACCTATCAAGAAAACCATAAAAGAGACGACCAATCTCAAAAGAGTTCCCTTGGTCCCCCGATTTGAGAGGTATACGCTGTTGAACCAGAACGTCTCGGCAACCCTGATGGAGATCGAGGATAACGGGCTCGTCCGACTCCCTCCCCGACCAAGCAACAACAAGAAGCGGGACTAGAGATTCTACTGCCGCTTCCACCGAGAAAATGGACACGAGACGGACAACTGCCGGGCCCTTAAAGACGAGATCGAGGCCCTCATCCAGCGAGGTTACTTGAGAGAGTTCACTCGGGATAATCCACGAGACCGAAGGGATCTGAGGAATCTGAGGCCAATGCCTCCTCCTCGAACGATCAACCGGCGGCCCGAGCGGGACCCCGAGCCCGAGGAGATCGGATGGCAGACCATACTACACTGCGTCCATGGTGGACCCATGGGAGGGGAATCTAATACCTCCCGTAAGGCCTTCGTCCGGAAGGTTAACTCTGTCCGGGACCATCCATCCCCCCAGATTAGCAAGGACCGGTATCCTTTTTCGGAGAACACCTGGAGGGAGTCTGCTCCCACACTGTGACACCCTCGTTATCAGCCTCGCCATGGAAAATTTCGAAGTCCGCCAAATTCTCGTGGACAACGGGAGCTCAGTCAACATCCTCTTCTTAGAAGAATTTGAGAACCTCAAGCTCCCCCGAGATAAGCTAAAGCTGGGCGGGTACACCCTGCTTGGGTTCTCAGGCATCCCAGTACAAATTGAAGGGATCGTGATGCTGGATGTAACAGTCGGAACGAATCAATGGACTTTATGGTGGTCAATGTCAAGGCAGCATACAATGCCATCCTCGGCCGACCCAGCCTCTGCTCATTCTAGGTCGTTCCCTCGGCCTACCACTTGAAGCTGAAATTCCCCACTGACCTCAGTGTCGGCGTTGTTAGAGGAAATCAGGAGGCTGCACGTTCGTGCTGCATGATCGCGGTCGGAGGTGGGGTATTCCCACTCGACGCAGCCGAGCTTCCACCTGCAAGAAGCCAGCCCGAGTAGGAACCTGCGAACGAATTGGAGGAGGTCTCATTCGAGGTGGAAGACAAATCCAAGTGGTTCCGTGTGAGCCGCACCCTTTCCCCCGACCTAAAGCCATGACTGGTTGATTGCGTTCGCCGCAATATCGATCTCTTCGCCTGGACCCTGTGACATGCTCGGGATTTCCGAGGACCTAATCATGCACCGGCTGAGCATCACCTCGGGCTCCAAGCCGATCCATCAGAAATGGCGCAAGTTTGCCCCAGGGAGGCAACAAGTAGTAAAACCAGAGGTGGACAAACTTTTGTCCGCCCGGTTTATTTAGGAGGTCAGCTACCCCGAGTGGCTGGCTAACGTCGCGATAGTCAAGAAGGCCAGTAGAAGCTGGAGGATCTGCATAGACTTCACGAATCTCAATAGGGCATGCCCTAAAGATCCTTTCCCCCTCCCGAGCATCGATGCTCTGATCGACGCAACATCGGGTCACGAGCTCCTGACCTTCATGGACGCCCTTTTAGGCTACAATCAGATCTGGATGTTCCCTCCAGACATCGCCAAAACATCTTTCGTCACCGACCAGGGTCTCTACTATTACCGAGTCATACCCTTCTGACCGCTTAGTCAAGTGGTTGATCAAATTATGACAGTACAACATCAGCTACCAGCCCAGGACAACCATAAAGGGGCAGGCCCTCGCCGAATTTATCATGGAGTGCACTATCTCCGAGCCGTCCGACACTCAAGAGGCAAATCTAATCTGGGAGGTTTATGTGATGGCTCGTCTTGTGAAGTAGGAAGCGGCACGGGTGTTATCTTCAAAGGTCTCAACAACTTCATTCTCCAGTATTCCCTCTGCATGAACTTCCCAGCCTCAAACAATGAGGAAGGGTGCGAGGCTATGATCGCACGGCTCAACCTGGCACACAAGGCGGGGGCCAGGCAAATCAGGCCTTTAGCGACTCCCAGCTCGTGGTCAACCAGATCACCGGGGAGTACGAGGCTCATGACGCTCGGATGGTTTGATACTTGGCGGTAGTACAACAACTCCTGGCAACCTTCGACTTCTCCTTGGTGGAATGAATCCCTAGGGAGCAACATGCTCAGGCTGACTCCTTGTCAAAACTCGCCTCTTTGTCCTTCGAAGGGCTCGACAACACCGTCCTAATCGAAGTTCTCCTCGGTCCTAGCATCGACCTCCCAGAAGTCCTCTGCCTCATCACCGAACCTTAGTCGGACAACTGGATGACTCCCATTCGGAAGTTTCTGGCCGAAGGCGAGCTTCCTCACGATCGTGCCGAGGCTAGAAGGACCCAGGTCCGTTCAGAGAGGTTCATCATAATCACTAAGACACTCTTCAAACGCTCGTACATGACAACGGACGGTAGACCCTATCTTCGCTGCCTGGCCCCCGATGAGGCCAAGTACGCTCTGAAGGAATTACATGAAGGAATCGGGGGTGACACATAGGGAGCAGGTCGTTCGCGAGAAAAGCCCTAAACCACGGGTACTACTGGCCGACCATGTTATAAGACGCCCAAGACCTCGTCAAAAGATACGACCCTTGCCAAAGATTCTCCTCGGTGAAAAGGCTTCCACAAGCCAACCACCGCTCCATGGCAAGCCCGACCCCATTTGCTATGTGGGGGATGGACTTGGTCGGTCCATTTCCAAAAGCAACGGGCCTTTCTCGTGGAGGCCATCGACTACTTCACCAAATGGATCGAGGTAGAGCCCCTGACCACGATCACCTAGCACCAGACTCAGCAATTCTTTTAGAAAAACATCATCTGCCGGTTCGGGATCCCATAGGGGCTCATTACAGACAACGTGACCCAATCCATAGGTCAAAACTTTCGGAAGTTCTGTGAATACATCGGCGTCCAGCAACACTTCTCATCGATATGTCACCCTCTGTCAAACGGCCAGGCCGAGAACGCGAACCGTCAAATCCTTGATGGCTTCAAGAAGCGGTTAGATAACTTCAAAAGGCCGGTGGGTCGACGAGTTGCCAAGCTTACTCTGGGTGCCCCGGATGACGAAGAGAATCCTCACGGACGAGTCCCCATTCAGCTTAACCTACGGTACGAAGGCGGTTATCCCCTATTGATCGGGCTCCCTTCGCCCAGGATTATGACCTTCGACGAAGAGAATAACTCAACGGGCCTCAGAGCCAACTTGGATCTAATCGATGAAGTCAGGAAAAAATCTGCTATCAGAAGAAACATATACCAACAACGGATCGAGAAGTTTTACAACAAGAAGGTATGCCCTACCAACATCAAGCTTGGTGACCTCGTGCTTAGGAAGATAGTGGTATCCGACCCCGGTAAAAAGAGAAAATTGGTCCCTAATTGGTAGGGTCCGTATAAGGTCTCCGAAGTGGTACGTCCTGGCACATACTGACTCACAGACATGGGGGGCAGGATCATAAAGAGGCCATGGAACGCAGAACACCTCATCAAGTTCCTCGAAGGGGACGACTAAACTCCTTGTGTAACAGAAACTCATGTGATCAGCACCCGTGCTCCATTTTTCTGTGTGTAAATAAAAGTGTAACTCTGTTTTTTTCCTTTCTTGTTCTAATTTGGTGCAAGGAAACTCGGCGCCTCTCGCTCGACATTCGGTGTTGACCTCGAGCCATACCCTAGATTTATCAAGCTTTATAGGCTAGGCGCATGGCAATGACCCCGAACCACACCCTAACTCTTTTACAAGAGCACAGGAGCTCGACATTTGGCATTGACATCGAGCCATGCCCTAGCTTTCTCAAGCTTTATGGGATAGGCCCTCGGCAATGACCCCGAACCACACCCTAACTCTTTTACAAGAGCACAGGAGCTCGACATTCGGTGTTGACCTCGAGCCATACCCTGCTTTCTCAAGCTTTATGGGTTAGGCGCACGGCAATAACCCCGAACCACACCCTAACTCTTTTGCAAGAGCACATGAGCTCGACATTCGGCATTGACCTCGAGCCATACCCTAGCTTTCTCAAGCTTATAGGCTAGGCCCTTGGCAATGATCTCGAACCACACTTTAACTCTTTTACAAGAACACAGAAGCTCGACATTCGGCTTTGACCTCGAGCCATACCCTATCTTTCTCAAGCTTTATGGGCTAGGCGCTCGGAAATGACCCCCAACCACACCTAACTCTTTTAGAAGAGCACGTGAGCTCGGCATTTTGCGTTGACCTCGAGCCATACTTTAGCTTTCTCAAAGCTTTATGGGCTAGGCTCTCGGCAATGACCCCGAACCACACCCTAACTCTTTTACAAGAGCACATGAGCTCAACATTCGGCATTGACCTCGAGCCATACCCTAGCTTTCTCAAGATTTATGGGATAGGTGCTCGGCAATGACCCCGAACCACACCCTAACTCTTTTACAAGAGCACAAGAGCTCGACATTCGGTATTGACCTCGAGCCATACCCTAGCTTTCTCAAGCTTTACGGGCTAGGCGCTTGGCAATAAACCCGAACCACACCCTAACTCTTTTACAAGAGCACAGGAGCTCGACATTCGGCATTGACCTCGAGCCATACCCTAGCTTTCTCAAGCTTTATGGGCTAGGCACTCAGTAATGACCCCGAACCACACCCTAACTCTTTTACAGAGCACATGAGCTCGACATTCGGCGTTGACCTCGAGACATACCCTAGCTTTCTGAAAGCTTTATAGGCTAGGCGCTCGGCAATGACCCCGATCCACACCCTAACTTCTTTACAAGAGCACAGAGCCCGACATTCGGCATTGACCTCGAGCCATACCCTATCTTTCTCAAGCTTTATGGGCTAGGCACTTGGCAATGACCCCGAACCACACCTTAACTCTTTTACAAGAGCACAGTAGCTCGATATTCGGTGTTGACCTCGAGCCATACCCTAGCTTTCTCAAGCTTTATGGGCTATGCGCTCGGCAATGACCCCGAACCACAACCTAACTCTTTTACAAGAGCACATGATCACGACATTCGGCATTGACCACGAGCCATACCCTAGCTTTCTCAAGCTTTATGGGCTAGGCACTCGGCAATGACCCCGAGCCACACCCTAACTCTTTTCAAGAGCACAAGTGCTCGATATTCGGCATTGTCCACGAGCCATACCCTATCTTTCACAAGTATTATGGGCTAGGCGCTTGGCAATGACCCTGAGGCACACCCTAACTCATTACAAGAGCACATGAGCTCCAAATTCAGCATTGACCACGAGCCATACCCTAGCTTTCTCAATCTTTATGGGCTAGGCACTCGGCAATGATCCCGAGCCACACCCTAACTCTTCTACAGAGCACGTAAGCTCGACATTCGGCGTTGACCTCGAGCCATCCCCTAGTTTTTTCAAAGCTTTATGGGCTACGCTCTCGGTAATGACCCCGAACCACACCATAACTCTTTTACAAGAGCACAGGGGCCCAACACTTGGCTTGCTCTGCGCACAATGTCCTAATCTCTCTTACAAAATCGGGAGGGACGGAAAAATCAAATTTTATTCATCACAAACGCCTTCAAGTTATTACAACGCTTCCGCTAACTCAACCTAAGTGTTTCCCTTGGGGCTTTTTAGGCCAACACGGACCATGTTGAGCCCCACCGAGCGGTACGTCCTTCGATGTGCTCGTCCGGCACCGCTGGCACAGCTAGTGTAGACGTCCCGACAATGGAGTTCTGCACATCAGCGGGCCTCGCCATCTTTAGATAGAGGGTCGGCGAGGAATCCAAAACAGAGGGGCCTCCTCCCCCAAGATGGCCGAACCAAGACCGACCTGTGCCCAACATGACTTTCAACATCTGAATCTCCAGCTCCTTTTCAACCACAACCTTACATAGAATGGACTCAGAGGTCTGTCGCCTAGTGGAAGCATCAGATATTGACCAGTTCGTCTCGACACTCCTCCAGTCCCGATCGGCTATACCATTCTTCAGGTGTCCGCCTCTAAGCTGAGATCCTTGGACTTGTTCATAAAATAACTTACCGCGGCTTCTCAATCATGGGCCTGCTTGCGATAGCGGATCAAGATACTCTCCTTGGACTCTAGTCTATTCCGAAGTTGCCGGACCTCGGTGGAACTGAGGTCGGCGCCTAGGGTCTCGTTCATCTGGCAAAAAGGGGAGGAAACGACAATTCACTAAAAATGCTCGCCAAAAACTAGTCATAGAAGGTCGGCCAAAAATATGATTGTATTAATTCAAAAATCAGTTACAAAAGGCAGTGGCCAGTATGTGTTCGGCAAATACAAAAAGAGAGAAAATATTTTAACTACTGCAGAGGGGGGATCTGCACCTCTTCATCGGTCATCACACCCCCTACCTCCTCCAAGTGGGGGTCCCTCGGAGCCTCATCTCCCTCGCCATCGGGGGTTAGCGGATGCACGGGGGGCTCCCACCCATAGTGGAGATGGTCGATTTTCGCCTCAGGGTAAAGGAGCAGAAAGTGCTCATTCGCCCTATCGTACGCCACGTCTTGGGCGGTCATCAACTCCTCCGAGGCTGCCATCGCCAGCTCGTCGTAATCCGCTACCATCTTTCCCCGAACCGCTACCAATTCGGGGAGATGCTGGTCCTGTCGAGAGGCGAGGTCGGCTTGGAAGGCCTGCAGCGCCCCATGAGCGACTGTCAGCTTGACCCTCAATTCCTTCGCTTCTCGAAGGTACCGATCAGTGTTTCGCTTCTCGGTATGGACCTCCTTCTTCAAGCACCTCTTCAGCAGCGTCCTAGTCATCAGCGCCTGGTCTAGATGGACAAAGGGTCAGAAAAGAATGCCCAGCACAAAAAGAAAACAGACAACAAACCAACACTTACCACTACTTGAGCTTGAGCCCACTTCATGTAGGCCGTCTCTGTAGTCTCGGTCGCCAAGATGGTCCGGTCGTGGGCCATGGCGAGCTTATCCACCACCTCGATAGAGATCGGGCCCTCGGCAAGCGAATCTCCCTCCTTGACCACCTAGTCTGGAGCGAATGGCCTTAGGCCCCTTTCGCCCACCATCTATCGGGCATTAGGACGGACAGCGGGGGTTCCTGCCTTCAGGACGTCGGTAATCCTGCGGCTACTGGAGCTCGGCCCCAACTCTTTTGCCTCCGGGACGAGTGGATTTTCTTCGACTTCTTAGAGAGCGGCTCTAAAGATACCTGCGCCGCTCCCTGGACTGACCCCGCCGCCGATGCTGCCTTCTCGACCCTCTTTTTCTGGACCAGCGCCAGTAGGGCCTTCCTCGCATCGAGCTTCGATGGGTCCATTGCTGCAGAGAAAAAGAGAATGTTAACACGAAAGCAGAAAATTAGACAAGAATGAAACAAAAACATATAAGGGACGGCTGGGCTCAGTCCGGCTCGGGCTAGGTGTAACTCTGTCACGCACGGCCAACCGATGTTGTGCCCCTCGACAATTTTGTCCACATCAGCCTACTCTGCCTCCGTCAAGTTTCTCCACCTCGGGGGTTTGTGGTTCGGCTTGTAGAAATTCCAGACCGTAGGAATTTCCCAAGGAACCTCACTCCCGACTACAAAGTACTTCTCCTTCCACCCCTTTATGGAATCTGGATGACCATGCACCACCTTCTTGTGAGGGTGAGGGGATATGTAGAATATGCCATCCATATCTCCGAGCGAGCTCACCCCTAAGACAACCCGGAAGTACTTCAACTTCAGCGGGACCTTCTTCTCCTCGCATTTCATGTAGCGCCCCGAATTTCCAATATGATATCTCAGAAATACGTGGCACAATTTCCAGTATCAACCTCAATTGTAATAGTAAACATAGCCAAAACACAGATAAATTTTTCAACTTTTATTACATTAATTCTTTACAAAGCACAGTGGAAAGACAAACACCTTGAATTACAAATTCTTTCTTTTAAAACACATTCTTTTACAATTCACATAAACCATAAAATCAATCTAGCACAAGCATCCAAATTTCAAAGCTATAGGTACCTACCTGTAAAATATGAGGCTAGAGATAATTCTAACTTCCAAAACTACAGGGATCAGCCATAACGGTGTGAGTGACATAAAAAGAAAAGCAACATAAGTAAAGCATAAAGGATGAAGTCATAAACAACATGTATCAACGGTAAGAATAAATGAAATAAAAAATAACAATAATAAAACATGAAAACATCAAGTGAAACTAGACTAAGTGTCAAGTATAGAAAAACAGGAAAACAACATACATAAAAACCAAGTCAAGAAAATACTAATGCTATATGCTGACTCTCTAATGCATACTTGTCAGATTCTATGCATTCCACTCTACATAGGTCCGGTGCAAGCCCTTATCGTTCTTCACTTGATAGGGTTTAATCCCCCGTTATGCAACTAATCCTACCACGATGAATACTACGAGATATAAATAAACTGTGAGTATTAACCCACGCCCCGATAATTTCGGAGGTCAATCTCTATCCACAGATAATTCTGGAGACTATTTCACTCACACCTGGGAATCTTCGAGAATACCCCAGACCGCAAGCTATGACGCCTCATCACACGAATACCCCATGAGTGTCGCCTCGACCCCGATAATTCCGGAGATCAATCCCACACCGTATGTAATTCCGAAGACTATTTCACTCATACCTCGATAATTTCGGGGATTATCTCACACCGTGAGCCATACTGAGGTCCATAATCCATATTCTCATTTCATCATATCACCATCTAGTGCCTGTCCTTATTTTTTAAAGTTAATTAATTATTAGATTTCGAATCTCTTAGAGTTGGTGTACCCTACCGGGCTTAACTCAATTGAACAACAACCAAAATCTCAACCACCGGTAGATAAGGCCCCACTCAATCTCTAAAGATTCATAACTCAACCATAATTACCAAAACTTTCAATAAACTCATAAATCCATCATCAAAGCGTTTTTAACAAGAAAAAGACAACATCCAAATCCATTTGATGTACTCATGAAATTCCAGAATTTTTAACTAAAAATATTAAATTCATTAAATAGAAGAAATCATATTTTTAAGTCGTAGAATATCACGAAACATCAATTCCATTGAAAATCACACAAATTTCTCTTTATAAAGTCATAGGAATGTAATTTAAATTCTATTAGAAACAAAATATAACTTTCTGTAAAATGCACTAATCTATAGTAAAACGTCATTTAAAAATAGTAGATTAATAACCCACAATATCGAAGAACCAAACTTTTAAGGAAAATATCAGAAAACTCAAGAAATCCATCAGTCAGAGCAATGACAGTCGACCGTTGAAAAATGGCCAGTCGACTGTCCTGCAAAAATCCAAAAAATCAAGAAAACCATCAGTCAGGACAGTGACAATTGACTGTTGAAAAATGGACAGTCGACAGTCCTGCGAAAAACCAAAAACTCAAGGAACCCAACAGTTAGGATGGTGACAGTCGACGGTTGGAAAATGGACAATCGACTGTCGATCCCTACAGATTGCAATTTTGAAGGTTGTGCATGCTTTACTGATACACTGATTTACTTTATAAAAATGCAAATTTGTAAAAACTAAATTCCTGAGATAGTTGGATATAACTTTTATAACATATAGGAGTTTATAAAACACATCAAAACATATCAAAATCTCAAAATAGTAAATCTTTCACAAAATTCTTCAAAATTAGTAAAAGTGTCTATATGTGTATTTGTGCATCAGTTAAGCATCAAAACTCCATCAAATAAGAGTAGTAAAAGGTTTCAAATTGATTCAATATTGAACAAAACAAATCCAATCAAAACTTCACAATATCCACAAAACCCAGTTTTCGGTTTGTGGGTAATCAGACCCAAAGAACTCAACCTCCTCTTTACTTCAAAATTTTGATCTTTTGATTCAATAAACCCTTCCATAACTTGTTATACACAAACCCTACTGATCCCAATAATTTACTCATGAATATATACAATTATAACATGCAACAATCAAGTTTTATCCATCAAAACTTATCAACAGTGTGTATATATCTACAACCAACAGTAAAGATCTCACCTTTGCTCAAATTGTGCATTATACAACATATCATTCATTATACTCAACCAAATCAGTAATAATCTGAAAGAAAGCAACCTACTCATGATTTCTATTAGGTTCTTTAATAATCACAAGTCATTAAATTATGATTTCAATCATCAATAATATAGTTTCATGAAAAGATTCAATTTTTAATTCATCTACTCATCAAAATTCATTATATCTTCACACCATCATCTAACATGCTTTCTAATAGATAAATCATCACATAAAACATGCTTAGAACAATAAGACAACAAACACAAGTCACTCACTGTTACCGCTAAATTTGGTGTGGGGGTAAACAGATAGTATTTGTGGATTCTTGGAAAACTTGAATAGCAAACCTGAAACCTGTTCCGTCAGAGTTTGACCGTTGACTCTCGCCGTTCACCTGCAAGAAGTGCGAGACACCGGGGTTGATCCCGGTGACGCACCCTCCGACGCTCAAGTCAGTAATCAGGAAGATTGTGAGAGAGCGTAAATTGGCAAAAGATTGATTACCTCTTAATGGTGGTGGATGGGGGGTATTTATAACTGCCTTTAGGATCTAATTAGGAATGTAATCCCTGTGATTAGATAAGGAATGTAATCCATAATTTCCAGTGGAAAGATAGATGTGAATCAGGGCCGTTGACTAATATTAATCAGAAACTCTAATTCTATCCTGCTGGACCGGGTTTGCTACGGGTTGGAACCCGCACCTAGTCGAGAAGGATCCATTCGTGGATTATTGGGTCTTTGGGCAGAAGATCTAGTACCCACTTCAGACCCGTTTGTCAAGTGAAATTACCATTTTACCCCTAGACTTTAAGATTCGCATCTGATTTGGATGGTTCAGATTTAACCCCATTTTTAGCCATATCACGAGCCCCCCACTCCTGAAGACTGAGTTTGATCAGTCTTTGAGGAGTAGTTTTACTGTTTTAATGGCTTGCAGGGTGGTATCAGAGTCCAAACGAGGGAGGTTGAATCTTTGCACGAGGTATTATGGTGATTTTCGAGGCTATTTACGTGCTCGAGGTTACTCTTGAGCTCCCTTCGACTTCTGGTAATTTTTCCTAACTTTGTGAAGTGGTGATTTGTCATTCGGGGGTCTTAATTAACCTTTCTAAGCAGTAATTATCTACCCAGTGTTTCAAAAACATCTCCCCGGATTTATTATTATTTTTTTGCAGTGTTTAGGTAGATGATTTGATGTTATTTACGTCGTTTTATGGCCTGGATGCTTTGGCTTTGTCGCCGACCCCTTCCGAACACTCGCTACGAAGGAGGCCGAGGTCCCTAGGGGTTCGGCACCTTCTGCCGAAGCGCGCAGATACTTCGGCCAGGCTATAAGGGCATTCGGCGGATCTTCGGCAGAGTCCGGAGTGGTTTCCTCCCTGTAAGAGGGTCGGTGCCGAGAGCGCTCGGCAGCATGTGCCGAGGTCCACTTTTCCATGTGACATGGTCGGTGGCAAGAACGCTGACAGCATATGCCGAGGTTCAATTTTTCCATGTAACATGGTCGGTGGCAAGAACGCTCGGAGCATGTGCCGAGGTCTAATTTTTCCATGTAACATGGTCGGTGGCAAGAACGCTCGGCAACATGTGCCGAAGTCTAATTTTTTCATGTAACATGGTCGGTGGTAAGAACGCTCGGCAGCATGTGCCAAGGTCTAATTTTTCCATGTAACATGGTCGGTGGCAAAAATGCTCAGCAGCATGTGCCGAGGTCTAATTTTTCTATGTAACATGGTCGGTGGTAAGAACGCTCGGCAGCATGTGCCGAGGTCTTGGGGGGCGACTTCTGGCAACATAGGGAACGTCAGGCTGAGTTGGCGGCTGCTGAACTTCTGACAGACGTGACAGTCATTTAATGCGATGGATGCAAATCTTCTGATGACTCTGACAGATGTGACAGTCATTAATGCAATAGTACGGCTAGGCGCGGTAAATAAGGTGACGGTTCAGGTCGTTTTGTCGCCTTACATAAATAGGCTGGCTCTGTGGGCCCATTAACCTCGTTTAGTGTGCCCTGCTCTATAAAACCTCATCCCCCTCTCATTTCTCACTTCTCTGAATTTTTACTCAGGCAGTAATTTCTACTAGTGAGAGCTCACGGTGATCGTCGATAGCTTCTCCGGTGAATATTCCGGCCGTTCCCACCAATTCAAAGGTAATTTATACTTAGTCGTTTTTTAAGTATAAATATGTGTCTTTCTCCTATATCCGAGCCCTCCCCTTCTGTCGCCGAAGTCCCTTCTCCGCATCGCCAAGATAAAGGCAAGAAGGTATTCGGTCAAGATAGTGTAGTGGAAGATCCGAAGCGTATGGGGCCGTTCGGAAGGTATCCAGGACAACTGACGGGGCTTCAGCGGGTCCGAGAGCTTCCTAAGGAGCATGCCGAGCGTATCATTCATGGGAAGGGAAGAGCCTTTGAGGAGAATGAGGCAAGAGAGACCTCCGAGGCCGATGAGACGGTCTTTATTCTCAGCCAGGAGAACTTGGTAGTGATCCGGTGTTGCTTCCAGATTCTGGAGGAGTACGAGCTCATGCTGCCGGGTCTTGGGGTTAGGGCAAACTCGCCGATACCAGTAAACATGTGTTTCTGGCCGGTTGATGCCTTCATCGCAGGGGTTCGGCTACCTCTCCACCCGTTCGCGGTCCAAGTGCTGAGGTGGTTTGCGGTCAGCCCTATTCAACTGATGCCGAACGCGTGGAGAGTCATCAATGGGTTCGTACTCCACTGCCAAGTGGCTGGGATCGAGCCGGAGCTGAGGGTACTCCGGACTATCTACCAGCTTCATCAGCAGAACCGGTCGGAGTTTCGGTACTACCTAGCTCCGAGGCATGGAGGCCGGCTCGTCGTCTGCCCCGACTCCATCAAGCACTGGCGAGATAAATACTTGATAGTGCGGGGCGTTGAGGCATGGCCCAAACCCACCTGTTTCGTAGAGGAGGTGTCAAGGCGAGTGAAGGAGTCGCCGACGCTTCATCCTCAAGAAGAGGAGGCAGTGCAGACTCTCCTTGACAGGCCGAAGTACGATTTGAGAGAGCTTACCAAGGACATTCTCTTCAGGGGAGGGCTCAGCCGCGTAGACCCCATTACGCGGCTCTTTCTATGCTTTCATTTTTTTTATCTTGTCTATTCTAACTTGTGTCTTTAACCGGCTTCTTTCTTGATGCAGAGGCAATGGATTTCGATGCGGTGATGGCGCAGAGGGCTGCCCTCGGAAGTAAGGCGCCGAAGAAGCGTAAGAGGGTTTCCACCAAGCTGCCGCCTGCGAAGGCTCCGAGGGGCGCTAGCGGAGTCGAGGTGGTTGAGCCTCCGGTTGTGGTGACCCCGACCTCGGTCATAGGAGTAGCCTCAGCGTCGAATGAGGCACAAGACTTCCCGATCTCCGTAGCTTTCGGGATGGAGATGCCTCCGCTGACGGTGACGGCCGAGGAGCTCCTCACTAAGGAGCACAAGAGGATCCCGACGGCATGGCTGGAGGAGATCTGACCGACCGGAAGAGGAGGGAGCGCTATTCATAGTTTTCCACAGACGGCGCCAATCTGTTACCGCTAAATTTGGTGTGGGGGTAAACAGATAGTATTTGTGGATTCTTGGAAAACTTGAATAGCAAACCTGAAACCTGTTCCGCCGGAGTTTGACCGTTGAATCTCGCTGTTCACCTGCAAGAAGTGCGAGACACCGGAGTTGATCCCGGCGACGCACCCTCCGACGCTCAAGTCAGTAATCAGGAAGATTGTGAGAGAGCGTAAATTGGCAAAAGATTGATTACCTCTTAATGGTGGTGGATGGGGGGTATTTATAGCCGCCTTTGGGATCTAATTAGGAATGTAATCCCTGTGATTAGATAAGGAATGTAATCCCTAATTCCCAGTGAAAGGATAGATGTGAATCAGGGTCGTTGACTAATATTAATCAGAAACCCTAATTCTATCCTGCTGGACCGGGTTTGCTACGGGTTGGAACCCACACCCAGTCGAGACGGATCCGTTCGTGGGTTATTGAGTCTTTGGGGAGAAGACCCAGTACCCACTTCAGACCCGTTTGTCAAGTGAAATTACCATTTTACCCCTAGATTTTAAGATTCGCTTCTGATTTGGATGGTTCCGATTTAACCCCATTTTTAGCCATATCACTCACCTTATTGAAGAATCAACTGAAGATAATAAATAAATAAGAAAAATCCCTCCTTTCACAATAAAACCAAGATCCTCGCTTTAAAACTCCAAGAACATAATAATAAGAAATCCCTTTGTGTTGTGCAGAGAAGAGACGGCTGCACTCCATCCTATATAGGCCGAAAATCCAAGTATCTAGGGTTTTGAATAGATTTGTAAAATACCTCTTCTAAAATATATCTTTACATATATATATATATATCCTTATACTTGGAAATTGAATAAAACTAACTTAATTGAGATTTAAAAACAAAAAAAACTACCGTATAACCAGCCGGCACTGTTTTGAAAGCCCAGAAAAATGAATTTGCATTTTTGCCCCTCTAAGTGGCAATTTTGCAAAAAGACCATTCTTTATCAAAACTTGCAAAATAAACCAAATTTATTATAAAAAAAGCAAACTCTTTTCCTCTAATTTGACTAGGCATCATGCCCAACCCAAAAATCTGAAAATCTGGAGTTTTCACTCCAAATGGTAATTTTGCATAAAAGTCTTTCTTTTTGTAATATTTGCAAATAGGTCAAATAATTATCAGAAAAATTCAGAAAATTCACAAATAATATCTAATAATAAATAATGAGTTTCACCAAAATAATTTTTGACTTTGAACTTCCAAGAAAATATTTGCACGTGTAAAAAGGTAAATTTTCAGAAAAATATTTATTAAATCGCCAAAAATTATTTTAATTCATTTATTAATCTTAAAAACATTATTTAATAATCTTAGATATTACATCACTCCCTCCTTAAAATAGTTCTGTCCTCAGAACTACTACTAATAGGGTCCAAACCAAAAATAAGCAAAAGGAATTGAAATCTCATAAATGGAAACATAGTTTAAGAAATATCATTACACAAGAGAATATAATCTAATAAAAGAAATACAACTCAACCCAAAGAGTACAATCATACAGAAGAATACAATCATACAAAAAGCTCAGGAAAATCCTTCTGCATGCGATCCTCCGGCTCCCAAGTAGCTTCCTCGAACTGCTAGTTCCTCCACAACACCTTGACCATAGGTATCACCTTGCTCCTCAAAACCTTCTCCCTACGATCAACAATCTTTACAAGTCGTTCCTTGTAACTCAAGTTCACCTGTAGACCTTCAGGCACTTCTACCAACTGCTGACTCTGATCCGGCACATACTTCCTCAACAACGACACATAGAACACATCATGCACCTGTGACAACTCCTCCGGAAGCTCCAACCTATATGTCGTCTTACCAATCCACCCCAAAATCGTGTATGGCCCAATATACCTTGGCACCAACTTGCCTCCCTTACCAAACCTGATCACCCCCTTAGTCGGAGATACTTTGAGAAACACTACATCTCCAACTTCAAACTCCAAGTCCCTTCTTCGAGTGTCTGCATAACTCTTCTGCCGACTCTTAGCCTCAACCGACCTCTTGTGAATCAACTCAATCTTCTCCGATATTTGCTGCACAATTTCGGGTCTAAATATCTGCCTCTCGCCAACCTCATACCAACAAACAGGTGTTCTACACTTCCTCCCATACAGAGCCTCATACGGAGCCATCCCGATATTCGCATGGTAACTGTTGTCATAAGCAAACTCAACCAATGCCAAGTACCTCTACCAATTACCACCGAAATCCATAACACAAGCCCTCAGCATATCTTCCAATACCCGATTCACCCTTTTAGTCTGACCATCAATCTGCAGATGAAAAGCAGTACTAAAATTGGTTCTCGTGCCAAAGCTGCTTGCAGACTCTTCCAAAACCTCGAAGTGAACTTCGCATCCCTGTCGGACACAATCGACATAGGAACTCCATGCAGTCTCACAATCTCATCAATATACAGCTCTGTCAATTTCTCCAACGACCAAGTAATCTTCATAGACAGAAAGTGAGCTGACTTGGTCAAATGGTCAACAATAATCCAAATCGAGTCATTGCCCTTTGCACTCCTTGGCAAATCTGTAATGAAATCCATGCTGATATTCTCCCACTTCCATTCTGGAATGGGCAAAGGCTGCAATAAACCTCCAGGTCTCTGATTTTCTACAAAATTTATTTGTGTTTTGGCTATGTTTACTATTATAATTGAGATTGATGTTGGGAATTGTGCAATGTATTTCTAAGATATCATATTGGAAATTCGGGGTGCTACAAAGATTGGTATCAGAGCATGCTTCAATAGTAATAATAAACATGGTATAAAAATAAACCTAAGTGTGGACACTAGAGCGTAAGTACCTAGGTGTGGACATTAGAGTGTGAGTATCACATAGAGTTAGAACATGGTGTTTTGGTTTGGGTTATGGTTGAGGTATTGATGTGAATATGTATTGTGTTGTGATGCTTTAACTTTACACTCATTTTGCAGTATTCAGTATAATGGCAGGACCCAGGACCAAGAATGGTAGTAATGATGATGGGGCTGGACTTGATCTTGAGACTGAGATTTCCAGGGTGTATCAGACCTTGAATGCATTCATGGCAGCTAATATGGCATAGAATCAGAATCAGAATCAGGGAGCTGGACCAGTGTTTGTCAATGCTGATCCTATCAAGCAGGTTGAGTCCTTCAAGCAGATGAAGTCGCCAGTGCTTGAGGGGCAGTCTGATCCAAATGAGGCTGATGATTGGATTAGACAGATGGAGATGGTCTTCGAAGTCTTGAAAACCCCAGTAGTCAATAAAGTGAAATTGGCTACTATGCAGTTAAAAGGATGCTGGCATCTGGTGGCAGTCAGTGACTTCGGAAGCTTTTATGGATGAATTCAGGGATCATTTCTTTCCTCTAGATATTCAGGAGAAGAAGATAACAAAATTCTTGAATCTGCAGCAAGGCAATATGGTAGTGCGTGAATATGAGACTAAGTTCGCTCAGCTGTCGAGGTATGCACCAGAGCTGATTGTTGATGAAGCGAAGAAGGCCAAGAAATTCGACCAGGGCTTGAGGTTGAATTTGAGGTCAAGGATGATTCCTTTGGGCATAAGGAGGTTTGATAAGCTGGTCAGGAGAGCAACTATGACAGAAGAGGATATGGACCAGTTCCAAAAGAAGCAAGAAACCTGGAATAGGAACAAAAGGCCAACATCTAGTCAAGGTGGGAAGAAATTCTCAGTGAAGCAGGGCAAGTTCAGTAGGCCAGAGCCGGGCGCACCTGCAACTGAGGAGGTGACTTGTTACTACTGCAAGTAGGCAGATCACTACAGGTCAGCGTAACCTAAACTGGCGAAACAGACTTGTTTTCAGTGTGGGCAAGTGGGGCATTCCAAGCTTTACTATCCACGATTGAAGAAGGAAGGTTCAGGCGGATGCAAATTTCAGAGGGAAAGGAGAGTGTTCACATTGACTGAGGAGGATGCGGGTAACTCAGAGGATGTGATTCAGGGTATGCAAGAATTTTAAATTGTTATTTATTCAATGTATTAAGTAAAACTTTGATTGAGAATAAATTGTAGATTTGAGTATCATTCTTCATGTAACAGGATTTGTTTTGGTTAATGGAATAAAAGCAAAAGTTTTATTTGATACTGGTTCTTCATATACATTTGTGTTGCCCAATTTTGCAAGTCTTAGGTGTGGAACCTAAGTTGTTTTCAGGCAGAGTCTTGTCGGTGGCAACGCTGTCAGGAGAAGAATTGGTTGCTGATCGATATTACGATGGCTGTGATATCGAGATTGGTGGGAGATTATTTGGCATTGGTATCATTGAGCCGCAAGTTCTGGGTGTGGATGTGATTGTGGGTATTGATTGGATGTCAATATATGATGCCACAATTGAATGCAAGAAGAAAGAGGTGTTGGTGAAGGCACTAGGTGGTCTCGCAATAACTTTTCAGGGGAAGATGAAGGACCCGAAGGTGGCTGCAGTGTAATACCCCTTAAATTTCCAAGTAATATATATATATATATATATATATATATATATAATGTTGAGTGGCGGATGGTAAATATGATTTATATTATGGGGGGGCCATGTGAATTGAGAAAACAGCAAGACGCTGTTGGTTTCTTAAGGATGACGTCACCGCTGGGTGATGTGGCACTAGGGCCCACCCATTGAAAATATTTGAAGACAGAGAGCACTGTCTTGGTTGTTCGATTGTGACGTGGCATATATTAAGGGGCCCACTGGGCTTCTTAATGTATGTGCACGAGATTAGAGAGATACGTTTGAGATTTGTCCCATATCGGGAGATTACAAAAAGTAATTTAATATAAATAAAATTGCCTATGATCAAGAGTCAACTAATTGGTTAACCACCTTCTCAGAGGCAGTCTATGCTGGGCAGTTGTACTACATAGTATCTAATTTGTCTTCTAAAAATAATAAAAATTGTCTGAGGATTGTGGCGGGGTGTTACAAATGGTATTGAAAGTCATTGATCTCCGAGTCATTGATCTCTGGGATCGGGGTATGATCTGCGATCCTTTGCTAAATGGCATGCCCCGTACTCAGCGAGGACGCTGATTTCTAAATGTGGGGTGTATGTAATACCCGGTAAATTTCCAAGTTATATATATATATATATATATATATATATATATATATATAATGTTGAGTGGCGAATGGTAAATATGAGTTATATTATGGGGGGCCCACGTGAATTGAGAAAACAGCAAGATTCTGTTGGTTTCTTAAGGATGACGTCATCGCTGGGTGACGTGGCACTAGGGCCCACCCATTGGAAATATTTGAAGACAGAGAGCACTGTCTTGGTTGTTCGGTTGTGACGTGGCATATATTAAGGGGCCCACTGGGCTTCTTAATGTATGTGCACGGGATTATAGAGATATGTTTGAGATTTGTCCCATATCGGGAGAGTACAAAAAGTAATTTAATATAAATAAAATTTCCTATGATCAAGAGTCACCTAATTGGTTAACCACCTTTTGAGAGGCAGCCTGTGGTGGGCAGTTGTACTACATAGTATCTAATTTGTCTTTCTAAAAATAATAAAAATTGTCTCAGTATTGGGGCGGAGCGTTACAAAACTCTATAGCACCCCAAATTTTCAATATAATATCTCAGAAATACGTGGCACAATTCCAGAATCAACTTCAATGTAGTCATAAACATAGAAACCAAATACGGGAAAATTTAAAACTTTTATTACATCAATTGCTTACAAAGCACAACGGAAAATAAAACACCTCGAATTACATTTTCTTTATTTTACAACACATTCTTTATAATTTGTCTAAGCCATATTATCATTCTACCACATGCATCCATATCCCAAGCTATAGGCACGTACATGTAAAACATGAGGCTAGAGATAACCCTAACCCCAAAAACAACAAGGGTCAGCCATAACGGTGTGAGTGACATAAAAATAAATGCAACATAAATAAAACATAAGGTATAGAGTCATAAACAACATGTATCAACAGCAAGAATAAATGAAATAAGAAATAACAATAAATTAAATATGAAAATATCAAGTGAAACTAGACTAAGTGTCAAGTGTAGAAAAACAGAAAACAACATGCATAAAACCAAGTCAAGAAAACATCAATGCTATATGCTGACTCTCTAATGCATACTTGTCGGATTCTATGCATCCCACAATACATAGGTCCGGTGAGGGCCCTTATCGTTCTCTACTTTATAGGGTTAAATTCCACGTTATGCAACTAATCCTACTATGGTGATGGAAACAAGATCCAGAATATTCTGCGAATAGGCATCACAGCCCTCGACGCGCAAGCATCATGTAAGAATAGCTCACAAAACTGGAGAATCACCTCCCAACCGTGTACCCCACGAATAGGCTTGCGAGGCTATCGACTTGCAGATACACCAGGTACATCCCATGAATAGGCTTGCCGATCCTCGACACGCGAATACACCTTGCATGCTCCGTGAATAGGCCTGCAGACCCTCGACACGCGAACATACAAATATTCCCTCGAGACAGAACAATAAATAGTCCTGGAACGCATCCGTTGGACTAACAAAACCAAGAGCGTATACTTACATTTTTCAAGTTCCATCACATCTCCACTAGTGCCTGTCCTTAAGTTGATTATTATTAAAAACACAAAATCCTCATCTCTAGAGTTAGTGTATCCTGCCGGACTTAATTTGACAACAACAACCCCAAGACCCAACTGGTCTAAATCAACAAAATCTCATATGCCGGTTCACAGGACTCCCACTAAACTCCTAGAGACTCACAACTCAACCATCAATACCAAATATCATCAAAACTCTTGATCTCATTATCAATATTCTTATATTAAGAAAGCTTCTTTAAAATCAACAAAATCAATATACTCATAAAATTCCAGAATTCAAATAAAATATTAAATCCATTAAATAACTAAAAATCATATTTTTAAGTCGTAGAATATCACAAAACATCAATTCCTTAAAAAAACACATATATCTCTTTTTATAAAGTCATAGGAAAGTAATTACAACAAAAATTTAACTCTTCGTAAAATACTGTAATCTGTAGCAAAATGTCATTTTAAACAGTATATTAATAATTCACCATATTGAAGAACCAATCGTTTAAGGAAAACATGCACTTGAAATGAAAACATGCAGCCAATACAAATTTGTCAGAGCTGGACATCACCAGTTAGATATTGGTTGAGCTGAACTGCAAGCATGGTAGGATTCAGTTCATGAACCCAAAAAATTGAAGGTGGACCAGACCAACCAAGTGTATTAGTTCAGGGTGAACCAGCCAGTTTACTATATTTAACTCATTTTTCATATTTAGGGGGAAAAAGTTCAAAATAAAATTAGAACCTTTGGCTTACACGGAGAAACCCACATCTAAAAACCAATATTCCATCTTAGCAACTATGCCAAATAATAACAATATAAATTGCTGCATTGAGAACATAACTTAAATGAGTCCTTGAACTTGATCCAGTTAATGGGAATTGACAATGAACTCCAAAAAAAACAAACTGCCCACCTTTCTTATCCAGTGGTCTGTTGAGACTTGGAACTAAACAAAAGGATTGAATAAAGGCCAGATAAAAAGTGTGTCAACTAATATTAAACTCACTCAAATCAGCGAACATGGGATAGAAAATAACATACCCATGATTCTTATTAGGTATCCTAACAAATCTCAAGTCCTCTAGGTGTAGTTTACTCATGAATATAAATAATTGTAACGATCATTCATCAAGTTCCTGCTCAAAGAAACCCCCAAACAGAACATATGCAGCATATACACAGTAAAGGTCCACTTTTGTACTATATCCTCATCCATCTCATTATAATAGAAACAAAACAGCAAGTTTATAAAGGAAAGCAACCTACTCATGATATTTATTGAGTTCTTTAACAACTTCAATTCATCTATATGGAGTTTTAATTATCAAAATATAGGTTTCATGAAAAGATTTAATTTTTAGTTCAGGTAGATCATTGTACTAATTGACCAGTTTGAAAATATACATTAGACTTTTAATAATTTAAATTACTTCCTATCAACCATAATACACTGGATCGATGAGTATTGAAGAAAAATTCATCTCTGTCACAAAGTATTATTATAAGTAGAATAAAATTGCAAATTTGATAGGCTTGCAGTTGAGGGGATACAAGGGCTATCATGTCAGGCATTGCCCTTGAATGAATTGGTATATCATTAGTTTCAGTTTGCATAGATTCAATTTAATAAAACAATTATTATAACTCTTAATAAAATAAGGATTCGGATAAATTTTCCGAATTTTGTCCTACATCATTTTATTATTATTATTATTTCTTCTTAATATACTACTTCATTTCTCACATACGCTGCAGTCGAGGATCAGGGGAAAAGATACAAGAAGAAAGAATTACAAAAAGAGAAAGAAGAAATGATGATGATTAGCAACAAAAGAAGAGGTGATCAAAAAATCTAATACAATCCTTAACATGTTTTCTAATACACAAATCATCACATCAACATGCTTAGAACAATAAGAAAACAAACATATGCCACTCACCTTATTGAAGAAATCAACCGAATTAATAAAGAATGAGAAAAGCCATTCTTTTGCAAAATCTAAGATCATCGCTTTAAAACTCCAAGAAATTAAGAGTAAAAAATATATCTTATTTTTGCAGAGGAGAGGGAAGGCTTTGGTGGCCATAATATAGGCAAAAAATCTGGAGTTTTTAGGGTTTTATAAGTTTATGCAAACATCCCTTAACAAATTATTACTTAAATATATAACATTTCTTTAATAAAGTAGTTAAATAAGTTAAATAAATAAAAATAAAACCAAATATTTTTACTACTGAGTTATCCAACCCTCAAGCATAGCCCAGAAATTAAAAAATTCGGATTTGTACTAAAAGTGGTAATTTTGCACAAAAGTCCATATTTTCGTAATATTTGCAAATATGTAACAAAATATTCGTAAAAATCCAGAAAATTCAGAAATAATATCTAATAATAAATTATGAGTTTTTCCAAAATAATTTTTGACTTTGAACTTCCCAAGAAAATATTTGCACAAGATCCACTTAAATTCCATATTTGCAAAAACACCATATTTGTTTAAATCTTTACCAAATCAACTCTAAATAAAACTTAAATAGATTTTATTTTCAATGATGACCATGGAAAGCCCAAAAACCAGTAAAAACTAATTTCATTATTTGTTTGAGATCCAAATGGCTTTTTACATAAAAGCCCCTCTCTTTCGAAATATTTACAAAAATAGTTTCTTTATTTAGAAAAATCCCAAAATGTAGGATATAATTAATTATAAATAGAAGAATTTATTAAGAAATCTAAAAGTGGATATTTTCACCAAAAAAAATATTTGCACGTGTAAAATTGAGAAATTCATAAAATAGTCAAATAAATCTGAAAAATTAAAATATCATAAATAAATGAGGAAATCAATCATTATCCATAAAATTTCAAGAATTCAAAATTCCTAACTTTGCACGTGTGTTGCACATGCAAAATTGCAATTTCATGAAAATAGTCAAAATAGTCAACTTTACCAATTTATCATTATTTAGTAATACAAAATAAATCATTTTATTTTGTGGGGTGTTACATGCAGTGGTATTTAAGTTGATGATTCCAGATGAAGTCAGAGGCATTCCAGTTGTCCGGGATTTTCCTACGGTGTTCTTGGAAGATTTACCAGGATTGCCGCCGCAGCGAGATGTAGAGTTTTGCATTAATATTAAGCGGGGGAATGCTCCAATTTCTAAGGCTCCGTATAGAATGACACCTGTAGAGCAGGATGAAGTCAAGAAGCAGACTGAGAAATTGCTGAGTAAGGGTTTTATCAGGCCGAGTTCTTCACCGTGGGGTGCGCCGGTGTTGTTGGTCAAGAAGAATGATGGGTCAATAAGGATGTGCATAAACTATCGGGAGTTGAATAAATTGACTATTTAGAACAAGTATCCGCTTCCACGGATTGATGATCTGTTCGATAGGCTTCGGGGAGTAGCTGTATTTTCGAAGATTGATTTGAGATCAGGATATCATCAAGTTCGAGTCAAGGAGGAAGATGTGAGTAAAATAACTTTCAGGACTCGTCATGGACTCTATGAGTTTTTGATAATGCTATTTGGAGGGACGAATGCGTCGGCAGTATTCATGGATATGATGAATCAGATCTTGTGGCCATTTATTGATTCCTTTGTGGTGGTTTTCATTGATGATATTTTGGTGTATTCAAAGTTGGAGGAAGAGCATTCTATGTACTTGACAGAGGTTTTACAGAAGTTACAGGAGCATAACTTGTATGCCAAGCTGTCGAAGTGTGAGTTTTGGAAGTTTGAGGTAGCTTTTCTTGGTCATATCCTTTCTAAGGAGAGAGTGGCCTTGATCCTCAGAAGGTTGAAGCAGTGAAGGATTGGCCCAGGCCAACGTCAGTGAAGGAAGTCGGGAGTTTCTTGGGTTTGGCTGGGTACTGCAGGAGATTCATTCAGGGCTATGCACAGATCGCAGTTCCTTTGACAGGGTGAACTCGGAAGAATGTGACATTCACATGGACTGATAAGTGTGAGGCGAGTTTCCTTGAGCTAAAGGAGATGTTGACGATTGCGCCTATCTTAGCTTTGCCACAAGCAGGGAAGGATTATGATATCTTCAGTGATGCATCTCTCAGAGGTTTGGGGTGGGTCTTAATGCAAGAAGACAAGGTTATTGCCTATGGTTCGAGGCAGTAGCGACCGCATGAGAATAATCATCCGATGCATGATCTGAAATTAGAAGCTATGATCTTTGCCTTGAAGCAATGGAGGCATTATGTATACGGTGAGAAGGTCAACATGTATACCGACCACAAGAGCTTGAAGTACATTTATCAGCAGAAGGATCTAAATCTTCGGCAGAGAAGGTGGTTGGAAGTGTTGGAAGACCTTCGTCCTGAGATCAAGTATCATCTGGGCAAGGATAATGTGGTGGCTGATGGGCTTAGTCGGAAATGCAGTTTGGAGAGCTTGATCACTACTCAGAGTGAGTTGGCAGTAGAGATTGATCAGGTAGGTATTGAGGTGGTACTGCAGGGTTTTAGAACGTCTTTGGCTCAGTTGAGGCTGCAACCTTCATTGAGAGAGCAGATTGTGGAAGGTCCGAAATCAGATGCAGAGATCCAGAAGATGTTGCAGCATGTTTTCGATGGCAAGTTGTCAGAGTTTCGTGTCCAAGATGGAGTTCTATGGATGGGTGAGAGGTTGTGTGTTCCGGAGAATGCAGATTTAAGGGAGAATATTTTGCAGGAGGCACACAGTACTTTGTTGTAAGTACATCCTGGAGACACAAAGATGTACAAGGACATCAAATAACACTTTTTGTGGTCCGGTATGAAGAGGGATGTGGCAGAGTTTGTGGCGAGGTGTCTGACTTGTCAGCCGATTGAAGCAAAAAATTAGAGACCTAGAGGTTTATTGCAGCCTTTGCCCATTCAAGAATGGAAGTAGGAGAATATCAGTAGGATTTCATCACAGGTTTGCCAAGGAGTGCAAAGGGCAATGACTCGATTTGGGTTATTGTCGACTGTTTGACCAAGTCAGCTCACTTTCTGTCTATGAAGATTACTTGGTCGTTGGAGAAATTGGCAGAGCTGTATATTGATGAGATTGTAAGACTTCATGGATTTCTTGTGTCGATTGTGTCCGACAGGGATGCGAGGTTCACTTCGAGGTTTTGGAAGATTTTGCAAGCAGCGTTGGGTACCAGAACTAATTTCAGTACCGCTTTTCATCTGCAGACTGATGGTCAGACTGAAAGGGTGAATCAGGTATTGGAAGATATGCCGAGGGCTTGTGTTATGGATTTTGGTGGTAGTTGAGAGAGGTACTTGGTATTAGTTGAGTTTTCTTATAACAACAGTTACCATGCGAGTATCAGGATAGCTCCATATGAGGCTCTGTATGGGAGGAAGTGCAGAACACCTATTTGTTGGTATAAGGTTGACGAGAGGCAGATGTTTGGGCTCGAAATTGTGCAGCAAACATCGGAGAAGATTGAGTTGATTCACAAGAGGTTGGTTGAGGCTCAGAGTCGGCAAAAGAGATATGCAGACACTCTAAGAAAGGACTTGGAGTTTGAGGTTGGGGATGCAGTCTTCTTCAAGGTATCTCCGAACAAAGGAGTGATCAGGTTTGGTAAGGGAGGCAAGTTGGCGCCAAGTTATATTGAGCCATACAGGATTTTGGGGCGGATTGGTAAGACTTCATATAGGTTGGAGCTTCCGACGGAATTGGCACAGGTGCATGATGTGTTCCATGTGTCGTTGTTGAGGAAGTATGTGCCAGATCAGAGTCATCACTTGGTAGAAGTGCCTGAAGGTCTACAGGTGAACTTGAGTTACAAGGAATGGCCTGTAGAGATTGTTGATTGTAGGGAGAAGGTTTTGAGAAGCAAGGTGATACCTATGGTCAAGGTGTTGTGGAGGAACTAGCAGTTCGAGGAAGCTACTTGGGAGCTGGAGGATTGCATGCAAAAGGATTTTCCTGAGCTTTTTGTATGATTGTATTCTTTTGTATGATTGTACTCTTTTAGTTGATTTGTATTTCTTTTATTAGATTACATTCTCTTGTGTAATGGTATTTCTTAAACTATGTTTCCATTTTTGAGATTTCAATTCCTTTTGCTTATTTTTGTTTTGGACCCTATTAGCAGTAATTCTAAGGAAAGAACTATTCTAAGGAGGGAGTGATGTAATACCCCAGATTTTTAAATATTTTTTTTAAGATTAATAAATGAATTAAAATGATTTTTGGCGATTTAATAAATATTTTTCTGAAAATTTACCTTTTTACACGTGCAAAACACGTGCAAATATTTTCTTAGAAGTTCAAAGTCAAAAATTATTTTGGTGAAACTCATTATTTATTATTAGATATTATTTTTGAATTTTCTGATTTTTTTTGATAATTATTTGACCTATTTGCAAATATTACAAAAAGAGCAACTTTTGTGCAAAATTACCACTTGCAGTGAAAACTCCAGATTTTTGGATTTTTGGGCTTTGCATCATGCCTAGTCAACTCAGAGGTAAAGAGTTTACTTTTCTTTTAATAATAAATTTGGTTTATTTTGCAAGTTTTGATAAAGAAGGGTCTTTTTGTAAAATTGCCACTTAAAGGGGCAAAAGTGCAAATTCATTTTTCTGGGCTTTCAAAATAGTGCCGGCTGGTTATAGGAAATTTTTTCTTGTTTTTAAATCTCAATTAAGTTGATTTTATTCAATTTCCAAGTATAAGGATCTATATATGTAAAGATATATTTTAAAAGAGGTATTTTACAAATCTATTCAAAACCCTAGATACTTGGATTTCCGGCCTATATAGGGTGGAGTGCAGCCGTCTCTTCTCTGCAAAACACAAAGGGATTTCTTATTATTATGTTCTTGGATTTTTAAAGCGAAGATCTTTGTTTTATTGCGAAAGGAGGGATTTTTCTTATTTTTTTATTATCTTCAGTTGATTCTTCAATAAGGTGAGTGACTTGTGTTTATTTTCTTTTTGTTCTAAGCATGTTTTATGTGATGATTTATCTATTAGAATGCATGATAGATGATGGTGTGAAGATATAATGAATTTTGATGAGTAGATGAATTAAAAATTAAATTTTTTCATGAAACTATACTATTGATGATTGAAACCCTAATTTAGTGACTTGTGATTGTTAAAGAACCAAAATAGAAATCATGAGTAGGTTGCTTTCTTTCAGATTATTACTGATTTGGAAGAGTATAATGAATGATATGTTGTATAATGCACAATTTGAGCAAAGGTGAGATCTTTACTGTTGGTTGTAGATATATACACACTATTGATAAGTTTTGATGGATAAAACTTGATTGTTGCATGTTATAATTGTATATATTCATGAGTAAACTATTGGGATCAGTAGGTTTTGTGTATAACAAGTTATGGAAGGGTTTATTGAATCAAAAGATCGAATTTTTGAAGTAAAGAGGAGGTTGAGTTCTTTGGGTCTGATTACCCACAGACCGAAAATTGGGTTTTGTGGATTTTGTGAAGTTTTGATTGGATTTGTGTTGTTCAATATTGAATCAATTTGAAACCTTTTACTACTCTTATTTGATGGAGTTCTGATGCTTAACTGATGCACAAATACACATATAGACACTTTTACTAATTTTGAAGAATTTTGTGAAAGATTTACTATTTTGAGATTTTGATATGTTTTGATGTGTTTTATAAACTCCTATATGTTATACAAGTTATATCCAACTATCTCAGGAATTTAGTTTTTACAAATTTGCGTTTTTATAAAGTAAATCAATGTATCAGTAAAGCATGCACAACCTTCAAAACTGCAGTCTGTAGGGATCGACAGTCGACTGTCCATTTTCCAACAGTCGACTGTCACCATCCTGACTATTAGGTTCCTTGAGTTTTTGGATTTTCGCAGGACGGTCGATTGTCCATTTTTCAATAGTCGACTGTCACTGTCCTGATTGATGATTTTCTCGAGTTTTCGAATTTTTGCAGGATAGTCGACTAGCCATTTTTCAATAATCGAAATCGACTGTCATTGCTTTGGCTGATGAATTTCTTGAGTTTTCTGATATTTTCCTTAAAAGATTGGTTCTTCGATATTGTGGGTTATTATTCTAGTGTTTTTAAATGACGTTTTCCTACAGATTACTGTATTTTACAGAAAGTTATATTTTGTTTCTAATAGAATTTAAATTACATTCCTATGACTTTATAAAGAGAGATATGTGTGATTTTCAAAGGAATTGATGTTTTGTGATATTCTACGACTTAAAAATATGATTTCTTCTATTTAATGAATTTGATATTTTTAGTTAAAAATTCTGGACTTCCATGAGTACATCAAATGGATTTGGATGTTGTCGTTTTCTTGTTATAAACGCTTTGATGATGGATTTATGAGTTTATTGAAAGTTTTGGTATTGATGGTTGAGTTATGAATCTTTAGAGATTGAGTGGGGCCTTAGCTACCGGAGGTTGAGATTTTGGTTGTTATTCAGTTGAGTTAAGCCCAGTAGGGTACACAAACTCTAAGAGATTCCAAATCTAATAATTAATTAACTTAACAAAATAAGAACAGACATTAGATGGTGATATGATGAAATGAGAACATGAATTATGGACCTCAATATGGCTTATGGTGTGAGATAATCTCCGGAATTATCGAGGTGTGAGTGAAATTGTCTCCGGAATTACCTGCGGTGTGGGATTGATCTCCAGAATTATTAGGGTCGAGACGACACTCATGGGGTATTCGTGTGATGAGGTGCCTTAGCTTGCGGTATAGGGTATTCTCGAAGATTTCCAGGTGTGAGTGAAATAGTCTCCGAAATTATCTGTGGATAGAGATTGACCTCCGGAATTATCGGGGCATGGGCTAATACTCACAGTTTATCTATATGTCGTAGTAGTCATCGTGATAGGATTAGTTGCATAACGGAGGATTAAACCCTATCAAGTGGAGAACGATAAGGGCTTGCAACGGACCTATGTAGAGTGGGATGCATAGAATCCGACAAGTATGTATAGAGAGTCAGCAAATAGCATTGGTGTTTTCTTGAATTGGTTTTTATGTATGTTGTTTTCCTTTTTTTCTACACTTGACACTTAGTCTAGTTTCACTTGATATTTTCATGTCTTATTATTGTTATTTCTTATTTTATTTATTCTTACCGTTGATACATGTTGTTGATGACTTTATCCTTATGCTTTACTTATGCTGCTTTTCTTTTGATGTCACTCACACCGTTATGCCTGGCCCCTGTAGTTTTGAGGGTTAGGGTTTTCTCTACCTCATGTTTTACAGATAGGTACCTATAGCTTTGGGATTTGGATGCTTGTGCTAGATTGATGTTATGGTTTATGTGAATTGTAAAGAAAGAATTTGTAATTCAAGGTATTTATTTTTTCGCTGTGCTTTGTAAAGAATTAATGTAATAAAAGTTGAAAAATTTATTTGTGTTTTGGCTATATTTAATATTACAATTGAGGTTGATGCTGGGAATTGTGCCACGTATTTCTGAGATATAATATGAGAAATTTGGGGCGCTACACAAAGCCTCTACCACCTCCGGTTTACGACTTTGGAGGGGGACCACGTCCAAAACATGATCATCCATATCCTAGGACGTGGAGTCTGACTCGCGATCCCCCTCATCTCGTCCAGAAGAACTCGCTTCGGAGCCGGACTGAGAGCGCGACATTACAAAAGAAAATACTAATCTGAATACCGTAAACGGAGAGATCACCGTGAAAGTCGCTACCGGCTGGTTAGAGAGAGAAGCTCCTGCTTTTAGAGAGAGAAGGAAAAGTGGAGAAATGGGGAATTTATAGAGTGGAAACGACTCCTCGAATTCAGTGTCAAAATCCTCACCATCCAATCTTGATCATCAAGATTTAACAGCTACTAGTATTTCAAACGCCTCGAATACCACCCCCATGACGTCAGCATCACATACAATTTCCTAGCTTTTACAGCAAGCTTGGGGGCTCAACAGTCGGTAGCGATCCCGAGCCATCCCCTAGCTTTTACAGCAAGCTGGGGGGGCTCAACACTCGGTAGTGACCGCGAGCCATCCCCTAGCTTTTATAGCAGGCTCGGGAGCTCGATGGTCGGTAGCGATCCCGAGCCATCCCCTAGCTTTTACAGCAAGATGGGGAGGCTCGACGCTCGGCGGTATCCTCGAGCCATCCACTAGCTTTTACAGCAAGTTTGGGAGCTCGATGGTCGGTAGCGATCCCAAGCCATCCCCTAGCTTTTACAACAAGCTGGGAAGGCTCGACGCTCTGCGGTGACCGCGAGCCATACCCTAACTTTTATAGCAATCTAGGGAGCTCATCGGTCGGTAGCGATGCCGAGCCATCCCCTAGCTTTTACAGCAAGTCGGGGAGGCTCGACGCTTGGCAGTTACCACGGGCCATCCACTAGATTTTACAACAAGATTAGGAGCTCGAAAGTCGGTAGCAAGCCCGAGTCATCCCCTAGCTTTTACAGCCAGCGGGGAAGGCTCGACGCTCGGCAGTGACCTCGAGTCACCCCCTAGCTTTTACAGCAAGCTAGGGGGCTCGACGCTTGCAGGGATTCCGAGCCACCCCCGAGCTTTCTCAAACTTGGGGCTCGACGCTCGGCAGTGACCGCGGGCCATCCCATGGCTTTTACAGCAAGCTTGGGAGCTCGACGGTCGATAACAATTTCGAGCCACCCCCTAGCTTGCGCAGCAAGCTGGGGAGGCTCGATGCTCGGCGGTGACCGCAAGCCATCCCTTAGCTTTTACAGCATGCTCGGGGGCTCGATGGTCGGTAGAGATCCTGAGCCATCCCCTAGCTTTTACAGCAAGCTGGCGGGGCTCGACGCTCGGTAGTGACCTCGAGCCATCCCCTAGCTTTTACAGCAAGCTGAGGGGCTCGACGCTCGACCGCGATTCCGAGCCACCCCCAAGCTTTTTCAAACTTGGGGGCTTGACGCTCGGCAGTAACCTTGAGCCACCCCGTAGCTTCTACAATAAGCTTGGGGCTCGATGCTCGACATCTATTCCGAGCCACCCCCAAGCTTTCTCAAACTTGGGGGCTCGACGCTCGGTAGTAACCTCGAGCCACCCCCTAGCTTCTACAACAAGCTTGGGGCTCGATGCTCGGCAGTAACCTCGAGCCACACTCTAGCTTCTACAAAAATCTTGGGACTCGATGCTCGACATCTATTCCGGGCCACCCCCAAGCTTTCTCAAGCTTGGGGCTCGACGCTCGGTAGTAACCTTGAGCACCCCCTAGCTTTTACAACAAGCTTGGGGCTCGACCCTCGGCAGCAATTCTGAGCCATACCCTACCTTTCACTACAAGCTTCGGGGCTCGATGCTCGGCAGTAAGCCTCGGCATCCGAGCGCATGGGGGCTCGACGCTCGATCTTCGAAATGCCATTCATAAACTTCGAGCCAAATTCCTGGCCCCCACAGGCTCGATTCGGTGCTCGACATTTGCCTCCCGACCATCGGTCCCCAACCCTCAATGCCTCTTTCCTTCAGAGGATCTCCTTTGTCCTACCCCACTTACCACTCCAAGAAGCTACGATTTATACTCTCCATACACACCGCTCCACTCTTCCGACAGGGACAGACTACTCCTCCATGACTGGCTTACGCCGCCCTCCAGGAGTGGGGGGCTCCTCATATAAGGTAAGTGACGTGGCCCCATCTAGACCACCAGATCTCCTCAGACTACACTCCCCTGTGATAATCAAGTCAAACGAGTCAAACGGGCTTCAGCCCATTCGGGCCCATAGGCAAACGGGTCCGACCCGGTCCGTTAGGATCTCAGACCCGTTTACCCCTGTCTATAAATACCAGAACCCCTCCTCACTTCTGAAAATAATAAACTTTTTTCCATCTGAACCCTAGCTGCTGTTGCTTTCTCTGTGACTGACTAGATCATCGGAGGGCCTGTCGCCGGGACTTCTCCCGGTGTTTATAGGCAGTGTGTAGGTACAAGAGTCCGAGCCGAGCCTCGAAGATTCGAGTTGAGCTACTTCATCCCAGCCGAGCTACAACATCCGAGCCGAGCACCTGGCTTCTACCTCTCTCCTGCTACCCCCGAGCCGGCCCTATAGCCTAGGATCGGATCGACGCCAGTACCACAGCTTCCCCTTCACAAATTACAAGAACTCACACCTGCTGTCCCACACCCCAAAAACAAACAGCATCAGCCCCCCCCAACAAAAAAAAAACATATTTTCATAATAAACAAGTCAAATTAAACCGAAAGGGTTGCATGAAATGGTAAATAAAGCTTCTATAGTGTATACTTTTTTATGTGTTATGTAGGTTACTTTTACTGTTTGAGAGATTTATAACATAGCTAAATAAGTTAGAGGACCTAAAAGAAATTCATTGCCAAATAATGGACCTAAACTTTATTTACCCTATGATTTATATACACTGTTTATCTGCATGCGTGCGATGCACGCTCTAACCATTTTTTACTATTTAAATAAAGACTACAATTGTTTAAATAAAAATATAAAAAAATTACTCACTTCGAACCACAAATTCGATCATCAAAATTCTAACTCCATACCTGAAATATTACAACCCAGAAATGAGATCAAATCCAAATAAACACTCACCTCGATCCCCAAATCCAAGCATCCAAACCGTAGTCATAAACCTAAAAAAGAGAAAAAAATAAAAGAGGAACTGGAGATGAAATCCAACAAAATACTCAGCTCGAACTCCAAATTTGATCATCCAAATCCTAACCCATACTTGAAAGATTACAACCCGAAAATGAGATCAAATCAAAAGAAACAGCCACCTCGATTCCTAAATCCGAGCATCCAAACCCTGTACCTAAACATGAAAGACAGAAAAAGAGATGAACTGAAGATGAAATCCAACAATATACTCACCTCGAATTTTACCTCGAATTTTATTAGCTCCCATTAAATATTTACTACAAATTAATTGGTGATTTGTTTATAACAAAATTATTTGTATCTACTACAAATTTTAATATAATCGTCAACAACAGAGTTAGCAACAATATCAAACAATAAGTAATTAAATATATGATTAAATTATAGGGTTTTGATTCACTGAATCAAATAACAATACCAAAAGCATCGTAATCTTCCCTTTAATCTGCAATCATAAACCCTAACACTACCATCCTAACCTAATCCACCACCAGAAATCTTAATTTCAACCCTAAAACTTTTACTTTACGACATGAAATTCAAAGCATAGATGAATCAAATCCGATACCTTGAAGCCTTTCGGCATTAACCTTCTTCAACCTCGTGACGATCGGATTCAGAACCAGAATGTCAGCATTTTTGAAACTGAAGGTGGTCAGAAGTGAGCGTCGGCGGGCAAAAGCGCTGGAGCTGGGGTGTTTTGATCAGGAGATTTTTTTTCTTTTGGAATTTTGATTGGGAGATGTAGGGTTGGGAGAAATTGATATTTGAATTACCCGTGCAAATTTTGTTAAAAAAGTTACTTGCAATGCACGTGTTGGGTTGTCTACAAATGACAACCCCAACTCTCCCATTATAATATTAGAGATTAGAGATTAGAGATAAGGGATAAAAGTACTGGGTATTTCTCAGGGGAAAATTCAATAAGCCCTTTACAAATTTTCATTCAAACCAAGAAACCCATTAACGTTATTTTCGCTCATTAAACCGCCTAGTCCGTTAAAATTTGAATATTCTGCTAAAACTCAATTGTGCAATGTCCAGTTTGTCCCATTTTTTAATATTTAAAACCTTTCATGAATTAGATATTTATTCTAAACTGTATTTACCCCTTTTCTTTGACAGTCCGAAGAATGTTGCCGGTGAAGCTGCAGTGTACGAGAAGTTTTGGGGATTTGGAGGTGAGAGTAAATTTGGGAAAGGTAAAAAACAACTAAGTAGGGAGGGGAAAATTGTTATTGCACAAATGGCACTTGATGTCAAATTCAAATTTTAACAAAATAGGGGGTTAATGAGCAAAAACTAATGTTAGGGGTTTTCTTGCTTTAAATGGGAACCGTGTCTTCCCAGGAGTTATTTAGATTTTTAGGCTACTTTTTGAAATTATTTGCAGAATATGCCTAGTTTCAAAAGTATTTGCGTTGAAGGCCTAGCCTTTTGAAAGTATTTGCGATTAAGGGCTAGCTTTTTTAAAATAAACTTCTATACTTCTTTTTGTATACTATTTCTTATAGGATGTGTGACCTTTCTGTAAATTTAAAATTTGTTTTTGCAATTATTTCTATTTTACTCACATAATTGATTTTTTAATTGCTTAAGTTGTGTTAAATAATTTACTAAAATTTAATGAAAATTAGGTAAGAGTTTCTTACTATTTCTTAATGGCTCTGATACCACTTTGGTGGGTGCTTGAGATCACTTAAGTTGTAGGTGTGAGTAGCGCGTAATCTTCTGGAGACCTGAAAATTAAAAGGAAGAGAGTATCAAAAACTTTTAAAAGTCTAAAGAGTAAAGTCTAAAAAGTTGAGATAAAGATCAAAGTTTGTAAAATAATATTCGTTGAAATAATGTATATTGTCAGTTCTGAAAAAATAGTCAGGAATGATAAGAATATCATTGTCATCGTCGTCAAGTTCTCTTATATATTCTGATTCTGTCTCATATCCTTCACTATTACTATCATATGGGGGTTCTTCGAGTTCTTCTGTATGTCTATTTTCACCTCCATTCTGTTCATGTTCTTCTAGAAATTGTCTGTATGCAGTCGTAGGACTCCAAACATAACTACTAAATATACCATTTTCATAAAATAACAAAGATCTTTCGTGATAAGTTAGGTCATCAATTATTTCAACATTTATATTACTAGTTTCTCCAGGAATTATTTGGTTTATTGTTATAATTTTTACTCGTTGAATACTAAAAAAGAATAGTTTGAATTTGTAACAATCATCCATGCTTATTTGTCTATGAGGATAATAAACATCAAAAACTAGCATTCTGTCACTTCCTTGGTAATTAACCATTAATTCGAAAATTGGTGAGGCAATACCAAAATTATTACCCATTAGTTCTTTTGATCAATAAGCAATTAAGAGCAGAGAGAGATTTCTAAGGATACCTAAAAAATCAAAACAAAACGGCCCATCATGCTTCCGACCGAGTTAAACTTTTTTGATCTTTCCAGTACCAGTTAATACCAGTGGATAAAATACCCCCGGTATGCACCCCGATTTCTATGCTCCTTTTACGTTCTTCCCATCTCAAGATTACTATGCTCTCAATAGAGCTTCATTCAAGAGATACGTCTAGAACAACTAGTAGCACTTCGGTACAGACAAGCATAAAAGTCTAACTATAGAAGGTTGCAAAAATGAGTCTTTTTGCAAGATTATTCAGGCAGAGCCTTACAAAACTCTCCCTAAGGGAAATGAATTTAGTTGTTGATACCTTATTTTCTACGGAGGCTGATAGATGAACTCATAAAAGACATTTTATTTCCTTCAAGCTTGTTACAAACAGACTCTCTTAAGATTATGAGGAATTTTTTCTCTCCCAATGGTCCGTCCCTCTCCCTTACCCTGCCTTCCCTTTTATAGACTAAGGGATGGCTTCACACCAGATACAATTATTATCCTCCTTACATCATTGCTTACATCACAGATACAATTATTGCCTTTCTTACATCAGTGCTTACATCATGTTACAATAAATGCTCTGATTACATTTTGGCCTATTCCAGGAAAAGAGATTCCTCTTGGCCGACATCTTCACATGCTGCACATTTAGGGTTTACTTAAGTTCCATTTTGCCAAGGAGTCTTCTCCACACAGATCTTCTAATTGTTTTTGTAAAATTTCTTTCGTGGTTGTTATTAGAACTTGTTGTATTCTAGTTTTATTTGGTAAGTATTGGTATTCACCACGATGGGTTGAAGAAACTCTGATGTGTGGTAGGTCAGTTCTGGAGTATGGGTGGGTTATTCTAATTGCTATTGCTTGGTGTCCGCAAGGTATTGTAAATACAACTGACTTATGTGATATAGTTATGGGGTAGTATTGTTGAAAAAAGTCATTTCCTAAGAGTACGTCATTATTCATATCGTCAAACTGGTATACTATAGGTATTTTTAGTATGTAACTTCCTATTTGTACATTAACATTTTGTTGATATTTGTCTAGTATGATGGTTTGTCCAGTTAATCCAGATATGACTTTTTTATTAAAACCATCTTGTTTCCATTTTGGTAGTATATTCTCGCGGCATAAACTAGTACCTGTTCCGGTGTCTATTAGACTGTGATAGTTTCTTGATTTGTATCCGTCGTAAACAAATTCTGTTAGGATGTATAATGTGTTTTTTGTTGCTCTTAATGGATTCATTTGTCCAATATCCTATTTATTACCATGCTTTCATTGTTTACTGTTATTGTGATTTTTTCTTCTTGAATTGAGTAAGGTTGTACTGATGTAAGGAAGTCAGTTCCTAATAACATATCATTGACATGTTGTTCTGGGTCTACATGTAAGTGTAACAACATTTCCTTTCTACCATTTATCCTTAGTGGTAGTATGATTTTATGTACAATTGGATGTCTATTATTGTAATAATCAAGGTAATAATATGGGTTATCTAATGTTATCAATTGAGTTGTTTTTATATTTGTTTGTTTAATATGTGAATTGGTAGCTCCTATGTCAACTAAGGCTATTTGTTTATTCCACTTTCCGTTGTCATAATATTCTATTTCTATTTTAAATTGGTTATTGTTTTGGTGTTCTAACGTATTTATTATTGGTATTAATTCTAATGCCTGTTGTTTATTTCTTATTGATAGTGACCTCTTTCCGAACATTATTTGTGGTGCTTTTCCTTTTTCGGTTTCTTTTGCTTTATTAAAGTCGAATTCTATATAATTTGCTATAGTCATTTCAGGGTTTTCTCTAGCTGGTTTGTATCTTATGATTTCGCTGAATAGCGGCTCTATTTTAAAATTGTCCGTATTTCTATTCTTTACTTCGTGCTTACTAGTGAAAGCGTAAATATTTCTTATTTGTATGCTCATAACTTTGCTTTTTTCTATCATTTCTGTACCTGATAACTTATGATACATGACTAGACTTTTATCTTTATTTTCTTCTGTCACGCTTATAGAGAAATTAGGTTTTATTGTGAACTTTATTTTTTGGTGCATTAGGTTTCCTTGTACTATTCCTATCAAGGCGTCTTGTGTACTTGATATTATCCTATCATCCATTAGATATATTTGGAGGGGCGTGTTTATTCCTTCCTTAAAATAGGCTTTTATTATTATTTGTACAGCTCCTAAATGTATGTGTCTTAATGTTTTTCTGGTTTTTTCGTTTATCTTTTCCATTTCTTGTCTTATTATTCTTTCTGTTATTAATGGGATTATGGTTTTGCCTTGTGCTTGTTCAATGTCTATAGGTTGTTCATTATTCCTAGCTATTACTATGGTGGTTTTCTTTCTTTCAAATATTGGTAGTTTAAATATTTCTTTGGGATTTATATCTAATTTGGTCTCTCTTATTTTATCGTACTTTTGTATGTCAAAGCACATTCTTTCTCTTAATTCTTCATTATTTTCTTCTCTTTCTGATGGTTCTCCTATTTCTGTTAGATCAGTTAACATGTATATTTCACATTCTTCTGTTTCACCTTCACTACTTCCACTATCTTCTTCCATTACCACTATTTCTTCATCTTCACTTATATCCGACCATTCATCATCATATTCTATGGGTTCATAATTTATGTTATTCATTTCTTCAATTTCTTCTACGTATTTTACATTTTCTTTTTTCATTCTTTTAGGACAATTTGGTGATATGTGTCCTACCTCTCCACATATGTAACAATTACATCTTTTTGGATTTTTCGTATACTGCCTATTTTTATTTTTATTTATTTTTCTAAAGTATTTTTTAAAAGGTTTTCTATATCTCTTAAAAGTTTTCCTATATTTTGGTTGATATTTTTGGAATTTGTGATTATTCTTCTTTGTGTATTTATAGTTATTATATCTATAGTTATTATTGCATCCCCAATGATTTGGTCTTGCATCTTCACAGCAGATTCTTTGTTTATACGTTCTGTAATATTTCATTGTTGCTCTAGCATCTTGGCATACTTTGTCTCTATAATCTTTTACAAATTGTGTTCTATATCCTAAAGTGTCTACTTCAGGTTTCACTTTCTCATTTATGTATGCACTATATATATTTATGCTCCATGGATCAGGTAATTTTAGAAAGAATGAGTCTAAAATTGGACTCCGTTCTTCTTTTGTGTAATAACTATCCTGGTAATATTCTCGGAATTCACAAGCATAGTTGTCAAAATGGCACATGTCGCATATTTCTAAGTTACTTAGTCTCCATCTTGCTTGATTCTTTTTATAGATAGTGCGTTTTTCTCCTTTATCGTATACACTGAATTCGGTTCTTATTACTTTTTCGTAATTTGTAATTATTTCTTTTAAACCTAACGTCCGTTGTGCTGAACTTTCTTCAGTTCCTTTATCATCAACTGGTCTTGATTTTCTTATAGTATTTCTTTCTTCTTCTTCTAGTCCATTCCACCATTTTGCTACTACTCCCATAAAGGTAGCTTCTATGAATTTTTCAAATGCATTTCCGTTAAGGTTTTACCTAAATCCTACTATTAGTGACGCTTTTACCCATTCTTCAATTGTTCTATCTACATTTTTTACGCAATCTAGGTCTAACCATTCTCCATTTCCTGCTATTCCTTTTTCGAAGTGTTCTGTTGGTTCATATTTTGGAGTTTCTTTTTCTTTATCTTTTCGTAGTTGCATTCTTCTTTTTGTATTTTGCCATTTCCATGGTAATTGGTATGGTTTTCTGTTAGGTGGTGGTCTTAAGATTTCATACATGTTACTTGGAATTTCTGAAGGTTTTTCAATAATTTTATCTTGGTCCATTTTTATTTCTTTGTATGCTATATCTAGATTTTTCGAGGCTTCTTGCACTTCCTCTGAATTAGGATTTGCCATTAAATCTTCTATTTCTAAAATATTTATATTAAGCTTTGTTATGGCTTCTAGTTCTTTCATACCTTCTTCTGTTATGCCCAGTTCTTCTTCTGGGTAGTCTGCCATATATTTTCCTAATCCTTTTATATTTTTATTTATGATTCTTAAATCTTTTCTTATATCACTGAACATTTCAGGACCGTTGTAATCTTCTTCCAAGTCTTGTATGTTTAAATAATTTTTTGGCTCCATGTCCTACTATTTTGTCTGCTAGTAGGTGTTGGTAATACCAACTTGCTTCTTCGTTTCTGTAATCTAATACTTTGTATGCTATCTGTTTTTGTATCTCTTTAGGTAGTTGATTAGTTACTTTTATTGTTAGTAATAGGTATTCTGATATTTCTTTACTGGCAATATGCTTACTTTCTATTAATCTTTTATCAACGTATCTAATCTTGAATTTTGAAAGATTTTTTAGTTTAAGTTTCTTTATTTTCTGTGAATTATCCAGCTTTTATAAGAATAAGGTGTATTATGCAATTTTTCTATTTTTATGTAGTACAAATATCTTTAAAGACAGGATTGTTTTTGTAAGATTATCTTCAATTAGCCTTTCATGCAAATAGTTTGGCTTGTGGCCTAAAAACGCAAATAGTTTGTCCAAATGGTCTAAATATGAGAATCACTCGGTTTCCCACGGTTTATTGATTTTCCCTCTATTTCTGATCCTTTCTCCCTCGCGCGCTTCCACAACCCCCCCCCCCCCCCCCCCCCCCTCAATTCTGATTCCAGTTATTTAACAGGGATTTTAGGGTTTGGGCGCGATTTTTAAAGAATGATGAAGCTGGATTCAAGAAGTCGAAGTGGCAGTCTTCTTCTCCGATTGCTTCTCTCTCTTCCCTGCACTTTCCCTTAACCCATAAATGTTCGTTCTTCAATGTTTGTTTCCAATCAAATCGTTAATAACCGCTAGAAATTTCATGAGCAAAAACCCATTTTCTTCCTGCTTCATTTTATCCATTTGCTTATCATTTTTTGGAGAAAAAAGTGATCATATATGCATGTATTGTAGGTGCCCATGAGGTGTTTGTCAAAATGCCCATGAAACTGTCTTCGAACTCATATTAGAACTTAATCGTAGGTAATTCACGAATTTGAACTATGTTAAGTCATATCAGGTTATGCAGTAGTATTTAACTCGATAACCATTCGAACTATCTTAGACTATTCATTAGGGTATTTTCTCTCTCCTTTTTTATTTAATGGAGGTGGTGGATATGTATGTTTTGGTTTAATGTGGTCCATTTACGAAAAGACGGGAAAATAGCTCGTTTCGAAAAGAAAGAAAGCTGATTAAATGAAAATAAAATTAAAAATTGAGGATTAAATGGAAACAACAACCTGCCGTTGTTTTTCCTGTTTGTGGTTTTTGGAACCTTTTCTTTGGAACCTTGATGGGGGTAGTGTATGCGTCCACCAAAAAGGGGGAAAATTATATGTTCTGTAGCACATACATTTTGAAAATTATTGATTGAAATTTGTAAAAATAAAATAAAATTGCGGATGCTAAGCTAATTATGGTTGTTAATTATGTTTGTATAGTTGCAAAGTAGGATGGAATTCATGTGAGATCCTTATTCTTGTGAATGTTGCCATTAAGAAATGTCGCTTGCTAGTGAATGATGAGTCGCAATTTATCATTGAGCTATTTAAAAATTTTAGATCATTGTTGTTTTTAGTTTTTTTTAAAAATAAAATATTCACACTCTTAACTTAATAGTGGATGTTTACATCAAAAAACTTAATAGTGGATGTACAGTGAATGTTTCTTTGAATAGTTTTGATAGTATAATGGTGTTTATTTATTTTTTTTCCTTTATGGAAATGACATATGCTTCGGTGATGTAATAGAATTAATGTAAAAGTTGTGCATATTTGTCTAACATGCTGTTGTAACCTTCTCGATGCATGCTTTAGATGGTATGTTTGATTATGTTTTCAATGTATCAGTTGCTTCATATAATCTGTATTGTGGGTACAGGTTTCTTAACTGTATTTTTGTTGTTGTTATATCTTGAAAACTCTTTTCGATTAATGATGAAAATTTCATTTTGTACAGGGTGATGTGCTTTTTTAGTGTACCATACATTCTATGATGTTCAGAACTACCCTCAGCAGTCTACAGTTGAAGAATAAAACCATCCATGGCTTCTTGCCTTCTCTTCTCAATGAGGTCTCATGTGCTTTTGTTCCGATGGAAAATAACGGACCCTTTCATAATTGGAACTTATGTTCACAAAGGCGATGGATGACAAAGAGCAAAAGAGTGCAAGATAGAAGCAAGAATAAGCGGGTGCATGATCTTGAAATTGCGACAGAACGTTGGAAGGTGACATCAAAGGTGTTGTTTGTGATGGAAATTCTTAGGAAAGAGCCCGAACAGATTATACCCTTGAGAAGGTTGGAACAGTACAAGCAACAGATTAACTTGAGCAAGCCTCATAAGGTTGCTGACTTCATAAAAAAGTCTCCAAAGATTTTTGAACTCGACCGGGACAAGAAAGGAGTCATATGGTGTGGACTTACAAAGAAAGCTGAGGATCTCTTCGAAGAAGAGACTAGACTTCTTGAAAAACATACTGAAAAAGCTGTTGAGTACGTTACCAGGTTGTTAATGATGTCAGTGGATAAGAGGCTTCCACTGGATAAGGTTGCACATTTTAGAAGAGACTTTGGCCTCCCCTTTGATTTCAGAACTAAATGGATTCATATGTTTCCGGAACAGTTCCGAGTTGTTAAAATGGATGGCATCGAGTACTTGGTACTCACTTCTTGGAATCCTTCTTGGGCAATTACAGAGATTGAAAAGAGAGCTATGGCCGGATCTACTTTTGAGACCCACTCACCTGGATTGCTTTGTCTTCCATTTCCTATGAAGTTTCCTCCTGACCTGAGAAAGATATTCAGAATTGGTGATAAGATCGAGCATTTTCAAAAGAGATCTTATCTATCTCCATATGCTGATGCCCGAGATCTAACTCCTGGCTCACAAGAATTTGATAAACGAGCAGTTGCAATTATGCATGAGATGTTGAGCTTTACTATTGAAAAGAGGCTTGTTACGGATCACCTCACTCACTTCCGGCGAGAATTTGTTATGCCACAGAAAATGATGAGGTTATTACTGAAGCACTACGGCATCTTTTACGTTTCTGAAAGGGGAAAGCGGTTTAGTGTCTTTTTGACAGAAGCATATGAACGCTCTGAGTTGATTGATAAATGCCCTCTGAACATATGGAAGGAAAAGATCCTGAGGCTCACAGGGTATCGTGGAAGGATAAAAAAGCTCCACTGCTTTAATGATATGCCTGACGATAGTGAGGATGATAGCTTTTTTGCAGACGTCAGCAATGGTGAAGGTAGTTCCTTTTTACAAATCAAGGATGAAGGGGATACTGATACCCTTGAGGTTGATTCTCTTGGGGATGATTCAGAGATGGATATTGGAGGGGTGTTTGATGAATGCAATGAAGCTTGATTTCACTTAAAGTTATTAGTTAGTTTCCTTTAGTACCTCATCTTTTTTCTCCTGAAATTTTCTTCATACAGATGACCTGATAGTATATGTTAACAAATTAATGTTCGATTAAACTCAAGGTGATCTTCTGTTAATGCAAGAATTTATTATTTTTCTTATATGATGATTGGATTCAATAGTAGGTTAATGTCGACAATTTTGCCATGCTTTGGTAGTGATTTTAATGTAGCTATTCGGCATAAGCTGCATGAAGATCAAAGATTCTAAAATTTGAAAATTTATATGCAGAACTCATATTAAAAAATGTTTAATCAGTATATATCTCTGATGCGCTTTGTTATACTTAGTTAACTAATCTTTTAATACAGTTCTCTGTTTTTATTTACTTTATTTCTTTGATTTCATGAATTGGTTTTCGTTAAATTTTTTTGCTAGATTTCCAACAGATATACTATCGTGATATTTTGTTACTAATTGTTCTTGCTTGCAAATTGTAGTCTCATACAGTTATACCCCATGTACATTCATTTAGAGAAAAGCATGAGTTGCTGGTCATTTTATGAATGGTACAATTTATTGAATTCTCAGCTTACAAGAGTGGAAGATTGAAAGTTAAATATATTAGATTTAAATGTTTGTTACACATGTCAATACATCTCTACTATTATATTTCAATTGATTGGTTTGTGTTATTAGCAAATAAAAGTAAATGATTGGTTCATGTGAACATGCAGATTGCTAAGAAATGTGGAAATAGATATTGTCATATATATTGATCATACTATTTTTATTAATTATTTTAGTATACAAATCAATGGAAGTTAATACATGTCCTTCTGCGTTTAGTATAGTTTTACAAGTACGAATGAATTCGTAAAGCAAGTGCTATGTAAAGGTCAGTTTTTAATGGTAAAATGGTGAGGTACAAGATGAGCCTGTATAGTGTATAGGAGTAACATAAGAGAGACTTGGTACGCAGCGATTGTTGCGATGATTTTGATACCGGAGCTAGACATAAAGGATTTATACTTTCGTAGAACATATAATAGTATTTTTAGTTGACTAACTCATATGTTGCATTTAGTTTAACTTAAGGTCAACGGCCTGTATCGTAGGTACCTTCCAGATCTAGAGCTACGACGTTGTGGAGATAGAGATCGAGATCGGCCTACTTTTAACCAGATACCTTCCCCCCAAGGTTATTTGGGAGCTTTTATCTACTTATTTTATGTTGAGATGTTAGCACCATCCAAGAGATGTTGGAGGTTTGATGAGGCTTATTTTGTTTAAGCACCCACCAACGAAATAGGGTGGCCATAAGATGTGCCTGTATAAAGTTACGGTAGCTCATGGATTTATTTTATTTATTATTTATTATTATTATTTTTAGCAGGGCCTTAGCCACACATCCACCTTGTCTGGGCACTCATTGTTCATCTCATAATAAGGGATAGTACAAGTGGATTAGCCACACATCCACCTTATACAGACACTCATTGTTCATCTCATAATAAGCGATAAACCCGACCTCCACCTCACTACCTACGAATGTATATTTTGTGCTTGTTCAGAAATTTTGGGGGGGGGGGGGGGGGGGGGGGGGGGGGGGGGGGAGGTAGATTGTATGTAAATCAAAATTTAAATAAATGCGTAAAGTAAAAAAGATAAAGTTAAAAAAACAAATTGAGTACAGAGGCGAGACACGACGATTTAAGTAGTTCGGCCCCCAGACTTAAATCCACTATCCTCTTACTTGCAGTAATTCTCCGCCCCATACAATTAGTTCTCGGTATTCATGCCAAGATTCCTACTACAACTACATGACTTCTATATATAAGCACCGAAAACCACCTCTATCCGAAACGAAAAGAAAGTGAAAAAGCAAGATTGTAGTCTTGATAAAGAAAACAATTAAAGTGCCCATTTCTTGATCTTTAGCAAATGATAAGTTCTTAAGTATTGAGTCACAAGAGATAAAGAATACTCTATGGATTCATCTCAATTTAAAGAGTTTTAAATTATTCATTTTCACAAATATAAAAAGAAATACCAAATATACACTTGAGAAGGTTGCGGTTGACTGTTCATTTGGGCGGTCAACTGTCATTTCTTCCTGACCAAGATCGAGAGAAAATGACAGTCGACTGCACAAATTTTCAACTATAAATGATAGTCGACTATCAAGTGTAGTCGACTACAATTTTTTTCAGTCGCCCAAGAATATTTCGGTGAATCTACTTTATATTATTTCCATAACTTTTTATTTGCCAAAGATCGATTGCATATTACTTCTCACAGATATAGCATAAAATAACCTGTCTTAATGGTCTGGTTTCTTGGGGAATAATCTCATCTTTCTTCTTGACAAATCTTTCCGGATATTTGCAATCTTTCATATTTGCATGATTCTGTTCATTTTTGTGCATTATTGAGCTTTTTTGCTTTAATTATGAAGATCTTGAGATTTATTTGAATTTCATTCTACATTGGAAAATAAAGATCTTACATGAAATCGTTAAATACATATGTGCATGTTTTGTACACACCAAACACAGAGTCAACATGATTTTGCTCAATTCCTTCCTCAATCGACTGTAACATCTGATTTTTTTTATTCCTTAATTATTTGGTTTAAATTATTTTTTAAATATGTTTCTGAATATATTTGCCCTTATTAGTTGATTTTATTTGTATTAGAGTGGTTAAGTTGATATTTGGGGTTAAACGGGAAAAATTGGAAATATAGGAGTTTTGGGATGAGTTTCTCGGAAGAGATGAATCCGAATTAACCCGAAATTTTTTCTGAGTATTTGTGCTTAATAGAGGATCAAATATTTGCTAATTTGAAGGAATTGCATTGTCATAGTATGAAGTTCGGAATTTTGAAGTTTGACATTAAAATTTACTTAGAAAAGTCACTTTTTTTCATTGGAAATGGGCTTAGGCCCAAATCATACCCTTAATTATTATTAAAAACCCAAAAATATTACTATAGTGCCATTTTTCCCATCCCCTTTTCTTTTCCTTTCTGATTTCCGATCGAAGCCTTCACCCCCCCCATGGAACCCAATTCGGGTTTTTAAAAATCCACCCAAATTCCTCCTCTAACTTTCAAAATTTTGGGATTCCTAGAAGATTTTTGGGTGCTCTTCCTCGTGGCAGCGTCGGTTTTGTGAGAAAGCTTTGAAAAGGTGTACGAAACTTGTTATTTGTCTTTTGGATTGCATGCTTTTTATCTCTTTTAGCAATAATTGATGTTGGAGTTTTGTTAGTGTACGTAGATCATGTTAGGAGTGAGAGATGGAGCGTTTCTTGGTTGAAAGTTGAATTGTAAATTTTTCATAACCCCTTGAGTTAGAGTTTGTAGATTCGGAAAGTGAAATTGGTTCTATTGATGGTAGAAAAATTATTGGAGGGTGAAAAATGTTATAAGATGATTAATACGAAATTTTTGTAATTTTATACGCTTTAGAATCGATTAAATTGAGTGAAATGGAGTATAGGTTAAAAGTGCACGCCAGGTGTTCGGTGGAATGCCCGAGCGAGATTTATGAGAGAAATTGTTAGATTTAGAGGTGTAATTGAGTCTTATTATTATTGTTAACCCTAATTTGAGATATTAGGAAATAGGGGATTAAAGAAATTAGGAAAAAGAAAATTTATTATTACGAAGCCTCCGATCAATAAGTGAGTTTTTGCATTGGGATCCGAATTTGAAATCTGTCGATGTAGCTCAGCTACATATGTTATTTGTGACGTGTGGGTGAATACAGATTCGAATTTGGATGTTCGTAGGTCGACTTTTGAGTTTTAAGCTAATCGGTCCTATAATTCTCTATTTAGGTGGAAAAAGTTGAACTTCGACTGGCTACTGGGCGGACGTGGGGCATCGTTTGCTCAATCCGTCAGGTGAGTATGTTGTATCTACATATGTTTTATGTTGTGGCCAAATTTTGTGGCTTTTTGATATATTTCGTAGAAGTTATGCTAAAAATTGATTTTGAAGGAAAATACGATTTTTAAGGGCCCGAAAATGGGTTTTTGTGATATTTGGTGAAATTGCCTATTTTAAGTATATAAAACCTATATTATGAATTAGTGTGACGTGTTAAAGTAATAAAAAATTTAATTTATTAAATGGTTTATGCATATTTTTACCCCGTGCATGTTTCGTGCATGTTTTTGGGTATATAAGCCGATATAGGTAATTTGGTATGTGTGGAGCCTTGTGTATGAGCTAGTATGCTATGGATGGATGTTATGAGGTGTAATTAGACGAAATTAGTGATTGTGGTCATGTTTTGAAAATCCGTGTATATATTGTGCATGTTTTGTGCATGTTTTGGGCCATATAGGCCCTTATAGGTGATTTTACTTACATGGAGCATTGTGTATTAGCTAGCATGCTATAATTGGTTGTTATGAGATTTAATTAGACGAAATAAGTGATTGTGGTCCTTTTCTTGGAAATCCGCATATGTGGTGTATGTTTATATCATGATAGTGAGTTGTGATGTGATAATTGATGAAATTAGTCAGTGGGTATATGTTACATTATAAATATGTTCGAAGTGAATTCTTGGGCAATAATATGATATTATTATGTGATGAATTATATATTTTGATACACTTACGATCCGGAATAATATGATTTAATTTTTTTATTCATGATATAACCTCGCGTATACCTATATATGATATAATGGGGTAATAAATAACCTGGTATTCATAATGCGTGATGTTGTGGTAAAATAAATAACTTGGTGCTTTCTTGTTATACAATAAGATGATATGGCGGTGTTATATGATTAAATGACAAAGTGTATGCTCATATGTGATATAATGATATGATAATTAATATCCTGGACATCGGTATGCATTAAATGGTAAGATAAAAGATAAGTTGGTATGTGCTGATAAAATGTGTTAATAATTCACGTGGTTAAAGTCAAAGACATGGCTAGTTTGTGAATCAAAAGTGAAATGCTTGTGTTGATAAAGTAAGATGGAAAGATGAAATGATTAATGCTAATAACAGATGGTTTTGTTGACTAGTACCTACAACAATCCTGGGGGTTTGGGCTAGACCTCCTAATACTCAAGAACCGGCTTGGGGTAAGTGAACCTAAACTATGTTTTGGGTAAGTGAATTTTTATCGCCCAAGCTATCGGCTTGAGGCCCGGTTATTCCCTCGATGACAGCTGTTGCGAGGAAGTACCCAGTTTATCTGGGGTTAGTCGTTTTTCCTCTTGGCTTCGGCTGGGAGGGTTTTCCCTCTTGGCTTCGGCTGGGAGGAAGTACTCAGGTTACCTGGGGTCAGTGGTTTTTTCCTCTTGGCTTCGGTTGGGAGGAAGTACCCAAGTTCTACTTGGGGTTAGTGGTTCCCTCGCTAGTTCGACGAAGAGGAAGACGTAGCCTCGGACGAGTAAGACTCTGTGTGAGCATCGGTCCGCGTGTTTTATTGGGCTGTCGGCTTTTAGTATATTGGGATATTGTGGCTCACTGGTCGACAAACTAATAAAATAAATAAGTGTAAATAAGAATGAGAAAGTAAGGAAAGTGAAATGTGAAAGTGAAGAAAGTAAAATTGTGAATGTGAAAGAAAGTAGTTGTGAATGAAAATAAATATGAAGGAATACGAGTTATGAGTTTGTGTATGGAAAGAAATGATAAATGCAGTATGTGGTTAATTTAAAATGAAAAAGTAAAAGAGACATGTGTTAATATGAATAGTATGAAGTAATTGTATTATGAAAGTGATTATTAAAGTAAAATATAGTATGATATGAGTTGATACACCTTGGAATTGTGTCGAGAAACTATCCGCCCGCTATTTCTGTGGAAATGATGGGAACTACCTGCCTTGGCATAATTCACAGGGTGAGTTGGCATAATATTGGTAATGAATAATGGAAAAGAAAAATAAAGTAAAGTGAAGATGAAAAGTAATTGAAGTGAATTAATAACCAAGCTATCGGCTTGGGATGTGATGTGATATTACCCAAGTTTTACTTGGGGTGCGGTGATTATTACCCAAGCTATCGGCTTTGAGGTGTGATATGTTATTGCCCAAACTATGTTTCGGATATGGAGGATATTGTGATGAGAATGAAATTGAAATTAATGGCAATTTGAGATATAAGTGAAGATGAAAGTAAGATTAATTCTCAATAAGATTGAGTAGTAACTAAAGTGATATAACGAGAAGAGCATGAGTTATAAAACATGCTTTTGATGCAATAAGAATGAGCATTCACATAAGTGATACGGTGATGATGTGATGAAATGCAAGCAAGTCATAATGGGTAATGAGATGTTACGTATGTGTTCTACGACATGAATGAATGTGGTATTATGGAAATGAAGGTGTATGTTTATGACACGATATCTGATGTAATAGAATACAATAAATATTTGTACGATGAGAGGTTATGAAAATGCTTATTAAAGAAAGTATGTTGTGATATGAGTTTGTGTACCTTGGAAGTGTGTCGGGGAACTACTCGCCCGCTATTTCCGTGGGAATGGTGGGAACTACCTGCCTTGGCACAACTTCCAGGGTGAATAGGTGAGTTGATGATATGATACAAGTAAATGAAGCGCATGGCTAAATAAAGATGAAGAAGAGATGTAGTAACATCATGTGATTACATATATAAATAAAGAAATGCTGATGTGATGATAATTGTGGAAAGATGAATGTTTGTTTTAGAGAATTCAAATTGAAAAGTAATGGATTGTATGTGATTTTGTATTCTGCAAATGTAAAATAAGGTTATATATGTGATTAGTGTGATGTATATAGCGAGCTGTGTGGAGTTATAGATATGTATACAGTTGGATGCAGAATTAAAGAGTACTTTGATATAAAGTCGTATTGGTGATATTTTTATGTTCAGACTCCTGGTTAAATCTTCTTATCTTTATGTTTGTAAGTTCAATTCATTTTCTTTATACAATTTAATTTATTTATTAGATTAATAATTATACTCACACAAGAAATGACTAACACCTATTGTTTTCTGGGGGTTAGGGGGTCCCTCCCTAAGGGTGGACAACCCTAACTCTCCTGCAGGTTTGCTAGCAGCCCGGTGAGGTAGATATAGAGTTAGATATTACATTTCGTTGAGATGATAGATTATTTATGTATTTAGCATATGAAGAAATGTGAACGGTTAATGTATTATTCTGTATTAAGATAAAAATATATAGATATAGTACTGTGATGAGGTTAGAAAGCCCGTACCCACCTCGTAGTGGAGTATTGGGTTCTGTGTTTGGTTTTTGGAAAGTTTTTCTACAGTTTTCTACTACTTATATAAGTTTTCCAAGGAAATTTAGGTTGCGTTTGTTTTGTTGTTTTGAAAAGAGTTTTCTGAATAGAGTTTTCTGAAAACTGTATTCTGAATAGAGTTTTCTGAAAATGAGTTTAAAAGCTGTTTGGTTATATTTATTTCTGAAAACTGTATTCTGAAAGCTGTTTTTCTGAAAAAGAGAGTTGAAAAGCTGTTTTGTTATATTTCTAGATGAAAACTGTTATCTGAAAGCTGTTTTTCTGAAAAAAAGAGTTCAAAAGCTGTTCGGTTATATTTCTAGCTGAAAACTGTTATCTGAAAGCTGTTTTTCTGAAAAAGAGAGTTCAAAAACTGTTCGGTTATATTTCTAGCTGAAAACTGTTATCTGAAAGCTATTTTTCTGAAAAAGAGAGTTCAAAAGCTGTTCGGTTATATTTCTAGCTGAAAACTGTTATCTGAAAGCTGTTTTTCTGAAAAAGAGAGTTCAAAAGCTGTTCAGTTATATTTCTAGCTGAAAACTGTATTCTGAAAGCTGTTTTTCTGAAAAAGAGAGTTCAAAAGCTGTTCGGTTATATTTCTAGCTGAAAACTGTTATCTGAAAGCTGTTTTTCTGAAAAAGAGAGTTTAAAAGCTGTTCTGTTATATTTCTAGCTGAAAACTGTTATCTGAAAGCTGTTTTTCTAAAAAAGAGTTTAAAAGCTGTTCTGTTATATTTCTAGCTGAAAACTGTTATCTGAAAGCTGTTTTTCTGAAAAAGAGAGTTTAAAAACTGTCTGGTTATATTTCTAGCTGAAAACTATTATCTGAAAACTGTTTTTCTGAAAAAGAGAGTTTAAAAGCTGTTCTGTTATATTTCTTGCTGAAAACTGATATTTTTTTAATTGTTGCAGTTAGATTGCAATGTTGTTCAAGTATGGGAACAAGAAACCTGAGCAGCATGTGATTCGAGCAAAAATCAGACGCACATCAACTCCACGATGTATTCGTCATGTTAGATTAAAAAATGTATTGAAAAGCTTGTATGAACAGTCTATTTATTAAATAAAGTTTTTTGTACAAAGCATGAGAAGTACCTTTGAAAAAGATAGGGAGGAGGTAGAGTGAAAGATTCGCCAGGTGTGAAAAAAGAGAGACGGATATAAGAGGGGCCGTGTCCAACAGACTCCAAATTATTGGTTCAACAGTTATAACATATCAAAAGCCTTTACAAACCATGACAACATCATAAACCATGAGCAGAATCTGAACCCTTGACATGAAGGAGATTGTACACGTTATGGAAATTTGTAAACTAAACAAAATAGTAGCACTTAATTGATTTTTACAGGATGAGGAGCTTTCAGCTGCAAACTTTGACAAACTTTTCGAAGCCCTCATATCAGGCGCCATAACCCACCATCAGAACCCTGCACATAAAGGAAAATGTACATAGTATGGAAATTTGTTTAAGTAAAAAACCAAAATTGATTTTTAGACGGATCAGAATCCATCATCTCCCACTTTGTATCTTCAAAACCTTGTTTTAGCATACTCATCAGAATATTGCCCATAGCATGAGAAACCAGCAGAGGTATGTCGATGCACACCCCAATTGACATTGCACACCCCAATTATTTTATACAGTTACCAAATATGAAAAGGCTTCACAAACCCTGATCATACCATAACATATGTGCAGAATCAAAGACCCTTCATATTTTTTGGCCTTGTACAGGGTTCTGAAAATAAAACTGAAGGTACGACACACTAGTAGACATTCACCATCAAAGCATATAAGCTCCAAATTAGTATATAAGATCAGCAGCAGAAATATAACTTCAAAATTCCCAAAAAAGTTTCAGATTTTGCATAAGCATCTGTAGATAAAACATCCCTATAGATAAACCAGCATCAGAGTATGAAGCAGCAATAGACAAAGTCTTCAAAATCCCATGAGTAGCAAACCATAGTAGGACTCCAACAACAGAAGAAGATGATCATCAAAATGACACAGAACAGAAGCTTTAAGCCAACTAGAACCTCCAGATTCGCCAATAGAAGAAAGAATCACTAATCCACAAAGAAAGGAGATGCTCAAAAAATCACAAGGTGTAAGTCTAAAGCTTCAGTCATGAAGAACAACCAGTCCTGCAACAACAAAAGGAACTAAACAAAAATGATGCAGATAGCCATAAAAAATCAATTACAAGTACCCCTGATGAATCAAAACATCAATCACAGCATGATGCTCACAAAGTTTGAGCTCATCTTTCCTCTTATCAGGAAGAATGTTAGATCAATGATGAACCATACTGCCCAAACAATCTCCAACAAATATTAGATCAGAAGCCATCATCTCCAAAATTTGATGGAAATTTTTTTCATAAAGCAAAAACCATACTGCCCAAACCATTTAAACATCAGTATCCATGTGCAGAATCAGGGACCTTTCAGAGGTAGGAGATTGTACACATTATGGAATTTGGTTAATACCAAAAAAAAAACACCACTTTGGTGACACACAGTATGAGAAGCCATCATCTCCCACTTTACATTAAGGCACATCCAGAATATTTATTGAAGCCCTTGTGTGGGCATATTGATTATTAATACCAAAGCATGAGATTGCAACAGAAGCATCTAAGTGCACACCCCAATTACATTTCTTCACTGTTACCAACTGACAAAAGTCTTCACAACACTATGATAACATTATAAGCCACAAGAAAATATTTTTTTATCTTCATCACAGGATCAGGTTTTTTCATCATCATCTCCAGGATAATAATCAGATCATGGCTTGTGATACTGTGTAATCAGCAATATGCTAACAAAGGTTTTCAATAAATGCTGTTGATGTGCCCCTAGAAAAAAATTTGGAGCTAATATCTTCTAATACTGTGTATCCATTCATTCTTTGAATGAGTTTATTAGCCTTATTGAATCTCCATAATGTGTACAATCTCCTATATCTGATAGGTCTCTCTTTCTGCGCATGTATTATGATGTTTGTTTGAATTTTTTTTCCCCTGGAAACCATTAATCAGGGACTTGACAAACCATGAAAACATCATAACGTATGTGCAGAATCAGGGACCTTTCAGAAGGAGGAGATTGTACACATTGCTGAAATTTGTTAATACTTACAACAGAAAAACCACTAGAGGCACACAAACATTTGGATCAGGAGTCATCATCTCCAACATTTGGATCAGGAGCCAACATTTGAAAATATTACAAGTGCAGAATTAGAGAACACAACAGAATCTGAGAATACTGCCCAGTTCACCTGAACAAATCAGATGCTCCCCAAACCATGAAAACATGTTGGTCTGTTTGTTCTAGGTTCTTTTTTTAAATTTCCTGAAGTAATATCCTGAGTTGGCCTTTGTTATAAGTGTTTTTTTGGAAACACTATTCAGAATACTGATACCCCCCACTCAATTTTGAAAACAGCTCCTTTACTCTCTTCTTTTTTCACAAATAAGGATTCACAAATCCTGATACATCATAATACAAATTGCAGAATCATGAAACACAGTAGAATCTACTGAATACAAGTGCAATTCATCTGAACAAATCAGATGCTCCCCAAACCATGAAAACATGTTGGTCTGTTTGTTCTAGGTTCTTTTTTTTAATTTCCTGAAGTAATATCCTGAGTTGGCCTTTGTTATAAGTGTTTTTTTGGAAACACTATTCAGAATACTGATACCCCCCACTCTATTTTGCAAAAAAGCTCCTTTACTCTCTTCTTTTTTCACAAATAAGGATTCACAAGTCCTAATACATCATAATACAATTGCAGAATTATAAAACACAGTAGAATCAGAGAATACAAGTGCAATTCATCAGAACATATCAGATGCTCCCCAAACCATGAAAAAATGGTCTGTTTGTTCCAGGTTTTTTTCTTAAATTTCCTGAAATAATATCCTGAGTTGGCCTTTGTTATAAGTGTTTTTTTTGGAAACACTATTCAGAATACTGATACCCCCCATCTTGTCGAAAACAGCTCCTTTTTGGATAAGAACATATCAGATCCTACCCAAAACCATGAAAACAACATAATGCCAAAAAAATACAACCTAGTCGCAGTCTCAGATTCATCAAATCAATGATAAAAACTCCATACTAGAGCTGCATTTTTTACAATGCCACGCCCACTAGTACAAAGCACAATGTCGACCCCCCCCACATTGTCTTCAAAAAGACTTGTTTTCAGCATTCTTCATTGACATAATGGATTCGTTCTTACTTCACATAAGACTAAACATCAACCACAGATCAGCTTAAGGACACATTCCACATCATTTCCGTGGTTATTCACACATATAGTTCATATTTTGGATATCTATTTCTTGTGGGGGGGGGGGAGGGTGGACACATTCAACATTGACTGAAATCCGTTCATCATTGACTATAACGACATCATCTTCGTTAGGTTTAAAAAACAAATTTGTTCACTTACTGCTCTTGAAGTATTCTGAATAGTGTTTCCAAAAAACACTTAAAACAAAGGCCAACTCAGGATATTACTTCAGGAAATTAAAAAAAATGAACCTAGAACAAACAGACCAACATGTTTTCATGGTTTGGGGAGCATCTGATTTGTTCAGATGAATTGCACTTGTATTCTATGATTCTACTGTGTTTTATGATTCTGCAAATGTATTATGAAGTAATCAGGATTTGTGAATCCTTTTGATATTTGCTGTGAAGGAAAAAGAAAATCATATTTGCCGTAGGCTCAGATTGTTCAAATCAATGATAAAAAATCCACAATAGGGCTGCATTTTTACAATGCCACGCCTACTACCACTAAGTACAATGTTCACCCCCCCATCCCATTCCCACATTGCCGTCAACAAGAACTGAATTCATCATCATTGTTTAACATAATGGATTCATTCTTACTTAACCTTTCATTCCAAACATCAACCACAGATCAGTTTAAAGGGTATTATACATCATTTTAGTGGTTATTCAATCATATACCCCAATCTCAATATCCGTTGCTTGTCGATACAACCAAGCAGAAAGTGGCAGTGGGGTGGGGGAGGGACACATTCCACATTGAATGAAAACCTTTCATCATTGCCTATTACGACATCATCTTTGTTAGGTTTTAAAAAATTGTATTTCAAATTACTTACTGCTACCAACAATTCCATCCATATTTCTGACCAATCATGTGCACAAAATTGAATCCGTGTGCAGCACCTGTTCATCCATAAATAGTCAAGATGAAATCACACACCTTGCAAAAACATTACATTCGAAACAGTTCGAAAAAAGAATACAATGAAAATGCTTACATTCAAATTACATTAGTGTATTGCATTCCACATTGCCATGGCAATATCATCTCTTTTCCTATTCATACGATTCAATTGGAAAGATGATAAATCCAACCCCTGAGATGTGGAGGCGATATCTTCAGTGTGTTGGTCATGTACTAATTGTTCATCGTCAAGTTCCTCAAAAAAAGCATCATTTTGTGAGTGCATACATATAAAATTATGGAGTGCACAACAGGCTGTGACCATCATAACTTGTCTTGTAAACAGGTAGTTTGGCATGTCATTGAAGATGGCAAACCTCTTCTTGAATACACCAAACGTTCGCTCAATCACATTCCATAGCCTAGCATGTTGTTTATTAAAAAGTTGTCTTGGTTGAGTTGGTGCATGGTTGGCCCCTTGAAAGTCCTGTAAGTGGTATGGCACTAAAAAATCAGGCATATTTGTGTAACCACAATCTACTAAGTAATATTTATCGTTTGGTGGGATTTCCAACAGTCTTTGTGCTAATGCACTCTGTATTACACGGGAATCGTTAGCACTGCCTTCCCATCCCGCGTAAAAAATTTGTGAACAACATGTTAAAATCACATGCTGCCAAAACATTTTGACAGATAAAACTATTTCGAGAGCGACAAGCATTGCTTCGAATAGCAGGTACAGTAGCTTTGATTAATGTGCCATCAGCAGCACCAATAGCTCCCTACATTAATGAATTCGAATAATAGACATTACGTGCAAACGTTGAAAAAACTTTAATAATACATAACGGGTGAAGGTGCAAGAATACCTTAAACCACGGATAAAAGTCTGGGGAATTGAGGATCCTTTGATGTACTTGTGTAGTGTCGGGGGGGGGGGGGTGATAAGTATTGTTGCCGCTCTTACCAAACCTTTCAATACAAGTGTAAAATGCTTTTCGATTGTTTGAAGTGAGTGGTTAAACCTATTAGCGACTAGTCGCATTCTTGAACTGTGACCGACAATATACAGAAAAATTGCCACACTTTCCTCGAAAGACACGCGTCTGCGTCTTGAAGACTCCTCTGTTTCGTCAAGGTAGTTCCCATTTTTTAGAAAAGCACACAAGGCCATAAAACAATCTTGGTTCATACGGAATATTCCATGAAACATGGACTGGGAACCCTCTAACATTTCATTCAGATATTCACGTCCTGTTTGTTTTTGAGAGGACGTTGTACTTTCTTCATTGTCAAGTTCTTCACATAATTCAGCTAGGAAGATTATATTCATCAACTCATCAACATCGTCACTACTAGATGAAGAAGTATCCATAACAAAAGTTGCACTTGCAGTAGTAACTCACTATGACAAAAAGATAGAAATCAAATTGAGAAAGTAATAAAGTTCACTATGAATAGCAAATCACTTTGGTAAAAAATAAAACTCAATGTAAATGAAATAAAAACCATCATAGTACATTACAGCTCACGCGAATACGCAAATAACAGTAAAAAATAGTACACATTATGATTTCTTTATCCCATTCAACCGAATGAGATGGCTACTGCCGACCATACATCTTGACCCAAGCCTCCTGATGTGCTGGGGTCATACGATCGAAACTGTGACAAGTACAAGGATTACAAATTAGGTGGTCTAGTGCTTTCAGAGTTTCATTGGGATCAATCCATGTCATCGCATTGATTATATCGTGGCATTGAACCAACTCGGCCAAAGCAGGGTCAGCCGAGACATTACTTTCCACCTTTATTTTGTTCTTCAACCTGCTTCTTTTTACCTCCTGAGTTTCCATACAGGAGCTAATATAATCTTTCACAATTGACATAGCTGATCTCCGGCCACTCGAGGTACCAGATTTTCTCTTATGAGAGCCCGACCCCGAACCTAATGGTACATCATCATCGTCATCAAGTACATGTACGTTTGACTGATGAGGGTGGCCAAACTCATAATTCATCCTCCGCTCCTCATCATCATCCAACGCCCTTTGTGTGGAAGCCCTTGTCACATTGCCCTGGGCAGTAAAATCTTCCATTATTTTGGTCAAAGCATCAAAATCTGCCAGGCCTTTGTTAGCATATTTTTTGGCGGCAGGATGTATCTAATCATAGAATTTGTTGTTACCATGCAAGTATTAGAGTCAAGATGAAGTATAATAAAAAGGGTTCACAAACAAAAAGCAAACTTTGAGATTATATATATTAACCTTAATATATTGTTCCCAAACTAGTTTCTCGCAAGTAACGATTTCGTTTATTTCATCCCAACCAAAACCGCTCTATTTCTTCATATCTGAAAACACCTTCCATTCTGCTTTCAGTCTCTGATATTTTGTCTTCAACTGCATTACCGTGAATGAACGGCCACACGCGAGTTGCATTTGTACAGCAAAATTACTCCAAGTTTTTGGGTCGAATGTGTTACTTTTTAGGCTATCCCTGTCAACTGCAGCCTCCATAAGGTTGACAAAACAATGCACAATATGGGGAGGCCACTTCCCATAATCCTCATCCACTGCCTTCTCCTTCCCCCTACCCATACTACTCATCTATAATGAAGAAATACCGATAAAAATTAAAAAAATGCCAAATTCCAGCAATTAGCCCTTGTCATCAGATAACCGTAGGATGGAAGAAGCCACAGGTGAAACAAAAAATTGGCAACAAATTATTCATAAGAAGATGCAGTTTGGACAGCCGGCCCAAAATTTTTTGGTCCAACAGCAGATTAAAAATTCGAGAAATTTTGTAAAAAGCAATACTGCAATCCTCCAGAGTCATAGGGCATAAAGAAAAACAACAAAATAAAGTGCCCCACAGATCATACCTTCGATTGGAATTGAACAAGGAAGAAATTGTCAGCAACGGATTCAACCTTGAGTAGCTTTTTGATTCGATTTGTCCGTTGTTCCCTAGCTCTTTTTCGGTATGCAGCACGGGTTGTGCAGACCATTAATCCCTCAACCGAAACCACTCAACCCGTCACCAAATTGACAGAAGGGAGAGTGGTATTCAAGTTGCCAGCGACAAAGAATCAGATGTTTGGACTAGATTTCACAGTAGAATCATTCCAAAAACGTTGATTTGGGGGGGGGGTTTAGATCAGATCTGTTCTGAAAAGAAGGGAGGAAGAAGATGTGGTACGGGGAAAAAGGGGTAGAGGAGCTTCGTGAAGGGAGAGACGGGCGAGAAGAGAGTGAAGGAGGTATCGCCGATAGTGAGGGAGACTCAGATCTGGATCTGGAAAAGCATGGAGGAAGAAGACAACGAATGGGCGAGAAGGGAGTCGAAGGGTGAAGTGAGTGATGTGAGAAGAGAGAAAGGGGTTGTTTTCGAAAAGAGGGGGGTATCAGTATTCTGAATAGTGTTTGGAAAAAACACTTAAAACAAACGCCAACTCAGAATATTTATTTCAGGAAAAAAAAACTAAAACAAACAGACCCTACAGTTTTCGTACAGCTGTGTTGGGAATTTCAAATTTGCCAAACTATCGTTTCTTGATATTTTCTAATTTTTGTTGGCTAAACTAATCTTACTGGAAAATTATGAAACTTTATATTCTGATACTAGACATATAGGGGAATACCCCAAATTTTTCCTGGATTTATTTGAGATGTTTTGATGCTGTTTTTCTGACTTTGAATATGATTTCCTGATTTCTGGCTGAACATATTTTCTGAATTCAAATCAGTTTTGAGCTATGTTTTTGTGAAATACTATATGACTTATTTATATTCCTGAATTTGGCCGGGAGTCTATTTTCTAGAACTTATGACGGATTTAGGTTTTCATGTTTGTAACAACGAGAATCTCAGTTTTACTACAGTATGGTCTTGCTGCCCTGAACTAGAAATTTGGTTATTTTGTTCTTTTATGTGTTAATCTTGCACCCGTACATGTTTATCTTGCAACTTAAACTTATTACTTGATCATGCCATGATATAATTGTCTTGTTCGTGATACATACATACTTGTTTGACATTAATAATAACAAATAATCAAGCCGAGGTTTTAAAGGAAAGATCTAATAGTGGATAATTCAAAAACGTATACTCGGAAGCGGATCTATTGATCCTACGTGATACTTGGAGCTTGATATCTGGTTATTTGGAGCTTGACACGTGATTACTTGCACTTGCACACTTGACACGGAGCTTGATATTTTGGGTATTTGGAGCTTGTTTGGAGCTTGTTGTTTGGTTATGTGGAGCTTGTTTGGAGCTTGTTATCTAGCTACTTGGAGCTTGATACTCGAGAGTTTGTTCCTGAGTACACTGCCCTCTATGGTCCACTATAAAATCTAAAGCGAAACTATTTTTTGTAACAACCATGTAGTAAAAACCGGGATGCATGAAGTGCTACCTAGATAGTAATCACTACAAGACTTGACACATGATACTTGAACTTAAAATTGGAACTTGTACATGCTTACTTGATACTTGATTTTATGTTACATGACTACTTGACACTTGTTACTTGATTCGTGATACTTGATACTTGATTCTTGCCACTTGTTTACTTAACACTTGTTCACTTGACACTTGATACATGCCACTTGTACTTGTTCATCTTGCCATGTTAGTATTCTATTTTGATATTATGCTTATACCATGTTGCTAGTTAGTTTCCCATGTACTTGTAACCTGCATTACAAGCGGCCCATAACTTGCAATTAACGGGTACCTTGTTTTCTCTCTTCCTCTTTCCTGTATTTGTTAAATTGCAGATTTTGGAGAACAGGTTCCCGACGGTATTAGTGACATGAAGTATTAGTGCTGGATCTTGTTATTATTATATTTTTGTAGTTGCTTTGAACAATATTGTATCTTGTACTTGGATTTATTCTTGTATTTGGGCAATGTGATCCAGGATTTTATTGACTTATTCAGATCATGATTATTTGAGATTAATATATTTTGGTTTTAAGTATTCTTGTTGGTATTTTGGTTCATATGTACATGTTGGTTGATTCTTTTGCTTCCGACTCTGATTATTCTTATGAAATGTTGTAACAGCTTATGGATGATGAAAATCATTCGCTGGGCTTTTGTCGCGTATCCGTATTCCGTATTCTTTTTGGGAAGCGGGGCGTGACATTCTAATTTCCAGATTTTTGATTACAAGTATCTACCATGATTTTTTTACCAGAACATCGTGTTAAAAGTAAAATAAAGACTAGATATTAACTATAATGTTACTAGACATGATTAGAAATCGATTTATCATTTTTGTAAGCTTTTTAAATGATTTTACAGTCACTTTTTATACATAAGAAATTGATCCTGAGCTGCTTCCTGAACAGTAGACCCATAAAGGAATGACTGTTAGACCTAGTTTCTGTTGTTAAGATATATCTTGTGAATATGCTTCGGAACTGGCAAAGGGTCTAGTTTCTAGAACTCTTGACGGAACCTAATTCGCTTTTCTGTAGCAGCGGAAAAGTTAGTTTTTGTACAGCAACATCTTGCTGTCTAGTATGCGTATTTTCATGACTTTAAATATGAATATGTTTGTTCCTGGGATTATGAATTGAAATACATTACATGTCTTGCATAGCCCTTGATACCTCCTTGATCATGCCATGATCCCCGTTCTCATTTTTGCATGTTCATGTTTAATTATTGTAAAGGAATAACAAGCCGGTGTGATAAGGGAAAGACCTAGTAGTGGACAATATAGGAGAGTGTATTCGGAGGGGGGCTCATATTTTCTGTGATGATGATACATGATTACAAGTTATATGGAACTAAGTTCCACGTCAGGGGTTGACGGGAGTTACCTCTAAAGCCCATTACATGATTACATGATTACATGATACATGTTTACAAGTTATATAGAACTAAGTGTCACGTAGAACTAAATGTCACGTCAGGGGTTAACGAGGGTCACCTCTAGATCCTGCGGGGGTTACCTCTAGGTCCCATTGCTTGACTACATGCTCGTGTTTCCTGCAAGACCCGAGTATATGATCTTAAAGAATTCACCATTAGAGTCTAAACGTCAACTTGTTTGCATGCACACGAACCTGTGATATGGGACGCAGAATTGCGTGCATTAGAAAGGACAGATTAAAATGATAGACTTAAGATTAACACTGAGCACATGCATATTCCTGTTTACATGTTACATGTCCAGTTTACCAGTTACATGATTCCTATTTACAAGTTACATGTTACTTGTTACAAATTACATTGTTCCTATTTATAAGTTACAAGATTCCTGTTTATATGACATGTTTTCCGTTACATAATTTCTTTTTCCCTATTATGTCGTTGTTCTTGTTCCCATTTTTCCTGTACTACTTGCGGCCCGTAGCTTTCTAAAATGGGTGTCATCCATCTTTCTTTTGAGTTAATGTCATACAGGTACAAATGATGAAATACTGAAGGATCTTGACACACTGTTATTGTATTACATATTTTTGGCCTATCCTGTAAGTTCTTGTATCCTAGATATTGGTTATTGGATTATATTCTTATTTATGTGATTATTATTGTATTGTTGAGCTTACTGATATTGTATAACTTATGAATGATATGAGTTTGCACACTTATATCATTCGTTGGGCCTTAGTTGCATGCCCGTGTTTTCGTATAATGAAAAGCGGGGCGTGACCGGGTTTTAAAAAAGAAAAACAAAGCTGCAAATGCTCGAACCTGCAACCCGCACAATGTACACAATGGACCATGTCGCACCACACAACCAGAAAGTCCTATCCAATAATACCACTAAAAACTTGATATGCAAACAAGTTGACGTTTAGATTCAAATGGTGAATTCTATAAGATCAGGTACTCGGGTCTTGCAGAACACGAGCATGTAGTCAAGCAATGGGACCTAGAGGTAACCCCCGCAGGATATAGAGGTGGCCCCCGTCAACCTCTGACGTGGCACTTAGTTCTACTTGACACTTAGTTTAATATAACTTGTAAACATGTATGTAATCATGTAATCATGTAATCATGTAATAGGCTCTAGCGGTAACCCTGCAAGATCTAGAGGTAAACTCCGGCAACCCCTGACGTGGCACTTAGTTCAATATAACTTTTAATCATGTATCATCATCACAAGAAATACGGGTCCCCCTCCGAGTACACTCTCATGTATTGTCCACTACTAGGTCTTTCCCTTATTACCCCAACTTGTTATTCTTTTACAATAATTAAACATGAACATGCAAAAATGAGAACGGGTGTCAGGACATGATCATGGAGGTATTAAGGGCTATGCAAGGCATGTAATGTATTTCAATTCATAATGTAAGGAACAAACATATTTTTATTTAAAGTCATGAAAATATGAATACTGGACGGATTGACGTTGATGTAAAAAAACTAACTTTCCCATTGCTACAGGAAAAAGAATCAGGTCCCGTCAGGAGTTCTACAAAATCGACTCCCTACCAATTCCGACGCATATTTACAAGATATATATTGGCAACATAAACTAGGTCTAACATTAATTTTTTTATGAGTTTACTGTTCAGACAGCAGCTCAGGGTCAACTTTTTATATGTAAAAATCTGATTTAAGTTCATTTAAAAATCTAAAAAAAATTATAAATAGATTCCTAATCATGTCTAGTAACATTATAGTTCATATAAAGTGGTTTTATAAGACCTATGGTGATGAAGCAGCAAGGGCGGCCTTGAGTGGGAGATGACGGGTTGCCGCGAGTGGAGACAGGGGGTTCGAGTGACGGTGTCGAGGTTGAAGAAGGTGATCGGGTGGCAATTTGGAGGGCAACCAGAGGAGAAGCAGTAGAGGAGAGGGAGACGAGGGGCAGCTATGATGGAGAGCGGGAGAGGCAGCAATAGCGCGGTGGTCGTGCAGTGGAGCTCATTAATGGTGGTGAAGCTCGAGGTTGCAGCAGAGCTCGAGTTGATTGGTTCAGGGCTGAGATGGCGAGGTGAGGAGCGTCGAGGAGGAACGGCAGCAGCGGCTGCAGGGGGAGCCTACGAGGTTGCAGCAATGGTGGCGGAGGGTGTCGACGGGGCTGCAGGGGTGAGCTACGGTGATGGTGGCACGCAGGTGGTGCGCAGGAGGTGGAGGTGATTGGTGGCAAAGAGGAAATGAGGGCGACGATGGGTTGCAGCGTCGAGAATGCCTTGGAGTTCGGCTATTGGAGTTGGCTACGGTGAAGTGGTGGATGCAGGGGGTGCAGGAGCTTCGGGGAGGCGTCGGAAGAGGGCAACAACGTGGTGAAGTTTGAGGAGATGGGTTCGAGGTAGTGGGTGACCGACAAGGGAGAGCAGCAGCAGACTGGTGAGGGAAGCAGCAAGAGGCAGGCATCGAGGAGGTTGCGAGAGTGCTGCGGTGGAGAGCTGGCGGAGCTTCGATGGGTGATGGCAACAGGTGCAGGTGGTCGGTGGGCTGATGGCGGGCTGGAGAAGGTGGATGGCGAAAGGCAAAGGTGTAACGCTCCGAATTCCAAATACGACTGAATTCGAGATTTCACAGGATCTTTACTTCACTTCGTACAATTTTACAAGGAAATTAAAACTTTTCAACAATACATCAGAGTTCATTACATCTTTATTTACACAGCAGAAGAATAAAAGATTACAACATAGAAAACAAATACAACTTATACAACTTCATCAAAGTAAGTCATCAATTGCATCATAACATCTTTACTCCTTCATGAAAAATTCATTACCTCCATATTAAGCTGTGGGCACGTCAGTCACTTACAACTGACGAAAATGTTATACTCGGCTATCCTCTCTATGCCGGACATATAACGATCTCATTACTTTAACAAATCACAAAAGTTGAATGAACAATAAAGTGTTAATTTGTGACTACGCTAAACATGTAAGTGTATGCCATGCCTTAATGCCTAATGCACACATTTTTATTCTAAGATGACACTAATGCATACTTGTTTGGATTCTATGTATCACATACTACATAGGTCCGAGGGCAAGCACCTACGTACTTCACAATAAAGGGTTCGATCCATCGCCATGAAACTACCCAGTAATAAAGCAATGTTTAGATCATTCCACGAATATGGAGCTCAGCCTCGCTGGCTATTATAACAGATTCCTAATCGTGCGAACCATCTCGCAAGTGCCCCTAGCCCCGGTATACGTATATACATTGGAGTATGGTAAATATCCGCCTGACTAAGCTAAGTCCTGGATTTAAAAAAATAAAAGTCCATCACCCACGGAGAAACCACAGTCCGCCAACTGGATCTATAGCCATGGAGATCCACCGCCGACTATATAGAAGCACCCACTTACGTTTGCCCAAGTTTACTACATCTTCACTTATGTGCCTAATTATTTTGTAATACCCTGATTTTTCAAATATATGAAAAATTATTTATTTTTGCACGTAGTGTGCACGTGTAATATTTTGGCTATTATTTTCAACATGATGAATAAGAATATTGTTTTCTATAAAGCATTTTCCTAAAGCCCAAATGTTAGTTTACTTATTTTTCTTTTAAATAATTATCTTGGCCCAATTAATTTAAGCCCATGGATTTAATCCCTTTTATTATTTTCTACAACTTATAATGTGTAACATCTCTTTTTTGTCATGTATGTACAAGTTCTTGTAGGGTGATTGGTGCATACACGTGTAGAGCACACCCTTTTGTTTGGCCAGTTGGAGTGAGAAGTGGGTTGGAGTCATGGGTGGTTATTTAAGGTGTGGGTAGTTTTACAACTCCCTAGTGCATCCTAGCCCTTGATCCTATAACTATCTATTGAATCCTAGCCCTCCATCTCACTCAAATTAGTATATAAATACCCCCTCTCATCCATTGTTCTTTTACACTAAGATCATTTTGTAAGAGAACTATTATTGAGAGAGAGTTGTGTGTGCTTTTCTGTGGAGACCGGGCATCATCTTCTGGAGATTTTTGGTAAAGAGCAAGGAGCAAGGAGTGGTGCATTGCATTAAGAAGATTTTCTGGATTTGGTTATTTTCGTCAATAAGGTGGGTATTTCTCAGGACTTCTAGTGTAGAAAATACGCTATGATTATGAAGATTGCTACTATGCTTATGAGAAGTAAATTCAAACGTATTAGAATTGCCTGAGTATGTTTATGATGATAATTGTGGAGGACTAATAGTGTAGTAATGAAACTGTAAATAAAAACGAATTGGGTCTGTACAGTCGACTGCCGCGTAGACAAGTCGACTGGTACGAGGCAAATGTTTTATGATTTGCTAAGATGTTTCATGATGTACATGTGTACAGACTAAAAAGATATAAGAAATGCTAATTTCGTATCTTCCATGTTGCATATGACTGAGAAGACATGAACATGTGGAAAGAACTAGTGATAATTAATGAAACTAAGAATGACCTGTGCAGTCGACTGATTCTGTGAACAGTCGACCAATGCTTTGATTAAACTATGAATATTCCAGAAATTCCATGAAATGAGATGTCTCCATTGTGTTTTCCTAGTGTAATAAATTGAGATTAATATTTCTTCTCTGCAAAGAAAGTTATGAACAAGAGTAAATGCATATTTAACATTTCCTTGAGGAAAGAAAAATATTAGTTAGGTGAAATTCCATGTCGTAATGATAGTGAACAGCTAAGAAATTTACATGTTTATACAGCATGAATATGAATATGTATTTTGTAATTTGACACCATGATGCATGTGCATGTAAGAACTGATGGAAAGATAAACCCTTAAATTGAAATGTGAACCTGTCCAGTCGACCTAATGCGAATAGCAAGTCGACTGAGCTGAACATGGATATGTACTGTTAAGACCGGGACAGACGACTGATTTGTTAACAGTCGACTGTCACATGAATGACATTTTGAGCATAGAAAGTTACGGGACAGCCGACTGGCCATGTGCAGCAGTCAACTCTCCCGAGTGGTTATGAAGAACTTGATTTGACTGAACAAGTCGACTGGACTTTCTCCAAGTCGACTGTCCAGAGTATATTTTGATATGTCAGAGATTTCATTTGATTTCTGTTAAAAGTTGTGAATCCTTTGATTGATGTTGGTAATTCCATTTGTTGTTGTATGAATTTACATGAAAGGGATCATTGATTGAAATGAGAATTAACTGAATATGAAAGGCTAAGATCATGATAAAGAAAGTCTGTGAGACTATAAATTGAATTATGAGTTGAAAATACTCAAATTGGAAATTGTGAATTGGAAATTGAACAAAAGAGTAGCTAAGTCTCCCCCGGCAATGAAAATGAAATGAAATGAAATTTAAAAAGAAAGACCAAGGTTGGTCATGTGTAAATGAAATGAATAAGTCCGGTTTAGTAGAGAGGCTAACTCTAGAGCTTTGATTTTTATTCATGATTCTAATAATTAGTACATAGTGGAGATGTGATGAAAGTGAGAGAAAACATAAGTATGAGAACTAGAGTTTACGGTGCGGGTGTGTGAGCCACAGAATGCATGCTTGATGAGTCAAGACATGGCGTGGCACAACTCAGTAATGATCGGACTTTAGCCATGCTTGTGGGATGTTTGGTGACTGCAAGAGGATCGTGTTCAGGGAGGAGGCTGAATTGCCACAGAATGCATGCTTGATGAGTCAAGACATGGCGTGGGGTTCCCCTCTAGGATCCAGTGCACGTGCTTGTACTCATAGATCATCTAGGATACTCACCGTAATTACAGTAGTAGATTAAGTCATGGCGAGGGATTGAACCCTACGAAAATGAAGAACGATTAAGAGGCTTGCCCTCGGACCTATGTAGTATGGGATGCATAGAATCCGAACAAGTGGGCATTAGTGTCATGTAAATCAAATAATTGTTGGATCCTGTAGGCGAAGCAACAAACACTAGAGGGGGGGGGGGGTGAATAGTGTTTATCAAAAATAAATTGCGGAATAAATAATTTCTCTCGGCACAGTCGACTTAGCGGTGAACCAGTCGACTGATATAGCCAAAATAAAGGAAATTTAAACTCTCGATGCAGTCGACTTATAGATCAGGCAGGCGACTGCTGAAACAAAGAGAACAACTAATACAAGACTGATCAGTCGACTGATATGAAGCTGAGTCGACTGGCCAGACAAGTTTTGCAGAACTTAAATAAGCAAAAGTAAATGCAAACACAAGATAATCAATCACAGAGTACACAAGATATATCCTGGTTCGGTCCTCCCGACCTACATCCAGTCCCCAAGCAACCCACTTGAGATTTCCACTATTCTTGAAAAATTACAAGAATACCCTACGGCGTTAAGACAACAACCTTGTCTAACCCGTAGTCCTTTCTCTCAACCAGAGAAAGCAACCCACTCTACTACCAAGAGTGAAAAGACACCGACTCTACAACCAAGAGTCAAAAACACTCTCCAACCGAGAGCAAGAGTACAAGAATACTTTACAGTCAACCTATAGCCTTGTTGTTGTATGTGTTGATGCACGTGGCTAACGAAATAGGTCGACTTCTATACTCAGTCCAGAGCGAATTCAATGCTATACTGGACTGAATGTAGAGAACCAAAGTGTATGAACTTGAAAGCTTTGTTTCTCACAGAAAATCACTTAGAATGTTCTTCACAAAGAATGCTCGAGTGTATGAAAATCAAGTAGTTCTTTTCAGTGAGATATGAAACTCTATATAAAGAGTTTGATTTCCTGAACGTTGGAAAAACAGTTACACAACTATCAACCAACGGATCTGAAATTTTGAGTTCGAAAAAATTCGATTTTGAAAAACAGAAAACGGTCAAAAGCTCTCGAACAGTCGACTGGGTTGCCATATGAGTCGACTGATCAGAGTTTGAATAATTTTAAACAGTTTTGTACTATCAGTCGACTGGCAGAAGCTTAAGTCGACTGGTACTCAAGAGTTAAAATTCTTCAAACTGTTTTGACTCTTTTTGGGGGGTTTTTAAGAAACACACATTATGAAATATTTTGAGTGTGTGTGTGTGTGTGTTGACAAGGCTTTACATCAGACTAAGACTCATCAGAAAGTAAAATACAATGTTTACAAGACGCAACAATATAACACATTTGAGCTTGAAGTCTTGAGTCTTGAGTCTTGTCTTGAGTCTTGTCTTGAGTGAAGTCTTCATCTGTATCCTTTTGAGCTTGTTCATTTGTTCAGCTAGAACTGTCTTTTGTATGTGCACTGCATTGTTAGCTGTAGACACATGTTGCACTGTGTTGTGATCATCAAAATCAAGAATCAACAATAATTGCATTAAGGACTAAGTGCACGATCACGACACGACATCATTAAGATTTTCCCCTTTACTTCATTTTGTTATGTGAACAAGTTTGTGATTTGTTAAGAAATGAGAATCGTTATACTGTTTTTGGCATAGAGAGGATGGCCATGTATAATTATCGTCGGTTGAATAAACTGACGTACCCACAGTTTTGTATGCAGGATAAATGGCATGAAAAAGGTTAAAGAGGAACAAATGCTTAAAGATTCATTCAATGTTGTTGTATATTTATTCAAATGTTGTATCTTCTTACTTCCGCTGTGCAAATGTAAATGTAATATATGATGTAACTCTGATGTAAAGTGAAAAGTTTAAATTCCTTGTGAAATTGTACTAAGAAAGCGAAAAGATCCTGTAGAACATCTCGAATTCAGTGTATTTGGGATTCGGGGCGTTACATATTTAGTTCAAGACATGAATAAATTTCTAAGCCTAGAATCAGTTTTACCTTCTACCGGACTTTTCAACAAATACGAGATAGCTCCATGGCCATATCTCAAAACATAATCTCAACTCTTTTCAATTTAATAATGTCGGTACCCGAGATCTCACTAACTCTAAATCACAAACTTTTTCATGTACAAGAAAATCATGGGTACACATACCCTTTAATAAACATATCTTAAACCTAGATATTTTCATCTTCAACTCATTCACATATGATTAATGTCTTGTATTAGTAATTATCCACAAAGTAATCATTTCTTAGTCTTGACACTATTCATGGTCTAATTATTTACTCATATCCTTTATAAACACAACAGTCCTTTCAAGAATATAATTTCATCACATAAAAATCTTATTCACAAATTCAAGCTCGTATGATGTCTCAAAACATAAAAATATTCTTAAACCAAAACAAATGTACATTTTCTTCTAATGAAAATTCAACTCACACAATCAAAATTTTACTCTTCTAAAAATACTATCATGCTCTTTATTAATTAAATTCTAATCACAAACCAAATTGTTATTTTCAATTTCCCCTTTTTAAATACTCAAATGTACAAAAGAAATTCTAAAACTATACTTAATAAATTTTATTCCATTTTTATAGAAATTCTATTATTTTCCAAATTTTATTCTCCATTTAAAAACATTAAAAAATGTTAGAAGAACAAATAAAAAAGTGCAGCCAGGGATTCGAACCCAGGACCGCACGTGAGCTACAGTGCCACCCAAGCCCAGACCCATTAGACAGGAAGTCCACTGGACTCTAGTGTCATATCTCTTGCCGAATATCTTAATAAGCTAAGTCTCGGGTTCTCGAAAATTAATTAAAAGAAGCAAAACTAAATGTGACTATCAAGTTTTGAACCCAAGTCTCTCACAACAGTGCTCTGTTTTGCACTAGCTAACCATTAAATCTAAGTATGTTTTCTGTTTAAGAAATATACAAATGTAATTTTGTTTAAACTTTTCAGAAAGTGGTTCTTTTTCATACAACTTGTTTATCCAAGATCAAATCTTTCTAAGAAGTTGAAATACAATTTTCTTGACTGAGATTGAAATTAAAAACAGTAAAACAACAATTTTTAAATCATTAAAATTTTATTTCCACTTCTTTAGACAATTCTTTTTCTCATTTTTCACATAAACTTGTATAATACTTGAGGAGTGTTGATAAATCTAGTTTGTGTTCCTACTTTTACAAATTTAAATTTTATAACAATACTAGCATGTCACTTATTCATGAGAATTTCTCAAAAGACTCTTTCATACAATAGTTTAAAATTTCAATTATAACATGGTAAAAATTCACATATGTCAACACAATTCATGATACTAACTAAATTCATTTTGTTTTCTTTCCTCTTTCTCAGTTATCAAAACATGATTTGAATATAATTTTCTTCAACAATTCTCACATACTCAACAAGTACAAAGTTTTGCAAATATACTAACATGATTCATATTATAAAAGAATTCATCTTTTAATTAGCATGGTATCTACAATCACAATAAAAATCATCCTCATTCATAGCATGATACACTAGAATGAATTTTATCTATATCTTATTCATCAACATTAACTTATCTTACCCATTCATATTTTATAGCATGCATATTCTACAACTAGAAAGCATGAAATCACCCACCTTAATTGTAGATTGAAATCAATAAGAAGGTTGGAACAACTCCTACCTCCTAGCAAGACTCCTCCTCCTAACAAGAGCTTCTCCAAGCACAAGAACTCTATTACTCTCTTTCTTTTTTTTCACTTATTTTGATATTATTTTTGGTGCAAAAGAGAAGGAGAAATGGGGTTTCTATTTATAGGGTAAAGTTAGGGTCTAATTTGCATAATTCTACACCTAATAACTCTCTCATTTAATTCTTCCAACCCTTTATTTTCTTAACTCCTAAAACCTCCAACTCTTCATGCTCCCAACCTTTCACAATCTCAACTCCCAAAACTCCAAACTTTTCCCCTCCCCCACTAGCCCAAACCGGTCAACCCCTAGGTGCAATCCGGCCATACATTTCAAGTGTGCATATGCACACATGCACACACCAATTAAGTACATTTTTATAGTTTTAAATGTGTAAAAAAAGTTGTAACTTGTCATGTATTAGTCCAAGCTCAACTTAATTTGTGATTTTACTAATTGGCTTGATTCATGGGCTCTCTTTTAATTAATTAATTTAATTATCCCAGTGGGCTCTCCTTCTAATGGGCTAGAATTTATTCTTTAGGTCCACGGGTCAAAAGAAGGCTAATTAAAAACTTATGCATGCTAAAAATAGATAATGAGAGTAACAAAATGAGAATAAAAATTTGCACGTGCATCATACGTGTAAAAATCAAAAAATGCATTTTTAATTCAAATAGGGGAAAATGAATTTCCATTTTATAAAACGAGTTCGAACACGTAAAATAAATAGTCAATACACATCGGAATATCACACTTAGTGATGGAAAAATACAAAATTGATACGTACATCGAAAACACATAAAAAGTACGTAGAAATACAGAGATTGAAATATTATATTTTTGTTGACTCAAATTAAGCTAAAAACAATTCAGGAAATGCATAAATAGTCGGTAATCAAAATACGTAGTGAAAACACGTTACAAAATACACGTGCGTAACACATAAGGACAAAATTGTCATTTTCAATTTTGCGGGGTGTTATACTCTCCCCCCCCTTAGAGTAGTTCCGTGTTAGGGTAAAAATTTATATTTAGAAAAACTGCAACTTTATAAAAAATAAATGTAGTATAAAGATACGCAACGAGTTAAAACAAGACTAACTCTTTATAAGAAGACTATGAACATCAAAGTTTTATAAGAACGAAACAAGAAAATCGGGGAAATAACATAAGAAAATAAATATGACCACAAAAAATAGGATAAATTGAAAGAAATTCCATACAAAGTAATTTTAGGTAAAACATTAGATAATACCGAAAAATAGACTTAGTCATTAATTATGGAATAGTTTCGGAAGACAATGTAATAAAGAGAAATATAGTCAATGAATAATTTACAAATAGATTTAGAAATCAAAATAAGCGATAGAATAGTAAAATTGCAAACTGAATTGGTGTTGTATGACAAAAATTGAATTAGCAATTTAAAAGAAGACTAGTGAATAAGAGTGTGAAAAATAAACGAGAACGAAATTTAGTTAAAAACATAGACAAATTAATATCATAAAATAATTTGTACGGTAACTATAATAATTATACATACGATTTGAAAATTTAAGATATAGAAGTCATACATTGAAATGCTTTCGAATTGTCAAGTAGAATAAGAAAATCAACATACAAAAGTTTATACGTATATAGGCATCGAAATTATAGGGTGAAACAAGCAATATCATGATACGAAAACTGTAAACGGTTTGTAGGAGTAAAAACAAAATATCATAGTTGTAAAAGTAGTAACATATTATTGAAATAGTATGAAAACTAATCATGTAGAAATAACTTACAAATTGAATAAAAGTATAAATACCAAATTTTTTTTTTAGGTGAGTAGACCCAAAATCTAAGAAAGTTAGTAACAAAATAAAATACGATAAAATAGTATGAAAAGATTCGAAATACTAGGAAGGGAATAGTTGATATTAAGTAGTAAAATCGGTTTAAATGATATGATGCTAGGTTGTAAAATAGTATAAGTTAGTACAAAAATAGAATAGAGGTAAGTAATTATTATAGAAAACAAAATAGGGGTTATCAAAGTGGACAATCTCTTTCTAGTGTAGGTTCGTCTCAACTGCAGACTTGCCTCTATGATCCCAAGTTGCAGAATTGCCCTCTATAATATCCGATTGCAGTTTGCCTTCTGGACATTCGGTTGCAGACTTTGCCACCCTGACGTCCAGTTGCATTTTGCCTCCATTGATGTCTAATTGTAGATTTGCCCTCTTGACATCAGGTTGCACCAAAACGGGAGATGAAAAAAATGTAACATTCCATATATACTTGGATATTGAGATGTTTAATAAAATATAGTATTATGTTGGAAATCGGTGACATAAAAGTAGATGAAAAAGGTTGCAAATGAAGTAGGAAAATTATGACAATTAAAATAGATAGACTTTAAATATAGGATATACAAAATTTGTAGAAATGAAAATGATTTATAATATTAAGAAAAAAATAGTATAAAGCATAAGCACGAGATGAAAACACAAATGAAAACAATAATGTGGTGTATGTATTATATTGAAGAAACGTAAAAATACAAAATTAATGAGTAGCGATTAATAGTGAGACAAAACAACTTAACAAATAATATGTAATCGAATGTAGACAATAAAACAAAATGGTAGGTCATATTTATATAGGTAGAAATTTTCAATCTTGTTAAAATATATTGAATATATAAGTCAATATAAAAATATAACATCATCAAAGTCAAATTATATAAAATGAATACACATAAGAAAATTCAGAATATAATATAAATAATAAGTGAAGAGAATAATAGTTGCAAATGTAAACGGATAAAAATACGTAGGACAAATCTTTAAGATTGAAATACAGATAAAACAAATTCAAAAGATTAAGACTGGAGAAGATGGACAAAATAATAAATATTCAAGTGATTAATAGTATAAGAAAATATTCATTTGAAAAAATATTGAATGTTGAAAAAGTATTATGATAAAATCCACGAAAAATAATTGGAAAGGGAAATGTGTCTACGTGTAGTGTATCATGAATGTAAGGTCAACCAACCACGCTTTCATTGTGCCACTCTGTACCAAGGAGAAAAATATCTCGCATACGATCTCACATTAATGTATACGAGGAGAGCATCATGAATGGAAGTCAATAACTACTTCATTCACGACTCCAGCCATCCAATAGGAAAAGAGAAACATTAGTGTATAGAGCAACACAAATGTAAATCACTTACATTTAAATCTCTATAAGCTGAAATCACACTTTAATGTCCACTCTAGGGTGTCATTCCTTATAAATTTGTACTACTTATGAACCTGGCTCTGATACCATCTGTAACGCCCCGAATTCCAAATAAGACCCAATTCGAGATTTCACAGGATCTTTCACTTCGTACAATTTTACAAGAAAATTAAAACTTTTCAACAATACATCAGAGTTCATTACATTTTTGTTTACACAGTGGAAGAATAAAAGATTACAACATAGAAAACAAATACAACTTATACAACTTTATCAAAGTAAGTCATCAATTGCATCATAATATCTTTACTCCTTCATGAAAAATCCATTACCTACACGTGTGCTACAGTGCCGCCCAAGCCCAGACCCACTAGCTAGGAAGTCCACTGGACTCTGGTGTCATATCTCTTGCCGAAAATCTTAATAAGCTAAGTCTCGGGTTTTCGAAAATTAATTAAAAGAAGCAAAACTAAATGTGACTATCAAGTTTTGAACCCAAGATCTCTCACATCAGTGCTCTGTTTTGCACTAGCTAACCAGTAAGTCTAAGTATGCTTTCTGTTTAAGAAATGTACAAATGTACTTTTGTTTAAACTATTCAGAAAGTGGTTCTTTTTCATGAAAATTGTTTATCCAAGATCAAATCTTTCTAAGAAGTTGAAATACAATTTTCTTGACTAAGATTGAAATTAAAAACAGTAAAACAACAATTTTTAAATTCATTAAAACTCTATTTCCACTTTTTTAAACAATTCGTTTTCTCATTTTTCACATAAACTTGTATAATACTTGAGGAGTGTTGATAAATCTAGTTTGTGTTCCTACTTTTACAAATTTAAATTTTATAACAATACTAGCATGTCACTTATTCATGAGAATTTCTCAAAAGACTCTTTCATACAATAGTTTAAATTTTCAATTATAACATGGTAAAAATTCACATATGTCAACACAATTCATGATACTAACTAAATTCATTTTGTTTTCTTTCCTCTTTCTCAGTTATCAAAACATGATTTGAATATAATTTTCTTCAACAATTCTCACATACTCAACAAGTACAAAGTTTTGCAAATATACTAACATGATTCATATTATAAAAGAATTCTTCTTTTAATTAGCATGGTATCTACAATCACAACAAAAATTATCCTCATTCATAACATGATACACTAGCATGAATTTTATCTATATCTTTTTCATCAACATTAACTTATCTTACTCATTCATATTTTACAGCATGCATATTCTACAACTAGAAAGCACGAAACCACCCACCTTAATTGAAGATTGAAATCAATAAGAAGGTTGGAACAACTCGTACCTCCTAGCAAGAGCTTCTCCAAGCACAAGAACTCTCTTACTCTCTTTCTTTTTCTTTCACTTATTTTGATATTGTTTTTGGTGCAAAAGAGAAGGAGAAATGAGGTTTCTATTTATAGAGTAAAGTTAGGGTCTAATTTGCATAATTCTACACCTAATAACTCTCTCTTTTAATTCTTCCAATCCTTCATTTTCTTAACTCCTAAAACCTCCAACTCTTCATGCTCCCAACCTTTCACAATCTCAACTCCCAAAACTCCAAACTTTTCCTCTCCCCCACTAGCCCAAACCGGTCAACCCCTAGGTGCAATCCGGCCATACATTCCAAATGTGCATATGCACACATGCACACACCAATTAAGTACATTTTTATAGTTCTAAATGTGTACAAAAAGTTATAACTTGTCATGTATTAGTCCAAGCTCAACTTAATTTGTGATTTTACTAATGGACTTGATTCATGGGCTCTCTTTTAATTAATTAATTTAATTATCCTAGTGGGCTCTGCTTCTAATGGGCTAGAATTTATTCTTTAGGTGCACGAGTCAAAAGAAGACTAATTAAAAATTTATGCATGCTAAAAATAGATAATGTGAGTAACGAAATGAGAATAAAAATTTGCACGTGCATCATACGTGCAAAAATCAAAAAATACATTTTTAATTCAAATTGGGGAAAATGAATTTCCGTTTTATAAAACGAGTTCGAACACATAAAATAAATAGTCAATACGCATCGAAATATCACACTTAGTGATGGAAAAATACGAAATTGATACGTGCATCGAAAACACATAAAAAGCACGTAAAAATACAGAGATTGAAATATTATATTTTTGTTGACTCAAAATAAGGTAAAAACAATACGGAAAATGCATAAATAGTCGGTAATCAAAATACGTAGTGAAAACACGTTACAAAATACACGTGCATAACACACAAGAGCAAAATTGTCATTTTCAATTTTGCGGGGTGTTACAAGAGGTGGCGACAGCGGTGCTGGTGGGGTCGCGAAGTGGAAGATGATGAAAGGGGGAGCAAAGGGGGTTGGGTTTCGGGTGATCAGAAATGAAGAAAAGAAGGAGAAATAGTATAGGGTTTAGATTAGGAGATAGTTAGAGATAATGGGAAAGATTAGTGGGGGGAGATGGGGAGATAATTAGGGAGTTAGTTAAGAGATTAGTGGGGTATGGGATAGTTTTGCAATTAGGAGTGATTTCATGTAGGAGGTAGATAGGGGTTAACGAGTTTAGGTTAGGGTCCCATAGGATTTGTTTAAAAGTGTGGGCTTTGATTAACGGACTCGAATTCAATTAAGAAATTAACAATAGGACGACATTTGGCTTCAAATAAACATAATAAAAATAATAAATCCAATAATATTGGTTGGGCTTCACAAAAAGATATCAAACAATAATAACAATAGTATGGATTAAAATTTGACCTTGACAAAATAATAGATAATCAAGAGAAATATTGTATAATGGAATATGATTTGTGTTTGAGTTTGGACCAGGCTTTGAAAAGTTAACAAATAATCCAAAGAAAAGGAATAGAACTTTGCCAAAATATAAAATCAGGTGAAAAGAAGCATAAGATTGTAGAATAAAATAAGATTTTGAGTTCAAGAGAATAAAAGAATTTATATACGGACTTGGGATTGATCAAATATGAGATGTATATAACAGAATTTAAAGAAGCAATTTATAAGAAAATTGGAATACAAGAATACGAAGAAAAGAGGAATCAACATCCGTATAAACGGGTTCGGGGGTCACAGTAACTATATGGCATATTGCTTTTGGAAAGTGGTTTTAGTTCTAAAAACAATTTTAAACTCAAAATAGGTGTTTCGGAATCTTAATTAAAAGTGTGTTTAGCCAAAAATATTTATCCATAATTGCCCCTTTTAAGCTTTTTTAAAAAGTGGTTTTACTTACTGAGAAAATTGTGTAAGTTAAAACTTATTTTTTCCTAACAACACTTTTTGGTAGAAGAACTTCTTGTTAGGGTTCAAATTACTTCACTGTAGATGCTGAAGGTGGTTGTAGGTTACTGATTAATGTAATAAGGGATGTATCAGGTATCATGTTTATACGTGCATAGCGCACTATTATTTCGTATGTGTTTTCAGGCAAAAGAGTTGTAATGGGCTAGCAATATAAGCCTAGTACAGATAATACATAGCTAGCACGTGTTCTTTGTTTGTAACTACTTATTAAAAGGCTCAGTTGAATAGAAATAAAGATTAAGAATTGAGTAATTGATTTCTCCCCCTAATTTATCTTCTTCCTCCAAAACCCTAGATTTCTCTTCAATGATGAATTCTCATCGAGCTCAGATTTAGTCCCTAACAACTTGGTATCAAAGCGGGCTTTCACCGATGGCGACTCGCAAGATGTCGAAGGTACATCAGCGGTGAGGGAAGGGGTCCGGGAGTTGAATTTGCAGATGAAATCAGTGATGAAGCAACTTGATTACGTCATAGGGAAAATGAAAGAAATGGAGAGCAGTCTGTCATGGATTCACCCATCAAGACCTCAATCGATTCCTCAATCAACCTCTCAATCGACTCCTCATCCAAATCCAGTAGTCGAGGTATTAAACCCTAACTTCACTCTTTTCAATTCTAGAGTTAAGAGTGTAGCGCCCCGATTTCCGATACTGGAAAACCGAGACACAAGCCAAGACCTTTGCTTCAATTAGTCACAATACACAGAAAAACAGGAGAATTTAAAACTTTTTATTCAATACACAATGTGTTACAAGTCTGAATACTGTACAACTGTAATACTTTACAATGGAGCTACAATATTGCCTTTACATTTCTAAGTATTACAACCTTCACATCTTACATCACAGTACTTCTTAACTAATACAGAATCAATACATATACTGCAGCGGAACTAAACATAGCACTGACTCCTTGCTTCCCTTGCCTTGAGTCCTCATGAATCTCGCCTTTGTACTTCGGCGATCCAGTACCTATGGAAGTGGGGACGTCAGTATTCGCTGACGCTTAAAGGCTGATCATATAGCAGCGAATCTTCCAAACAATATACAAAATATAGCAATAGTGTTGGCGTAGTTTAAGTATTTGTGAGTGCTATGACTAGACTCTAATGCGATGTTTACATAGAACTAGGATGCTCCTATTCTAATATCAGCAAGTCTCCGAAAGCAACATGCAGCCCATACTACATGCAACTCCATCTCAAGCCGTTTCTCCATATATAGGGATTTGAACCCGCGTTATGAATTCTAATTGCACACAACCTGTTCCTGACAACTACACGTGACTCGTGAGGCTGCAGATGTGGTCATGTGCCACTGTTGCATTTCGCCCGTGGTGTCTATGTTCGCCACCGCGACCCGGCTAACCGGACCTCATCAAATTAGACGAACCCAATGTATCGGGCGTCATTCCAAAAACCAAACCATAGAGTTTCGCAAGCGCAGGGTAGCACGAGGCCTACCCTGTGGCACTCTCTGGGGTATCGCAAGCGCAGGACTGCACAATGCATCCTGTGGCACCCCTAGCCACGGTACTTCAGGAATTAACAGAGCGAGATACGCAACCCGTGTCCTCAACTTGTGAGACGGCACCGTACGTATCCCTTTGACGGGAAGGTACAACCCAGTACACCACCTATGATCTGCCTCAAGGGACGAGTTAGTGTAAGGACCCCCCTACAACTGACCCCTCTCTCCCGGCAAAAGGGTTTAAGTAAACTGATCCTTATAAGTCACTATCCTAGTGATGTCCCTGACTCGAACAATCCTAGGGACGACGATATTATAACACAACATGGTAGGCCTTAAATTAGGCTTCGCAAGACAACTCTACTAGGCCGCTCAACCTAGATTTACCAGAATCCTTCAGGACCCGGTTCGTGGCTCATCGATCCAAGACTTTGGCCGTTGCGAATATACACGCACGCCGCTACCCTAGACTTGGATTCTGTCTATACTCTGGTCCTCGATCAACCTACCCTGGTTAAGATTCGACGGTACACAAGGAGCGACTCCTCCACAGTTCCTTAGGGTAGAAACATATGTCTTGATGGTCGATAGTCCTTAGGGTGGTAACATCACCCTAGATAGCACAACTAACTGTGTACTAGCAAACAAGCTATACACGAGTAATAACCACATACGAGCCAACTAAGCTACGTATGAAACAATAACTACCTACGAGCCAGGCGAGCCTCGTAGGAGATAACCACGTACATACCAGCCAAATAAGCCGCGTATGAGACCAACAGCTACGCACGGGCCGGTCGGGCTGCGTACGAGACAATAACCTACATACGAGCCGACTAAGCTACGTATGAGACCCACGGCTACATACGGGCCAGTCGAGCCACGTACGAGCACGACCGTGTGCAAACAACCATACAGGTAATCAATCCTAGAAGCAACCAAACGTGCTTACTAACAAACTTAATCTTCTACTATTAGAAGCAACAAAGGGATCTACTAGTAGTCTAAGATCGGTATTCTACTAAGGAAGAATCCGAAGGCGACATAACCGCCTTTATCGAATTAACTGTCGCTAGTGGTCTTCCGATCTCACTACTTCGACCTATAATGTCTTAGGCATGACATACACTCGTAGGCATCTTCCTAAAGTAATCCAATTACAAAATAGAACTACTCATCATCACACTCCTAAGTATGAATATGATTAATGCTTGTGTTTTCATCGAGCTTAAGCATAAAAATCACTGCGACCTAGACATAGAGTCTACTATAGCCAAGCGAGCATGAAAGTTTACTACTTATCTTGACTAATCACCATGACACAAGCATGGATAGGTAACTAATATAACATACAATCATTCCAAGGTATAGTAGATATTCTAACATTACTCCTACAATGTTCTAATCATGTATTACTCTAGCGTGGCATAGAATCCAACATAAATCACTACAACTAGCCATGGGTAGTTTCTTTACCCTAAGCATGAACACCCTAGTATGGGTATCCTTAACTTAATATGATCAATAATTTGCATGATCCCTACTTACTTAGCATGAATCATGGTCATTCACTAACATAGTATACACTTCTCTACCCTTTATCTAGCATGGTATACAATTTGCATACAATTTAAACTAGCATGATATGCAAAATACTTACGATTAAGCTAGCATGGTATATCGCTTTCCAACAATTAAACTAGCATGGTATATGATTTTATCAAGGATCCTACAACACTCTAGGCACAATAAAATTTATCCAAACATGGTAGGAAACTCTTGGATTGAATCCTACACATTCTAAGCATAACTAAGTCACTAAACATAATAGGAAACTTTAGGAATGAATCCTACAACATTCTAATATAAGTGAGTTACTGAACATGATAGGAAAAGAATCCTACAACATTACCAAGCATGCTAGGAAAAGGATCCTACAACATTCTAAACGTTAAGCATGGTAGGATATTTTTTTAGAAAAGGTCCTACAACATCCTAAACATAAAGCATGACGGGGTAGTTTTAATAAACATCCTACAACTAATTAAGCATAAAATCATGGTAGGATATTTCTAGCAAGGATCTTACAACATCCTAAACAAAAAGCATGATAGGATAAGTTTAAGAACACTCTACAATTAATTAAGCATAGAATCATGGTAGAAAAAGTCCTACAACGTAAAGCATGATGGGATAAGTTTAATAAAAGTCCTACAACTAATCAAGCATAGAATCATGGTAGGATATTTTTATAAGTAATCCTACAACTAATTGAGCATGAAGATGGCTTCTAAATATTTTTAGAAGCAAAGCTACAACAAATTAAACATGGTAAACATGGTAGGATATTTTTACAAGCAATCCTACAACTAACTAAGCATGGATATGGCTTCTAATTATTTTTAGAAGCAAAGCTACTACTAACTAAGCATGGTAAACATGGTAGGATATTTTTACAAGCAATCCTACAACTAACTAAGCATGGATATGGCTTCTAACTATTTTTAGAAGCAAAGCTACAACTAACTAAGCATGGTAAACATGGTAGGATATTTTTACAAGCAATCCTACAACTAACTAAGCATGGATATGGCTTCTAATTATTTTTAGAAGCAAAGCTACTACTAACTAAGCATGGTAAACATGGTAGGATATTTTTACAAGCAATCCTACAACTAACTAAGCATGGATATGGCTTCTAACTATTTTTAGAAGCAAAGCTACAACTAACTAAGCATGGTAAACATGGTAGGATATTTTTACAAGCAATCCTACAACTAACTAAGCATGGATATGGCTTCTAATTATTTTTAGAAGCAAAGCTACTACTAACTAAGCATGGTAAACATGGTAGGATATTTTTACAAGCAATCCTACAACTAACTAAGCATGGATATGGCTTCTAATTATTTTTTTAAAGCTACTACTAACTAAGCATGGTAAACATGGTAGGATATTTTTACAAGCAATCCTACAACTAACTAAGCATGGATATGGCTTCTAACTATTTTTAGAAGCAAAGCTACAACTAACTAAGCATGGTAAACATGGTAGGATATTTTTACAAGCAATCCTACAACTAACTAAGCATGGATATGGCTCCTAAGTATTTTTAGAAGCAATCCTACAATATAAGTAGCATGAATATGACTTCTAATTAATTTTAGAAGTGATCCTACAATATAAGTAGCATGAATATGACTTCTAATTAATTTTAAAAGTGATCCTACAATATAAGTAGCATGAATATGACTTCTAATTAATTTTAGAAGTGATCCTACAATATTCTAAGCACAAAACATAAAGGAATAGTTTTAGAAAATATCCTACAACATTCTACTACTACTACTACTACTTCTATTTTGATCAACACATAACATACAACTTACCTACTACTACTACTACTTCATTCACAACAAAAATCACCACATACAACTATCAATTACTACTACTACTTTATGGACATAAACATACTACTACCTTATTAATTACATACATGCTACTACTACTTCATTTATTACATACTACTAATTACATACATGCTACTACTACTTCATTTATTACATACTACTACTTATTATTTAGCATACTAGTACTTAGTTGCCTACTAACTTTATTTATTACTAGTGATAGAAGAAAGATCATTTTTTATTTTACTTTACTTTACAAAAGAAAAAATCTTTTTAATTAATTACAACTAGTGGTTAAAAATAAAAGAAAGATCCTTTTTTAATTAATTACAACTAGTGATTAAAATAAAAGAAAGATCTTTTTAGTTAATTACAACTAGTGGTTAAAATAAAAGAAAGATCCTTTCATAGTTTCTACAACTAGTGATTAAAAAGAAAGAAAGATCTTTTTATAGTTTCTACAACTAGTGATTAAAAAGAAAGAAAGATCTTTTTATAGTTTCTACAACTAGTGATTAAAAAGAAAGATAGATCTTTTTATTAGTTTCTACAACTAGTGATTAAAAAGAAAGAAAGATCTTTTTATAGTTTCTACAACTAGTGATTAAAAAGAAAGAAAGATCTTTTTATAGTTTCTACAACTAGTGATTAAAAAGAAAGAAAGATCTTTTTATTATACATATGCTTTTATTTTTTTGTTCAAGTTTAATCAAGAGTCCTACAACCCACAATGGTTGTAAAATGAATGCTCATATGCTTATGTTTAAGTTCTACAACCACTCATGGTTGTATGTTCAACATTATGCAATGTGTAAGTTTCTTTAGTCCAATAACATACAACAACAACTACAATAATAAAGCTATGATCTTTACAAGCTAGTAGTTACTACTACTACTTTTTACTCTTACTTCTTACTACAACAATACACCCAACAAAACTCAAAGAAAACAAAACAAGAGGATGAGGAGAAGAAGTCAAACCACCATACAACAAACAAACAAACAAACAAACAAACAAGAAAGAATCAAAGTGAAGAAACCCCCACCTTAGCCCTTTTTTGGAAGAACTAGCTAGCTATTCCTTCTCCTTCCCCTAAGCTTGTTTAGAACTCTTCTATTACCTACAAAACAAAACTCTCTAGTTAATTTGTTCTCTCTTTCTTTTCCTTTCCTTCTTTCTTTCTTTCTTTTGTTTTTTCTAAAATGAGAGAAGGAGGTGAATGAGGGGGGATTTATAGAAGGAGATGGAAGGTGGTAAGTGCACCTCATGGCACAAAATAACCCCAAAACAAGGAGGCCGGCCATGACTTAGGGGGGGGGGGGGAGGGCATGGTGTAGACTAGTGAGGTGGAGTGATAAGGTTTCTAGAAGGGTTTAGTTCTAATCTTGTGCATACAACTCTCTTTTAACCTTCTAATCAAACCCTAATTCTCTAATTGAGTAGCCATGACAAGCATACGTATATTGTCCTAAAGTACATACTATATACTAGGTATAATATACTAAGTATCATACAATTATGTGTATGTGTACATGTATGTGTATACAAAAATCTTTTTATAAAATCCTCACAAAGTTCCCAAAAATAATTTAATTTAGAAAATAATAGTGAAATAAATTTTATTATTACTTCGGAGAGTTACGTTATCAATTTGATGCGCTTTGGATGCGCACTGACCGATAGACGTGCGTAGGCACTGTTTGTGGGCAACTCGGCGAAAATCGCCAAAATAGTCCGATTTTGGAGTTAAAATAAAATAATAATAAAATAATAATTTATATGAGTTAATATCCGTCCGGGATATTACACTACTCCCTCCTTAGAATAGTTCTGTTCTCAGAACTACCTTAAGTTAGGAGAATGAATCGACAAACATGAAACAGTATAGTCGGAGAACAAGAGATGAACCGAAATTTTCCATTGATCATCCATCAAATGGGTTACATTTATATGTACATCAACCCCTTGTTTACAAAATGTCATTTTTTCCTAGGTACTAACCTTCCTACCTATACTTTACAAGAGTAGGAGTCAAAATAACAACACAGTCTTCCTAGACCTACCTGTTTACAAAGTGTCACATTTTTCTTTCTAAGTGACATCCTCCCTATCTATACATCATACATGTAGGGGTCAAAATCCACAAAATGACAAAAACAGCTTCTAGGTACCCGACTGCCTAGTCGGTACTGCTGGCTCCTTCAGGCGGGTCCTGCCCGGAGATCAGCGCCAGCAACTGCGCAACCTGGACCTGAAGGTCCGCGCACCGGCGCTCCAGGCGCTCAAACTGTGCCCTGTAGGCACGGTCCCGGATGACCATACGGCGCTGCGCCCTGGCGTTGGCGCTCCTCAGTCTCTCCACCTCCCTGGCGTGGTGGTAGTTGACGAACTCGGAGGAGTCCATCTTGGTCTCCAGGTGGATGTGCGACCACGTCAGTACGGAGATATCGTCGAAGACCTGCTGGAAGGCCTCCTCGACAGGAGTAAGCTGGGGAGGTGGCGGTACCGGGGCCTGACCTCCAAGAGCAAAAGCCCCCTGCTGTGGCAGCTGCGGGGCTCCGTGGGCCAGCCTGGCCTCTACCGGTGGCTGTGCCTCCTCCATGACGGGCTCGGTATCCGAGTCTATCTCGATCACCTCTCCCTGTCCCCACCCACTCCCCGTGGGAACTGAGCTGTCCGTCATCCTGCAAGGAGTGGATACAGAAATTAGCATCGATATAGAAATATTATAAAACATAAGTTGAAAGAACAACAATATGAGTTATAATTAATTATCTACAACTAGCTAAAACCCAATCTCCTACAGGCATCTAAGTTTAAATTTTCCCACTGTGTTGGACTGTAAATTGAAGCTAGCTCTGATACCACTCTGTAGCGCCCCGATTTCCGATACTGGAAAACCGAGACACAAGCCAAGACCTTTGCTTCAATTAGTCACAATACACAGAAAAACAGGAGAATTTAAAACTTTTTATTCAATACACAATGTGTTACAAGTCTGAATACTGTACAACTGTAATACTTTACAATGGAGCTACAATATTGCCTTTACATTTCTAAGTATTACAACCTTCACATCTTACATCAGAGTACTTCTTAACTAATACAGAATCAATACATATACTGCAGCGGAACTAAACATAACACTGACTCCTTGCATCCCTTGCCTTGAGTCCTCATGAATCTCGCCTTTGTACTTCGGCGATCCAGTACCTATGGAAGTGGGGACGTCAGTATTCACTGACGCTTAAAGGCTGATCATATAGCAGCGAATCTTCCAAACAATATACAAAATATAGCAATAGTGTTGGCGTAGTTTAAGTGTTTGTGAGTGCTATGACTAGACTCTAATGCGATGTTTACATAGAACTAGGATGCTCCTATTCTAATATCAGCAAGTCTCCGAAAGCAACATGCAGCCCATACTACATGCAACTCCATCTCAAGCCGTTTCTCCATATATAGGGATTTGAACCCGCGTTATGAATTCTAATTGCACACAACCTGTTCCTGACAACTACACGTGACTCGCGAGGCTGCAGATGTGGTCATGTGCCACTGTTGCATTTCGCCCGTGGTGTCTATGTTCGCCACCGCGACCCGGCTAACCGGACCTCACTCAAATTAGACGAACCCAATGTATCGGGCGTCATTCCAAAAACCAAACCATAGAGTTTCGCAAGCACAGGGTAGCACGAGGCCTACCCTGTGGCACTCTCTGGGGTATCGCAAGCGCAGGACTGCACAATGCATCCTGTGGCACCCCTAGCCACGGTACTTCAGGAATTAACAGAGCGAGATACGCAACCCGTGTCCTCAACTTGTGAGACGGCACCGTACGTATCCCTTTGACGGGAAGGTACAACCCAGTACACCACATATGATCTGCCTCAAGGGACGAGTTAGTGTAAGGGGCCCCCTACAACTGACCCCTCTCTCCCGACAAAAGGGTTTAAGTAAACTGATCCTTATAAGTCACTATCCTAGTGATGTCCCTGACTCGAACAATCCTAGAGACGACGATATTATAACACAACATGCTAGGCCTTAAATTAGGCTTCGCAAGACAACTCTACTAGGCCGCTCAACCTAGATTTACCAGAATCCTTCAGGACCCGGTTCGTGGCTCATCGATCCAAGACTTTGGCCGTTGCGAATATACACGCACGCCGCTACCCTAGACTTGGATTCTGTCTATACTTCGGTCCTCGATCAACCTACCCTGGTTAAGATTCGACGGTACACAAGGAGCGACTCCTCCACAGTTCCTTAGGGTAGAAACATATGTCTTGATGGTCGATAGCCCTTAGGGTGGTAACATCACCCTAGATAGCACAACTAACTGTGTACTAGCTAACAAGCTATACACGAGTAATAACCACATACGAGCCAACTAAACTACGTATGAAACAATAACTACCTACGAGCCAGGCGGGCCTCGTAGGAGATAACCACGTACATACCAGCCAAATAAGCCGCGTATGAGACCAACAGCTACGCACGGGCCGGTCGGGCTGCGTACGAGACAATAACCTACATACGAGCCGACTAAGCTACGTATGAGACCCACGGCTACATACGGGCCAGTCGAGCCACGTACGAGCACGACCGTGTGCAAACAACCATACAGGTAATCAATCCTAGAAGCAACCAAACGTGCTTACTAACAAACTTAATCTTCTACTATTAGAAGCAACAAAGGGATCTACTAGTAGTCTAAGATCGGTATTCTACTAAGGAAGAATCCGAAGGCGACATAACCGCCTTTATCGAATTAACTGTCGCTAGTGGTCTTCCGATCTCACTACTTCGACCTATAATATCTTAGGCATGACATACACTCGTAGGCATCTTCCTAAAGTAATCCAATTACAAAATAGAACTACTCATCATCACACTCCTAAGTATGAATATGATTAATGCTTGTGTTTTCATCGAGCTTAAGCATAAAAATCACTGCGACCTAGACATAGAGTCTACTATAGCCAAGCGAGCATGAAAGTTTACTACTTATCTTGACTAATCACCATGACACAAGCATGGATAGGTAACTAATATAACATACAATCATTCCAAGGTATAGTAGATATTCTAACATTACTCCTACAATGTTCTAATCATGTATTACTCTAGCGTGGCATAGAATCCAACATAAATCACTACAACTTGCCATGGGTAGTTTCTTTACCCTAAGCATGAACACCCTAGTATGGGTATCCTTAACTTAATATGATCAATAATTTGCATGATCCCTACTTACTTAGCATGAATCATGGTCATTCACTAACATAGTATACACTTCTCTACCCTTTATCTAGCATGGTATACAATTTGCATACAATTTAAACTAGCATGATATGCAAAATACTTACGATTAAGCTAGCATGGTATATCGCTTTCCAACAATTAAACTAGCATGGTATATGATTTTATCAAGGATCCTACAACACTCTAGGCACAATAAAATTTATCCAAACATGGTAGGAAACTCTTGGATTGAATCCTACACATTCTAAGCATAACTAAGTCACTAAACATAATAGGAAACTTTAGGAATGAATCCTACAACATTCTAATATAAGTGAGTTACTGAACATGATAGGAAAAGAATCCTACAACATTACCAAGCATGCTAGGAAAAGGATCCTACAACATTCTAAACGTTAAGCATGGTAGGATATTTTTTTAGAAAAGGTCCTACAACATCCTAAACATAAAGCATGATGGGGTAGTTTTAATAAACATCCTACAACTAATTAAGCATAGAATCATGGTAGGATATTTCTAGCAAGGATCTTACAACATCCTAAACATAAAGCATGATAGGATAAGTTTAAGAACACTCTACAATTGATTAAGCATAGAATCATGGTAGAAAAAGTCCTACAACGTAAAGCATGATGGGATAAGTTTAATAAACATCCTACAACTAATCAAGCATAGAATCATGGTAGGATATTTTTATAAGTAATCCTACAACTAATTGAGCATGAAGATGGCTTCTAAATATTTTTAGAAGCAAAGCTACAACAAATTAAACATGGTAAACATGGTAGGATATTTTTACAAGCAATCCTACAACTAACTAAGCATGGATATGGCTTCTAATTATTTTTAGAAGCAAAGCTACTACTAACTAAGCATGGTAAACATGGTAGGATATTTTTACAAGCAATCCTACAACTAACTAAGCATGGATATGGCTTCTAACTATTTTTAGAAGCAAAGCTACAACTAACTAAGCATGGTAAACATGGTAGGATATTTTTACAAGCAATCTTACAACTAACTAAGCATGGATATGGCTTCTAATTATTTTTAGAAGCAAAGCTACTACTAACTAAGCATGGTAAACATGGTAGGATATTTTTACAAGCAATCCTACAACTAACTAAGCATGGATATGGCTTCTAATTATTTTTAGAAGCAAAGCTACTACTAACTAAGCATGGTAAACATGGTAGGATATTTTTACAAGCAATCCTACAACTAACTAAGCATGGATATGGCTTCTAATTATTTTTAGAAGCAAAGCTACTACTAACTAAGCATGGTAAACATGGTAGGATATTTTTACAAGCAATCCTACAACTAACTAAGCATGGATATGGCTTCTAATTATTTTTTTAAAGCTACTACTAACTAAGCATGGTAAACATGGTAGGATATTTTTACAAGCAATCCTACAACTAACTAAGCATGGATATGGCTTCTAACTATTTTTAGAAGCAAAGCTACAACTAACTAAGCATGGTAAACATGGTAGGATATTTTTACAAGCAATCCTACAACTAACTAAGCATGGATATGGCTCCTAAGTATTTTTAGAAGCAATCCTACAACATAAGTAGCATGAATATGACTTCTAATTAATTTTAGAAGTGATCCTACAATATAAGTAGCATGAATATGACTTCTAATTAATTTTAGAAGTGATCCTACAATATAAGTAGCATGAATATGACTTCTAATTAATTTTAGAAGTGATCTTACAATATTCTAAGCACAAAACATAAAGGAATAGTTTTAGAAAATATCCTGCAACATTCTACTACTACTACTACTTCTATTTTGATCAACACATAACATACAACTTACCTACTACTACTACTACTTCATTCACAACAAAAATCACCACATACAACTATCTATTACTACTACTACTTTATGGACATAAACATACTACTACCTTATTAATTACATACATGCTACTACTACTTCATTTATTACATACTACAAATTACATACATGCTACTACTACTTCATTTATTACATACTACTACTTATTATTTAGCATACTACTACTTAGTTGCCTACTAACTTTATTTATTACTAGTGATAGAAGAAAGATCATTTTTTATTTTACTTTACTTTACAAAAGAAAAAATCTTTTTAATTAATTACAACTAGTGGTTAAAAATAAAAGATAGATCCTTTTTTAATTAATTACAACTAGTGATTAAAATAAAAGAAAGATCTTTTTAGTTAATTACAACTAGTGGTTAAAATAAAAGAAAGATCTTTTCATAGTTTCTACAACTAGTGATTAAAAAGAAAGAAAGATCTTTTTATAGTTTCTACAACTAGTGATTAAAAAGAAAGAAAGATCTTTTTATAGTTTCTACAACTAGTGATTAAAAAGAAAGAAAGATCTTTTTATTAGTTTCTACAACTAGTGATTAAAAAGAAAGAAAGATCTTTTTATAGTTTCTACAACTAGTGATTAAAAAGAAAGAAAGATCTTTTTATAGTTTCTACAACTAGTGATTAAAAAGAAAGAAAGATCTTTTTATTATACATATGCTTTTATTTTTTTGTTCAAGTTTAATCAAGAGTCCTACAACCCACAATGGTTGTAAAATGAATGCTCATATGCTTATGTTTAAGTTCTACAACCACTCATGGTTGTATGTTCAACATTATGCAATGTGTAAGTTTCTTTAGTCCAATAACATACAACAACAACTACAATAATAAAGCTATGATCTTTACAAGCTAGTAGTTACTACTACTACTTTTTACTCTTACTTCTTACTACAACAATACACCCAACAAAACTCAAAGAAAACAAAACAAGAGGATGAGGAGAAGAAGTCAAACCACCATACAACAAACAAACAAACAAACAAACAAACAAGAAAGAATCAAAGTGAAGAAACCCCCACCTTAGCCCTTTTTTGGAAGAACTAGCTAGCTATTCCTTCTCCTTCCCCTAAGCTTGTTTAGAACTCTTCTATTACCTACAAAACAAAACTCTCTAGTTAATTTGTTCTCTCTTTCTTTTCCTTTCCTTCTTTCTTTCTTTCTTTTGTTTTTTCTAAAATGAGAGAAGGAGGTGAATGAGGGGGGATTTATAGAAGGAGATGGAAGGTGGTAAGTGCACCTCATGGCACAAAATAACCCCAAAACAAGGAGGCCGGCCATGACTTAGGGGGGGGGGGGGGAGGGCATGGTGTAGACTAGTGAGGTGGAGTGATAAGGTTTCTAGAAGGGTTTAGTTCTAATCTTGTGCATACAACTCTCTTTTAACCTTCTAATCAAACCCTAATTCTCTAATTGAGTAGCCATGACAAGCATACGTATATTGTCCTAAAGTACATACTATATACTAGGTATAATATACTAAGTATCATACAATTATGTGTATGTGTACATGTATGTGTATACAAAAATCTTTTTATAAAATCCTCACAAAGTTCCCAAAAATAATTTAATTTAGAAAATAATAGTAAAATAAATTTTATTATTACTTCGGAGAGTTGCGTTATCAATTTGATGCGCTTTGGATGCGCACTGACCGATAGACGTGCGTAGGCACTGTTTGTGGGCAACTCGGCGAAAATGGCCAAAATAGACCGATTTTGGAGTTAAAATAAAATAATAATAAAATAATAATAAAATAATAATTTATATGAGTTAATATCCGTCCGGGATATTACACTACTCCCTCCTTAGAATAGTTCTGTCCTCAGAACTACCTTAAGTTAGGAGAATGAATCGACAAACATGAAACAGTATAGTCGGAGAACAAGAGATGAACCGAAATTTTCCATTGATCATCCATCAAATGGGTTACATTTATATGTACATCAACCCCTTGTTTACAAAATGTCATTTTTTCCTAGGTACTAACCTTCCTACCTATACTTTACAAAAGTAGGAGTCAAAATAACAACACAGTCTTCCTAGACCTACCTGTTTACAAAGTGTCACATTTTTCTTTCTAAGTGACATCCTCCCTATCTATACATCATACATGTAGGGGTCAAAATCCACAAAATGACAAAAACAGCTTCTAGGTACCCGACTGCCTAGTCGGTACTGCTGGCTCCTTCAGGCGGGTCCTGCCCGGAGATCAGCGCCAGCAACTGCGCAACCTGGACCTGAAGGTCCGCGCACCGGCGCTCCAGGCGCTCAAACTGTGCCCTGTAGGCACGGTCCCGGATGACCATACGGCGCTGCGCCCTGGCGTTGGCGCTCCTCAGTCTCTCCACCTCCCTGGCGTGGTGGTAGTTGACGAACTCGGAGGAGTCCATCTTGGTCTCCAGGTGGATGTGCGACCACGTCAGTACGGAGATATCGTCGAAGACCTGCTGGAAGGCCTCCTCGACAGGAGTAAGCTGGGGAGGTGGCGGTACCGGGGCCTGACCTCCAAAAGCAAAAGCCCCCTGCTGTGGCAGCTGCGGGGCTCCGTGGGCCAGCCCGGCCTCTACCTGTGGCTGTGCCTCCTCCATGACGGGCTCGGTATCCGAGTCTATCTCGATCACCTCTCCCTGTCCCCACCCACTCCCCGTGGGAACTGAGCTGTCCGTCATCCTGCAAGGAGTGGATACAGAAATTAGCATCGATATAGAAATATTATAAAATATAAGTTGAAAGAACAACAATATGAGTTATAATTAATTATCTACAACTAGCTAAAACCCAATCTCCTACAGGCATCTAAGTTTAAATTTTCCCACTGTGTTGGACTGTAAATTGAAGCTAGCTCTGATACCACTCTGTAGCGCCCCGATTTCCGATACTGGAAAACCGAGACACAAGCCAAGACCTTTGCTTCAATTAGTCACAATACACAGAAAAACAGGAGAATTTAAAACTTTTTATTCAATACACAATGTGTTACAAGTCTGAATACTGTACAACTGTAATACTTTACAATGGAGCAACAATATTGCCTTTACATTTCTAAGTATTACAACCTTCACATCTTACATCAGAGTACTTCTTAACTAATACAGAATAAATACATATACTGCAGCGGAACTAAACATAACACTGACTCCTTGCTTCCCTTGCCTTGAGTCCTCATGAATCTTGCCTTTGTACTTCGGCGATCCAGTACCTATGGAAGTGGGGACGTCAGTATTCACTGACGCTTAAAGGCTGATCATATAGCAGCGAATCTTCCAAACAATATACAAAATATAGCAATAGTGTTGGCGTAGTTTAAGTGTTTGTGAGTGCTATGACTAGACTCTAATGCGATGTTTACATAGAACTAGGATGCTCCTATTCTAATATCAGCAAGTCTCCGAAAGCAACATGCAGCCCATACTACATGCAACTCCATCTCAAGCCGTTTCTCCATATATAGGGATTTGAACCCGCGTTATGAATTCTAATTGCACACAACCTGTTCCTGACAACTACACGTGACTCGCGAGGCTGCAGATGTGGTCATGTGCCACTGTTGCATTTCGCCCGTGGTGTCTATGTTCGCCACCGCGACCCGGCTAACCGGACCTCACTCAAATTAGACGAACCCAATGTATCGGGCGTCATTCCAAAAACCAAGCCATAGAGTTTCGCAAGCACAGGGTAGCACGAGGCCTACCCTGTGGCACTCTCTGGGGTATCGCAAGCGCAGGACTGCACAATGCATCCTGTGGCACCCCTAGCCACGGTACTTCAGGAATTAACAGAGCGAGATACGCAACCCGTGTCCTCAACTTGTGAGACGGCACCGTACGTATCCCTTTGACGGGAAGGTACAACCCAGTACACCACCTATGATCTGCCTCAAGGGACGAGTTAGTGTAAGGGGCCCCCTACAACTGACCCCTCTCTCCCGGCAAAAGGGTTTAAGTAAACTGATCCTTATAAGTCACTATCCTAGTGATGTCCCTGACTCGAACAATCCTAGGGACGACGATATTATAACACAACATGCTAGGCCTTAAATTAGGCTTCGCAAGACAACTCTACTAGGCCGCTCAACCTAGATTTACCAGAATCCTTCAGGACCCGGTTCGTGGCTCATCGATCCAAGACTTTGGCCGTTGCGAATATACACACACGCCGCTACCCTAGACTTGGATTCTGTCTATACTTCGGTCCTCGATCAACCTACCCTGGTTAAGATTCGACGGTACACAAGGAGCGACTCCTCCACAGTTCCTTAGGGTAGAAACATATGTCTTGATGGTCGATAGCCCTTAGGGTGGTAACATCACCCTAGATAGCACAACTAACTGTGTACTAGCTAACAAGCTATACACGAGTAATAACCACATACGAGCCAACTAAACTACGTATGAAACAATAACTACCTACGAGCCAGGCGGGCCTCGTAGGAGATAACCACGTACATACCAGCCAAATAAGCCGCGTATGAGACCAACAGCTACGCACGGGCCGGTCGGGCTGCGTACGAGACAATAACCTACATACGAGCCGACTAAGCTACGTATGAGACCCACGGCTACATACGGGCCAGTCGAGCCACGTACGAGCACGACCGTGTGCAAACAACCATACAGGTAATCAATCCTAGAAGCAACCAAACGTGCTTACTAACAAACTTAATCTTCTACTATTAGAAGCAACAAAGGGATCTACTAGTAGTCTAAGATCGGTATTCTACTAAGGAAGAATCCGAAGGCGACATAACCGCCTTTATCGAATTAACTGTCGCTAGTGGTCTTCCGATCTCACTACTTCGACCTATAATGTCTTAGGCATGACATACACTCGTAGGCATCTTCCTAAAGTAATCCAATTACAAAATAGAACTACTCATCATCACACTCCTAAGTATGAATATGATTAATGCTTGTGTTTTCATCGAGCTTAAGCATAAAAATCACTGCGACCTAGACATAGAGTCTACTATAGCCAAGCGAGCATGAAAGTTTACTACTTATCTTGACTAATCACCATGACACAAGCATGGATAGGTAACTAATATAACATACAATCATTCCAAGGTATAGTAGATATTCTAACATTACTCCTACAATGTTCTAATCATGTATTACTCTAGCGTGGCATAGAATCCAACATAAATCACTACAACTTGCCATGGGTAGTTTCTTTACCCTAAGCATGAACACCCTAGTATGGGTATCCTTAACTTAATATGATCAATAATTTGCATGATCCCTACTTACTTAGCATGAATCATGGTCATTCACTAACATAGTATACACTTCTCTACCCTTTATCTAGCATGGTATACAATTTGCATACAATTTAAACTAGCATGATATGCAAAATACTTACGATTAAGCTAGCATGGTATATCGCTTTCCAACAATTAAACTAGCATGGTATATGATTTTATCAAGGATCCTACAACACTCTAGGCACAATAAAATTTATCCAAACATGGTAGGAAACTCTTGGATTGAATCCTACACATTCTAAGCATAACTAAGTCACTAAACATAATAGGAAACTTTAGGAATGAATCCTACAACATTCTAATATAAGTGAGTTACTGAACATGATAGGAAAAGAATCCTACAACATTACCAAGCATGCTAGGAAAAGGATCCTACAACATTCTAAACGTTAAGCATGGTAGGATATTTTTTTAGAAAAGGTCCTACAACATCCTAAACATAAAGCATGATGGGGTAGTTTTAATAAACATCCTACAACTAATTAAGCATAGAATCATGGTAGGATATTTCTAGCAAGGATCTTACAACATCCTAAACATAAAGCATGATAGGATAAGTTTAAGAACACTCTACAATTAATTAAGCATAGAATCATGGTAGAAAAAGTCCTACAACGTAAAGCATGATGGGATAAGTTTAATAAACATCCTACAACTAATCAAGCATAGAATCATGGTAGGATATTTTTATAAGTAATCCTACAACTAATTGAGCATGAAGATGGCTTCTAAATATTTTTAGAAGCAAAGCTACAACAAATTAAACATGGTAAACATGGTAGGATATTTTTACAAGCAATCCTACAACTAACTAAGCATGGATATGGCTTCTAATTATTTTTAGAAGCAAAGCTACTACTAACTAAGCATGGTAAACATGGTAGGATATTTTTACAAGCAATCCTACAACTAACTAAGCATGGATATGGCTTCTAACTATTTTTAGAAGCAAAGCTACAACTAACTAAGCATGGTAAACATGGTAGGATATTTTTACAAGCAATCCTACAACTAACTAAGCATGGATATGGCTTCTAATTATTTTTAGAAGCAAAGCTACTACTAACTAAGCATGGTAAACATGGTAGGATATTTTTACAAGCAATCCTACAACTAACTAAGCATGGATATGGCTTCTAACTATTTTTAGAAGCAAAGCTACAACTAACTAAGCATGGTAAACATGGTAGGATATTTTTACAAGCAATCCTACAACTAACTAAGCATGGATATGGCTTCTAATTATTTTTAGAAGCAAAGCTACTACTAACTAAGCATGGTAAACATGGTAGGATATTTTTACAAGCAATCCTACAACTAACTAAGCATGGATATGGCTTCTAATTATTTTTTTAAAGCTACTACTAACTAAGCATGGTAAACATGGTAGGATATTTTTACAAGCAATCCTACAACTAACTAAGCATGGATATGGCTTCTAACTATTTTTAGAAGCAAAGCTACAACTAACTAAGCATGGTAAACATGGTAGGATATTTTTACAAGCAATCCTACAACTAACTAAGCATGGATATGGCTCCTAAGTATTTTTAGAAGCAATCCTACAATATAAGTAGCATGAATATGACTTCTAATTAATTTTAGAAGTGATCCTACAATATAAGTAGCATGAATATGACTTCTAATTAATTTTAGAAGTGATCCTACAATATAAGTAGCATGAATATGACTTCTAATTAATTTTAGAAGTGATCCTACAATATTCTAAGCACAAAACATAAAGGAATAGTTTTAGAAAATATCCTACAACATTCTACTACTACTACTACTACTTCTATTTTGATCAACACATAACATACAACTTACCTACTACTACTACTACTTCATTCACAGCAAAAATCACCACATACAACTATCTATTACTACTACTACTTTATGGACATAAACATGCTACTACCTTATTAATTACATACATGCTACTACTACTTCATTTATTACATACTACTAATTACATACATGCTACTACTACTTCATTTATTACATACTACTACTTATTATTTAGCATACTACTACTTAGTTGCCTACTAACTTTATTTATTACTAGTGATAGAAGAAAGATCATTTTTTATTTTACTTTACTTTACAAAAGAAAAAATCTTTTTAATTAATTACAACTAGTGGTTAAAAATAAAAGAAAGATCCTTTTTTAATTAATTACAACTAGTGATTAAAATAAAAGAAAGATCTTTTTAGTTAATTACAACTAGTGGTTAAAATAAAAGAAAGATCCTTTCATAGTTTCTACAACTAGTGATTAAAAAGAAAGAAAGATCTTTTTATAGTTTCTACAACTAGTGATTAAAAAGAAAGAAAGATCTTTTTATAGTTTCTACAACTAGTGATTAAAAAGAAAGAAAGATCTTTTTATTAGTTTCTACAACTAGTGATTAAAAAGAAAGAAAGATCTTTTTATAGTTTCTACAACTAGTGATTAAAAAGAAAGAAAGATCTTTTTATAGTTTCTACAACTAGTGATTAAAAAGAAAGAAAGATCTTTTTATTATACATATGCTTTTATTTTTTTGTTCAAGTTTAATCAAGAGTCCTACAACCCACAATGGTTGTAAAATGAATGCTCATATGCTTATGTTTAAGTTCTACAACCACTCATGGTTGTATGTTCAACATTATGCAATGTGTAAGTTTCTTTAGTCCAATAACATACAACAACAACTACAATAATAAAGCTATGATCTTTACAAGCTAGTAGTTACTACTACTACTTTTTACTCTTACTTCTTACTACAACAATACACCCAACAAAACTCAAAGAAAACAAAACAAGAGGATGAGGAGAAGAAGTCAAACCACCATACAACAAACAAACAAACAAACAAACAAACAAGAAAGAATCAAAGTGAAGAAACCCCCACCTTAGCCCTTTTTTGGAAGAACTAGCTAGCTATTCCTTCTCCTTCCCCTAAGCTTGTTTAGAACTCTTCTATTACCTACAAAACAAAACTCTCTAGTTAATTTGTTCTCTCTTTCTTTTCCTTTCCTTCTTTCTTTCTTTCTTTTGTTTTTTCTAAAATGAGAGAAGGAGGTGAATGAGGGGGGATTTATAGAAGGAGATGGAAGGTGGTAAGTGCACCTCATGGCACAAAATAACCCCAAAACAAGGAGGCCGGCCATGACTTAGGGGGGGGGGGGGGGGGAGGGCATGGTGTAGACTAGTGAGGTGGAGTGATAAGGTTTCTAGAAGGGTTTAGTTCTAATCTTGTGCATACAACTCTCTTTTAACCTTCTAATCAAACCCTAATTCTCTAATTGAGTAGCCATGACAAGCATACGTATATTGTCCTAAAGTACATACTATATACTAGGTATAATATACTAAGTATCATACAATTATGTGTATGTGTACATGTATGTGTATACAAAAATCTTTTTATAAAATCCTCACAAAGTTCCCAAAAATAATTTAATTTAGAAAATAATAGTGAAATAAATTTTATTATTACTTCGGAGAGTTGCGTTATCAATTTGATGCGCTTTGGATGCGCACTGACCGATAGACGTGCGTAGGCACTGTTTGTGGGCAACTCGGCGAAAATCGCCAAAATAGTCCGATTTTGGAGTTAAAATAAAATAATAATAAAATAATAATAAAATAATAATTTATATGAGTTAATATCCGTCCGGGATATTACAAAGAGTAACATGGAAATTCGAAGAAGTGAAAAGATGGAGTAAGTTCAAAAGCTTAATAATCTTGGGGTGGAAGATGGCGATGAAGGCAGTGATGGTGATGTCATTGCAATGTTTGTTGGATTTCTTGTTCTTGTAAAAGATATCACTGCAGCAAATTGTTCGATTATGATTTGTGCTTCAATTGTTTTGCTAGCAAGAGATTGGAAGTGAGTTTGACTCCACTAGATTTCATCTTTATAGAGGATATTGTGAGAGCTAACAAGTCTATTATTGTAAATGAAGTGAGTGTGAATGAGGTTGTTGTTACTATTGGAAAGAATATAGATGAATTAGTTGGTGATAATTAGTTGAATTTTGAAATTAATGATGCTCATTTTGGAAGGAAAATTCAAGAAAATGAAGAGGAGGTGACTGTTGACCCAGTTTTGAAGGAGGTGATTGTTGATCCACTGGTGAGAGGTATTGTAGAAGATGATTTCAATGGGAAACAACATGAGATTAAACTTGAAGCAACAAATGTTAGCATAGCTAGGGAAAATGAGGAGAAGTTCATGTTTGCTAGGAAGATCACCAAGATGAGTTCATCAAGTTTTTGTGGGAATGTGAGACACTTTTCCTTAATTTTGAGCTCTATTTGAGTGTTCAATGGACTGTCAAGGTGACGAAATTGAAAGTTCTCATGGATGTAATTGGAAATGGGAAAGTAGAGCTTCATGGCCGACCACCACCCACTCGAGTTCATCAACCTAACAATCCTATTCCGAATGAGACAGTTAAGGTGGTTGTTGCCACAATATTCGAGATGTGGTTAACTCTGGGAAAAATGATCGGATTGAATTTTATGCTCCTTGGTGTGGACACTGTAAGAAACACGCTCCTAAATATGAGAAGGTTGCATCTATTCTAATGAAGGGCTTTCCAACACTTATAATATTCAGGAATGAGGGGAAGAACATCCAAGAGTACAATAGTCCCAGGGAAGCTTAAGGCATAGTTGACTACTTGAAGAAACAAGTTGGTCCTGCTTCTTCTGAGATCAAGTCCTTAGTGACTACAAAGGATGCAATTACATTGTTGCGGTTTCTAGCTGGTTCAACAGTTGACAAGAGTCATCTTGTTTTCACAGCTTGCAGGGGATATCAAGCTATAAATGAACGCAATACGGTTCCAGCATATGCTACTTGAAGAAACAAGTTGGTCCTGCTTCTTCTGAGATCAAGTCCTTAATGAATACAAAGGATGCAATTACCTTGTTGCAGTTTCTAGCTGGTTCAACAGTTGACAAAAGTTAGCTTAGGTTTCGAAGGCAATTACAGATTAAATACACAGCGGAAAAATTACAAAAAATATCAAAACCTAGCCATGGATCCATGTGAAAACCATAAATCGTGTTTAGGAGTTATACCTTAAAGATGGATTTTCTACCTCCACAGTATGTCAATCACAGCACTACAATATTGTAGTACCGTTATGGTATCCATACGAACGGATCAAATCAAGCTTTCCCTCACGTCGCGGTGCTAGCTACAGGAAGGAGATATTCCTCACGATCTCTCTCTCACACAATTTCTGTGACGGCTAGTGATATGGCTAAAAATAGGGTTAAATCGGAACCGTTCAAATCGGGCACGAATCTTAAAGCTCAGGGGTAAATTGGTAATTTCACCTACAAACAGGTCTGAAATGGGAACTGGGTCTTTCTCCAAAAGCCCAATAATCCATAAACGGATCCATCTTAATGGGTATGGATCCCAACCCATAAGAAACCCAGTCCAGATGGATAGGAGAGATTCAGATTTATGATTATCTTTAATCAGCAGTCTTAACCACTTCTATCCATTTACATCGGGAAGTAGGGATTTAATCTTATCCTGAAACTGATTCCTAAGGCGGCTGTAAATACCCCCCACCCCCATTGTTACCAGGTAATCAATCTTTTGCCAATTAAAGCTCTTTCTTAATCATTCAGATTACTGACAAGAGCGTCGGAGAGTGCGTCGCCAGGAGCAACCCCGGTATCTCGCACTTTTTGCAGGTCAACGGCGAGAGGGTCTCGATCAAACTCTGGTGAAGCCGCTCAGGTTTGACTATTCAACTTCCCTCGAACCACAAATCTATCTGTTTGTCCCCACACCAATTTCAGCGACAACAGATTTGCGCCGTCTGTGGGAAACACGAATAGCGGTCCAACTTCTTCCACCGGTCAATACCACCTCCAGCCATGCCACCGAGGAAAATAAGATCCAGAGGGTCCAACCGTGGACCCACTCCCATTCCTCCTCAACAACAACAACCGGGGGCTCCCCTCTAACCCGTCCAGCAATAGGAACAGCTCCCTCCTCAACCTGATCTTCCGCTGCAGCAGGGGCAGCCTCCTCTCCAAAATCTTCAACCCCGGCAGGCTCCACTCGAGCCCCAAAACGTTGGTATAGGGACCTCTCATCCTAATCCTTAGAAGCAACCTCTTCACCGCGACCATATCTCGGTACATAACCCCTCCACCGACTCCATGGCATCCCATAATCCCCGACCGTCAGAAGATCTCCGCAATATTATAATCAATCGACAGAAGGAGGAAGACCTTCGCCACCATTTAGATGAGAGGCAGGCCCGAGAGGGAGCCTCCCGCTCAGAATGTCCAAATGCGCGATCTCCTCGTCGCCGTGACCGCAGGAGGTCCCTTCTTCATAGGAGGTGGAGGGAGTCCCCCGAGTACCATCAAAGAGGGCACCATTCTCCCACTAGTCGACAGGCCCAGAGGGACCAGAACGAACCCATCACCCGAGCAGAATTCCAAGAGTTTCAGGCAACAATCTTGCGGGCCCTCAACGTCCCACCAAACAACAATAATATCTTGAGGGTCCCTACTCCCGAGGCAGTTCGAAGCCCTCGCCATTGGTCCCTAAGCCCTCCTCAAGCTCCGAGCCACCGCCATCACATCCCTAGTCCTCCCCAGTCTCCGAGCAACCGTCGTCGTAGCCCACGCTCCCCTTCGTACGATGGCAAGTCCAGAGACTCACCAGGATACCGTCGAAGGGATGATGCTGTCTACCGCCGTCTCCATGAGATGGAAAGGCGCCTTGGTCAACTCGATAGGGACGAGGAGCTAAGAGGGAAGACCCTCCGTCCAAGCAGACCTCCATTCCCTCAAACCATTATGGAGGCCCCCGTTCCAAAAAATTTCAAACCCCCGCAGTTCGAGACATACACGGGGGAATCAAACCCCATGGATCACATCGAGAGTTTCAAAACTCTCATGATGATCCATCAGGCCTCCGATGCCCTCATATGCAAGACTTTCCCAGCCACTCTCAAAGGCCTGGCTCGGGAATGGTACTCCCGCCTCGCCCCATCCTCCATCTTCTCTTTCGAATAATTCGAGACCCTCTTCATAACCCATTTCGTGAGCAGCCGCCGCTCCGAAAAAATGAGTATTTCACTACTCTTCCTTAGTCAGAAAAAGGGCGAGAAACTGAGAGACTATGTCAAGCGGTTTACCACGGAGGCCAGGTCCATCGCCTCCCTCGATCAGTCGGTCACTGTGGCTGCCTTTCAGTCTAATGTTCTCAACTCGAACCTCCGGTCCTCCCTAGCTAAGAAGCCCCTGTGAGATTTCTTCGATCTTCATCTCAGAAGCGAGAAGTACATCCGGGCGGAGGAAGCTGAACATTGCCCTACATTCGAGGGGTCCTCTTCCGGAAGCAAGAGAAAGACAGCTGAAGATGAGGGAGCTAAAAAGCTCCAGAAGGACAACGGAGGTCAGTGTCGCCCACCTCCCAGATTTGAAAAGTTTACCCCTCTCAACGCCAATGTCTCAACCATTCTAATGGAGGTAGAGAAAGAAGGAATCCTACCTCTTACCCCAAAGATGAATACTCCTGGAAAGAAAAGGGATAAGGAGAAGTGGTGCCGCTACCATCGAGACCAAGGCCACGACACCAATGACTTTCGGGCTCTGAAAAATGAGAACGAGGCCTTTATTCAGAGAGGGCAGCTCGACAAGTTTGTGACAAATGACCGGGTCGATCCTCCTCCACCCCCCAGGGGGGCTAACAAGCGACCCGAGAGAAGCGAGGAGACTCCCGACTTCGAGGAAGAGCGAATCTTGCACCTCATCCACGGAGGACCAATGGGGGGAACCTCTAACTCCTCCTGAAAGGCCTTCATCAGGGAAGTCAATTCAGTGCACAGCCTACCCCCTCCCAAAGGTCTTGGAGTCCCAGTTACTTTCTCGAATGAAGATCTAAAGGGTGTCCGAACCCCCCACTGTGATGCATTGGTGATTAAGCTCCACATGGCCAACTTCAAAGTAGAAAGGATTCTAGTGGATAATGGCAGTTCTGTCAACATCCTCTTCCTAGAGGCCTTCTGAGGGCTCAAATTATCGAGGGACAGGCTCAAGCCCGCCGGCTACACTCTCCATGGGTTCACAGGAGTGCCAGTGACGATCGAAGGTGTTATAACCCTCGACGTAACCGCTGGCAAAACTCCTACTACCCAAACGGAGCCAATGGACTTCATGGTCATTGACGTTCCAGCCGCCTATAATGTGATCCTAGGTCGATCGGGCCTAGCTGCTTTAGAAGCCGTCCCATCAGCTTACCATCTAATAATGAAGTTCCCCACTAAAGCAGGCGTAGGAGAAGTAAGGGAGAGTCAAGAAACGGCCCGCAAATGTTATATGACCTCGACTAGAGGACCCGTCATCTCCCTCGAGACCCTTGAAATTCCCAAAGGGAACACCCAGCCAACGTCGGAACCGATAGACGAGCTCGAGGAAGTGCTCTTCTGGGAAGAAGATCTGACCCACAAATTCCTCATCAGCAAAACCCTCCCTTTTGCCCTTGCTTCGACATAGTCCAGTGCATAAAAAGAAACCAGGACCTTTTCTCATGGACAGTTGCTGACATGGCAGGGATTTCCGAAGAGCTCTTCATCCACCATCTAAGTGTCGCTCCGGGATCCAAACCGGTCCAGCAGAAGAGGCGTAAGTACGCCCCCGAACGCCAGCAAGCTATAAAGGAGGAAGTGGAGAAGCTCCTCAAAGCCTGGTTCATACAAGAGGTTAACTATCCAGAGTGGCTCTCTAACGTTGTGATGGTCAAAAAGGCCAATGAAAGTTAGAGGATTTGTATCGAATTCATAGATTTGAACGAGGCATGCCCCAAGGATTCTTTCCCACTCCCTAGCATTGACACTTTAATCGATGCCACTTCGGGCCATGAGCTGCTGAGCTTCATGGACGCATTCTCCGGATTAAACCAAATCCGAATATTCCCGCCAGATATCCCGAAAACGTCCTTCGTCATAGATCAAGGTATCTACTGCTATAGAGTGATGCCCTTCAGGCTTAAAAATGCTGGTGCCACCTACCAACGCCTCGTCAATAAGGTCTTCAAAAATCAGATCGGGCGGAACATGGAGGTTTACGTCGACGATATGCTGGTGAAAAGCATTCATGGGTCTAACCATGTCACCGACCTCCAAGAAGCCTTTGACATGCTAAGAAGGCATAACATGAGACTAAACCTGAATAAATGTGCCTTCGGGGTCTCATCGGGTAAATTTCTGGGCTTTATGGTCAGCCAGAGGGGGATTGAAGCCAACCCCGAGAAGATAAAGGCCATACTTAATATGGCTCCTCCTTCAAATGTGAAAAAAGTGAAAAAGCTCACAGGGTGCCTCGCGACTATAGGACGCTTTCTTTCCAAGTCCGGGGAAAAGTGCCTCCTCTTCTTCAAAGCCCTCGGAGGGGCTAAGGGCTTCGAGTGGGGCCAGCAGCAGCAAGAGTCGTTCGACCAACTCAAAGCCTACTTGGTTAACCCCCTACTCCTCAGCAAGCCAACACCCGGGGAAACCCTTTACCTCTACCTCGCCACCTTCGAACAAACCCTCAGCGCCGTACTAGTGAGGGAAGAAGACAAGGCACAGAAGCCTATCTACTACGTGAGCAAGGTCCTCCGAGATGCCGAGCTCCGTTATCCAAGGTTGGAAAAGATAGCCTACACCTTGGTTGTGGCGGCCCGGAAGCTTCGTCCTTATTTTCAATCCCATTTGGTGGTCGTCCTTACCGACCAGCCGCTCAAGCAGGTCCTGTATAAGCCCGAGACCTCCGGACGTCGAATGAATTGGTCAATTGAGCTAAGTCAACACGACATATCTTATCAGCCTCGGACCGCTATCAAAGCTCAAGCCCTAGCCGAGTTTATAGTAGAAAGCACGATCCTGGAAGTCAGTCAGGCGGCAAATGGGCTATCCATCTGGACAGTGTATGTAGATGGGTCTTCTTGCGCCGAAGGGAGCAGAGCCGAGGTTATTCTGGCAGGCTCAGATGACTTCGTTCTCCAATACTCCCTCCGCATCAATTTCAAGGCTTCCAACAATGAAGCTGAGTACGAAGCCCTAATAGCAGGCCTGGGCATGGCTCGCAAGGCAGGAGCGCAGCGTGTCCGAATATTCAGTGACTCTCAGCTCGTGGTGAATCAGGTCTTGGGAGAATACGAGGCACGAGACGACCGAATGGCCAAGTACCTAGCCAAGGTCAAAAGTCTCATGTCTTCGTTCGAAGAAGCGCAACTCCAGCCGTTCCCTAGAGAGAAGAACGCCTAAGCAGATGCCCTCTCAAAACTAGCCTCCTCCTCCCTCTAAGGCCTAAACAGACTGTCTTAATCAAAGTTTTACTAAGGCCCAGCATTGAAGAAGAAGCCCCCGACTCGATGGAATCACTACCTGTCCAGCTCGAAGATAACTGGATGAGGCCTTTAGTTGAGTTCCTCAGAGACGGGATCCTTCCCAAAGATCCTGATATGGCTCAAAATGGGGTTAAATCGGGACCGTCCAGATCGAGCACGGATTTTGAAGCATGGGGGTAAAAAGGTAATTTCACATACAGATGGATCCAAAACGGGTATTGGGCCTCCTTCTCACAAAACCAACCACCCGCGAATAGATCCACTTCAACTGGGCACGGGTCCCGACCCGATGCAAGCCCGGTCCACCAAGAGGGGAATCAAGGCCACTGATTTGATTAAATCAAATCAATAAGCCTGATTGACTCTCACCAGGGAATCAGGGCCAGACTTCCCAAAACAGAATAGGAGTATTTTCCTCCTATTGTTAGGCAGGAAATCAGGACCCTAACCGCTCCAAAGGCGACTATAAATACAACTCCTCTACCACCAAGACCAGGTTAATCACTTCGTCACCACTTAAGCTCTTTCTTAATCTTTATCTGATTACTGACAAGAGTGTCGGAGGGTGCGTCGCCGGAATCAACCCCGGTGTCTCGCACTTCCTTACAGGTTGCGGCGGGAGCAAGAAGGCTGAGTCAACTGTTCAGGTTTTTCTCGGACTCACAAATTCTATCTGTTTATCCCCACATCGAAATCAGCGGTAACAGATTGGCGCCGTCTGTAGGAAAACCACACGAACAGCCTCAGCCCATTCTCCGTCGTCCTCGACAGCCATGCCGCCGAAGAAGGTCAGATCCAGAGGGTCGAACCGTGTGGGCAACCTCGCTGACCCGGCGAATGAAGCCCCAGTCAACCCCATTCCTCAGTCCGACCTACCTCCGACAGCCCAGCAGGTCCCACCTCCTCCTCCCAAGCAGCAGCCCAACAATGGCCCGTCCGGTCACAACAGTCGGAAGGAGAAGCAGCCCGTCAATTCGGGCCATGTCTCGGTCCATAATGGGTCCTCGGACTCGATGGCCTCTCACCATCCCGACCTCCGTATCACACTCCTGAACCGCTAGAAGGACGACGACCTCCGCACCCGTCTTGACGAGAGGAGGGCCCGAGAGGGAGCCTCCCGCCAGCGTCAGGGGGAGCGGTCCCCACGTCGCCGAGACACCAGAAGGTCCTCGGACCGCAGAGGCCGAGCAGCGTCCCCCGAGCGCCAAAGGAGGAGGTCCCGCTCCCCCGGGAATCGACGCCGTCCGAGGGACCGAGACGTGCCTATCAGTCGAGCCGAATTCCTCCAGTTTCAGGAGACCGTTCTGCAGGCTCTCAATCTTCGGCAGAACGTCCAGAATGCACAAAGGGCTCCGACGCCCCCCAGAAATCCCAGTCCTCGGCGCCGAACTCGGAGCCCTTCCCCGGCTCCCAGCCGTCAGCAGCGGGAGAAAAGCCCTCGCCGGTCCCAGGACTACCGGCGCTGCAGTCCAAGCTCCCCTTCCTATGAAGAGGAGTCCGGGGGGTCATATGATCACCAGCGGAGGGACGACGCCCTCATCCGCCGTCTCCATGAGGTGGAAAGGCGTATCGGCCGCATGGATGGGGAGGAAGAGTCCCGAGCAGGAACCTTCCGTCCCAGCCGACCCCCCTTCTCACGGTCGATCATGGAAGCCCACATACCGAGGAGTTTCAAACCGCCACAGTTTGAAACATACTCAGGGGAATCCGACCCGGTCGACCACGTCGAAAGCTTCAAGACCCTGATGCTGATCCATCAAGCTTCCGACACGGTGCTATGCAGGACCTTCCCTGCCACCCTTAGGGGGTTGGCTCGGGAATGGTATTCCAGGCTCGCCCCTTCATCCATCTTCTCATTCGAGCAGTTCGAGACGCTGTTCATTACTCACTTCGTGAATAGCCGGCGAGCCGAGAAGACGAGTCTTTCCCTACTGAACCTACGGCAGGAGAAGGAAGAAAAGTTGCGGGACTATGTGAAAAGGTTTACCGCAGAAGTCAGGTCAATTGCCTCCTTAGACCAGTCCGTGGCCACCGTGGCGTTCCAGTCGAACGTCCTTAACGCCAACCTCCGATTGTCCCTGGCCAAGAAGCCCCCGCATGACTTCGCCGACCTCCTCCTGAGGTGCGAGAAGTACATCCGAGCAGAAGAAGCCGAAGCCCTTCCCAGCTTTGGGGGGCCCTCCGCAGGGTCAAAAAGGAAGGCGACGGGGGAAGAAGGGTCCAAGAAAGCTCAGAAGGACATGGGCGGTCAGCGCCGCCCTCCCCCCAGGTTCGAGAAGTTCACTCCCCTCACCACTAATGTCTCTACTATCCTCATGGAGGTGGAGAAGGAGGGGGTCATCCCTCCAGCCCCGAGGATGCACACCCCGGCGAAGAGGAGGGACAAAGATAAGTGGTGTCGGTACCACCGGGACCACGGGCACGATACGAATGACTGCCGGGCTTTGAGAGATGAGATCGAGGCCTTCATTCGAAGGGGGCAGTTGGCCAAGTTCGTGAAGGCTAACGATCGGACAGATCGCCACTCCCCTCCGCCTCAGGGGGCTAACAAGCGCTCCGAGCGGCGCGAGGAAACACCCGAGTTCGAGGAGGAACGGGTTCTGCACTTGATCCACGGAGGCCCCATGGGGGGCTCTTCTAATTCCTTCCGGAAGGCCTTCGTCCGAGAGGTCAACTCGGTCCATAGTGCCCCTCCCCCGAAAGGTCTCGGCGTCCCTGTGTCTTTCTCCGATGCCGACCTCGAAGGAGTCCGAACCCCCCACTGCGATGCCCTCGTCATCGACCTCCGCATGGCCAACTTTAATGTGCAGAGGATTTTGGTGGACAACAGGAGTTCGGTCAATATCCTTTTCCTCTCGGCCTTCCGAGGCCTGCAGCTGTCCCGAGACCGTCTCAAGCCGGCCGGTTACACTCTCCACGGGTTCACGGGGGTCCCGGTAACCGTCGAAGGGGTGATAACCCTGGACGTTACTGCGGGAAGTGCCCCTACTACCCGGACTGAGCCGATGGACTTCATGGTCGTCGACGTCCCAGCAGCATATAATGTCATCCTAGGCCGCCCCGGCCTAGCCGCCCTGGAGGCTGTCCCCTCGGCATACCATTTGAAAATGAAGTTCCCCACTCGGTCGGGAGTAGGGAAAGTCAGGGGAAGCCAGGAAACAGCCCGGAAGTGCTACATGACTTCCACCGGGGGACCAGTGCTCTCGCTCGAGACACTGGAGATCCCCGAGCCGAAGGCCCGCCCAACGTCCGAGCCGACGGACAAGTTAGAAGAAGTACTCTTCTCGGACGAGGATCCGAGCTGAAAATTCCTCGTCAGCAAGTCCTTGCCGACCGTGCTGTTCTCCGACTTGGTGAGGTGCATCCGGAATAACCGCGACCTATTTGCTTGGTCGGCCGCGGACATGCCCGGCATCTCCGAGGACTTGCTCGTCCATCGCCTAAGCGTCGAACCGGGGTGCAAACCGGTTCAGCAGAAGAGGCGAAAGTTCGCTCCCGAGCGACAGCAGGCAATCAAGGAGGAAGTGGATAAGCTGCTGAGGGCCAGGTTCATCCAGGAGGTAAATTATCCCAAGTGGCTGTCGAATGTCGTAATGGTCAAGAAGTCCAATGGCTCGTGGAGGATATGCATCAACTTCACTGACCTGAACAAGGTGTGTCCGAAGGATCCATTCCCTCTCCCAAACATCGACACCCTTATTGACGCCACCTCGGGCCATGAGCTCCTCAGCTTCATGGATGCCTTCTCGGGGTACAATCAAATTCGGATGTTCCCTCCGGATATCCCGAAGACCTCTTTCGTCATCGACCAAGCCTCTACTGCTACCGGATCATGCCGTTCGGTTTGAAGAACGCAGGCGCCACCTACCAGCGCCTCGTCAACAAGGTCTTCCAGAACCAGATCGGCCGAAACATGGAGGTGTACGTTGATGACATGCTCGTCAAGAGCATCCACGGCACCGATCATGTAGCCGACCTCCAGGAGAGGCCTTCGGCGTGTTGAGGAAGTACAACATGCGGCTGAACCCGAACAAGTGTGCGTTCGGGGTCTCCTCGGGAAAATTCCTCGGCTTCATGGTGAGCCAGCGAGGAATCGAAGCTAACCCCGAGAAGATTAAGGCCATATTAGACATGGCCCCGCCTCGAAACGTCAAGGAGGTGTAGGAGCTCACCGGTCGGCTCACAGCTATCGGTCGGTTCCTATCCAAGTCGGGGGAAAAGTGCCTCCCCTTCTTCAAAGCACTCAGGGGAGCTAAAGGATTTGAATGGGGCCAAGCACAACAAGAATCGTTCGACCAGCTGAAAGCCTATCTGGTGAACCCCCCTCTGCTCAGTAAGCCGGTCCCAGGCGAGCCTCTCTTCATCTACTTGGCTGCTTCCGAGCAGACCCTAAGCGCCGTCTTGGTGAGAGAGGAGGACCGGACCCAAAGGCCCATCTACTATGTGAGCAAGGTGCTTCGGGACGCCGAGCTCCGCTATCCGAGGATAGAGATGATGGCCTATGCCCTGGTCATGGCAGCGAGAAAGCTTCGGCCCTACTTCCAATCTCACTCGGTCGTTGTCCTCACCGACCAACCCCTAAAGCAGATCCTCCATAAGCCGGAGACCTCGGGTCGGCTGATGAAGTGGTCCATCGAGCTGAGTCAGCACGACATCTCTTATCAACCTCGGACGGCAATCAAGGCCCAGGCCCTCGCCGACTTCATTGTACAGTCCACTATCCCTGAGGTCGGCCACGTCCCGAATGGGCCCCCCGTTTGGACAGTCTTCGTGGACGGGTCCTCTTGCAATGAAGGAAGCAGCGCCGGCATTATCCTGAACGGCCCTGACAACTTCGTCCTGCAGTATGCGATCCGCATGAACTTCAAGGTCTCGAACAACGAGGCGGAGTACGGGGCTCTCATAGCTGGTCTCGGACTCGCACGAAGTGCTGAGGCGCAGCGCCTTCGGATTCACAGTGATTCCCAGCTAGTCGTGAACCAGGTCTTGGGCGAATATGAGGCCAGGGACGAGCGAATGGCGAAGTACCTCGCCAAGGTCCGGGACCTCATGGGCCGGTTCGAAGAGGCCATCATCCAACGGGTCCCCCGGGAGAACTCACAAGCCGATGCTCTCTCCAAATTGGCCTCGTCTTCTCTGCAAGGTCTCGAACAGACCGTACTGATTGAAGTCCTCTCTAAACCGAGCATCGAAGACGAGACACCTAGCTTGGTGGAGTCATTGCCAGTCATGCTGCAGGACAATTGGATGAAACCACTGGTAGAATTCTTAAGGGATGGAGTCCTGCCCTCGGATCCCAAGGAAGCACACCGAGTCAGAACTCGGGCCGAGCGCTATGTCTTGATCGAGGGCATCCTATAAAAACGCTCCTTCTCTCAAATAGATGGCCGACCATATCTAAGGTGACTCTCTCCGGATCAGGCCGAATACGCCCTACAGGAGCTTCATGAAGGGATCGGAGGGGCACACTCCGGATTTAGGTCTTTGGCCCGGAAAGCTTTGAACTATGGGTACTTCTGGCCGACCCTTCTTCGAGACGCCGAACGACACGTTCGGCAATGCAGTTCCTGTCAGAGACACTCTAACATCCGACGCCTCCCTCAGGCCAACCTCGCCTCCCTATCAAGTCCCATCCCCTTCGCAATGTGGGGCATGGACAATAATCTTCGACTGGTTGTGCCGAATGCATTTGACCCGAAGAGCATTGCTGAATGCGGTTTGCGAGTCTTCATCCTCTCCTGCGGGACTCAGCTCGACGATCCTATTCTCCAAGCGTTGGATCTCGGCTTCTCGGAGACTGAGGACGGACGAAAGGTGGGTCCACTCACTCTCAGCCCGGCGTAACTTCAGATCGGCGCTCCTAGGACTCAGAACCGCTGTCCCAGAGGTAGCATCGGATTCGGAGTCATCATTTGAACGTTCGGAGTCCGAGCCATGGATCGTCACCACGAGCTGAAAGAAAGGGAAAGCGAATAACACAATTTCAATACACCGTCGAAGTCTGACACTTGAAAATTTTTCAAAAAGATTTGCATTCAGACATAATAGTGTTACAGACGGTCGACCGACCCCACAATTAAGTTGTTACAACAACCAACAAAAATGGAAAACGACATAATCAGGGCCTCTTCGGAAGGGGAATGCTTCGGTTTAGGGAAACGCGAGGACGACGAGGCCTGCCCTCCGAGCTCGACCCTAAACCAACGAAGCGCGATCCCCCTTCACTGCTAGTCCTAACAGCGGTGCCGACCGAAGCCCCACTCGACGAAACAGCCGCACTGCTCTGAGCATCGGCCGGACTCCGCCTGGTCATAGGCAAGCACGTCGCAAGTTCGTAAAACGTAATCCCCCTCTCGCTCTCCTCGCGAGTACACGACGTGCTGCGAACGTTGGCTCTCTCCGGCGCGGGCTTGAGCGACGTGATTTCCTCCTCCAGTTCGACAATTCTATCCCTCAAGACGTCGTCCTTCGCCAACTTCTTCGGTCGAGGGGCCCTTAACGAGCCCGAGGCATTGGCACTGTCAGTCGCAAGCCGTCGGTAATGGGTGACCTCGATCCCCCTATCTACGGTGATCCTTCTGAGCCTGTCGACTTCCGCCGATAGCCTCTTGCGCTCGGTTGACGCTTTCTCCAGTTCGGAAGCCAGCTTCTCCCCCTCCGCCGAACGTTCTTTCTCCGCTAGCTCCAAGTATTGGACCTCGGCCAAAAGGTCGTCATTCTTCTGCTCGGCGGCAGTAAGCTCTCTACGGAGATCCTCGACTTCGCCTTCGGGATAGGGAGCTGAAGAGCGCTTCCGATGCTGGTACAGCTCGCGACCATACCTCCGCAGAGCTGCCTTCGTATCCTCCAACTTGCCGAGCAGGAGATATCGATTATACCGGCTCTGAAAGAGCTCGTCCTTCGTTCTCGCCAGCTCCTTCCGAAAGTATTCAACCTCCGTGATCGGACCGACTCTCACCTGAAAAGCAGATTTAAATCCGAGGCCCAACACTTGAAGAAATTTACGCCAAATCAGACACTAAGTCCGAGACCCAACACTTGGACAAACTTTGGCCAAACAAAACATTTTTTCATTCAAGATTCAAAGAGTTCTACAACAGCGGTGGCCAGTCCGCAGTTAGGCTTACAAAAACAAAAAAGAAAAAAAGACAACCGAGTCAGGGGTCGACCTTTTTGTCGTTCGGGTCCGTCGACCCCTCGGCCTTGTCCTCGCCCTCGCCCCCGCCTCCGCCTTCGCTCCTGCTCTCCTCCTCGGAGTCGTCCTCCTCTTCCTCCTCGGCCTCGGCCTTCTACGGGTCCTCGACGGGTTCCGTCTCCCCCTCGGGGCCGATCAACCCCTCGGGGACAATCTCCTCCCCTTCCACGAGGTCGTAGAAGTTGTAGGAGGACGTATCGAAGCCCGGATTCTTGGCGACCACATGTTGCAAGGCTCGACCGTAGGCATCCACCATATTCTGGAGCATGTGCAGCGCGGCCTCCTCCTGCACGGCCTTCTTCACCCTCTTCACCTTCCTGAGGAGTTTGGCCTTGATCTTCTCGGCCCCCTTCCGAGCATCCTCCGCTTCCGACCGAGCCTTGGCCAGCTCCTCCTTCAGCCCGGCTACCTCCTTCGCCGACGCCTCGAGCTTGGCCGTCGTATCCTTCAGCTCGGCCACCTCCTTCTCCGAGGCCTCAAGCTTGGCCGCCGTGTCCTTTGACAGCTGAACGGCGTCGGCCAGCTGCTTCTCCAACCCCTCCACTTCGGCAGCCCTCTTCGTCGAGAGAAGCAGTTCGGAATCAAGCTGCTTCGCGACCTTGACGCGCTCCGCCCTCTCCTTCTCCTTCTCCTGATCCTTGTTCGCCAACTCCTCGACCAAGAAATTGAAGTGGCAGAGGGTCTGAAAGAGAACAACACGTTAAAATCCGAATCCAAGAACTTAGACAAATTCTAAGGAAGAAATTTGGACGAAGGAGGGCTCGGCCCACTTACCGACATAGTGTTTCGGGCAATCTGCATCACGGCGTCCCCTGCCATCCCGGCCTTCAGGGTCGCCCGATCCTTCGGGGTCGGCAGGTGCCTCACCGCCTCCATGCAGATGTTCCCGTCGCCCAAGAAGCCGTCGCCGTTCATCACCTGCCAATCGGGGACGAAGATCTGCTTATGACGCTCGGTCAAGATCTTCTCCGCATCGGCGGTAAGGGGCGGAACTGGGAGGTGTAGCGCATCCTTCACCCCGAACACGCTGCTCGACGAACCGGGAGCACCCGCCTCCGGGGTCGGTGCAGGCGCATCCGAAGCAAGGGGATCGGAGACCACGACTCCCCCCTGCTCGGGGACCACGACCTTCATCGGGGAGACAAGGACCTCGATCTCCCCCTCCTTGAGGACCGCAACCTTCGGTTGGTCGGCGGCCTTCACAACCGAGGGCTTCTTCGAAGCTCGGCTGTCCTGAGGCGCTGCCGACGGCCTCTTCTTCTTCTCCTGCTCTGCCCTGCCCTTCGCCACCAGAGCCTTGTAATCAAGCTTCATCGTCTCTGCAAAGGCCGAATGAAAAAACTTAGGACAATTTTCATGAATTTTAGACAAAGAGTATAAATACCAGAAGCATACGAGGGTCGATCGGACTGAGACCCCCACGGAACAGATGCTCCTCCGTAATATCTTTCCAGCTTAGCGCTGGCAGGGCGAGGAGCTTCTTCTGGACCTCCACGTCCTCATCACTCAGTGGCACCTCTCTCCTGGTCCGCTTGGGCAGACCTTCCTTCGCCCAAACCGTCGGTATCACCCATGGCGTCAGATTTCGGACGAGGAAGTACTTCTCCTTCCAATGTTTGATCGAGTCCGGGTTCTCGATCAACTTAACTCCTGTCCGAGGAGAAAGGAAAAACCTCTGCTCGTCCCGCTTCGGTTGGCAGGGTCGGAAGAGACTCCGAAAGAGGAACATAGTCGGCTTGGCGCCGATCTCTTGGCATCGGAGGACGAACGCCACGACGTGCCTCCATGTGTTCGGCATCAGTTGGGCGGGACTCAAACCGTACCAGACCAAGACCTCAACCACGAACAGGTGGAGGGGAAAGCGGAGTCCGGCAATGAGAGAGTCGACAGGAAAGACACATATGTCCGACGAGGACTTTGTGTTGGCTCGGAATCCCGGCCCAGGAAGGAGCAGTACATACTCAAGTGGGATCTGGAAGCCCTCTCGGATCAAACGAAGATCGGTCTCGGTAAGAGTCGAGATCCTATGGTCCACCTCGGACAGCTCCCTAGGCTCGTTCTCCTCCATAGCTTAGCCGTACCTTGAGTGACTCTCTCCAAGGTATCCTCGGCGTAATCCCGGACGCCTCCCACACTCGACACGGCGATGGGCTGCCGACCAAACGCCCCCACTCTCTTCGGCGTTTCCACTATCGTGATCATGCCTTTACCCTTTCGGGACTCCGCCACGACTTCCTCTGGCACTCCAGCCACTTCACCCTCTTTATCCGGACGAACGACGTCTTGCTCGCTCGGCCCCACTACCCCCTTCCCTTTATCCCCTCGGCCAACGGCTTGCTCCGAGGCGGGGGTCTCAGCCGAAATCTTAACCATTTTTCCTAAAAGAGAAGGGAAAGAGACTGACCTCGAAGTGACAAGTGCGGTCGGAAAGCTCGCCGGAAACTAGGAACGCTACCGCGACAGCTAACAACGCCACCAGAGAGCTAAAAGCTTCGAAGCAAAGTAAAAACTGAAGAAAGAGAGTAAAAGTGAAAAGTGAGACTTGGTCTAAGGGGGGGGTGAAGATTTATAGTAAAATTGGGACGTCCCTTGGACTTCCAAACGAAGGTTTGCGACTTTTGGGCTGCTCTCGAAACGTCGCGAAGGCCCATCACCACTGTCTCCTTCACCAAGTCAGCTAGTTCGGCTCCAGGAAATCCGAATCCGAGCCACAGGCAAACCGAACTTGTCTGCAACAGGGTCCGCTCGGAATCCGAGCAAGCGCCTTCCCGAGCGTGTAAACGGGGAAACACACTTTCCCCTCAACTTTCGTGCATGATCTCGATCAGACGGCTCAGATCTTCCCACCTGTACTAAACGACAAGATAACGTTTTCTTGGGGACTGAGCCGCCTCGAGATTCGCGCCATCATCCAACGGCTCAGGGTGCGCCACGTCGCTCGGACGATTGAACCCTCGGACGCCCCACTTATATCAAAGGGAACCAGGAAAATTTTGGTTCAAAGTTTTAAGGCACCGCCCTCGGCGGGTACCCCCCGGGTCCCGTGCCTCAGTCGGTATTCCGCCGACCCACGGGCCCCGGTCAAAAACAGATCGGCGCTCCCCATCTCTAACTCCTCCGGGCTGACATCCATCGGGAGCCATCAGCCCGGAAGGAAGACAGAGATGGGAGGGGGCCCATCAACGCTCAGAGAACAGGAGAAGCGGACCATTCCGAGCTAGTTGATTGCGACTGGAAGGCTCGGTTCGTCAGAGGACTCTAACAACAGCGCCTTCACAGCTGCAAACAACAGGCTCGGATGGTCCGAAAGCCCGAGCCACGACTCATGGTGGAGAAGCGCACCATCCCGAGCTAGTTGGTTGCAACTGGAAGGCTCGGCTTGTCAGAGGACTCTGGCAACGGCGCCTTCACAGTTGCAACAAACGGACTCGGATGGTCCGGAAATCGGCCTCGGACATGGATCATCACCTCTTCCACCAAGATCTCTGCCTACCTAGGCACCCGCTTCGGAGCGACCAAAGAAGGCCGAAGATCTTGGTGGAAGAACGACCACCCGTCCTTCCGAAGTGGCCCACACCCCGGGTCCGGACTATAGTCGTCGCCACTACTGCCTTATCCCCTCTCGCTCCTGACATCCCCTTCGGAGCAGTGAGGAACGGGAGAAGAATAAGACAACAGGGCGACCACCCGTCCTTCTGAAGTAACTCATCCCTCGGGTCCGGACTATGGTCGTCGCCACTCTGCCTTGTTCCCCCCCCCCCCCCCCCGCTCCTGACATCCACTTTGGGGCCGTCAGGAACAAAGGGAAAACCAGGCAGAAGAGCAACCACCCCGGACCTCAAAAGAGAAGCTACTCAAGGCAGATACCTCCGAGGTGTGAAACTCTATGCTGATGGTGATTGAAATGACAAGGGGAGTGGGGTACTTATAGCCTGCCTCCAAGAACCAGCCATTATGACCCTCGGAAGTTGAAACGCCGCGTATTAATTAAGGGAATTATCCTTAATGACGTTGGGAAGGCGGAACGCCGCGCAAGTCCCGAAGCACTGTTAATGCCATTGGGAACAGAGCCATCTCGGATTGCCAAAAACCACAGGCCCTCGGTCGGCCGCCGAGCAAGTGCCTTCCCGAGCGTGCAAACGGGGAAAACTCACTTTCCCCTCAACTTTCGCGCCTGATCTCAATCAGACGGCCCAGATCTCGCCGAGAGCACTGAAAGACAAGATAGTGTTTTCTTGGGAGCTGCGCCCGTCTCGAGATGCGCGCCAATATCCATCAGCTCAGATAGCGCCACGTCGCTCGGATGACCGAAGCTACGCCCCCTCGGTCGGCTTCTGAGCAAGTGCCTTCCCGAGCTGGTAAATGGAGAAAAAAGACACCGAGCTACTTAAACCGTTGGATCTCTCAGAAATTCGCGCTCCCAAAGATGAACGGCCCAGATTGCGCCACGTGCGCTAAACGACAAGATAATGTTTTCTTGGGAACCGCGCCCGTCTCGAGATGCGCACCAGCATCCGACAGCTCAGATAGCGCCACGTCGCTCGGCCTGCCGGACCCCCTACCTCCGGTCGGCAGCCGAGCAAGCGCCTTTCGAGCTCGTAAACGGAGAAAAACGCTGTCGAGCGGTAACAACCATCAGATCTTTCCGAAATTCGCGCTCGTCCATGATCAACGGCTCAGATCGAGCCACGCCATTAATCGGTATTTAAATCGTTTTTTATTTATTTAAATCGTTTTATTTATTTAAAAATTGCGAAAAAATTGCTAAAAATTCGGGAAAATTAACCAAAAATTCTGGAGAATAATTGAAAATTTGGGGGCACATTTTCGCACCCCTGAACGAACAATTATTGCCTAGAATGTACAGTTAAGGCCCCCGAACGACTAGTGAACACGTCGCAAAATTAAATAAATAGTCCGAAAAATAGATAAAAACCCTTGAATGCCCGATGTGACCAGAGAACAGCCAGCGACGTCAAAAGTTACCTCACTACCCCCTTTCTAGATTCAAAATCCCACATTTGGACTCCGATACAACTCCACCAGCCACTAAAACAGCTAAACTACTCCTCAAAGTCTGATCACGCTCAGTCTTTAAGAGTGGGGGCTCGTGATATGGCTCAAAATGGGGTTAAATCGGGACCGTCCAGATCGAGCACGGATTTTGAAGCATGAGGGTAAAAAGGTAATTTCACATACAGATGGATCCAAAACGGGTATTGGGCCTCCTTCTCACAAAACCAACCACCCGCGAATAGATCCACTTCAACTGGGCACGGGTCCCGACCCGATGCAAGCCCGGTCCACCAAGAGGAGAATCAAGGCCACTGATTTGATTAAATCAAATCAATAAGCCTGATTGACTCTCACCAGGGAATCAGGGCCAGACTTCCCAAAACAGAATAGGAGTATTTTCCTCCTATTGTTAGGCAGGAAATCAGGACCCTAACCGCTCCAAAGGCGACTATAAATACAACCCCTCTACCACCAAGACCAGGTTAATCACTTCGTCACCACTTAAGCTCTTTCTTAATCTTTATCTGATTACTAACAAGAGCGTCGGAGGGTGCGTCGCCGGAATCAACCCCGGTGTCTCGCACTTCCTTGCAGGTTGCGGCGGGAGCAAGAAGGCTGAGTCAACTGTTCAGGTTTTTCTCAGACTCACAAATTCTATCTGTTTACCCCCACACCGAAATCAGCGGTAACAGATCCTAAAGAAGCTCGTCGAATCCGAACGAGAGTGAAGCGGTACACTCTTATTGAGGGAGTCTTGTACAAACGCTCCTACACCCAAGTAGATGTGTAACGCCCCGAATCCCAAATACACTGAATTCGAGATGTTCTACAGGATCTTTTCACTTCCTTTAGTACAATTTTACAAGAAAATTTGAACTTTTCACTTTACATCAGAGTTTACATGAATACATTACAATTTACACTGCACAGCGAAAGTAAACTTTACAATAATGAAACAAATGTACAACAACATTGAATAATCTCTAAGAATTTGTTCCTCTTTAATCTGTATCAAGCCATTTACCTGCATATAAGTCTGTGGGTACGTCAGTTTATTCAACCGACGATCATTATACACGGCCATCCTCTCTATGCCGGAAATAGTATAACTTATTTTTCATATTTAGCAAACACAAACTTGTCACATATCAAACTAAAGGGACTACCCTATTGATTTCGTGTTGTGATCGTGCACTTAGTCCTTAATGCATTTATTTATATTATATGACACTAATGCGCACTTGTTCGGATTCTATGCATCCCATACTACATAGGTCCGAGGGCAAGCCCTTAATCGTTCTTCATCTTTGTAGGGTTAAATCCCTCGTCATGGCTTAATCTACTACTGTAACTACTGTAAGTATCTTAGATGTTTTCTGACCTACGAACTCATGTCTAGGCACCCTAGAGGAAATCCCATCGCTGACATGACTCATCATGCAGACATCCTGTGGTAATTCAGCTCCTACTATAGACATGACACCACCCGTAGTCTTCAAACATCCCACGAGCGTCGCCACCGGGATGGTACTCTGGAGCAGTATCCTCGCCCAGACTCATCATGGGACATCCTGGGATACGCTCTCGCCGCTATCCAATGGCCCTCATACTCAATGTTTTTCTCTTACTTTCATCACGTCTTCACTATGTACTAATCCTTAATTTTTATTAAAATCATGAACAAAAATCAAAGCTCTAGAGTTGGCCTCTCCACTAAACCGGACTTATTCATTCATTCAAACATGACCAACCTTGGTCTTTCTTTTCAATTTCCATTTCATTTATTTCCAAATGTCGGGGGAGACTTGGCTACTCTTTTTGTTTCAATTTCAAATTCACAATTTCCAATAATTGAGCATTTCCACTCATGAGTTCATTTTCTTCATGATCACCATGGATTTTCTTTTTCATGTTCATAGTTCCACAATTATAACTTTCATAAATCCAAATAAATGATTCACTCCATATTAATTCATGCAAAGACAAATAAAGTTTACTGTCACAACCAATATTCAACATAAGATTCACAATTTTTATCATAAAACAATTCATAGAATTTCTGAGATGTCAAAAGGTACTCTGAACAGTCGACTTAGAACTCATCCAGTCGACTCATTCAGCCAAAGAAGGTTCTTCAATAATCACTCGGAAGAGTTGACTGCTGCACACGGCCAGTCGACTGTTCCGCAGCATTCGGAATCTGAATATCATTTATGGGGAAGTCGACTGTCGTTCATATCAGTCGGCTGTTCATATGATCGGTCGACTGTACATGCAATTTCCAGTTCTCTAAACGTCTTTAGTTCTTTTTCATTCATTCATATTTTCCTCATTATGTATAGCACAGAGCATCTCAACATAACTTTTATCCTATCAATCCACTAATACATTCTTTTCCGACATTATAATTTCATTAATCTCTATACCAATTTTCTACTCTTATTTATTCCACGAACATAACAATTGTATCATAATTTTATTCGTTACGACATCATAACCAAATTTCCAATTTAGCACATAAAGCGACATAGTCAATATACTGATCTTGCACATAACTTTTCATGCTACTAACAAAGGTTTCTTCACACAATTTATAGCCATATTCGTATTGCACACAATCTTGAATTTTACTAATAGCAACACACATAATTTGCATATCAACAATTCAATCAATTAGAGATCATCTTTTCAATTAAATGTGCATTCTTATTAATCATTTTCATGCATTATTTTGCTAATTAAATCTAGCATGCATTCCTATATTAGAAATAGGGAAAATTTACCCACCTCAAATGGAGAGACAAACACAATTAGCAACAAAAGTCCTTGCAACACGAGTGCACCTCCTCCTAGACGACGCGCACACAAGCTTCCAAGCACACCTCACCGAGAGCTCCTTCTTCCTTGATGTAGCCGGCCTCCCCTTGATGTTGCAAGCACAATCCCACACTCTCTCAATCTTTTAACTCACAAAATCACTACTAGATAGTATAATTGAACTATAGGTTTTGGAAGAGAATGATTTTGCACAAGAATAACTAGCGGGGGGGGGGGGGGAGGGGTATTTATACTAAAATCTTGATGTAATGGAGGGCTAGGATCAAGTAGTTGGTTGTAAGATGGAGGGCTAGGATGAAAGTAGGAGTTACATTAACTGCCCACAACCTAGTAACCACCACACCATGATCACCACTCAAATATTCATTTCCCTCCAAAAAGATTACAACCGGCCTACTAGGAATGTGCATATTGCACGTGTACGTGTAGTGCACGTGCATGCAACTAGGCCTAAAAATTGTACATTAAATTTTTGTATAAAAATAAAATAGTCTTTAAATTGTATTCTACATGACAAGTTGTATAAAAAATAGTCCATGGGCTTTAGTTTATGGGCCAAAATAATTATTATAAAAATAATAAATTAAATTAACTTTGGGATTTTAAAAGAAAGGGCTTTTTGTCTAATTAAAGGAAGGCTTTTGTATAAAATAATTAAAAGCACATATTAAAATATCTTTACTCATCTTTGAAGAAAATATTTACCAAAAAATATTGCACGTGCACACTACGTGCAAAATAAATAATTTTTCATAAATTGAAAAATCAGGGCATTACAACACTCCCTCCTTAGAATAGTTCCGTCCCCGGAACTACAGTCAAGAGTGAGAGAAAAAATACAACACTCACACAAGAACAAAAAGATACAAAGATACAATCAAGCAAAAAGCTCAGGATAGTCCTTCAACATCCTCTCCTCAGACTCCCAAGTAGCCTCTTCAACCAAATGGTTTCTCCAGACTACCTTGACCATCGGTATCGTCTTATTCCTCAAGACTTTCTCTCGACGATCAACAATCTCGACAGGAGACTCGATGTAATTCAGATCCAACTGCAAACCTTCCGGCACTTCAGGCAAATGATGACTCGGATCTGGAATATAACCTCTCAGCATAGATACATGAAAGACATTGTGCACCTGAGATAACTCTTCCGGTAATTCAAGCCGGTAAGCAGTTTTTCCGATTTTTTTCAATATCTTGTACGGGCCTAAAAACCTCGGGGCTAATTTCCCGCCTTTTCCAAATCGAACCACACCTTTACTGGATGATACTTTCAGAAAGACGAAGTCACCAACCTCAAACTCAAGGTCCCTTCTCCGGTTGTCTGCATAGCTTTTTTTCCTGCTCTGAGCTTCTACCAACCTTTTCCTGATCAGAACAATCTTCTCAGAGGTTTGCTGCACAAGCTCAGGACCAAACAACTGACACTCCCCAACTTCAAACCAACAAACAGGTGTCCTGCACTTCTTGCCATACAAAGCTTCGTACGGCGTCATCCCGATGCTAGCCTGAAAACTGTTGTTGTAGGCAAAATCTACCAAAGGTAAATGCCTTTCCCAACTACCTCCAAAGTCTAGTATACAACACCGAAGCATATCCTCAAGAATGCGGTTGACTCTCTCGGTCTGTCCATCGGTTTGCGGATGAAAAGCAGTGCTGAAATCTGTCTTGGTACCTAAAGCTGTCTGAAGACTCCTCCAAAATGCGAAGTAAACCGCGCATCTCGATCAGACACAATAGTTGACGGAACACCATGAAGCCGGACGATCTCGCCAACATACATCTCAGCCAACTTGTCCATCGAAGCAGTGAGTTTCATCACTAAAAAGTGAGCGGACTTGGTCAGTCGATCGACTATAACCCAAATCGCATCATTGCCTTTAGGACTCTTAGGCAATCCCGTAATGAAATCCATACTGATGTTATCCCACTTCCATTCCGGAATAGGTAACGGTTGTAATAGACCTCCGGGTCTGTGATTTTCGGCCTTGACTTGCTGACAAACCTCACACTTCACCACAAATTCAGCCACATCCCGCTTCAAACCTGACCACCAGAAATGCTGTTTGATGTCTTTGTACATCTTAGTACTCCCAGAATGAACCGACAAAAGAGTAGCATGTGCCTCCTGAAGAATACTCTCTCTCTCTGGTTTGCCTGATTCGGAACACATAGCCTCTCTCCAAACCACAGCACTCCATCCCTGATTTGAAATCCGGGCAACTTGCCAGCACCAACCTGCTCCTTCATCTCCAAAATATCAGCATCAACCTCCTGACTTGCAATGATCCTTCCATTCAAAGTAGGCTGAATCCTCAATTGAGCCAAAGATGCTCCCAATCCTTGCAAGACAACCTCAATACCTGCTCGGTCCAATTCCTCAATCAGATGCTTCTGAGTTATAATCAAACTGGCTAAACTGCTCTTGCGACTAAGTGCATCAGCAACAACATTAGCCTTCCCAGGATGATACTTGATCTCAGGTCGCATGTCCTCAAGCACTTCCAACCATCTCTGCTGCCTCAAATTCAGATCCCTCTGCTGATATATATACTTCAAGCTCTTGTGGTCTGTGTACATGTTCAACTTCTCACCGTACACGTAGTACCTCCATTGCTTCAGGGCAAAGATAATCGCAGTCAACTCTAGATCATGAGTCGGGTAATTCTTCTCATGCGGTCGTAGTTGCCTAGACCCATAAGCGATTACTCTTCCTTCTTGCATTAAGACACAACCAAGCCCACGATGTGAAGCATCGTTGTAAACATCATACTCAACACCTGTTCTAGGCAAAGCCAAAATAGGTGCAGTAGTCAGTTTCTCTTTCAACTCCTGAAAGCTCGCCTCACATTGCTCAGTCCACTTGAAGTTCACATTCTTCTTGGTCAGTCCAATAAGCGGTACGGCTATCTGAGCATAACCTTGAATGAATCTCCGGTAGTATCCAGTCATTCCAAGAAAACTTCTGACTTTCTTTACTGTAGTAGGCCTAGCCCAATCTCTCACTGCCTCTATCTTCTGAGGGTCAGTTGCCACTCCCTCCTTAGAAAGGATATGACCTAGGAATGCCACTCCAGAAATCACACTTGGATAACTTGGCATATAACTGCTGCTCTTCAAGCTTCTTCAAAACTGCTGCCAGATGCTCGGTGTGCTCTTCCTCTAACTTGGAGTACACGAGAATATCGTCGATAAACACCACGACGAAAGAATCAATGAACGGCCTCAGAACTCTGTTCATCAAATCCATGAAGATTGCGGGTGCATTCGTCACTCCAAATGGCATAACTAAGAATTCGTAATGCCCATGTCGAGTTCTAAATGCAGTTTTGTGCACATCTTCAGCTTTCACTCGAACCTGATGATATCCTGATCAAAGATCTATTTTGGAGAATACAGCTGCTCCTTGTAGATGATCGAACAAGTCATCAATTCGAGGAATATGATACTTATTCTGAACAGTGACCTTATTCAGCTCCCGATAGTCGATACACATTCTCATCGATCCATCCTTCTTCTTTACCAAAAGCACTGGTGCTCCCCAAGGTGACGCACCAGGTTGAATAAAGCCTTTCTCCAACAGTTCCTCAATCTACCGTTTCACCTCATCCTGTTCCACTGGAGCCATCCTATATGGTGCCTTAGAAATGGGTGCACTTCCCAATTGAACAGTGATGCTGAACTCTACATCACGATGTGGGGGTAACCCAGGAAAATCATCCAAGAACACAGTCGGATAGTCCCGAATCACAGGAATCCCTTGCACTTCCACAGGAGTCTCTTCCTTGCGGATAGTTGCCACCAGCCTAGAACACTTCTGCTTCCCTTGGAAAGTGACTTCAGGTCCACCTGGAGCCTTCACTATTACCGTCTTGGTCTTACACTCGATGCTTGCACTGTACACCGACATCCAATCAATGCCAATGATAACATCGACTCCCAAGATAGTCAGCTCGATCAGATCAATGCCAAAGATTCGATCTCCAATCACAATCTCACATTCAGCATAATACCGATCAGTGGTTAAAGTTTCCCCTGATGGAGTAGCTACTGCTAAGATCTTACCTGGAAAAATCTTCGGTTCAATTCCCAACACTTTAGCAAATTTAGGAGACACAAAAGTATGAGAGGATCCAGTATCGAACAAAACAACAGCTTTCATTCCATATTCTGATGTAAAAGGTCCATCAAATTCGAAGTATGAAACATGAACTTTCAAGTCAATATTTCCATTTCATTGAATTTCAAACTTTATACATTTGAATTGAAAACATTTCTTGACATCAGAATGAAAACAGTAGAAGCTACAACAATCTAACTCCTACGGTTCCTCTTCGCTTCTCGAAGTTCTCCCCGTAGTTCATCAACTTCATCCTTCAGTACATCGGTCAAATTCTTCCTCTTCTCGAGTTCCCATACCCGATGACTGAGAACAGAAAAGTCGTCCTTTTGCTTTGCCAGCTGAGCCTCCAATAATCCGACTCTCTCTCGCAGTGTTTCTACCTGCCTCTGAAGAGAAGTCACAAGACTATTTGGAACTGGTTCTTCTTCTTCGTCAGAAGAAGAGTCATCAGATGAATCTGGAGGTGGGGTGATCTCTCGGGATTCAGGCCATTCTTCTCCATCAGAGTCTGCTTGCCCTGGGTAGTACTCGTCCTCGGAATCTGCCTGTCCGGGATGGTACTCTTCTTCAATGATATGCCAGTCGTCGTCTCCAGCAGGGTCGAAGTGGTTAGCCATCTTAGAAATAGAGAGGAAGAAGCATAAGTCATAGAGCAACACAAATGTAAGTCACTTACATTTAAATCTCTAGACTCTCACTCTAATGTCCACTTCTAGGGTGTCGTTCCTTATAAATTTGTACAAGTGTGGAAAACGTGGCTCTGATACCATTTGTAACGCCCCGCCCCAATACTCAGACAATTTTTAATATTTTTAGAACACAAATTAGATACTATGTAGTACAACTGCCCACCACAGGTTGCCTCTCAAAAGGTGTGATTGATAGCCGGGTATCCGATCTGCAGTATTGAGAGTGATTGATCTCCGGGATCGACTATACTACATCGGCTAGAAAGGGCGGATCCTACACTAGATGTGTGCGCTGTAATCAGCGAGGACGCTGATTTCTAAGGGGGGTGTATGTAATACCCCAGTTTGGCAGCGAACAGTCGACTGGTCGATCGTACAGTCGACTGGTACTGCATATTTGAGATGGATTTGAGAAGGATTTGAGAAATTTAGTCCCACATGGGAAGTTTGATATGATAATTTGAGTCTAAATATAATTAGCCAATGATCAAGAGTCACCTAATCGGTTAACTGCCTTTTGAGAGGCAGCCTGTGGTGGGCAGTTGTACTATATAGTATCTAATTTGTGTTCTAAAAATATTAAAAATTGTCTGAGTATTGGGGCGGGGCGTTACAAGATGGCCAACCCTACTTGAGATGTCTCTCTCCAGAAGAAGCCTTGTATGCTCTGAAAGAAGTCCACGAAGGGATAGGCGGAGCCCATTCGGGATCAAGGTCCCTCACCAGAAAAGTCTTGAACTATGGGTACTTCTGGCCTACCCTACTTCGGGATGCTGCGCAACATGTCCGACAATGCGACCCTTGTCAACAATTCTCCAATATTCGCCGCCTGCCGCAAGCTCAACTCTCTTCCCTCTCGAGTTTAACTCCCTTTGCAATGTGGGGAATGGATCAACTAGGCCCGTTCCCACCGGCTCCAGGCCAACTCAAGTTCCTAGTCGTGGCAATCGACTATTTCACCAAGTGGATTAAGGCCGAACCACTAGCAACTATTACTGAAAACAGGGTGCAACAGTTCTTCTGGAAGAACGTGATCTGCAGGTTTGGCATACCTCGAGTCTTGGTGACAGATAACGGAATGCAATTTGTGGGGGTAGCATTCCGCTCCTTATGTTAAGACCCCAGCATTCAGCAGCGGTTCTCCTCCGTCGCTCACCCTCAATCCAATGGTCAAGTAGAGAACGCCAACAGGCAAATCCTCTTGGGCATCAAGAAGAGACTAAGCAAGTCGGCTAAAGGGTTGTGGGCAGAACAGCTTCCTAACGTACTGTGGAACTACCGCACAACGAAAAGAACAACCACAGGAGAGTCGCCCTTCAACCTCACCTATGGTTTCGAGGCCGTAATCCCCTTAGAAGTTGGTTTGCCATCCCCTCGCCTAATTGCATATAATGAAGAGGAGAACGCCAGAGATCTCCGGGCCAACATGGACCTTATCGATGAACTCCGTGAAAGAGCCTCGATTTTCCAAGAGAATTATCGGAGAAGAATCGAGCAGTCCTATAACAGAAGGGTCCGTCCCACAGATCTTAAAGAGGGGGACTTAGTCCTCAGGAAGCTAGCCATCTCGTTCCCCAGCCAAAAGAGCAAGCTAGCCCCAAATTGGGAAGGACCATACAAGGTCTCCAAGGTAGTTCGGCCAGGAGCATATCGTCTTGAAGACCTTGAAGGCAGGAAGATACCAAGAACATAGAATGCCGACCATTTACTGAAGTACCAAGAGGGTGTTTGAACACCTCTCCGAGTACCATCAAATTTTGGGCTATTCAATCTTTTTTTATTCTTCCATTATAATAACGGCCCGCAACTTAGAAGCGGCCGATTAGCAATAATTAATAAAGAACTTCTTTTACATAATGATTCTTTTGTTATCGTGTTATCTTTCTGTTTAATACCCCAATTGTGTTTTCTTAAACGACGAGTTCGGAGTCCAAAATTTGGCTCGATTCCACTTCGCAAACTTACTCTTAAGCGAGTAAGAAGTGGTTCACCATTCGGAACTGCGCCCACAACCGTTGAAACTTACTCAAACGACGAATTCGGAGTCCAAAACATGGCTCAATTCCGCTTCGCAAACTTGCTCCTAAGCGAGTTAGAAGTGGTTCGCCATTCGGAACTGCTCCCACAACTGTTGAAACTTACTCAAACGACGAGTTCGGAGTCTAAAACTTGGCTTGATTCCGCTTCGCAGACTTGCTCCTAAGCGAGTTAGAAGTGGTTCGTCATTCGGAACTGCTCCTACAACCATTGAAACTTACTCAAACGAAGAGTTCGGAGTCCAAAACTTGGCTCGATTCCACTTTGCAAACTTGCTCTTAAGCGAGTTAGAAGCGGTTCGCCATTCGGAACTGCTCCCACAACCGTTGAAACTTACTCAAATGACGAGTTCGGAGTTCAAAACTTGGCTCGATTCCGCTTCGCAAACTTGCTCTTAAGTGAGTTAGAAGTTGTTCGCCATTCGGAACTGCTCCCACAACCGTTGAACATCTCTAAAGCGACGTGTTCAGAGTCCAAAACTTGGCTTGATTCCACTTCGCAAACTTGCTATTAAGCAAGTTAGAAGTGGTTCGCCATCTGGAACTGGTCCAACAACCATTAACGCTCTCAAAACTACAAGCCTGGACCCAACACATGATTCGACTCTGCTCCAAGTATGTGCCAAACAAATAACAAGTGCCAACGATACGTGCATGTTCATAAAACAAATATCATTGCATTAAAGTTTGCGGGACAAATCTATTTACAAGACCAATTTCTCGTACTTATGACAAGATACAAAACTTGGAGAACAAAAAGAACAAAAACACCGAAAACTACTTCAATGCCTCCTCGGGGCAGGGATGCTTCAGTTTAAAGACACCCGGGGACGGTGAATGCTATATGGCCGGCGTCTAACCTCGGTGCTTGTCCCTAGACCGGCAAACTGAAATGCATCTTCAGCACTGTCCCTGACGGTAGCCCCAACGGACGCTCCGCTCGACGAAGCAGCCACCCCACTTTATGCATCATCGGGGCTCCGCCGAGCAACGGGTCAGCGAGTCTCAAGCTCGTAAAAAGAAATTCTTCTGTCGCTCTCTTCACAAGTCTCAACGGCTTGAGGCGAGCGACCTCCGCCTCAAGTTCGACGATTCGTTCATTCAGAGAGTCGTCCTTCACAGCTATCTTTAAGCGAGGAAGCCGAGCGGAGCCTGCAGCACCAGAGCTATCGGCAATAATCCGACGGAAATGAGTAACCTCGATGCTCTTATCGATAGTAACCCTCTTCAACTCGTCTATCTCTGTCGCCACCTTGTTCATTGCTGCTGACAGCTCATCTCGCTTCGCCGTCAACTTGCCCATCGCTGCTGTTAGTTTATCTCTCTCCGCCGAAAGCTCGTCTCTTGCTGTCGTCAATTCGTCCCTCTCAGCAGCCAGTTCGTCTCTCTCCGTTGTCATCTTAGTCAAGGAATGGCGGAGTCGCCTAAGCCTCAGGCTGAGATTAAAGGCTGTTAAGGAACCATCATCATCACCTTTGGGGGTCGTCTCCCTAAATCTCTCTTCTAGCCTCTGAATCTCGATATCTCGACGACCTACAATTGGTTGCAGATGATTCCGCTCACGTTCCGCTCTACGAAGCCCCAACTCAAGTTCGTAATGGCGCTCTCGGCACCTAGCAAGGCATAACTTCGTCGCCCCTAGGCCAGCCTCGGGACAAGTCTCCTCAGCCACATAAGGCACTTCGATGAGCTGCGTCACTTCGACGAGCTGAAAATTCCAAGGCAAGAAGACGAGAACACTTAGCAAAAATTTGCAAATTTGGTAAACACATAGCCAAAACTCCTGAACAAAGCGACGTGAACACTTTGCAAAGTTTCAAAATTTTGTGAACACGTAGCTGAAGCTTTTAGGGAGGGCAACGTGAACACTTAGACAAATTTCAAAAAAAAATTGTAAACACATTGCCAGAGATTTAAAGCAGAGCAACGCGAATTCTTAGTCAAATTTGAAGAAAAAGAGAGATTCCATTCATTCAAAAGTGCGGTGGCCAGTCCGCAATTAGGCGATACATAAAAAAAAAACACACAAAAAAACTGAAGTCAGGGGGCGACCTTTTTCCCAGGGCGTCTGCAAGGGGCGGGATCGGACTCCCCCGAAGGAGCGATGATAGCTAGAGGGGTCACCTCGGATCCCTAACACTCGCCGATGATCTCGACCTCGGCATCTGCGTCTTCGTCACCAACTTCCCCCTCAGACTCGTCATCAAAACCGTCGACGTGGTCGGGGAAGAGGTGCCACCCGAAGCAGTCGACCTCGGGGAAGCGCTCAGTAACTTGCTCGATGGCACGAACATATGCCTTGGCCATGTTGGCCGCGAGGAAGCCTTGGGCCTTCTCCATGGTCGCGGCTTCGGCTTCCTTCGCCGCTGCAACCTTAGCAGCTTCTACGGCCTCGGCCTGCTGCTTTACCGCCTCCTCCTTCTGCCGAAGCAGATCACCCTCGAGCTTCTTGATGAGGTCGTCGAGGTACTCCAACCTCGTCATCTTCCCGTCAGCCTCGACCTTCAACTTTTCAAGCTCGTTTGCAGTCCAAGCTTTCTCAGCCCGAGCTCTGTCGACCCTTTCTTCAGGTCCTTCTCGAGCTCGGTGATCTTCTCCATGAGATGGCCAAATTGAACGGTTATCTGCAACCAAAACACAAAGTTGAAAAAGTTAGCAAAATAAATGAGTGATTCGTCTAAAAGTACAAAATCAAAATACTTACTGACACCACCGATCGAGCAATCTCGAGGGCATCGTCCCCCACGCCTCCGGCATCCATGGCAGCTCGATCCTTCGGCATCGCCAAGTGCTTGATGGCTTGCGTGCTCGACGTCGAGTCGCCGAGGAAACTGTCCAACTTCTGAACTTGCCAGTCCAAAACAAAAAATTCTTGTGCTCCTCGGTCAGGAACACTTCAGCCTCCGCCGTCAATGGGGCCGCCTCCATCCCGAGAGCAACCGCCATCGGGAACTCGCTAGCCTCGGTCGATGCCGAGGTCGCTGCTGTTGCCTCCCTCGGGGTCACCATTGCCGAGGCTGCTGCTTCCTGAACGGCGCTGTCGACCGTTTTTGGCTTCTGAGCAGTCACCTTCGTGGAGACCCTCTTTCGCTTCCGAGGTGCCTTGCTGCCGAGCACCGCCCGCTGAGCCAAAATCACATCGTAATCCATAGTTTCTGCAACAAAAGAAAGTTTGGTTAAAACACAAGTTACAATCAAATTAGAAAAGAAAAACGAAAAAAGAAAACCGCATACTAGGATCTATGTGGCAGAGCCCTCCCCTGAAGAGCGCATCTTCTGTCAGGTCTCTCCAATCAAACTTCGGCCGATCAAGGAGAATTTGAACCATCTCTTCTTCATTGGGGTAAAGCACTGGAAGCTCCCTTACCTTCTTCGTCACTTCTTCAACCCAATCCGAGGGTATACACCACGGCTCGCGGCTCCGAACAATAAAGTATTTGTCCCGCCAGTGCTTTATTGAGTCAGGGCAGCTGACGAGCTAAGCACCGTGCCTCAGAGCCAAGTAATATCTAAACTCTGACTTGTGCTGCTAATGAAGTCGGTATAGCGTCCGAAGCACTCTCAAGTCCGGCTCGATCTCGACTTCCTGACAATGGAGTACGAACCTATTGATGACCCTCAACGCGTTTGGCATTAGCTGGATGGGGCTGACCCCGAACCACCTCAGCACTTGGACGGCGAAGGGGTGGAGTGGCAGACGCGCTCCGGCGATGAAGGCATCGACCGGCCAGAAACACATGTTCACTGGCATCGGCGAGTTGGCCCTTACCCCGGGACCCGGCAGCATCAGTTTGAACTCCTTGGGGATCTGAAAGCACTCCCGGATCGCCACTAGGTCCGCCTCGTTGAGGATCGAGACGGTGTCGTCCGCTTCCGAAGTCTCCCTCGCAACGTTCTCCTCGAAACTTTGCCCCCTCCCGTATATAATACGTTCAGCGTGCTCCTTCGGAAGCTCCCGAACCCTATGGAGCCCCATCAAGATGCCTCCCGAACTCCCCCATTCGCTTCGGATCCTCCACTATAGTCTCCGTAACTACCGAATCACGACCCTCGGCTCTCTTGCCCCTATCGACGTGAGGAACCTTGCTCGGAGACGGCTCGTCGCCAGCAGAGGGGGAGGGCTCCGAAGTAGGGGAGAAGGAAGACATTTTGTGACAAAAAATAAACTAAGTATAAGTTCCCTTGAAGTGACAGTCGCGGTCGGAAAATTCACCAGAAAACGGTCAACGATCGCCGGAAGCTCTCGATAGTAGAAATCACCGCCTGAGTAAAAAATTGGAGATGTGAAGAAATGAGGAGGAGGGTTGAGTCTTATAGAAGCTGGCACACAAAACGAGGATATTGGGCTCCAAAAACCCAACAGTCAGGCCCATTTACATGAAACGACAAAAAGTTGTACCGCCTCATTAATGACTAACGGTCAAAATCGTCAGAAGTTCAACAGTCAAACGGCCAGCTATCATCTCCAGGCTGTCAACAGGTCACTTTAGACTTTGGCACACCTTGCCGAGCGTTCTTGGCACCGATGCTCAAACGTGAGAAAATACTCTCACTTTGGACTTCGGCACACCTCGCCGACCGTTCTTGGCACCGATGCTCAAACGTGAGAAAAAACTCTCACTTTGGGCTTCGGCACACCTTGCCGAGCGTTCTTGGCACCTACGCTCAAACACGAGAAAAAACTCTCACTTTGGACTTCGGCACGCCTTCCCGAGCGTTCTTGGCACCGACGCTCAAACGCGAGCAAAAACTCTCACTTTGGACTTCGGCACACTTCGCCGAGAGTTCTTGGCACTGACGCTCAAACGTGAGAAAAAACTCTCACTTTGGTCTTCGGCACGCCTTGCCGTGCGTTCTTGGCACCGACGCTCAAACGTGAGAAAAAACTCTCACTTTGGGCTTCGGCATGCCTTGCCGAGCATTCTTGGCACCGACACTCAAACAGGAGAAAAAACTCTCACTTTGGCTTCGGCACGCCTTGCCGAGCATTCTTGGCACCGACGCTCAAACGCGAGAAAAAACTCTGACTTTGGGCTTCGGCACGCCTTGCCGAGCGTTCTTGGCACAGACGCTCAAACGCGAGAAAAAACTCTCACTTTGGACTTCGGCACGCCTTGCCAAGCGTTCTTGGCACCGACGCTCAAACGCGAGAAAAACCTCTCATTTTGGGCTTCGGCACGCCTTGCCGAGTGTTCTTGGCACCGACGCTCAAATGCGAGAAAAAAAACTCTCACTTTGGGCTTCGGCACGCCTTGCCGAGCGTTCTTGGCACCGACGCTCAAACGTGAGAAAAAACTCTCACTTTGGACTTCGGCACGCCTTGCCGAGCGTTCTTGGCACCGACGCTCAAATGTGAGAAAAACTCACTTTGGACTTCGGCACACCTTCCCGAGCATTCTTGGCACCGATGCTCAAACATGGGAAAATGGCTCGTTCAAACTTCGGCAAACCTCGCCGAACCACTTTCGACACGTGTTACCACCCTGTGGTACCTCTGGACCTCAGCGAGGAACCCCGAACCTCCCCCGACTTCGACCTTCTTCCCAACACACGTCGGCTCCTCGAGATGATGGGCGAGGGTCGGCAACATGGCCGAAGCTATTTGCCACCAACCCCCGGATAAGGCGAAAATCCACTTTTGTGCAACCACAGACATTAGATCTCTCCAAATTTGCGCCCAAAGCCGATGGAGAGCTCAGATCGCGCCATGTCATAAATAGGATTAAAAAATCTATTTTTTATTTATTTAATTAGAATTGTTTATTTAAAAATTACGGGAAAATGATTAAAAATTCAGAAAAGTTAATTAAAAATTCTAAAAAATAATTATAAATTCGGGAAAAAATTTTTGAACCCCTGAAAAAATAATTATTGCTTAGAATAATTAATTAATACCCTCGAAAAATAAATCACCGCTTCGCAAAATTGAATAAATGATCCAAAAAATAGTCTAAAAATCTAGGAGAACTCAAGAACAATATTGAGTGCACTACCAACTCAGAAGAACATCATAATCCCTCGTTTAAGATCCGAAACCCCTCATTTGGACTCCGATACAACCCCGTAAGCCATCAAACCAGTAAAACTACTCCTCAAAGGCTGATCAAACTCAGTCTTCGGGAGTGGGGGCTCTTGATATGGCTAAAAATAGGGTTAAATCAGAACCGTTCAAATCAGGCACGAATCTTAAAGCGCAGGGGTAAAATGGTAATTTCACCTACAAACAGGTCTGAAATGGGAACTGTGTCTTTCTCCAAAAGCCCAATAACCCATAAACGAATCCGTCTTAATGGGTACAGGTCCCAACCCGTAAGAAACCCAGTCGAACTGGATAGGAGAGGATTCAGATTTATGATTATCCTTAATCAGCAGTCTTAACCACTTCTATCCATTTACATCGGAAAGTAGGGTTTTAATCTTATCCTGAAACTGATTCCTAAGGCGGCTATAAATACCCCCCACCCCCTACTATTACCAGGTAATCAATCTTTTGCCAATTAAAGTTCTTTCTTAATCATTCAGATTACTGACAAAAGTGTCGGAGGGTGCGTCACCGGGATCAACCCCGGTGTCTCGCACTTTTTGCAGGTCAACGGTGAGAGTGTCTCGGTCAAACTTCGGTGAAGTCGTTCAGGTTTGACTATTCAACTTCCCTCGAATCCACAAATCTCTCTGTTTGCCCCCACACCAATTTCAGCGGCAACAGCTAGGATTTTCTCACGTGTGTCTTCTCCACGGATACACATCATATATATAGGTGTAGAAAACCAACACTAAGAGACTAATGAGGTTGTTAAGCTCACAATCAGACTTGGGTCAGATTAGTGTATGGGCCTTTGAACTTTAGTCAGCTCATTTAATCTAATTAAATTTTCAACCAATGTCAGCAGCCCAAGTCTTACTTGGATTCCCAATTAAATTCATCTTAGGAATTTAAATCCTAATTTCGATACATTCTAAGTATGTGGCCATGTAGGTTCCTATTACGTTGACAGTAATACTAAAATCATATTCTAGTATTACTAACAGTGAGCGGCATCTAGCAATACTTCACTGCAACTCAAGTAACGAAAATGTCAGTGATTTAACATAACCTATCTGTGACCAATGTTACCATGTAGTCTAGTTCCTTTATTCAGATATCTTAATTGACGACAAGACATAGAGTGTATCAATCTCTTTGGTTTCTTGATATCCGAGTAGACTTACTAAAACAAATGAGCTCAATATCTGATATTGACACATTTGAGCATGGCCATACATTTTGCAGTCTCACTTCAAGAGGCTCGTAGATATCACTCATGTTATGTAAGAGGGACAAATCCTATTTAAGTCACTCACATCCCTCCGCATGATTTGTAGTATATCCAATAGTCAACTTTATAATCACCTTATTACTGGCAATGTTTGACGGCATTAAAACATATAACTTTTCATGTAGGAAACCGTAATGACTTCAAGTCAAAAGGCTACGTACACCATCGTCACAGTGAGAACCGTTCATGACACTCACGTAACGATCCATGCAGCATTCTCATTGTGGGTCAGTCCAGTACATTATTACTCTAATATGTATCCATATGAAGACTTGATATCTCATATCCATGACCCATGAGAATGGTTCGCACACACTAGTCTCTATGTATTATCGTTGTCCTAATTCACAATAATACTTGAATAGGGACATTTAAGCACAGTATTTTGATTTCATCCAATAGAATCTCACAATCAAATCATGCACTTGATATTGCATGGCAATGAACTTACTATTCTAAGAACTTTATTATGTTCATTTAATTCGCAATAAATAACACAATAAATGAAATACCTAAATATGAAATAAATGTCATGATACAATGTAAACTAGTAATGACAATATACAACTCGCATCTAAGGTATACACCAACATCAGCTTGTTTTCACAGCTTGCAGGGGATATCAAGTTGTAAATGAACGCACTACTGTTCCCAGCATATGGATAGTGGGTGATGTTACTAGCCGTATAAATCTTACTCCTATTGCATTGATGGAAGGAATTTTCGATCTTCTTTTGTTATTAATCCAGTGGGCGCAGAAAACATTGGAAAAGAAACTCACTTATGTTGACGAAGTTGAGTGCATAGTTTTAGAAGTCAAGGGACCTATTGTAACCACTATTAGAGCTCTGCTGACTTCCCATCCTATGAAGGAATTGCGGGTTAAGGAACTCATCTGCATCATAAGGAGATTAAAGCAGTACAAGGTCTCAAAATTTCTGCGCAGGGACTTGAACATGCTATTGCTGGCACAGCCTTGTATGTTGTTGGCACAAATGATTCTCTGGAAGATGTTAAAGAAACTATAATGCAAGATATGAACAGAGTCGTGAGCAAGATTGACAAAAGTGGGGAAGGAGTCTAAGTGCAAGCTTCTACCCTTGGTTCCTTGGAAGCATTTACAGAATTCTTAAAGAGCCCAGATGTAGATATTTCATTTTGTGATTTTAGTGTAGGTCCAGTACATAAGAAGGATGTCACGAAGGCTAGTGTTATGCTTGAGAGGGGGAACAAAAAATATGCTACCATTTTGGCGATTGATGTCAAAATATGCCTAATGCTCAGGATCTTGCAAAAGCGGCTAGTGTCAGGTTTTTCGAAGCAGATATTATATATCACCTGTTTGACCAGTTCAAGGCTTACATTACCAGTATAAGAGAAGAAAAGAAGAAGGAAACTACGGAATAGGCTATTTTCCCATGCATGCTTAGGATTATGCCTAACTGCTTGAAGAACAAGAAGGACCCAAAAGTTTTGGGAGTGGATGTTGTTGAAGGCATTCTCAAGGTGGGAACACCTAGTTGTATACCTTCCAGGGAGTTCACTGATATATGGAAAATTGCTTCAATTGAGATCAACCTCAAATAGGTTGATATAGCTACCAAAGGTCAGATGTGAAGAAAATAGTTTGGAAGGCGGCTTTTCTATTTATAGAATTTCATATTTTTGTGTTTTCTAATTTACCCCCAGAAACTAGTCATTCATAGCCGCTGGGAAGGGTAAAAACGATATTTATTAACCCTGAATATTATTTTTTTAAAAGTATAACGGTCGGCCCACCGATGGCCCATAGATTTGGACCGCCCAGTTAGGGTTCGAGCATGTCCGGTTCATGACCCGGCGGGTCCCAGACCTTAGCAGTCGGATTCCAACCATGCAACATCCCAAAACGGAAGGACCGAATTGGCCCACTAAAATTAGGCGGATTGGCCCTGGATCGGGCCGCTACAATAGCGGTCCAGTCCGATTTTGGACCGAACCGGCCCATTTGCCATCACTAATTTCATCAAATCTTTAAAGGGGTTATATTTTACATATCAAAAGGAAAAAAAATGATAAAACTGAAATGTACAGTTGTTTAAGAAGTTCCTCCTAAGATATCAAATTCATATTTGAGTTAATGAGATATGTGTATCATAAAATTTTACGTATCCCATCTAGTAGCTGGACATCGGCTTGGAAAAAAGAAAAGATATTATTAATCCTACCTGATTAGCATACACACTTTCTTGGTGAATTATAAGAAAAAAAAATCACTCATTAAGTGAATGGTCTGGTTTACGTTTGATTCTACTGAACAAGGACACTTGGATGAAGGCTCTATTTGGTATTGCTGGTATTGTCGTGAATGATAAAAAAAACTTGCTGAGAAGTGTTAGGGACTGAAATCTGAGCTCGATGAGAATTTGCCATTGAAGATAAATCTAGGGTTTCAGATGAAGAAGAAAAAGATAAATTTGGGGGAGAAATCAGTTACTCAATTCTTGATCTTTATTTCTATTCAACTGGGCCTTTTTATAGACAGTTACAAAAAAAGAACACGTGCTAACTATGTATTATCTATACTGGGATTATAGTGCTAGCCCATTACAACTCTCCTGCCTAAAAACACATATGGTATATTAGTGTGCTATGCACATATAAACCTGATACCCGGTACATCCCTTATTACGCTAATCAGTAACTTACAGCCAACTCTAGCATCTACAATGAAGTAATTTGAACCCTAACAACTCCATCCCCCTCGGATTGTGCTTGTCCCAAACTTGAAGTTAGGAAACTTACTGCGGAGGTCATCAACATTCTCCCACCAATGCATCCCAACAGAAAATGTCGTATGAGGAATAAGGTGGTTTGGAACTTTCTCACTTAGAAATTGTTCATCGGAACTACTGCCAACTACCTTTATGGTCACCATCTGACCTTTAGTGGCCATATCAACTTGTTTGTGGTTGATCTCAACTGAAACAATTTTCCATATATCGGTGAACTCCCCGGAAGGTATACAACTAGGTTTTCCCACCTTGAGAATTCCTACAACAACATCCACTCCCAAAACTATTGGATCCTTCTTCTTCACGCAATTAGGCACAATCCTAAGCACGCATGGGAAAACAACCTCTTTCGTAGTTTCCTTCGTCTTTTCTTCCCTTATACCGGTAATGTAAGCCTTGAACTGGTCAAACAGGTGATATATAATACTTGCTTCGAAAAACTAACACCAGCCACTTTTGCAAGATCCTGAGCATCAAGCATAAGTACTTCTAACTTGGGGTTTCCTCTTAATCTGGAAGGACGCTTCACAATTTTGTCAATCTTTTTTTGCAAATCTTCTTGTGGTGCATTAGGGAGCAAAACTTGGGGTTTCCTTTTTTCCATACACAGGTGCTAGAAGCAACAACTACCCAAAAACAAACAATTTTCATTAGGCACAAAACAAACATATTGCAAACTAAATATACAAATCATCAATGCCAGACAACAAAGTACCGATCTACTGATCCGTTTAGATGAAAGTCGTAACTGGACCTCCCGCTCAGAATGTCAAATAAACCGGAGAAGCAACTCTCCCCGAAGCAGAGATCAAGACACTCCTCTTATAGGGGGCGCACTACAGAAAGAAGCTGAACTCGTGAAAGTCGAAGGCATCTTAAGAGAAACAAAGAGCAAGATGCCCCAGTCACTAAGGTCGAATTGGAAAAATTCAAGAATGACATCCTCTGAGGCATCCGAGGTACTCATGATCAGGGTCGACGCTTGTGGAGCCGCCACTCTACTCCTTCAAGAGAAGAAGAATCCAGTGACTCAACCAGATCCAAGGGGAAGGACGACCAAGTCCTTCGCCGCATCCGAGAAGAAGAGAATCGCATAGATTATATAAAACATGAAAGGAACCACTCCAGCAGTACTTACCGCCCCAGCTGACCTCCTTTCAGCAAATCCATCCTCAATGCACCCATTCCAAAGAACTTCAAAGCTGCTCAATTTGAATCTTACGATGGTGAATATGACCCGACTGACCATATTGAGAGTTTTAAAACTCTCATGATGGTTTATAATGCCACCGGCATTCATGCGTTGAACGTTCCCTGCAACTTTCAAAGGATCAGCAAGAGAATGGTACTCTCGCCTCACTCTAGAGTTAATATTCTCCTTCGACCCACTCAAGGAGCTCTTCATAGTGCACATCGTTACTAGCCACAAGGCTAAAAAAACTAGTGCTTCCCTTTTGAAATTAAATAAAAGAAAAGGAGAATTGCAGAAAGACTTTGTCAAGCACTTCACAGCCGAAGTAAGGTCCATCTCTTCACTGGACTCGTCAGTGGCAGCTACCGCATTCCACCACAACATTGCTCACAAAAACCTAAAGGCCTCCTTTGCAAACAAGCCTCTTAAAGATTTCACCAAGCTCTTGGAAAGGAGTAACAAGTATATCAGAGCCGATGTATCTCTTTATCCTCAAGGCCAGAATGATTCACCTTTCGGGAACAAACGGAAGAATGCAAGCGATGAAGAACCTAGGAAATTTAAAAAAGACGGCACATCTCAATGCCATCATCCTCTAGCACCACGCTTCGACAAGATCACTCCTCTTAACGCAAACGTATCAGCCATCCTCATGAAAGTTGAGAAGGACAGAATAATTTGCCCTCCCCCCAAGATGTTCATAGCTAGTAAGAGAAGAGACATGAACAAGTGGTGCGCATTTTATAGAGACCATGGACACACCACCGACAACTGCCGAGCCCTCAAAGAATAACTTGAAGGGTTGATTCGTCGAGGCTACCTCTCCCAATTTATTCAGTAGAATAACAATGCAGAAACCCCTCTGGCACGGTGGGCTAATAAGCGTCGAGAGAAGCATACTGAACCCCAAGACTCAGAATACATGATCATTCTCCACTGTATTCACAGAAGCCTGATGGGGGGAGATTCCAACTCCTCTCGCAAAGCCTTCGTGAGGAAAGTCAACTCAGTACATAACATCCCACCTGTCAAGAGCATTGGGGTCCTGATATCTTTCTCTGACAAGGACTTAGAAGGTGTCCGAACATCCATTGCAACGCATTGATCATAAACTTTTGCATGGTGAATCAAAATTTACGACGCATGCTTTTCATGAACACTTTCAATGGCCTCAAGCTCTCTCTAGACCGACTCAAGCCGGCTGTCTATACACTCCACAGATACTCCGGTGTCCCAGTTCAAATTGAAGGAATCGTCATACTCGATGTAACGGCAGAAAAGCCTCCAGTCACTCGAACAGAAGAGCTGGACTTTATGGTAGGCGACGTCAAAGCCGTATACAACGCAATATTTGGCCGTATGGGGCGGCCTTTCATGCAATTGTTTCTGCCTACCACATGAAAATGAATTTTCTAACAACAGCAGACATAGGCCAAGTTGTAGGGAGCCAACATGCAGCACGAACATGCTACACCGCTACAATGGGTGATGAACCCAATAATATTCACATTTAGGAGCAATAATCTTAGTGCAATTAGACATTTAAATGCTCTATATGTGGTATTTTACTTTTCTTTTCTCTTTTCCATAAGAAACAGCCTAAAAGCAGCCAAACGAAGCAGATTCAAGACTAATACAGACTGAAAGGATGATTACACAGAAACTGCAGAGCATCAGTCGACTGGTTCTTCAAACAGGCGACTGGACAGAGAGGCTGAAGCTGCTCTGCACAGTCGAATTACTCCAACACCAGTCGACTGCATCCAGCGGAGTGAAAAGATAAGATAATTGAAGATCCATCCGCATCTAAATCCAAATCAAGTTATCCAAACCCAGGTTATCTGCGAATAACAACTTCTCCAACAATCAAAGCTAGAGACCGGGGTTGGCAAGTAAGAAGGTGGACTCAGTCTTATGCGTGAAGAGATAAGAAATCAGGAACTCAATATCTGCAGAAAAGGAAGAAAAGAAGAAAAGAGAAAGATATAAAACGCAGATCAAATAAGGAATGAAATAAATGAAAGAAAAGGACTTTTCTGCAAAAAGTGCAAACCCTAACTCTCTTCCCGTGTTCTATAAATATTAACCAAGAGGCATTATTCGAGAGGATCAACTGACCATCGACAGCAAGCATCAAGATACCAGCATCAAAGAAAGAGGGGAACAAGTCGACTGCTGATTGGGCTCAATTTCAACATCATACAAATCAGTGTTCTTCTGTTCTTCCTTTACCTTTTACTTTTATTGTAGAGTTATGAATTCTATTTTATTAATCAATAAAGGTTGTATTATGTGCAACTAATTTCATAGTTGGGTAGATTGAAACCGTAGTTATGTAATGCTATATTCTTCTGAATGCTACTCTAGTACTTATTGATTAAACCTGAGAGTATTGGTATAGATTTATAATATATCAAACTTGTTCAGAAGTTCTAAGAGCAGTCGACTAAGAGTGACAGCAAGTCGACTGCCATACAGAACCTGAGTTTATCAAGTTGCGTATTATAAATCTGAATCTGTTATATGAGTATAGAGACGACCCGTATCTTGTGCTCATAACTTGTAACACAGGAATCTTTAGGGATTCTTGGTTTAATCAACTTGAAGGATCTAGATCTGATACCAATTTCTAGAACTTCGAGTGTTTGTTCGTTTCCATTGTTCTTATGTTTTCTTTAAGTGCAACTTAGTAGATACCATGCTAAATACTTAAGGAAAGAAACGAATTAGAGTAGATACCATGCCTAATTCTTGGCTTAGGAAAACATTAACTTTAAGGAGTAGATACCATGCCCTTAAAGGAACAAACATGAGTAATTGGAGTAGTATACGACTTAGCATTATTGACTATAGGTGGAAATCAAAGCCCAGCTACTTTAATAGAAATTTGTGACTCAAATTGTGATGCTACTTAATTTAGATTTTTATCTCTTTCATTTCCCTTCAATCAGACTTTTAGAACAAAACTTTAAGATTTGCATTTCCTTTTGTTTTATTGATTAGTAAGTTAATTTCTACAATCTCTGTGGGATCGACCCTTGCTTGCCGCTACGCTTCTATAAACGATTCGTACACTTGCGAGGTTTTTAATTTGTGTCTAGTTGATCTATATATTTAGATAGTCTAGATCGCACAACAAGTTTTTGATGCCGTTGCCGGGGATTGTTTAGTATTTTAACTTACAAATCAGTAAAATCTTTTTTATTTTGCTTTTCTTTTAGTAATAAATGTTTTTCTTTTAGGTTACAGGATCTTGGTGAATGCACGGAAGACGATCACTTCGTCCAGAGCTACTACCTATTGATGCAGAAACAGAACGCACTCTGCATAGGCTAGGTAGGCTGTCTGCAACCAATCAGTCGACTGCTACAAGGAACCAGGCGACTGCACAGGGACCCAATTCACGAGTAACTATGGCTGAGGAAATACCAAATCGAGTACCAATGCAGGATAAATTCACGCCTAAGAATATTGAGCAACCTTCCTGCATTGCTTATCAACCTAATGTGACAGGGAATATGCATCTATCTCCCCAATTACTTAGCATGGTTCCCCCACTTTAGTGGCAAACCAGACGAAGAGCCTCACCTCCATCTGCAAGATTTCTTTGATCTTTGCAGAACACAAAGCATCCAAGGGCTTACCCCTGAACAAATCAGGTTAATCTTGTTTCCATTTTCTTTAAAACTTAATGCTAAATTGTGGAATAATTCTTTGGAACCAAGATCAATTAATTCATGGGAGCAATTGGCAACAAAATTCTTGAAGGAATTCTTTCCAGCTCAGAAAACCAAACAACTAAAAAGGGAAATTCTACTCTTCCAACAAAAAGATGGCGATTTATTCTTCGAGGCATGGAAGGACTTCAAGAACCAGCTTCTCAAGTGTCCTATGCACAACATACCTAAGGATGATCAGGTACAAGCATTTTATGAGGGTTTAAATGACACTAACAGAGCAATCGTAGAGTCAGCTTGCAATGGAATCTTGATGAGAAAGAGTGGTGAGGAGGCCATCGAGCTATTTGAAGAACTCAGCGAGAATTCACAACAATTCTCAACAAGAAGGGGCCTTTCGAAAAAACAGAGAGTTTACGAAATTTCTAGCAATGATAGCATGCAATTAGAAATGGAAATTATGAACAAAAAGATTGATATGCTTGTTAATACAATTTCAACGTTGGGTGGCGTAAAAAACCAACCAAAAGAAATTTGTGCAATTTGTTCTCATTCTGATCATACAATTAATACATGTCCCATGTCTTCTTTCACAGATCATCAGCACGCAAACTACGTAGGACAGGGAATGTACCCACCCCAGAACAATACTTTTTCAAACATGTATAACCCAAGGTGGCAAAACCATCAAAATTTTTCATGGAACAATAATCAAAACCATCAAGGCACTCAATTCGCACAAGGGCATACGCAGCAATTCCAGAGTGGGAATGGATTTGATCAGCCAGTACAAGAACAGAAGAAGTTGGATTTCGAATCCACCGTTCTTCAATTGCTCCAACAGCAACAGCAAACAAGCAACCAACAAGGGCAGGCCATTCAGAAATTGGAAAATCAAATTGGTCAAATTGCGAAGGAGTTAAGTGAAAGAAAGGCCGGAAAACTCCCACCACAAACCATACCAAACCCTAGAGGACAAGAACAGCTCCAATCGGTGACAACCCTAGAGGACAAGATTGAGTTTAAAATGTTTGATGCACCAAAATTACCACACGATAATCATGAATGTTATAATGTTGATGTGGTTCAGGAAATTTGTGACCAAACATTTCAGGAACATGGTGTTGATTCATTACAAGTAACAATTACACACCCTCTAATACTATCTCAAGTTGAACAGGAATATGATGATTGGAGGATTGCAGAGAAAATACATACCCTTGGAAATGAAAAATCATATGCAGGTAAGTTTGCACATGTGTTTGAAAATCTTGTGTCTAATAATACTTTGTTTCTTCTTTTACCAGGACACCAGATGTGGAGCTGAAGCCACTACATGAACACTTGAAGTATGAATATTTGGGGGAAACCCAGACATTACTTGTGACAGTTGCTACAAACTTAAGGATGCATGAAGAAGAGAAGCTGCAGGGAGTCTTGCAAAAACACAAAGGTGCATTAAGATGGACCATTGCAGATAGGCTTATGTCAAGATGGTACGGTCCGTACATTGTTGCCAAGGTTTCCCCACATGGAGCGTTAGAGAAAAATCAAACGTTCAAAGTGAATGGGCAGAGGGAAAAACCTTATAATAAGATGAGTTTTGAGCCACGAGCCATTCAATACATTGCATAAACTCATCGAGTCTAGCTGAAGACAAGAAACACAGCGCTTATTGGGAGGCAACCCAATTTTTCAGGGGAGTACTTACACTCTCTATTTATTTATTTCTTTAATCATTTCTTTATTTCTTTACTTCATTTTCTTTCCTTCAAACTGGGTGGTAACACATGCCTATTTTAAGTTTTTGTGCGAACATTGAGGACAATGTTCCATCTAAGTTTGGGGGTAGTTATTTGGAGTCTTTTGATTTTTTTGGAATAAACAATTTCTTATAAAGTAAGAGTAAGTATACTTATTTACTTTAGGATTGTTGAGTTTCATAATTCCTTACAAAATTATATGAGTCATGCGATTATACATAAAAGTCAAATGTGATGTTTTTTTTTCCTGGTGATTATTCCTTTTGATCTAGTCCTAAACAGAGTTTAAGTAAATAGAGTATTATATATATATATATATATATATATATATATATATATATATATATATATATATATATATATATATATATATATATATATATATATATTGAATAAAGTCAATCTACTCCAATATTTTGAGTTGCTTAGTAACTAGGGGTATTCATCGCCAATGTTTACTTTTACGTCAAACGGCAACTTGAAATATGAGTATGCAAAGCACTTAAAGTTTGTGACTTGTTGAGTAACCGGGTGGATTCATCACAAATATTTTGCACTCGCGTCAAAAGGCAAGTGACAACTTAGAGAAGAGACTTATTACTATTAAAAAAAAAAAACTCTAGTTTGCTACTCGGTTTGTAGTACAGAAAAGGGATAATCACAGATGGAGTGTTGCATACTATAATTAAATTAATTGCATGACGAATATGATTGGGTTTGGAGCTATGAATAAATAATTGCACTGGAGAAAGTGGGTATGCTTGTTTTTACTTTATTTGCAATTGTTTATATTTTTAATTGCAATTTTGATGCTTGCATAATGAGAATTCTTGGTGTGATGGGTTGAGTCTACTAGTATTTTTTCCTTGTTCATAATTTTACTTTTTGCTTGAGGACAAGCAAAAGCTAAGTTTGGGGGTATTTGGTGAACCCAATAATATTCACATTTAGGAGCAATAATCTTAGTGCAATTAGACATTTAAATGCTCTATATGTGGTATTTTACTTTTCTTTTCTCTTTTCCATAGGAAACAACCTAAAAGCAGCCAAACGAAGCAGATTCAAGACTAATACAGACTGAACGGATGATTACACAGAAACTGCAGAGCATCAGTCGATTGGTTCTTCAAACAGGCGACTGGACAGAGAGGCTGAAGCTGCTCGGCACAGTCGACTTACTCCAACACCAATCGACTGCATCCAGCGGAGTGAAAAGATAAGATAATTGAAGATCCATCCGCATCTAAATCCAAATCAAGTTATCCAAACCCAGGTTATCTGCGAATAACAACTTCTCCAACAATCAAAGCTAGAGACCGGGGTTGGCAAGTAAGAAGGTGGACTCAGTCTGATGCCTGAAGAGAAAGAAATCAGGAACTCAATATCTGCAGAAAAGGAAGAAAAGAAGAAAAGAGAAAGATATAAAACGCAGATCAAATAAGGAATGAAATAAATGAAAGAAAAGGACTTTTCTGCAAAAAGTGCAAACCCTAACTCTCTTCCCGTGTTCTATAAATATTAACCAAGAGGCATTATTCGAGAGGATCAACTGACCATCGACAGCAAGCATCAAGATACCAGCATCAAAGAAAGAGGGGAACAAGTCGACTGCTGATTGGGCTCAATTTCAACATCATACAAATCAGTGTTCTTCTGTTCTTCCTTTACCTTTTACTTTTATTGTAGAGTCATGAATTCTATTTTATTAATCAATAATGGTTGTATTATGTGCAACTAATTTCATAGTTGGGTAGATTGAAACCGTAGTTATGTAATGCTATATTCTTCTGAATGCTACTCTAGTACTTATTGATTAAACCTGAGAGTATTGGTATAGATTTATAATATATCAAACTTGTTCAGAAGTTCTAACAACAGTCGACTGAGAGTGACAGCAAGTCGATTGCCATACAGAACCTGAGTTTATCAAGTTGCGTATTATAAATCTGAATCTGTTATATGAGTATAGAGACGACCCGTATCTTGTGCTCATAACTTGTAACACAGGAATCTTTAGGGATTCTTGGTTTAATCAACTTGAAGGATCTAGATCTGATACCAATTTCTAGAACTTCGAGTGTTTGTTCGTTTCCATTGTTCTTATGTTTTCTTTAAGTGCAACTTAGTAGATACCATGCTAAATACTTAAGGAAAGAAACGAATTAGAGTAGATACCATGCCTAATTCTTGGCTTAGGAAAACATTAACTTTAAGGAGTAGATACCATGCCCTTAAAGGAACAAACATGAGTAATTGGAGTAGTATACGACTTAGCATTATTGACTATAGGTGGAAATCAAAGCCCAGCTACTTTAATAGAAATTTGTGACTCAAATTGTGATGCTACTTAATTTAGATTTTTATCTCTTTCATTTCCCTTCAATCAGACTTTTAGAACAAAACTTTAAGATTTGCATTTCCTTTTGTTTTATTGATTAGTAAGTTAATTTCTACAATCTCTGTGGGATCGACCCTTGCTTGCCGCTACGCTTCTATAAACGATTCGTACACTTGCGTGGTTTTTAATTTGTGTCTAGTTGATCTATATATTTAGATAGTCTAGATCGCACAACAATGGGCGGCTCAGTTATCTCCCTCGATGAAATAGATCTACCGCCAGAAAGCAGTCACAGTAACTCCAAGCCCGTAAACAAGCTTGAATCCACTGCTATAGACAATCCTGTCAAGAATCTCCAAACCTGCCAAACCATCTCCCATCATGTCCGAATTCGTCCTACTTAGAATATGGTAATAGACTTGAATCCCTCGCCCAAAGTCACTCCGTTCTTTCAATAGAAAGAAAAAGCCATGCCTAAACACACTTGAAGATCTCCCCTTCTCTCTACAAAATAAGGGGTGACTCACTCCAAAACATGCAAGTCCAGACAAGGTCTACCAAGTTGTTCGCCTAGCGGCTCATCAACTTGAATACTCGGGGGGAAAGAAAATATCAGAAGGGACTTGGAATATGGAACGAATTCTTCCTACTTAGAATATGGTAATAGACTTGAATGCCTCGCCCAAAGTCACTCTACTCATTCAACAGAAATAAATAGTCTTGCCTAAACACATTGACAAACTTGAAGATCTCCCTTCTCTCTATAAAATAAGGGGAGACTCACTCCAAAACATGCAAGTCCAGACAAGGTCTACCAAGTTGTTCGTCTGGCAGCTCATCAACTTGAAGATCCGGGGGGCAAGAAAATATCAGCAGGGACTTGAAATATGGAACGCCTCACGAACTTCAACAAGGGTACTAGACGCCTCCCTCCTCTATATATTTTCAATATTTTCTGATATATACAGTTTTCCCTACCAGTCACTGCATATAATAAAAGTCATCTACTAGAGCAGACGCTTAGTTTTATTTTTAAATAAAATTTAGTATTATTTTTTGTAAAGATCTTGCACAATTCTCTAGATGCAAACAATGAGTTAAACGCCAAACTTATTCCTAAAAAATAGCACCAAAAACTCATCAGAAGCTCCTTATAAGACGAGTTCGGAATTCATACTCTTGCTCGGAGTTGCTCTAGCAACCTACAATCAAGCATGTTCAAAGCTCAACCCGCCATTCGATATGCTCCTGCAACCTGTTAAATCCCTAAACAAGAAGTTCGGAATCGATATCCATGGCTCACAGTTGCTTCAGCAACCTGCAAATAAGCAAGTTCAGAGTTCAACTCGTCATTGTTGTGCAATCTAGTTACCTAAATAAATAGATAAAACTAGACACAAATTATAAACCTCGCAAGTGCACGAATCGTTTGGAAAAGCGTAGTGACGAGCAAGGGTCGATCCCACAGAGATTGTAGATTCTAACTTACTAATCAATAAAATAGAAAACAGAATATTGAAGTGTCGTTCTAAAAGTCTAAAAGAAATGGAAAGATAAAAATCTAAATAAGTAGCATCACAAGTTGAGTCACAAATCTCTATCAAAGTAGTTGGGTATTGATTTCCACCAATAGTCAGTAATGCTAAGTCATATACTACATCCATTACTCATGTTTGTTCTCTTCAAGGGCATGGTATCTACTCCTTAAAGTAATGTTTCCCTAGGCCAAGAATTAGGCATGGTATCTACTCTAATTCGTTTCTTTCATTAAGTATTTAGCATGGTATCTATAAGTTGCACTTAAAGAAGGCATAAGAACAGTGGAAACGAATAAACACTCAAGGTCTTAGAAATTGGTATTAGATCTAGATCCCTTAAGTTGATTAAACCAAGAACCCCTAAAGATTCCCTTGTTACAAGATACGAACACGAGATACGGGTCGTCTCAATATGCTCATCTAACATATTCAGATCTACACTGCACAAACTTATAATCCCAGATTCGGACCAGTCGACTGGCTGTCACTTCAGTCGACTGCCCTTAAGATTCTGAACTAGTTTGAGTATTATAAATCCATTCCAATTCACTCAGGTTTAATCAATAAGTAAGAGAATAGCAAGCATTACATAACTATGGTCTCAATCCACCCAACTATGAAAGTTAGTTCCACATAATAAAACTTTTATTGATTAATAAAATAGAGTTCATGACTACAATAGAAATAAAAACTAAGAGAAAGAACAGAAGAACGCTGATTTGTATGATGTTGCACTTTAGCCCAATCAGCAGTCGTCTAGTTCTCTTCCTTTGATGCTTGCTATCAATGGCCTTCCTGGCCGATCTTGAGATAGTCCTAGAGATAGATGGATCCCTAGCCGTGCTTTCTTGGTTTGTATTTATAGAACAAGAGAAGAGAATTAGGGTTTGCCACTTTTTTAGGAAAGCCCTCCTCTTTATTATTTCCTTCCTTATTTGATCAGCCTTTTATTTCTTTCTCTTTTTCTTCTTTCCTTCCTTATCTGCTCACCACGTGCTTCTTGCTTTGATTGTTTGAGAAGTTGTTATTCGCAGAAAACACCTGGGTTTGGATAACTTAATTTTGATTCGAATTTGGATGAGGATGCATCTGTTCTTATCTTCTGACTCGCCGCGTACCAGTCGACTGGCTTGGGGAGCAGTCGACTGTGCCGAGCCTTATCAAACTCTCTGTCCAGTCGCCTAGTTGAAGAGTCAGTCGACTGATCTCTGCTGTTCCCTGTAAATCATCCTCTCAGTCTGTATTAGTCTGGAATCTGCTTCGTTTTGCTGCTTTTGGTTGTTTCCTATGGAAAAAGAGAAAAGAAGCGTAAATACCACATATAGAGCATTTAAATATCTAATTGCCTTAAGATTATTGCTCCTAAAAGTGAATAATATTTGGTTCATCAGTCATTTGATATATTTCTAAAACTTAATAAAATCCTTAAAGACGAATTACAGAATCGTTGATGTAACACCCCATTTTTTTTTTTTGAAAACTAAACCTCTAAATTCAATTCTTTCAATTTCTATATCATTTTAAAGATAAACTAAGATAGGTATATTTCAAATAAAATTTTGACAGAGTCTCCCCTGAAATTTCTGCCCCGAAACACAAAAAGCTTACGGAATTCTGCTCTAAATTCCGTAGCTCACAACACAGGCAATATAATCATGGGCTCCCCAGGCCAAAATGAGCAGAATCGCACAGGCAATAGAAATATTATGCACTGGGGGTCAAACTCCCAACAGAATATCCATTATAATTTAAAAACCATAAGAGTGCGTTTGGTTTGTTATTTTGAAAATAGTTTTGTGAAAATATTTTGTGAAAACTGTTTTGTGAAAACTGTTTTCTAAAAATGAGAGTGTAAAAGCTGTCTGGAATAGCTTTCTGAAAACTGTTTTCTGAAAATGAAATTGTATAACCTGTTTGAGTTAAAAAACAAACCTGAATGCTGTTTTCATAAAACTAGACTGTAAAATGCTGTTTTGTAATAATTTTTTCTGATTTCCTTTTTTTTCTTTCATTTTTTTCCAGTTTGGGAACAATTTTTTTTTATTTTCAATTTTCCTTATATGGAGCTTATCTAGGGTGTATGTTTAATGAATTCACATTAGTTTTCTTATGAGTTTTTTTTAATTTTTTTTGCAGATACAGACCCAACTTCTACCAATATACAAACAAGCAACGTGCTACAACATGGAAGTTTTGTCCGCAATGATTTTTCTTTTCCTTCTTGGTAGCTTCCCATCAGTGGCAAGCTTTCGACCATGTAAAATTTTATTTGTATTGTGGTAGAGTCGGGTAATACAGCAATTGGACACAATATGCAAATTTCCAATAAATGTACAAAATATCCATTACAAATTTTTGTTTGGTTACATTTATTTCACAAACTGGGATAGCCCAACCATTAATTTCGCATTACAAGCATGAGAAACCTTCAAAATTTCTAACATAGTAACAAGAATTAGAACTATTACTTTGTGAAAATTACAACTGAACCTCTTACAAATCCATAAAAAAAAAAACAAATTCCAATCCATCAGTGTCCATCATATGCCATTAGCAGCATCAGAACTCATCATAGGAAGGTAATTGTACACTCTATCAATATTTTACATATTGAAAGTGACAGAAAAAATTGCGAAGCCCGAAGCACACATTACATAAGACCATCAGCAGCCATCACATCCTTCACAAGTATCAGAAGCCAACACCAGCAGCCATCAGTTGCTGATGATCTCTCACCATGTTAGCCATCAATGCTGATCACAGCATTGTACTGGTTTGTGTACACAGCAGGGAAATTAGAACCCAGTTCAACTGAAACCTTCATCAAAGAGTACAACCCAGTTAAACTGAAACCTTCATCAAAGAATACAAAAGCCAGTTAAACTGAAACCTTCATCAAAGAATACAACCCAGTTCAACTGAAACCTTTCTCAAAGAATACAACCCAGTTAAACTAATTTGTGTAAGCAGCATGGAATTTAGATCACAGCATTGTACTGGTTTGTGTACATAGCAGGGAAATTAGAACCCAGTTCAACTGAAACCTTCATCAAAGAGTACAACCCAGTTAAACTGAAGCCTTCATCAAAGAATACAAGCCAGTAAAACTGAAACCTTCATCAAAGAATACAACCCAGTTCAACTGAAACCTTTCTCAAAGAATACAACCCAGTTAAACTGATTTGTGTAAGCAGCATGGAAATTAGATCACAGCAGTGTACTGGTTTGTGTACACAGCAGGGAAATTAGAACCCAGTTCAACTGAATCCTTCATCAAAGAGTACAACCCAGTTAAACTGAAGCCTTCATCAAAGAATACAAGCCAGTTAAACTGAAACCTTCATCAAAGAATACAACCCAGTTCAACTGAAACCTTTCTCAAAGAATACAACCCAGTTAAACTAATTTGTGTAAACAGCATGGAAATTAGATCACAGCAGTGTACTGGTTTGTGTACACAGCAGGGAAATTAGAACCCAGTTCAACTGAAACCTTCATCAAAGAGTACAACCCAGTTAAACTGAAGCCTTCATCAAAGAATACAAGCCAGTTAAACTGAAACCTTCATCAAAGAATACGTTTGGTTACATTTTCCAAACGGCATCTTTTCTCAAAAGATGCTTTGAGCTGTTTTCCCCTTTTGGCCACATCCCCTTCTTCCATCCCCATCTTACTGTCGAACAAAATAAACCCTATCACCATCTTCTCCTCTCTCGTCACCCATACTCGTCATCTCTCTCTTCAAAATAACCATGATGTTACCAACATATAGGAGGTGATAATCTCCTACCATTTAGGGCATCAATACTGATCACCTCATTTTACTGGTTTGTGTGCACAGCATGGAAACTACAACCCAGTTATTATCTTCTTTTAAGGCTAACAACAATAATTACTCCAAAGAGTATTATAGGATCAGAATAAAGCATCATCACTATCAAATTTTGAAAGTGTAGTATCCATTACAAAATTCATCATATCCATTGTTTGCCTTACTTATAAAATTCCAACATATTCTGATGTCTACCTCAAAATTGCGATGACTTCTTCTTTCTTTGAGGAAGGTTGCAGTTTAACTGGGTTGTAATTTCCATACTGTGTACACAAACCAGCACAATAGTGTGATCAGTATTGATGCCCACCATGGTGGGAGATTATCACCTGCTATATATTAGTAACAAAATGGTTATTTTGAAACCATGGTACTGTTTATTTTGAGACCATGAGAGATAATCCTAACTGGGTTGTATTCTTTGAAACTTTATTTTCAGTTTTTATATTAGTAACAACATGGTTATTTTGAAAGTTGCCATTACTCCAAATATAACAAAACAACTGCTGTAGGTTCAGGACAACATTAACAAGGTTGTCATTATCCCAAATAAGAACTGCAGGATCAGAATATAGCGTCATCATATCCATAATGATAAATTCTAGTAGTCAATCACAAAGGTGTCACCGAAGGTGTTATATCCCATCATAATTTGAATTCCAAAGGTGTTATATCATATATATGAGTAACAATGATAACCATGTTGAAAGTTGTCAGACACTCCAAATGTAAGATAACATGTGCAGGTCCAGAACAACGAAGCAACAAGGTTGTCATTATCCAAAATAATAGCTGCAAGATCAGAATATAATATCGTCATATCCATATTTTGAATTCTAGTAATCAATTACGAAAGCCTCACAAATAATGTTATATAGGATCAGAATATATCATCATCATATCCGTATTTTGAATTCTAGTAATCAATCACAAAAGCCTCAACAATAATGTTAGATAGGATCAGAATATATCTTCATCATATCCATATTTTGAATTCTAGTAATCAATCAGAAAGGTATCACAAATCAAATTATATAGGATCAGAATATAACATCATCATATCCATGTTTTGAATACTATTAATCAATCACAAAAGTCCCCCAAATAATGTTATATAGGATCAGAATAAATCATCATCACATCCCTAATTGGCCGTATCCTCAAAACATATTGTCATAGAACAATTGTTCAAGCAAATCATCATGATTAGTGTAGAGCTGCAATTTTTAAAATTGCCATGCCAGCTACTACTAATGTCTTGTACCCACCCCATCCATCACCCATAGTTGAATACATCATTCATTGAGTCAGTATAATGAGAATATAAGATCATTAGATTGTTGTCTTCTAACGTAACAAATTATAATAAATTCTGGATCAGAATATACCATATCCATCATTTCCAGAAACTCAGTGACACACGATGGTCCCTTAACCTGCATGCATACAAATATCATCATCATATATCGCCTGTTTAATACAATAACATACATGATCATCAAATAGATGGGCTACAAATGAAAGGAAAGAATTTACAACCATATATTACAAGAACAGAAAGTAACCACGAACAAGTACATGCTAATGCTTACATCAATGTCTGGCATTCCACATTGCCATGGCTATTTGATCTCTTTTATTATTCATGCGATTCAACTGAGAAGATGACATATCCAACGGCTGAGATGTGGAAGCATTATCTTCATTGTGTAGGTGATTATTTTGTTCCTCTTCTATGTCTGAAAACAATGAATCATCGGCAGAATACTTACGTATAAAATTATGGACTGCACAACATGCAGTTACCATCATAACTTGTCTTGTGTAGAAGTAATTGGGCATAGACTTGAATATGGCAAACCTTTTTTTGAATACACCAAAGGTTCGCTCTATTACATTTCGTAGCCTAGCATGCTGTTTGTTGAAGAGTTGCTTATATTGGGTGGGTGCATGGTTAGGACCATGGAAATCTTGCAAATGATATGGCTGCCCGCGGTAGGGAGCTAAAAATCCTGGCATGTTTGTATACCCACAGTCTACTAAGTAGTACTTATCTTCAGGCGGGATTGGCAACAAATTTTTTGTTATTGCACTATGTATTATGCGGGAGTCATTAGCGCTTCCTTCCCAACCCGCATAAACAAAAGTGAAATTCATGTCAAAATCACAAATTGCCAGCACATTTTGACATATATCACCTTTTCGACCACGACAACTGTTTTGTCGACTAGCGGGTACGGTAGCAGGTATTAAAGTACCATCGGCAGCACCAATTGCTCCCTACATTATTGAGGTAGAAAGCTACTACTTTATTGAACACATTTGAATCATTAGAATAAATGGTTTTAAACATGAAATGCACAAATTACCTTAAACCATGGATAGAAATCTGGGGAACCCCTGATCTTATCATGTACATGTTCCGGGTCTGGGTGTTTAATAAGAACTGCTGATGCTCTTACCAAACCTTTCAACACATCAGTGAAATGTCTATCAATTGTTTCCAACGAATGATCAAACCGACCATAGGCAAGCCTCATCCTATTACTATGAGCGACAATGAACAAAAAAGTAGCAACACTTTCATAATGTGATATACGCCTTCTTTGTATTTCCTCGGGCATTTCCTGAAGGTAATTGTCATTTATTATAAATTGGCACAAAGCCATAAAACAGTCCTTATGCATGCGAAACACCCAAAAGAATTTGGCATCTGGACCGTCTAAGAGTTCTTGTAGGTATTCACGTCCTGATAGTTTGGACTTTGAATTGGGACTTTTACTATTATAAAACTGTTCCATCTGTTGAAGAAAGAACAAGTTCTCAAGATCGGATTCATCAGAACTTGACGACGTGTTGCTTGAAGAGTCCATCAGTATGGTGGCAAGTGCAGTAGTGCAGAACACTGTAACAATTAGATTACATTTGCATAAAGAATACTTCTAATTTTAAATACTCTACGACCATAATGGATGTCATATTAATAATAACAGCAACCCATAGAATTGAAACATAAGTAGTCATAACAAACAGCAAGAATGTAGGAAAACGAGTGCAGATGAAATTAAAACCGATATATTAGCTAAGCCCACCATTCTGCCATTACATATAATCACCCAACTAATAATACAGAAATATGTCAAAAAAATGCTACATTTAAATAATACATAATGAAGGTTCCACGTTATGGAATTTAATAAATTACATTTATTTTTTCGCAAGTCTGCCTAACCACCCTACTCTCCACTCCGGTTTCATTAGAACAAAGGTTCTACGCCAATTTGGGTCATGAGTTATGTTCTCCAGTGCCAAATCGATCATAGCATCATCAAGCCCATCCAAACCATTTAGTATTAACATGGCATTATCAATGGACGACTGATTGTCTGGGACGGAGCGATCAACCATGCTGGCCTTCTTCTTATAGTATTCAGCTTTAGCAATGGACTTTTCAGCGTTGGCAGAAACAGCAACATCCATTCTTGAGCTTTTTGTTGCTCGGCCACTGGACCCACCACTAGAGCGTCTCTTATGAGACCCCGACCCCGTAAACATTGGTTCGTAATCATCATCATCATCCAAATTTACATGTGGTGCATTGGGGGGAGTGGGGTGGGCGAACTCAAACATGACCCTATGTTCCTCGTCGAGGTCATACACCCTTTGGGATGAAGCCCTAGATAGCAGACCCTCGGCGGTAGAATCAGCAAAAATTTTGGTCAACACATCATAGTTGGCCAAACCCTTCGATTTGAATTCGGAAGCTTTAGGGTGTGCCTATTTATAAGTTATTGTGTTGTTAGTTTACAACTATAAAAGTCAAAAAAAAAGTATATTACGATCATACTCCCACATTAGTATTAAAAAAAATTCAGATGAGAACCTTGACATATGACTGCCAAACAGCGGGATCGCAAGTCACTGTCTGATTCTCTTCATCCCAACCAAAACCGCTTTGATTCTTCAAATCGTGAAAAGCTTTCCACTACAGCTTAAGTCGTCCATATTTGTCTTTTATTTGTTTAAGAGTGTATGAACGATTACATTGTTGGTTCAATAAAGTCATCAATTGAGTCCATTGTCTCGCATCGAATTTTGCACTTTTCAAACTATTCCGATCAACCTCGGCCTCTATCAACTCAATAAATGTACGCACATTAATTGCTGGCCAAAGCCCAAAATCACTGTCCATCTCAATCTCCTTTCCCTTAACGATCAGTATTAAATAACAGTCATTATTTTGGTGAGCATAAACAGTATACAGTTATAATTTGAGGTTACTAGAGAAATTGTAGATGATGTGTACTATCCATAAACAAATCAGTACTCAAGATCAGTACTCAAGATCTCCAAATCAGTATTCAAAATCTCCATAAACAGATCAGTACTCAAGATTTCGAAATCACAGCAAACCCAAAAAAAAAAAATTCGACCCTCAATTCTTCACTACGTGCGTTAAATTAACCCTAAAAAAGGGATTTTTTATGAAGCAAGTGTGGAAATATAGACCAATTACCATAACAGTATCAAAAAATTGGGCAAAGATATGAAACATACCCTGGATTGCTGCTTACCAAACTTGAAGAAGTTGTCTCCGACGGATTCCCTCGACCGGCGTCGGATTCGTGAGCTACGATTTCGAAGACACCTTCTAGAAAAAGCAGATCTGGTCTCGCAGACCATGAATCGAGCTCCGTGCGGGGTGAGGAGGGGCCCGAAGAGAGCAACGAATGATCGTGCGGGGTGAGAAGGGGTGAAAGAGGGCATTAGGGTTTTCCAGATCTGGCGAGGGGCTCAATAGATCTCTTGATCTAACGTTGTTAGCGGAGAAAGAGGAAGGGGGAGAGAGATAGAGGAAGGGTGGCGATGGAAGGTGACGACCTGGGAGTGACGAGAGAGGAGAAGAGGGCGTTAGGGTTTTTTTTATCGACAGTAAGATGGGGATGGAAGAAGGGGAAGCGGCCAAAAGGGGAAAATAGCTCAAAGCATCTTTTCTCAAAAGATGCCGTTTAGAAAGTATAACCAAACGCGTTTTGAGAAAAAAAATTTCTCAAAAAATTTCCAAAAAACGTTACCAAACACACCCATAGTTTTTATAAACAAGCATGAAACGGCATATAAAACTCATCTATAAAATCCACCAAAATCCTGAGTAATCCCTAAATAGGTATAGAAGAACTGACCAAAATTTTAGATTAAAATAATATGCTTAGCACTAGTATCAAAATAGTTTAGTCAACGAAATCATCAAGAAACGAAATCTAGAAATGAAATACACCTCTGTAGTAAAACAGTCATAAATCACACATACAAAAACAACATTGATCACGATTAGAGGGGTTGGAAAGAAGACAAATTTCTCTAAAAACCATGTTTTATACTGAAGTTAAGATACTGACCTTAATATGATCTAAATTACTGATCAAGACAGATTATAGGCAAAATACAGAATTTCCTTTAGGAACAAAACCAACATGAATCACACAAAAATTGATCGAAACATAACTAAACATGAATTAGAGTCTACTAGGTATCCAAACAACATGATATAGGGTATAGAACATGTCCACAATAAGTATCTCACATGGATCTCACAAGCACACAAGTTCTCATAATTGATTCACATACACATCACATCAAGAACGGGCAAAACCTAGGTTAATTCATGTCATATGTCTTGAGGCAACTAGGGTCAATAGCACTATAGAGACAGACTCATCAATCATACATCACACACGAGTTGTCTCTAGAACCTAACTACACTACAAGCGGTATTTATGACTTGAATCATACAAAGGAATTGAGTACAAGTTACTTGTCTTAACCGAAGACGAAACGATGGAACCAAGAATAACAGGAACGGATTCTCGGTACGAACACAACGAACGAACAATGCAACCGCGAACCAAACTCACGAACAACGAAACCCAACGAACACAACCACGAGCAACAACCACCACGGACCAATGCCCGAACAACAACGGATGAAACCCAATGAACGAAATGGAACTCACGAACCACAACAAACCAAAAGCGAGCAACCACCACGAATACAACCCAACGAACCAAACAACGAACAATCCCACACACACCCAACAGCAAGAGAACGACGCACACACACCAAGAGACACGTGCACAGGAAAGTGCGCACACACCACGACGAGAACAACCGGCAAGAGCTTCGGCTAAAGAGACGTTGTAGCAAAGGCATCAAGGATGCTTTCTATTGTTGTCTGCTGATGGCGCGGCCTTGCAGAGGCAGCACAGGGTGCGACGGGAGGGAGACATAGGGGCGACGATGTTGCTGGGCAGCGCTCAGGGCGGTCGTCAACGGATCAGGGTGCTACTATTGCGGCGGAGGAACTCAGGGGGAGAGGTAGGTCGGCGTTGTGGACGGAATAGGGATGAGTGGAAGGAAGATGGGGTCAGGAGCATTGGGTTCACTGAGGTGGACGGGGTGAAGGCGAACGGGAGGTGCACACAGGGCAGCGGAGGAGGGCGAGAGACGAACATGAGGGAGATGGGTTGCGGGAGATGGGGGCGGAAGAGAAGGAAGAGGATGATCGGGGTGCACGGGGTAGAGCACAGGCAGAGGAACATATAGAGAGAGAAAGTCGGGAGGGCTAAAGGCGGCTGAAGAAAATGGATTTCGAAATATAAGGGGGGGGGGGATATATAGGGGTAGGTGAACAGTGCTTTAGGGTGTAAGAGGTGAAAACGGGTTGTGGATATTTGGGTGTGGGTATATTAGGGTTAGGCTGAGAAGTATAATATTGGGTTTGGGGTTCTATAATTGGGTAACGGGTCTGGGGTTAAAATAGGGTTTCGGGTGTGGGTTAGGTCTAGGTTAGTTAAATAATGGGTTTTGGAGAATATAATAGGTATTTGGTTAAGATAAAGGGGTAATGGGTTTAATAAAATTCAATAAAAAAAATACTATAGCATTATTAGATAAATTAGAGTAGATAAAATAATAATAATAATAATAATAATAATAATAATAATAATAATAATAATAATAATAATAATAATAATAATAATAATAATAATAATAATGCAAATAATAACACTGACTAAAATAATACTGATAAAAATAATGATAGTAGTAATAATAAGATTTGTATAAAAATCATAGGTTTGAAAACTTTATATGATGTTGATTACTGTTACTATTGTTGTATTATTTTTGTTATTATTATTATTTTTATTATGGTCATTATTACTTGTATCATTGTCATTATTAATATTTTAATATTATTGTTATCATTATTACATTTGATTATTATCATTGTTATATTTATTTTTATTATTGTTACTATTATTCTATTACTATTGATGTTATTATCATTGATATTTGTTGTTATTATTTTTGTTAAAGCCATTAGTTTTGATATATATTATATCTTTTAATTATTTAAATTTAAGCCAAACTTTATATTCTTTTTGCATTATTTATTATATCTATCTTAAGCCCATACCCTCCTTGTTCCTGGTGTCTCAGTCTTATCTTCCTGCTCGGTTCATCGCTTGGTGTCACATGGTTTACAACGACATGTCTGGAGCTTGGAACATCACAATCAGAGTGTCGCAGCGGAACCGTGGTGGGCCCATAACCTACAGGTCCGAGGATCCTATTGTTGCTTCTCCTTCCTCGCATTGTTTGCTATCCCCATCTCTTGCATTTGTTCTCATCCGTTGACTCATCGCTTGGTTCATCTTTCCTTGTTCATCCCTTCTTTGATCCCAGCTCTATCTATTTCTTTATCTCTTTGCTTGTAATATTGCCAGTCTTGTGTTATTTTTCTTCATTTTGATACCGGTTATTTCTTTCTTGCATTCCATTTTGCCATCATGCCGACACTCATTATTTGATTCAATTCTTCTCTGTCTTTTTCTCTTTGATTCCGGTTCTGCCTACCCCCTATCTTACTATGTTACCGTGTGTTGCTTCCTTCCTCTTGATACTGCTTATTTTTATTTCATGCCTTCCATTTGATCTCATTGTTATCCACTTTCTTATTCTTCTGGTGTTGCCACTGCTTGTTCCTTTCCCTTTAATTCTCTGCCTTGTTACCCCCCAGTTTGCTTAGCCCTATCCTATGCACCGCCTAAGAAAATTTCGAGGACGAAATTTTTGTGTAAGGTGGGTAGGATTTGTAACTCCTATTTTCTGTATTTGTATTTTTATACTGTATTTTGCCCCATTGTACTCTTTTATCTATTTGAGATCCTGTATTTTGGTTTCGATTGAATAAAATCACTAATTTGTTTCGACTCAAATTTTTTGGTCCTTTTATCTAATTCAATTGTATGTGCTCCTTGTGTCATTCTCCATGAAGAACGAGCTGTTCTATGTCATTCATCTCTTTATTCTCCATTTTGATACATTTTGACCAATTCCCTAGTTGGATCCCTATCAAACCCGGTATCCTAATATCCAATAACCCGAAACCCTAACTATATATAAACCCTAACCCCTAACCCCATTTACTATTGAGCCCCCATCCCTACTGCCGCTATCATCTTTCCCCATCCCGTCTCCTTCTCCCTCACATCATCGCAACCCAATCCTCGTCGCTCTCGCCTCGCAACCACCCTCGCATCGCCACCCCAGCCTCCATCGCCCATCGCCAATCCATCACCGTCTTCCTCACCTCCGACCCATTGAACCCACTCTGCCATCTCCATCATCTTCGCCTTCGACCTCCATTAATCATCGCCAGTCACCACCCCCATCCCCTCGTCGTCCCCTCTCCTCATCGTCCTACCACCACCATCGCCTTTGTCATCCTCGTCAACCCTACCATCGTCGTCTTCCTCCACCGAACCCAACTCCCGAAACCTCTGCCCATCGCCATTACCATCGCCAGTCTCCTCCTTTCGCCTCACCAGTCATCGCCCCATCGCCCCCCCCCCCCCCCCCCCGGATCTCCTCGACCTCAGCCAGCTGCCACACCTCCGAACCATTTCCTCCGCCATCGCTCCCCTGTATCGAACCCAAAAACAGAGCACACGCCATTTTTTCCCTCGCTAGCTTCGCCCCGTCGCTCCTCGACATCGCACCGCCACAGTCGGGCCGCCGTCCTTCTCGTCGTCGCGAGCCCTGCGTCGCGCCACCTCACCGCTCGCCGGTGCCGTCACTGCACCTTCTCTCTCGCTCTCTGTTTCGACGAAGAAGGAAGAAGAAGAGTGGGATTGAATCCTGACCGTCGGATCTCTTAGATCAGATCTTGATCTGATCAGGCATTGGGTGTTTGCTGTTTTTGGAGCCAGAGCAGATCCAGGGGATCCGATCCCGTGTGCTGTTTTGCACGTGTACTGCACGTGTTTGCGTGTGTTCGTGTCCGCGTTCGTGCCTCGTCTCTCGGGATTCTCATCCTGTATTGGTTCGTGTTTGGATTCTTCGTCAATCAAGGCAAGTATTCCTTTTGTACACATTTTTGTTCAGTACAAGCATTCCTTGAAAATACTACAAATAGTTAGAAATTGTGACTCCTCTTTGACTGTCGTTGTTGATCAAATATTAAACCTCTTCAATTTTATAATCTTAAGAGTCACAATAATTTTATTGTATTATATTATAACTACTTGGACTCATTTTACCCCCTGAACACATGGACACATGAATTAAGGAGCCCTAGATGTGTAGACATATGTTCTATCTTGTACTTGATGATCTTGCAACCATTTTGGCTTGAAAAACAATTATTACTTGCTGTTTTGATAACCATTTCCCTGTATTTATATCACACGTTAACCTAGATGCCTAATAACAAATTTCATGTAATCTATACTAGTAAGATATTCCCACATGTTGCTGTCCTGAATCTTGTTATGCTGTTTTGACCCCTTTAACATCAGAATCTGAACCCAAGCCCTGAATAGAAAATGTAGCTCTAGATGTCGATAGCCTCTGGAATTTTTGAATTTGGAGTTGCGGTCTAGGAGTTATTGCAGTTTTACTGCAGCTGTGTCGGTGGACGCAGATTTGCAAAACTGCTGCACACCTTTACTTTACGAATTAATTTAACTATGTTAACAGCAAGCGTTTGAATAGAAATTTTATATGCGGTTGCTGGACACCCTATAGGACATTCCCAATTTTTCTTAGAATTAATTAACGATATTTCGACCCTGTTTCACATGTTTAAACTTCGATTCATAAATTCTGCCTGAACACATTAACTATATAATTCGCTGGACACGTGTTCCCACCACTTTCTCGTACCTTGTTTCACACACCTGCATGCTTGCTTGATAAAAATTAATAAATGTAATAAGTCGGGGCTTAAGGGAAAGACCATAATAGTGGACAATATAGGTAAGTGTACTCGGAAGGGGGCTCGTGTTTCCTAGTACTCGGTTCATGAACTTGATGTATTCATGGAGTCAGTTACTTGGCTCATTAACTTGTTGTATTCATGAACCCACTGTGTGGTTCTTGAACTTGTTAGTATTCACGGACTCGCTTCGTGAACTTGTTATTTATTTTCGTATTCATGAACCGTGCTTGCTTGATACTTGATACCTGAGTATGCCGCTCTATAAACTCCATTACTAGGCCTAAACAAAATTGTTTTGACTGTAGCAACCATGTAGTAAAAGTATGTATGCATGAAGTGCTACCTAGATAGTAATAACTACAAGACTTGAACATGATACCTGCTTACTCGAACTACTTGAAACCTGAAACTTGATACATGAAACTGGAACTTGATACATGTTACTTGATACTTGACAACTTGTTACTTGTGACTTGGCACCTGAATATAACATTTGACTCTAGACTTGGCACTTGTTACATGACACTAGACTTGAGACTTGCCACTTGATGTTAGATACCCCTACAGGTTCACTTGTTCCACCATTAGTATTTGTTATCCAGCCTGTCTACTTGAGGTGTCCTTGCTAGCTAGTTCTTAGATTTTCACTACTTATTGTATCCCTGTTACATTCTTGATTTCAATTCTTGTTCCCCATTACTTGTACTCGTTTTTACTATTTGTGGCCCTAGCTTGCACTAAGGGCATTTTCTCTTATTTTTTCTCTGTTTTTCCTTTTTATATTTATTAGGCAGACTTTGGAGATGAGTTGCCTGCTGGAATTGGTGAGCAAACGTTCTAAGCCTGGCTTGGGAAAAGTTTTCTTTAATCATTTTATTTTGTATTTGAGTTATTTCATTTGATGTTACTTAAGCCTTGTAATGGGCTACGTTCCCGAGTTTTACATTTGATCCAGACTTGAAAAATATGTGGACATTATTATTTGTTTTCATTTGTTTTCTGTTGCTTAATAAATTATTTATGCATGCTTGGTGATATATATATCTTGTTATATTCTTGTTGTGATGCTGAGTCGATCCTACAGCTTATGGATGATGTTAAAATCATTCGCTGGGCTTCGTCACGCGCTCGTATTCCATATTTTTGGGAAGCGGGGCGTGACACGTAGATACAGCAACATACCATAATTACAGTCACGCATGGTATGCCTGCGACTGACCATGATTACAGTCACGCAGGGTAAGTCTGCGACTCGGATCCCGGACATAGTATATAAAACATGAGGATTGGACACCACTAATGACAGCAGTGACAGGTAAGCCAGATGACTACAGCCTCACCATCACTGGAATTAGAAACAGGAGGGAGCACAAGAGTAGGATGCATAGCGGGGGATCGAGCCCCATCAAACTGAAGAACGTCATTTGGTTGGGGTGTGTGTAGTATGGGATGCATATCTTTCAACCAAGCGTGCATTAGCTTTAGGAGCATGTGTGCATAGTGTGCATTAGATTAGGTCATGGCATACACCGACACTTGCTTGACACCACCTTTTTCTTTGCATCAAATATTATTTGTGGTTGTTGAGGTTGGAATCGTTATATTATGGCATAGAGAGGATAACCGAATATAGCATTTTGTCAGTTGTAATCAACTGACGTGCCTACAATTATCAGTGCAGGATTGCCGACTGGGGATCGCGGGAAAGCTCTAGCAGGGAAAATCATCCAAGTGAAAGTTACTATCCAAATTTTATTGTACATTCTTGTTGTAACAATTAATTGTAATCGTTGTAATCATTGGACATTGTAATAACAATTTGATATAATAAAAGTTTTAATTTTCTGTGATTTTTGTTGTGTTGTGACTCATTTGAAGAAAGATCCTGGAGAGTGTCATGAGTTTCTATGTTAGGAATTCGGGGCGCTACATAAATGGTATCAGAGCTTACTTCAAATTGTAGCTTAACACAATAGGAAATTAGACTTGGATGCCCTAGCCAGAGTTAGGGTTAGTTTTGATAGTGGGATGGTCGTAAATCCTATTGTTGCACTTTTGCAACTTATGTTTACAAAAGTTTTCCTATGTCTGACCTAAACCCACTGCACTTATTCTTTTACTAACTTTTATGATTCATCTGGATGTCGAGGAGGCAAATCTGCCACCTGATGTCCAGTAGGCAAGCATGCAGCTGGGCGTCGATAAAGGAGAGCCCACGATGCAAGAGTTGAGAAAGAAAGCGGAGGAGCGAACGACGGTGACTTTAATGTCGAGGTGAGAATTGAACAGGATGTCCAAGTGCAAGGCAAATATCGACTGCAAACGGAAGAAGGTAACCTTAGCTATACCTGAGAGACCGAAGATTGTGTTTCAAGTGAAGAAGAAAAACGGAAGGATGTTGGCGGCTACAGCCGGGAGTAAGGTGCCAAAGGAAGTCAAGGGGATACCCATTGTACGAGACTTTCCACTCGTATTTTTGGAGGAGTTACCAGGGTTATCCTCACCAAGGGATGTGGAGTTCAGTATCGTGATCCAGCCAGGCAGCGCACCTGTATCCAAGACACCGTATCTTATGGCACCAATGGAACAGAATCAAGTCAAGAAGCAAATAGAAGAATTGTTGCAGAAGGGACCCATCAGGCCTAGTGCCTCTCCTTGGGGAGCGTCGGTACTACTAGTGAAGAAGAAGGTCGGGTCATCAGGGATGTGTATTGACTATCAGGAATTGAACAAAGTCACAGTCCAAAACAAATAACCAATTCCCAGGATCGACAACTTGTTCGATCAGCTAAAAGGAGCCGTAGTGTTCTTAAAGATCGATCTACGATCGGGTTACTATCAGGTCCGTGTCAAGGAGGAAGACATACCAAAGACAGCTTTCAGGACGCGGCATGGGCACTATGAGTTTCTGGTGATGCCATTTGGAGTGACCAAGGCTCCCATAGTCCTCATGGATTTGATAAATCGAGTCCTACGGCCATTCATCGACTCATTTGTGGTGGTCTTTATAGACGACATTTTGGTGTACTCAAAGACCGAGGAGGATCACGCTGAACATTTGTCTGCAGTTTTGAGCAAACTTCAAAATCAAGAGTTGTACGCGAAGCATTCCAAGTGCAAATTCTGGAAGTCGGAAGTAGCTTTCCTCGGCCATGTCCTTTCTAAGGAGGGAGTGGTCACCGACCCTCACGTGCAGCAATCGGAGGCTAGGAGGCACGTGAAGATCTTGCATCAGAAATGGGAGGTCGGCTCCAGAATGATCCATGGAGTGAGACATTCCTCAGTATTCCAGACGATGGATGAAATAGGCTCCAGGATGATCCTCGAAGTGAGGTTGACTTTCTCGGGATGAGAGCCGGTACTCGTAGGATGATTAACTCTTGGTAGCTGTCGTGACGATGGCTTGTGTAGCGGGGGGGATTGTGAACCCTGTATGAGAAAATGTATTTCTCGAGTTATTTAATTAACTCCTCTTTGCTTTCTAACTAAGCGTAGTTCTAAGGACAGAACTATTCTAAGGAGGGAGTGATCTAATAACCTGGATTTTTATATGAATATATGTATGATTTGTTGAGCACTAAAATACTATATTTATTTATTTTTCTCTTTTTGAAACTATTAGTATGAAATTATTTCATAAACTTCAACTAGACTCTCTATGAGCTAGACATGAGCTCAAATCATGTCCTTTTGACCATTGAGCCAGGAACACACACTTGTAGTGTGACATGACTTGTACAAAAAAAATGAAGCCCAAAGATTACATGAGAAAGGGAGGGAAAGGAATTAGGGGTTTTAAACTTAAATTTGACTCATGATGAGTTCTTCTCCACTCCTACACTCCACCTCCATTCTCCCCCAATGCAGCCCTCTCACTTTCTCCTTCCCCCTTCTCTCAAAAATCCATCCACATTCATTCCCCATTCCTCTATTAAAACACCCTCATCTCTTCCTAGCTCCATTTCTCATCTTTCCCTACAATTAAGCCATCTTCTACAGCTCTAAACCTCACTCTCTACACTCTTGCTACTGATTTGGAGTAAGAAAAAGAAGAAAAAGGCAAGGAGAAGAAAAGAGGAGGCCAAAGCAAGGAGGAGAAGCAAGGAGCTCAAGTTGGAGTCAAGAAGGAAGACCAACAAGTAAGGAGCTAGAAGGAGATCAAACTACAAGCAAAGGTGGGTGATTCTAATCTCTTATTTTGTTTTGATTGTTGAATGGTGGTTGTAGTGACTGAAAAATGATATGCATGCTCTTGTATGAACTTAAATAACTTTTTTTGTGCAAAGAAAACCCAAAACAGAAAATCCTGTTAAAAAGCTGAATTTTTGCTGTTAGTCTGTAGCTCATAACTCGTACACTACTGCTTGGATTAACTTGAAAGTTTTACAGGATATTCATTTATGTGTCGTACACCTTCAGTATTTTTTTTAGATTTTTTTTTTCTGCTATTAAAATAAAATGCCAACTTGCATGTTGGTCAGAAAAGAAAGAAACAGTTTTTGTTGTTACTGTTGTGAGAAGAATGACTTGTATCTTAATGCATGCTTATGAGAATGGTCTGAAATTTTAGTATGTCTTTGTTAAGGGTATCTAAGATCTATGTTTCAAATTTCATAAGATTTGGACCACTGTCGCTATGTTAATAAAATCATGCAAACTTAGCTAGTTATTTTAGTAAACAGAATTGTTGCTGTTATTTCTCTGTTTTTGGTGTTATTCAAAGAGGCATAATTAAAAATCTACTTGGTAGAATCACATGATTTTTGGAATTGTTGTTACGTCATGTGTCAGGAGCTATAATCTAAAATTTCATAATGTTCTGACACTGTTTACTATTTTAATCTGATTTTTATCCCATGACTGTGTTGATATGATGTTCTGTTCTGATATTCTGTACACTTGTTAAAGATGGGACCATAAGAGCTTGTAAACGACCTTATATGAAGAAACTTGAAACTAGGAAGTTATAGTAGACACATATACCTTTCTGGCTTGACCAAGAAATCATGATTTGGATAAGTTTGCGATTTTATATGATTTTTACAAGTGATGACATAAACACAGTAAATTCTTAGAGCTTACTGTTTTGCACCATGTTCATTGAAATAAGTTTGAACTTGTATCTTATTGGCTAAGAGTTGCTGTTTGAGGTCAAGACTCATGTTATAGATGTGTACTTGGGTTAGGACTTAAATTATCTAAAGTTCCTTGCTAAAGGTAGCTTATAGTTGCTTGTAGGCCCCAATATAGGCAACGTTGTTCACTGTTTTGAAATAGAAATTGTATTGGATGTTGGGGTAGTGTTGTTGGACCCATAACCTATAGATCCTAGGATTCTTTTGTTTCTCCTTCTTTACATTGTTTCCTTCCCTCCATTCCTTGCATACATCCTCATCTCTTGCCTCATTAATTGGTTAAATTTTTTCCTATCCATTCTCTCTTGATTCTAATTCTACCTGCTCCATCTTCTTTGTAACAACCCGAATTCCAAATAAGACAATATTCGAGATTTCACAGGATCTTTATACTTTACTTCGTACAATTTTACAAGAAAATTAAAACTTTTTAACATACATCAGTGTCTTTACATTTTGTTTACACAGCGAAAGAATAAAAGAGATACAACATTGAAAATAAAATACAACTTATACAACTTTATCAATGTAAATCATCAAGTGCATCATAACATCTTTATTTCTTCACAAAAGTCCATTACCTGCATATTAAACTGTGGGCACGTCAGTCACTTACAATTGACGAAAATATTATACTCGGCCATCCTCTCTATGCCGTTCATATAACGATCTCAATACTTTAACAACCCACAAAAATTTAATGAACAATAAAGTGTCAAAAGTGATTATTCTAAACATATAAGTGTATGCGATGCCTTAATGCCTAATGCACACATTTTATACTAGGATGACACTAATGCATATTTGTTCGGATTCTATGCATCCCATACTACATAGGTCCGAGGGCAAGCACCTACGTACTCCACAATAAAGGGTTCGATCCCTTGCCATGAAACTACCCAGTAATAAAATAAGGTTTAGTTCATTCCACGAATATGGATCCCAGCCACGGAGTCCACCGCCGACTGTTATAACAGATCCCTCATCGTGCGAATCATCCCGCAAGTGTTCTTCTAGCCCGGTATACTTATATACATTGGAGTATGGCAAACTATCCGTCCGACTACTCAAGATCCCGGAGTCCACCGCTGAACCATCCTTATAGTCCCGGATTTAAAAATAAAAGCTCGTCTCCCACGGAGCAACCACAATCACGGAGATTCACCGCTGACTGGGTCTATAGCCACGGAGACCCACCGCCGACTATATAGAGGCAACCCACTTACATTTGCCCAGGTTTACTACATATTCACTTATGTGCCTAATTATTTAGTTCAAGACATGAATAAATTTCCATACCTAGAATTAGTTTTACCTCATTCCGGACTTAATCAACAAAATACGAGATACCTCTATGGCCATATCTCAAAATATATTTCAATTCTTTTCAATTCAATAGTGTCGGTACCCGTGGTCTCACTAACTCTAAATCACAACTTTTTCATGTACAAGAATCCATGGGTACACATACACTTCAATAAACATGTCTTAAACTTAGATTATTCTTATCTTCAACTTATCCACAATTGTAATCATAGTCTTGTCACTATTCATGATCTATTTATGCATTCATAATCTTTATAAGCAAATAATTTCTTTCAAGAACACAATTTCAACACCTGAAATCTTATCAACAAAATTCAAGCTCATACAATGTCTCAATCCACTTCAAGATATTTCTTAAACAAAATAAAGTGTAATCTCTTCAAGAGTAATCACTTCTAAAAAATAATATTTTACTTTTCTTCACCAAAAGTTCTATTCTCAAATTTCTATTTTTATACTCCAAAATATAAAAGAGAATTTTATAACTATGGTTTTCCATTTCATTTTATTTTAATATTAAAGTTTATTTCTCAATCATTTCATACCAAAACTCCAATATATGCAAAAAGACTCAAAAAATTATCAAAAGATGGCTCTAGGATTCGAACCCTGAACCAACCGAAGACAACAGCAAGAGCTCAAGCCCAGACCCACTAGCCATTAGTCTGTTTGGACTTTATGTCATGAACTGCAACCGAAACCTCAAATATCCACTCTCCAGTATTTGGATTTAATTAAATGAATCAAAAATAAATGTGACTATCAAGATTCGAATCCAAGATCTCTTACAAATAGTGCTCTGTGGCGCACTGGCTAACCAGTAAGTCCAAGTGTAATTTCTGTTTAGGATTTGTATTAATATACTTTTGTTCATATTGTTCAGAAAGTGGTTCTTTTTCACACAAACTTGTTTATCCAATGATCTAATCTTTTTAGGATTTTGAAATAAACTTTCTCTGGGCTGAGAATGAATTTTAAAAATAATAAAAAACAATTTTAAATTCATTAAAACCCTATTTCCATTCCCTTAGACAATTCTTCTTCTCATTTTACACATAGGCTTGCATTTCTCAAAACTTAAATTTAATAAAATAGTCTTCATGAAAACTAGTTTATGTTCCTACTTATACAAATTTAAAATTGATTGCATACCAACATGTCTCTAAATTATGAGAATTTCACAAAAATCTCTTTCATGAAAAATTATTATTTTCAAATGCAATAATGGCAAAATATACATATGTCAACATTTTTCATGGTACTAACTAAATTCATTTTGTTTTCTCTCTTCTTTCTTAGTCATCAAAAACATGATTTGAATATGACATTTGTTACCGCTGAATCTGGTGTGGGGGCAAACAGATGGTATTTGTGGATTCTTAGGAAAACTTGAATAGCAAACCTGTAACCTGTTCCGCTGGAGTTGGACCGTTGACTCTCGCCGTTCACCTGCAATAAGTGCGAGACACCGGGGTTGTTCTTGGCGACGCACCCTCCGACGCCCAAGTCAGTAATCAGGGATGATTATGAAAGAGCGTAAATTGGCAAAAGATTGATTACCTCTTAATAGAGATGGATGGGGGGTATTTATAGGCGTCTTAGGGATCAGATTAGGAATGTAATCCTCGTGATCTGATAAGGAATATAATCCCCATAAACAGATTAGGAATGTAATCCCCAATTCCCAGTGGAAGGATAGATGTGAATCAGGGTCGTTGATTAGTATTAATCAGAGATCCTGATCCTATCCCTCTGGATCGGGTTTTCTGTGGGTTGAGACCCGCACCCGGTTGAGGTGGATCCGTTCGTGGGTTATTGGATCTTTGATGAAGAGGTCCAGTACCCATTTCAAACCCATTGGTAGGTAAAATTACCGTTTCACCCCTGGGCTTCAAGATTCGTGCCTGATTTGGACGGTTCCGATTAAACCCCATTTTTAGCCATATCACGAGCCCCCCACTCCCGAAGACTGAGCTTGATCAGCCTTTGAGGAGTAGTTTTACTATTTTAATGGCTAGTGGAGTTGTGTCGGAGTCCAATATGGGAGGTTTTGAATCTTTGAAGGAGGGAGTGTGGTAATTTTTCAAGTTGGCTGCACATTGAGTTGCTCCTGAGTTCTTCTGATCATGCGGTGTTTTCGTTTATCTTTGCGAAGTGTCAATTCGTCGTTCGGGGGTCTTAAAAGATTGTTCTTGGCAATAATTACTTGCTTGGGGATTAGAAAATGTTTCCCCAACTTTGTAATTATTTTTCAGGAGTTCTTCCTTAACTTCCCGAATTTTTAATTGTTTTTTCGCAATTTTTTGGCGAACGGCTCGGTCGTTTTCCTTCGTTTTGCGGCCTACATGCTTGTATCACATCTCTGACCCCTTAGAGCGCTCGCTGCCAAGGAGGCCGAAGTCCGTAAGTGGTTCGGCACCTTCTTCCAAAGAACAGAGGCACCTCGGCTAGGTTGTGAGTGCTGAGAGGGAGCTCGGCGAGGTTCGAGGTAGCTTTTTCCATGTAACACGGTCGGTGTCTAGAGCGCTCGACAGCTGGTGCCGAGGTCTAACTTTTCATGTAACATGGTCGGTGTCAAGAACGCTCGGCAGCCGGTGCCGAGGTCCAACTTTCCATGTAACATGGTCGGTTTCAAGAGCGCTCGGCAGATGGTGCCGAGGTCCAACTTTTCCATGTAACATGGTCGGTGCAAGAGCGCTCGACAGATGGTACCGAGGCCCAAATTTTCCATGTAACATGGTCGGTGTCAAGAGCGCTCGGCAGCTGGTGCCGAGGTCCAACTTTTCCATGTAACATGGTCGGTGTTAAGAGCGCTCGGTAGCTGGTGCCGGGGTCTAACTTTCCATGTAACATGGTCGGTGTCAAGAACGCTCGGCAGCCGGTGCCAAGGTCCAACTTTCCATGTAACATGGTCGGTGTCAAGAGTGCTCGACAGATGGTGCCGAGGCCCAACTTTCCATGTAACATGGTCGGTATCAAGAGCGCTCGGCAGCTAGCGCCGAGGTCCAAATTTTCCATGTAACATGGTCGGTGTCAAGAAAGCTCGGTAGCTGGTGCTGAGATCCAACTTTTCCATGTAACATGGTCGGTGTCAAGAACGCTCGGCAGCTGGTGCCGAGGTCCAACTTTTCCATGTAACATGGTCGGTGTCAAGAGCGCTCGGCAGCTGGTGCCGAGGTCTAACTTTCCATGTAACATGGTCGGTGTCAAGAACGCTCGGCAGCCGGTGCCGAGGTCCAACTTTCCATGTAACATGGTCGGTATCAAGAGCGATCGACAGATGGTGCTGAGGCCAAACTTTTCCATGTAACATGGTCGGTGTCAAGAGCGCTCGGCAGCTGGTGCCGAGGTCCAACTTTTCCATGAAACATGGTCGGTGTCAAGAAAGCTCGGTAGCTGGTGCCGAGATCCAACTTTCCATGTAACATGGTCGGTGTTAAGACTGCTCGGCAGCTGGTGCCGAGGTCCAACTTTTCCATGTAACATGGTCGGTGTTAAGAGTGCTCGGCAGTTGGTGCCGAGGTCCAACTTTTCCATGTAACATGGTCAGTGTCAAGAACGCTCGGCAGCTGGTGCCGGGGTCTAACTTTCCATGTAACATGGTCGGTGTCAAGAACACTCAGCAGCCGGTGCCGAGGTCCAACTTTCCATGTAACATGGTCGATGTTAAGAGCACTCGACAGATGGTGCCGAGGCCCAACTTTCTATGTAACATGGTCGGTGTTAAGAGCGCTCGGCAGCTAGTGCCTAGGTCCAACTTTTCTATGAAACATGGTCGGTGTCAAGAAAGCTCGGTAGCTGGTGCCGAGATCCAACTTTTCCATGTAACATGGTCGGTGTCAAGACTTCTCGGCAGCTGGTGCCAAGGTCCAACTTTTCCATGTAACATGGTCGGTGTAAAGAAAGCTAGGCAGCTGGTGCCGAGGTCCAACTTTTCCATGTAACATGATCGGTGTCAAGAGCGCTCGGCAGCTGGTGCCGAGGTCCAGCTTTTCCATGTAACTTGGTCGGTGTCAAGAACGCTCGGCAGATGGTGCCGAGGTCCAACTTTTCCATGTAACATGGTCGGTGTTAAGAATGCTCAGCAGCTGGTGCCGAGGTCCAACTTTTCCATGTAACATGGTCGGTGTCAAGAAAGCTAGGCAGCTGGTGTCGAGGTCCAACTTTTTCATGTAACATGGTTGGTGTTAAGAGCGCTCGGCAACTGGTGCCAAGGTCCAACTTTTCCATGTAACATGGTCGGTGTCAAGAACGCTCGGCAGATGGTGCCGAGGTCCAACTTTTTCATGTAACATGGTCGGTGTCAAGAATGTTCGGCAGCTGGTGCCAAGGTCCAACTTTTCCATGTAATATGGTCGGTGTCAAGAGCGCTCGGCAGCTGGTGCCGAGGTCCAACTTTTCCATGTAACATGGTCGGTGTCAAGAACGCTCGACAGATGGTGCCGAGGTCCAACTTTTCCATGTAACATGGTCGGTGTCAAGAAAGCTCGGCAGCTGGTGCCGAGATTCAATTTTTCCATGTAACATGGTCGGTGTCAAAAGCGCTCGGCAGCTAGTGCCGAGGTCTAACTTTTCTATGTAACATGGTCGGTGTCAAGAGCGCTCAGCAGCTGGTGTCGAGGTCCAACTTTTCCATGTAACATGGTCGGTGTCAAGAACGCTCGGTAGCTGGTGCCAAGGTCCAACTTTTTCATGTAACATGGTTGGTGTCAAGAGCGCTCGACAAATGGTGCCGAGGTCCAACTTTTCCATGTAACATGGTCGGTGTCAAGAATGCTCGGCAGCTGGTGCCGAGGTCCAACTTTTCCATGTAACATGGTTGGTGTCAAGAAAGCTAGGCAGCTGGTGCCGAGGTCCAATTTTTCCATGTAACATGGTCGGTGTTAAGAGTGCTCGGCAGCTGGTGCTGAGGTCCAACTTTTCCATGTAACATGGTCGGTGTCAAGAACGCTCGGCAGCTGGTGCCGAGGTCCAAATTTTCCATGTAACTTGGTCGGTGTCAAGAACGCTCGGCAGATGGTGCCGAGGTCCAACTTTTCCATGTAACATGGTCGGTGTCAAGAGCGCTCGGCAGCTGGTGCCGAGGTCCAACTTTTCCAAGTAACATGGTCGGTGTCAAGAACGCTTGACAGATGGTGCCGAGGTCCAACTTTTCCATGTAACATGGTCAGTATCAAGAATGCTCGGCAGATGGTGCCGAGGTCCAACTTTTCCATGTAACATGGTCGGTGTCAAGAACGCTCGGCAGCTGGTGCCGAGGTCCAACTTTTCCATGTAACATGGTCGATGTTAAGAAAGCTAGGCAGCTGGTGCCGAAGTCCAACTTTTTCATGTAACATGGTCGGTGTCAAGAGCGCTCGGCAGCTGGTGCCGAGGTCCAACTTTTCCATGTAACATGGTCGTTGTCAAGAACGCTCGGCAGATGGTGCCGAGGTCCAACTTTTCCATGTAACATGGTCGGTGTCAAGAGCGCTCGGCAGCTGGTGCCGAGGTCCAACTTTTCCAAGTAACATGGTCGGTGTCAAGAACGCTTGACAGATGGTGCCGAGGTCCAACTTTTCCATGTAACATGGTCAGTATCAAGAATGCTCGGCAGATGGTGGCGAAGTCCTTGACTTGTCATTTTTTGGCGGAGAATGCCCTGTGGAGTTGGTGGCTTCTGAACTTCTGACAGCTCTGACGGATGATGACGCCTATTAATGCAGTGACCTCTGGGCTTCTGTCAGATGGGACTGTAATTAATGCGATGTACGGCTTGGCATGGTAAGCGAGGCGACGGTTTAGGTCGCTTTTGTCGTTTTGCGTGAATGGGCCTGTAGTCTGGGCCCATTAACCTCGTTTTGCGCGCCTCGCTCTATAAAACCTCACCGCCCTCTCATTTTTCTCTTCTCCACTTTTTTACTCTGGCAGTGATTTGTGTTTTGCTAGAGCTTCCGGTGATCGTCGTTTGTTTTCCGGCGAAGTTTCCGACAAGTTCTTTTCCAAGTATAAATATGTCTCTTCCCTCTGTCTCCGAATCGTCTTCTTTTTGGTCCGAGCTCTCCCTTGAAGTCATCGAAGCCCGCACTCCGAGTCGCCCAGATAAGGGCAAGAAGGTGTTTGGCAAAGATTCGATCGTGGAAGAGCCGAAGCGTATGGGGGAGTTTGGCAGATTGTCGGGGCAACTGACGGGACTTCACAGAGTTCGAGAACTTCCGGAGGAGCACGCCGAGCGTATTGTTCACGGGAGGGGGAGGACTTTTGAGGAGAATGCGGCGAGGGAGACGATCGAGGCGGATGAGACGGTGTCGATCCTCCGCGAAGAAGACTTGGCAGTGATCCGGGATTGTTTCCACATCCCGGAGGAGTACGAACTTATGCTACCGGGTCCCGGGGTTAGGGCCAACTTGCCGCTACCAGTGACTATGTGTTGATGGCCGGTTGATGCCTTTATCGCCGGGGCTCGGCTACCTCTCCATCCGTTCGCAGTCCTCGTTTTGAGGTGGTTTGGGGTCAGCCCCATCCAACTTATGCCGAACGCATAGAGAGTCATAAATGGCTTCGTGCTTCACTGCCAAGCTGCTGGGATCGAGCCGGAGCTGAGTGTACTTCGGACGATCTACCGGCTTCATCAAGCGAACCGGTCAGAGTTTCGGTATTACTTGGCTCCGAGGCACGGCGGTAGGCTCATTATATGCCCCGACTCCATAAAGCACTGGTGTGATAAGTTTTTGATAGTGCGGAGTGCGGAGGCATGGCATATCCCCTCTAGTTGGGTGGAGGAGGTGCCGAAGAGGTTGAAGGCGCTGCCCACGCTTTGCCCCGAAGATGAAGATGCAGTTCAGACACTTCTCGATCGGCCGAAGTATGATTGGAAGGAGCTGACCGAGGATGTCTTGTTCAGGGGAGGGCTCTGCCGCGTAGATCCCAGTACGCGGCTTCTCTTACGTTTCCGTGCTTTGTTTTCCATATTTCACTTTTTAGGACTAGTATCGTGCTAACAAACTTCGTTTTTAATGCAGAGGCGATGGACTACGAGGTAGTGTTGGCTTTGAGGGCTGGTCTTGCCAGCAAGGCACCGAAGAAGCAAAAGAGAGTGGCGACCAAGTTGCCGACCGCGATGACTCTGAGGGTCACGGAGGTGGTCGAGGAGGTGGAGACCCTGGGGAGCCTGGCCGTTGCCGAAGGAGGTGCCTCGGCGTCAATCGGGGCTGGGGACTTCCCCATTGCCGCAACCCTCGGGATGGCGACGCCCCCGCTGACAGTGGTGGCCGAGGAGCTCCTGACCGAGGAGCACAAAAGAATTCACGTTCCGGACTGGCAGGTTCGGAAACATGACGGGTTCCTCGGCAACTCCTTGGCGAGCATGCAGGTGGTCAAGCACCTGGCGATACCAAAGGATCGGGCCGCCATGGAGGTCGGGCAGGAGGGCGACGACATCATCGACATTGCTCGCTCGGCGGTCTCGGTAAGTGTTGAATTTTTGCCGTCATTGGTTCTTTTTAGATCTAATTTCTCTAACTCCTTTAATACCTCGTCCCTTGTCATCGTCCATTTTGGTCACCTCACGAAGAGGTTGACGGCTCTGGAGAAGGAGCTGAAGCAGGAGTCCGACCAAGCTCGGAAGGAGAAAGCCCAGATGGGGAACGAGCTCGACAAGCTCAGGGTCGAGTTTGAAGGGAGGACATCGAGGGTCGAGTACCTCGAGGGTCAGGTCGCGAAGCTGGAGGGCGACCTTCTTCGCCAGAAAGAGGAGGCGGCCAAACAGTTGGCCGAAGCGGTAGAGGCCAAGGCTGCTGCGGTGAAGGAGGCGGAGGACGCGACCATGGTGAAGGCGCAAGGTTTCCTTGCCCAGAACATGGCCAAAGCCTACGCCGAAGCCCTCGCTCGGGTGACGAAGGCATACCCTGATGTGGACTGCTCGGGATGGAGATTGTTCCCGGGCCACGTCGAAGGCTTCGACCCCGAGTCGGAGGGAGAAGAAGAAGAAGAAGGGGAGGACGAGGTCGAGCCTGAGGTCGAGGTCATTGCCGAGGTCTAGGGGTCCGTGGTTACCCCGCTGGCGGTGGTGACCCCTTCGGGGACGTCGACCCCCACCCACTCTCGCCGCCCCGGGAAAGAGGTCGCGCCCTGACCTTGCTTGTTTTTTTGTTTCTTCTTTTTGTTTTTAAGTGTAATGCCTAATCGTGGACTGGCCACCGCTTTTTGTAATGAATGAAAACATCTTTTTGGGCTCGACTTCGCGTCTCTCTATCTTTTCTCAAAAACTCGTGAAAGCTAAGTGTAGGAGTTCGGCAATGTGTTGAAAATTTGTTGTTTGCTTCGACTTCTTTTCAGCTTGTGGTGGTGACTCAAGCCGTCGAGCCTACTTGCTCGGGGGACAATGCTCGGGCGATGAGGCTGTACTTGACGAGGTGCCGAGAGCGGCTCTATGAAGTCGAGCTGGGATTGCGCAGAGCCGTAAGCGAGCGGAACCATCTTCAACTCATCCTGGGTCGGCGAGACATCGAGATCCGGCGACTGGAGAGCAGGATCGCTGAGATGGTCCCCTTAGGAGAGGATGATGGTTCGTCGACCGCCTTTAGCTATGGCCTTCGGATCAAGTGCATCCGCCACACTTTATCAAAAATAACAGCAGAGAGGGACGATCTGCTTTCCGAGATTCGTCACCTGCAAATGGTAGAGACGGAGCTTCGGTCGGAGGGAGAGGGATTGACGGCCGAGGTGGCCAAACTGACGACCGAATGGGATGAACTGACGGCCGAGGTCGACGCACTGAAGAGAGCCACGGTAGACAAGAGCATCGAAGTCACCCATCTCCGCCGCTTTATCGCTAGTCGCTCTGGCGTCCCGAGCTCCGCAATACCTCCTCGCTTCGAGGTCGATGTAAAAGATGACTCTCTGAGGGAATGGATCTCAGAGCTGGAGGTGGAGGTGGCTTGCCTCAAACCGCGTTCGGGGCCGATCAATGTGAGGAGCACTTCATGTACTCGCATGGAGAGCGAGCGGGGCATTTCTTTTTATGAGCTCGCGACCCGTTCGCCCATCGGCCAACCTAGTCAAGGGGATGCACAAAGCGTTGTTGCCATTTCATCGAGCGGAGCGTCCGTCGGAGCGACTATTAGGAGCAGTACCGAGGACACGTCTCAATTCGCTGGTTTGGGGTCGAGTTCCGAAGGCAAACATCGCCGCCCTCGAGTGTCCTTGAAGCGGAACATCCCTGCGCCCCGGAGGCATTGAAGATCTTGTTTTTGAAGCCTTTGTATTTAGCCTAAGTGTAACAAGTCGGCATTGTAATTTTTGCTTTTTAACGCCTTGTAATCTGGTTGTAAAGAAGGGTCGCCCTGTACTGTGTCTCCACTCTTAATGATATTTCTTTCTTAGACTTGCGCGTTTTCAGTGGCTTTGTGTGGTTGTTTTGTTTGTGACTGTGTTCATCGTGCCGAGTTCCCTGAGCTGGTCTTTTGCTCGTTTGGGGGTCAGCACCATGAGGGCTCGGCCAGTGGTGCCGAGCTCTGCTTCGGTTATTTAATCTCGCGAATTCGTAAGGTGAGTGAACCTTATGCGGCAAAGGGGTAGCCTCCGCTTGTGGGAGCAATTCCGAATGGCGACCTACCTCTGGCTCGCTTAAGAGTGAACTTGCGAGGTAGAATCGAGCCAAGTGTTGAACTCCGAACCATCCTTAGAGTAGTTCAACGGTTGTGGGAGCAATTCCGAATGGTGACCTACTTCTGGCTCGCTTTAAGAGCGAACTCGCGAAGTAGAATCGAGCCAAGTGTTGGACTCCGAACCATCGTAGAGTTGTTCAACGGTTATGGGAGCAATTTCGAATGGCGACCTACTTCGAGCTCTCTTAAGAGCGAACTTGCGAAGTAGAATCGAGCCAAGTGTTGGACTCCGAACCATCGTTAGAGTAGTTCAACGGTTGTTGGAGCAATTCCGAATGGCGACCTACTTCTGGCTCGCTTTAAGAGTGAACTTGCGAAGTAGAATCGAGCCAAGTGTTGGACTCCGAACCATCGTTAGAGTAGTTCAACGGCTGTGGGAGCAATTCCGAATGGCGACCTACTTCTAGCTCGCTTAAGAGCGAACCTGCGAAGTAGAATCGAGCCAAGTGTTGGAATCCGAACCATCGTTAGAGTAGTTCAACGGTTGTGGGAGCAATTCCGAATGGCGACCTACTTCTAGCTCGCTTAAGAGCGAACTTGCGAAGTAGAATTGAGCCAAGTGTTGGACTCCGAACCATCGTTAGAGTAGTTCAACGGTTGTTGGAGCAATTCCGAATGGCAACCTACTTCTGGCTCGCTTTAAGAGCGAACTTGCGAAGTAGAATCGAGCCAAGTGTTGGACTCCGAACCATCGTTAGAGTAGTTCAACGGCTGTGGGAGCAATTCCGAATGGTGACTTACTTTTAGCTCGCTTTAAAAGTGATCTTGCGGAGTAGAATCGAGCCAAGTGTTGGACTCCGAACCATCGTTAGAGTAGTTCAAAGGTTGTGGGAGCAATTCCGAATGGCGACTTACTTCTGGCTCGCTTTAAGAGCGAACTCGCGAAGTAGAATCGAGCCAAGTGTTGGACTCCGAACCATTGTTAGAGTTGATCAACGGTTATGGGAGCAATTTCGAATGGCGACCTACTTCTAGCTCGCTTAAGAGCGAACCTGCAAAGTAGAATCGAGCCAAGTGTTGGACTCCAAACCATCGTTAGAGCAGTTTAACGGTTGTGGGAGCAATTCCGAATGGCGACCCACTTCTAGCTCGCTTAAGAGCGAACCTGTGAAGTAGAATCAAGCCAAGTGTTGGACTCCGAACCATCGTTAGAGTTGTTCAACGGTTGTGGAAGCAATTCCGAATGGCGACTTACTTCTAGCTCGCTTTAAGAGTGATCTTGCGGAGTAGAATCGAGCCAAGTGTTGGACTCCGAACCATCGTTAGAGTAGTTCAACGGTTGTGGGAGCAATTCCGAATGGCGACCCACTTCTAGCTCGCTTAAGAGCGAACCTGCGAAGTAGAATTGAGCCAAGTGTTGGACTCCGAACCATCGTTAGAGTAGTTCAACGGTTGTGGGAGCAATTCCGAATGGCGACCCACTTCTAGCTCGCTTAAGAGCGAACCTGCGAAGTAGAATCGAGCCAAGTGTTGGACTCCGAACTATCGTTAGAGTTGTTCAACGGTTGTGGGAGCAATTCCGAATGGCGACCTACTTTTAGCTCTCTTAAGAGTGAACTTGCGAAGTAGATTCGAGCCAAGTATTGGACTCCGAACCATCGTTAGAGTAGTTCAACAGTTGTGGGAGCAATTCCGAATGGCGAACCACTTCTAGCTCGCTTAAGAGCGAACCTACGAAGTAGAATCGAGCCAAGTGTTGGACTCCGAACCATCGTTAGAGTTGTTCAATGGTTGTGGGAGCAATTCCGAATGGCGACCTACTTCTAGCTCGCTTAAGAGCGAACTTGCGAAGTAGAATCGAGCCAAGTGTTGGACTCCGAACCATCGTTAGAGTGAAGAGTAAAAGCAGAGAGATGTAAACAATTTTTACAAGTAAAATATGAAAAGGCTTCCTTTATTGATGACTAGCGGTCGGCTGCTTCTAAAGTTGCAAGCCGTTATTACAAGAGAGAAATAAAAGAAAAACAATACAAGTAATATGAGAGGAATGGTTCGACATCCCAGAATACTTAGAGAGGCATTGGTGCTCTCTCTTGGTATTTTAGAAGATGGTCGGCATTCCAGGTCCTGGGGATCTCTCTGCCTTCGAGGTCTTCTAGTCTGTATGTCCCGGGCCGAACTTCTTTGTCGATCTTATAGGGTCCCTCTCAATTTGGAGCCAGTTTGCTCTTCTGACCAGGGAAAGAGATGGCTAACTATCTGAGGACCAAGTTCCCTTCTTTGAGGTCGGTAGGACGGACTCTCTTATTGTATGCCAACTCGATCCTTCTCCGGTAGCTTTGTTGACGAATGACAGCTCTTTCACGGATCTCGTCAATTAAGTCTAGATTTGCTCGGAGCTCTCTGGCATTTTGGTCTTTTTCATAAGCCGTTAGACGAGGAGAGGGTATTCCAACTTCTAGGGGGTTCATAGCTTTGGACCCATAGGTGAGGTTGAATGGGGACTTGCCTGTGGGGGTCCGTTTTGTGGTGCGGTAGTTCCACAGCACGTTGGGGAGCTGATCGACCCACAAGTCTTTGGAACATTTATCCAAACTTTTCTTAATACCGGAGAGGATCTGTCGGTTAGAATTCTCTACTTGGCCATTCGACTGGGGATGGGAAACGGAGGAGAATCGGTGTTGGATGGCGAGGTCTTCACAGAGAGCTCGGAAGGCAGCTCCAGTGAACTGGGTTCCGTTGTCTGTTATGAGGACCCGAGGGACTCCGAATCGGCAGATGACATTCCTCTAAAAGAACTGAACGACCTTGTTCTCGGTGATCGTGGCCAAGGGTTCGGCCTCTATCCATTTTGAGAAGTAGTCGATTGCCACGACTAAGAATTTGAACTGGCCGGGAGCTGGTGGAAATGGCCCTAGTAAATCTATCCCCCACATTGCAAAAGGGATTGGACTTGATAGGGAAGTGAGTTGAGCTTGTGGGAGGCATCGGATGCTGGAGTACTTCTGACATGAGCTGCATTTCCGAACGTGCTGTTCGGCGTCCTGTAGGAGAGTGGGCCAGAAATATCCATAGTTCAACACTTTACGGGCTAGGGACCTGGACCCTGAATGTGCTCCGCCGATGCCCTCGTGAAGTTCTTGCAGGGCGTATTCGGCTTGCTCTGGGGAAAGGCATCTCAAATAAGGCCTGCGTCTACCTGTGTGAAGGAACACTTGTAAAGGATGCCCTCGATAAGTGTGTATCGCTCTGCTCGGGTTCTTACTCTTCGAGCTTCCTTAGGGTCCTCGGGGAGGAGCCCATCCCTTAGGAATTCGACGAGGGATTTCATCCAGTCATCTTGAAGCAAAACAGGCAGTGACTCCATTGAGTCGGAATTTTCATCCTCTATACTTGGCTTCAGGAGGACCTCTATCAAGACGGTCTGCTCGAGACCTTGGAGGGAAGAAGAGGCTAGCTTGGAAAGGGCATCGGCCCGGGAATTCGCTTCTCGGGGGATCCGCTGGATGAGAGCTTCTTCAAATAGAGCCATGAGGCTTCTGACCTTGGCTAAGTACTTAACCATCCGGTCATCACGTGCTTCATACTCTCCTAGGACCTGATTTACGACCAGCTGAGAGTCGCTCAAGATCCGGAGGCGTTGCGCCCCTGCATTGCGGGCCATCCCAAGGCCGACTATAAGTGCCTCGTATTCTGCTTCGTTGTTAGAGGCCTTGAAGTTTATACGGAGGGAGTATTGGAGGATGAAGTCATCTGGGCCTGCTAGAATGACCTCGGCTCCGCTTCCCTCGTTACAGGAGGATCCATCCACATAGACTGACCAGACAGGCGGTCCCTTCATTGCTTGGCTAAACTCGGGGATGGTACTTTCAACTATAAATTCTGCTAAGTCCTGAGCCTTGATCGCGGTCCGAGGCTGATATGTTATATCATGCTGGCTCAGCTCGATAGACCACTTCATAAGGCAACCCGAGGTCTCTGGCTTGTGGAGGACTTGCTTCAGCGGTTGGTCGGTAAGAACGACCATCGAATGGGATTGAAAATATGGGCGAAGCTTTCTTGCGGCCATCACTAGGGCATAAGCCATCTTTTCTATCATCGGGTAGCGGAGCTCTGCATCCCGAAGTACTTTGCTCACATAGTAGATGGGCTTTTGAGCCCGGACTTCTTCCCTTACTAGAACGGTGCTGAGGGTCTGCTCGGAGGCTGCCAAGTAGAGGTAGAGGGGTTCACCAGGGATTGGTTTGCTGAGGAGAGGAGGGCTGACGAGGTAAGCCTTGAGCTGGTCGAACGACTCCTGTTGTTGCTAACCCCATTCGAAACCTTTAGCCCCCCTGAAGGCCTTGAAGAAGGGGAGGCATTTTTCCCCGGACTTCGAGAGAAAGCGCCCTATGGCGGCTAGGCGGCCTGTTAACCTCTGAACTTCCTTCACATTCTTGGGAGGGGCCATGTCTAATATGGCCTTGATTTTCTCAGGGTTAGCTTCAATTCCTCATTGGCTGACCATGAAGCCGAGGAACTTTCCTGACGAGACTCCGAACGCACACTTGTTCGGATTGAGTCTCATGTTATGCTTTCTCAGAACATCAAATGCCTCCTGGAGGTCGGTTACATGATCGGCACATCAGATGCTTTTTACAAGCATGTCGTCAACATATACCTCCATATTACGGCCGATTTGAGCTTGGAAAACCTTGTTGACGAGGCATTGGTATGTGGCGCCTGCATTTTTCAAATCGAAGGGCATAACCCTGTAGCAGTAGAGGCCCTGGTCGGTCACAAATGAGGTCTTCGGGATATCCGGGGGGAACATCCGGATCTGATTGTAGCCTGAGAAGGCGTCCATGAAGCTGAGGAGTTCATGACCCGAGGTGGCATCAATCAAAGTGTCGATACTCGGAAGAGGGAAGGGGTCCTTCGGGCAAGCCTTATTGAGATAGGTAAAATCGATACAAATTCTTCAGGTCCCATTGGACTTCTTCACCATCACTACATTCGATAGCCATTCGGGATAGTTCACCTCTTGTATGAACCGGGCCTTCAAGAGCTTGTCCACCTCCTCTTTTATGGCTAGCTGGCACTCGGGGGCGAACTTGCGCCTCTTCTGTTGGACCGGTTTGGACCCCGGAGTAACGCTGAGGTGGTGGACCAAGAGCTCTTCGGAAATTCCGGGCATGTCTGCAGCTGACCAAGCAAAGAGGTCTCGGTTCCTTCGGATGCACTGGACTATGCATAGGGCGGATGGGAGGGTCTTTCTAATAAAGAACTTTCGGCTTGGATCCTGCTCAGAGAAGAGCACTTCCTCCAACTCATCCACCTGCTCGGACGTTGGTCGGGCGACATCTTAGGGGATTTCCAAAGTTTCTAGGGAGAGGACTGGACCGAGGGTAGAGGTCATGTAGCACTTACGGGCTGTTTCCTGATTGCCCCTTACTTCCCCTACTCCTGCCCGGGTGGGGAACTTCATCTTGAGGTGATAGGCGGATGGGACGGCTTCAAGAGCCGCTAGGCCGGATCGGCCAAGGATGACATTGTAAGCAGCAGAGACATCCACAACCATACAATCCATTGACTCCGTCTGGGTAGTAGGAGTTTTGCCAGCAGTTACGTCGAGGGTGATCACCCCTTCAATAGTCACTGGCACTCCCGTGAACCCATGGAGCGTGTAGCCGGCGGGCTTAAGTCTCTCTCTGGACAGCTTGAGGCCCTTGAAAGCGGCGAGGAAGAGGATGTTAACGGAGCTGCCGTTGTCCACTAGGATCCTCTCCACTTTGAAGTTCGCCATGTGGAGGTTGATGACAAGTGCATCACAGTGAGGGGTCCGAACGCCCTCAAGGTCTTCATTTGAGAATGTGACGGGCACTCCGAGGCCTTTTGGAGGAGGGGTGGCGAGAACCGAGTTGACTTCTCTTATAAATGCCTTTCGAGAGGAGTTGGAGGAGCCCCCCATTAGGCCCCTGTGGATGAGGTGTAGGACATGCTCCTCTTCAAAGTCGGGCGTTTCATCGCGCTCAGGACGCTTGTTAGCCCCCCGAGGCGGGGGAGGAAGGTCGGCTCGGTCCTTTCTCACGAACCTGGTCAGCTGCCCCCTCTGGATGAGGGCTTCTATCTCATTCTTCAAGGCCCGACAATCATTGGTGTCGTGGCCATGGTTCCGGTGATAACGACACCACTTCTCTTTATCCCTCTTCTTGCCAGGGATGTTCATTTTTGGTGCAGGAGGTATCACCCCCTCCTTCTCAACTTCCACGAGAATTGTGGATATGTTGGCGTTAAGGGGAGTAAATTTTTTAAATCTGGTGGGAGGTCGGCGCTGGCCGTCATTATCCTTCTGGAGCTTCTTGGCCCCTTCCTCTTCTGTTCCTTTTCTCTTAAACTTGGAGGAAGACCCCTCCAAGTTGGGGCGGTGCTCAGCTTCTTCGGCCCGAATATACTTTTCACTCCGGAGGAGGAGGTCAGAGAAGTTCTGTGGGGGCTTCTTGGCGAGGGAGGAGCGGAGGCTGGAATTGAGGACATTGGATTGAAAAGCTGCTGCAGCGACCGACTGGTCGAGGGATGCTATGGACCTGGCTTCAGCTGTGAACCTCTTCACATAGTCTCTCAACTTCTCACCCTTCTTCTGGTTGAGGTAGAGTAGCGAAATGCTGGTCTTCTCAGTTCGGCAGCTACTCACGAAGTGGGTGATGAAGAGGGTCTCAAATTGCTTGAAGGAGAATATTGAGGATGGGGCAAGGCAAGAGTACCATTCTCGAGCCGGACCCTTGAGAGTTGCGGGGAAGGTCTTGCATAGCAGAGCATCGGAAGCTTGATGGATTAGCATGAGGGTCTTAAAGCTTTCGATGTGATCAACGGGGTCAGTCTCCCCGGAATAGGTTTCGAATTGAGGAGGCTTAAAACCGATCGGTACGGCTGCATCCATTATGGTTCGGGAAAAAGGAGGTCTACTAGGACGAAGGGTCCTTCCTCTAAGCTCTTCTTCTCGGTCTAACTGTCCCAAGCGCCTCTCCATCTCATGGAGACGGCGATAGACAGTGTCATCCCTTCGACGGTAATCCGGCGAGCCTCTAGACTCGTCTTCGTACGAGGGAGAGCGGGGGCTACGTCGTCGGTAGCTCCTGGAGCTGCGAGGACTTGGTATGTAGCGAGGATTGCTAGGATCTTGCGAAGGAGTTAGGGACCGTCGGCGAGGACTTCGGACCTGAGGAGGAGTGGGAATCCTTGGAGCATTGGTGTTATTGGGACGGAGGTTGAGAGCTTGTAGGACGATTGCTTGGAACTGCTGGAACTCGGCACGGGTGATGGGTGCCTCATCGTTCCTAGGATGTTGCCGACCGGCAGGGGAGTAAGGTCTTCCTCTGTGATGCCCGGGGGACTCTCTCTGCCCACTTCGGATAGGGGACCTTCTGTTGTTTCGGCGATGAGGAGATCGCTCATCCGGACGGTGTTGGCGGGAGGCTCCCTCTCGGGCCCGCTTTTCATCCAGACGGTGGCGAAGATCCTCATCCTTCTGCCGATTGAGGACGGTGTTGCAGAGGTCGAAAGCTCGGGGATTGTGGGAGGCCATAGAGTCCGTAGAGGCATTGTGGATTGAGACATGGTCCTGGTGGAGAGATTGTTTCTGCGGGTTGGGACCCTTAGGAAGTTGTTGATTCTGAGGAGGAGGCAGGTCCTGTTGGAGTGGGTCTTCCGCTTGAGGAGGAAGTTGCCCCTGCTGCGGAGCGGGTTGAATGGGAACTTCTTGTTGCTGATCGGGGTTGGGTCCTAGGTTGGACCCTCTGGATCTTACTTTCCTTGGAGGCATGGCCGGAGGGGATCTGACCGACGGGAAGAGGAGAGGTTGCTACTCGTTTCTTTCCCACATACGGCGCCAATCTGTTACCGCTGAATCTGGTGTGGGGGCAAACAGATAGTATTTTTGGATTCTTAGAAAAACTTGAATAGCAAACCTGTAACTTGTTCCGCCGGAGTTTGACCGTTGACTCCTGCCGTTCATCTGCAAAAAGTGCAAGACACCGGGGTTGTTCCCGGCGACGCACCCTCCGACACCCAAGTCAGTAATCAGGGATGATTATGAAAGAGCGTAAATTGGCAAAAGATTGATTACCTCTTAATGGAGATGGATGGGGTGTATTTATAGGCGTCTGAGGGATCAGATTAGGAATGTAATCCCCGTGATCTTATAAGGAATATAATCTCCGTAAACAGATTAGGAATGTAATCCCCAATTCCTAGTGGAAGGATAGATGTGAATCAGGGTCGTTGATTAGTATTAATCAGAGATCCTGATCCTATCCCTCTGGATCGGGTTTTCTGCGGGTTGAAACCCGCACCCAATTGAGGTGGATCCGTTCGTGGGTTATTGGATCTTTGATGAAGAGGTCCAGTACCCATTTCAGACCCATTGGTAGGTGAAATTACCGTTTCACCCCTGGGCTTCAAGATTCGTGCCTGATTTGGACGGTTCCGATTAAACCCCATTTTTAGCCATATCAACATTCTTCAACAAATTCCATATACTCAACATGTACAGAAATTGCAAGCATACTAACATGATTAAAAGAATTCTTCTTTTTAAATAGCATGGTATTTATCATTTACTTAATCACAACAAGACTATTCTCATTCATAGTATATTACACTAGCATGAATTCTATCTATATATTCCACATCAACATTAACTTATACTAATCATTCATAATTTTTAGCATGTATATTCTACAAATAGAAAGTAAAGAAACCACCCACCTCTAATGAAGATTGAAATCAATAAGAAAGTTGGAACAACTCCTACCTCCTAGCAAGTCCTTCTTCTCCAAGCAAGAACTCCTCCAAGCAATAACACTCTACTCTCTTTCTTTTTCTTTCTCTTATTTAATTTATTTTTTGGTGTGTGAAATGAGAAGAGAATGGGTGCTATTTATAGGACAAGTTTAGGGATCAAAGTGCAAAATTATCCACCTAATAAATTGCTCAATTTAACTCTCCATCTCTTCACTTTATTTACTCCCAAAACTCCCAACCTTTCACTACTCCACCTCTTCAAAACTCAACTCTCATCTCTTCCTTTTCTAAACTCCCCAACCGGCCCACTTTACCACTTGTCCACGTCACCAATTGAACAGACAGCAGCATATATATGCTTTGCTGTTTGTTTCATTTCAACGTGGGCCCCCATGGAAAACCCCTTCACCATAGTTTGACAAAGTCAAAACCTTTACACAATCAGCCCAAGTCTTCAACGTGGGCCTCCTCCCATCCTAATTCATTTTCAACATATTAAACTATATATTTGTTACCAAAACAGCCAACATACACTATTATATATACTATATATACTATTATATGTTATTTAGAAATTACGGGGTGTTACACACACTTCGAAATTCATTTTGAAAACAAGTACGCTCACATATGCGTACCGAAATACGTGCGTCGCACGTAAAACATCAAAAATGTGAAATTAACTTTATCGATGGAAAATTATTAAAATATAATCGAAAACAACATAAGAAACATATTTATTAATTTATATATTCCACGACGTAATCACTACGTATGTAGAAAAACGTGCATTACACGTAGAAAATAATTTTAATCAAAATACGAAAAATGAATTTCTATTTTATAAAAATAGACTTGAATACCTAAAATAAATAATTTAAATGCACAGAAAATACGTAGCGGTAGAAATACTTAATCGATACGTGCATTAAAATACGTAAAAAGCACGTAAAAATGCAAAGATTGAAATTTAATATTTTAGTTGATTTAAATAGGATAAAATATACGAAAAATGCATAAATAGTCAGAAATCACAATACGTAATGAAAACACATTATAAATGTTACCAGTAACGGTACAAAATACACGTGCGTAACACATGAGGGCAAAATTGTCGTTTACAATTTTACGGGGTGTTACATTCTTGCTTCGTTATCTCACATGTCTTGTGCTGTTTCTTTCTTTCTGATACCATTTACTTTCTTCCATGCATTCCATTGTCTTCATTCATTGAATTTTTATTCAACATCATTCTAGATCACTCCATTTCGATCCATATACCTTCTTGTTCTGGTTCTATTCTAGTGTTGCCACAGTTTTGTTTCTCTCCATTTAATTCATATTCCGGTGTTACCACCACTTTGTCTATCTTCCTCCAATACCCCATTGCTGCACCCATCGAACCCATCTCCGACTGCACCACCCTCCAACCACCACAGCCCTACATCCCGTTGTAGCACCCCCAGCGCCATTGTCTCCGCCACTGAACCACCCTACACTGCTGCCGCTCCCGCCATCTCCACTGGTCGAACCCACCACCTCATCTCTGACTTGCCATTACCACTGCTCACGTGACCCCCGTTCCCACCGTAGACAACCCTCACATTGCTGTTGTCACCCCTACTATTGTTGGTGTTGGCGCTCTCTCGCTGCTCGTTGAAGCTGCCTCTTGCTGTGGTTGCTAGCGCTATCATCGTAATCCACGTCGTATAAGGCAAGTAACCCTTGTACATCTCCGTTATTCCGTACAAACATATTGTTTGATCTCCCGCAATTAGTAATTAGATCATCGCATTTGAAACCCGTTATTCTTGTAGTATGCATGTTTCGTGATGTTCCCATATCCAGATTAGTCTTTATATTGAATCGAATCAATTCTTTTGCCTCCATGATTTGATGCCATCAAAAGATCGTAGTTTTTTGAAACTATATGTTTGCAAGTAAGAACCGTTACAATTTAAATTGGCAAGTTATTGTCTTGCTGTTGCTATAACTTGTAGCTATATTTTGACCTTGCTACTAATCAAATTAATTAGAGCTTTGTACATGAGATACGTAGACCTGTGAATCTAGTTTCTGGAACATTTGTCGAATTCAAATTCTGAGTTGTAGATAATGAGTTATCATGCTTTTCGTATTGTTAGGTCTACACATTTCGGATTGTTACTTATAGCACATCAGCATGTTTCACAAATTAAAATGTCATGTTAATAGGTGAATTAGGACTTGATATGTAGCGCCCCGAATTTCTAGATTAATAACATAGAAAATACGTGGCACATTCCCAGTGATCTACTTCAATACAATATTAAACATAACCAGCACCACTAAAATTTTCAACATTTAATACACCAAATCTTTTACAAGTCACAGCGGAATTCAAAACAAACTCAACTCAATATTTTTTTCATTTACAACACAAATTTATCTCAAAACTGTTAATACAAATCTACACAAATCTCTTATGAGTCAATTATATCTCAAAACCACTCAAGCATCCCATCTCCAACTCTAAGCAACTACCTGCAACATATGAGGCTAGAGATGATCCCTAACCCCCAAAACTAACGGGGTTAGCCATAAATGGTGTGAGAAATATAAAAATAAACAAACAACATAAAAGATTCATACCTCATAAATTCTTAAACCACAAGTACTAAATGATTATGGAAAGTACAAAATGACAGGTAACATAAAACATCAAGTGATACTACGCTAAGTGTCATGTGTAGAAAAACAGGGAAACCAAATGCATAAAACCAAGTCAAGAAACAATTACTCTAGATGCAGACTCTCTAATGCGTACTTGTCGAAGTCTATGCATCCCATTCTACATAGGTTCGGTGCAAGCCCTTAACGTCTTCACTTCGTAGGGTTCAATCCCCGCGTTATGAACTAATCTTAACACGATGACTACTACGAGATAAAAATAAACCATGGATAGTATCTCATGCCCGATAATTCCGGAGATAGATCCCACACCCAAGATATTTTACTTGAATAATTCCGGAGATCATCCCACACCGAAACATTGACACATCACCACACGAATACCACATGTGCTTCACCTCGACTCCGATAATTCCGGAGATCAATCCCACACCACAAGTAGTTACCGTGATAATTCCGGAGATTGTCCCACACCACAAGACTGTGATAATTCCGGAGACATATCCCACACCACTAATAATCTACTGTGATAATTCCGGAGATTAAATCCCACACCGAAAGCCATACTGAGGTTCTTGACTCATGTTCCCGTTCATCATATCACCACTAGTGCCTGTCCTTATCATTTTGGGTTATTTAATTGCTTAACGAATCTCCTAGAGTGGTATACCCTACCGGCTTAAATTCAATACTAAATAACTGAAATGCCTCACTGGGCCTCAACGAACAACTCAACACCGGTATACTAGGGTCACACACCTCTAGAGACTCAAACTTAAAAGTCTAAACTAAAGTTCCACTAAGCAAAGTGGCTCAACTGAAAGTCTTAAATCAATTAGCTTAACTGAAGACAAAGTATAAGCTGAATCATCTGAAAACCAATCATTCGAAAGAACACTAAAGTTTACAAAGATCCTTCAGTACCAGTCGACTTATACTTGAGTAAGTTGACTGTCCAGAGGACAATTATCCAAGGTTTACAAAATAAACTAAGTCATATAACGGTCGAATTAAGGAAAGGGTCAGTCGACTTACCCGAGGTAAATCCCAATAATTTCTCAAAATATATTCTAAGTATATAAGTCGACTTAAAGGAGTCATAGGTCGACTGTCCAGAAAGGACTAATAATTTTACAAAAATAAATTTCTCAGTGGACCAGTCGACTGCCTATGAGCTAGGTCGACTGTCCAGAACGACTATTTCAAAAATTCTAAAATACAGTGTCAGGCTCGTACTAGTCGACTGCACAGTAGGCCAGTCGACTGTCAGCCTACAGATTTCAAAATTAGGTCTAATTACAAAAATCAAAATCTGAAGCTTTCTAGTGATCCATGCTTATGAAAATAGTTCGTATTCAGGAAAATAATAAATCTCAACGAATCTTCATCAGGTATATGTATATATATCACTCAAAACATCAATATGTCAAAATTTAGGTTCTCATATTCTAAATCACAAATCCTTTCATTAGGGTTTTACAAGATCTCAGTTTCTTTCACAAAACTAAATAGAAATCTGATTCATAAACTAATGCCCAGATGTTCATACTCAATCTCAACATGTTTTTAGCAACATAATTTCAATAATAAAGATCTACTAATTCGTTCACAATTATTCACATGATTCATACTACAAAACAAGATCTATGTTGTCCACAACATCAAATCAACACATCAATGATACTTGCACACATAGATCAACAACATGACGAACTATAATATTCACAAAGTCGAACAAACAAACAAGATCACTCACATGAATCAAACAACAAAACAATTTCTGTATCTCTCACCTTAGATTTTGAGAATAGTCCACGAAAAGAATCCTCCTTTTGCTAGATCCAAAGACTCCTTCTCCACCAAAAATAGATCTCCAAAAATTCTGTATTTTCTCAACAGTGACGGCTGGGGAAAATCTCATAAATATGCCAGATTGATAATTAGGGTTTTACCCGCAATTTTGCAAAATAATCCTTTCTAAGATAAAACTTACATATATAGATCATTCTTTGGAAATTCCATCAAAACTCATTTAAATTTGGATTTATAAGAAAATATACATTCTAAATCTTAATCAATACTGTTCAAAACATCCAGAAATCACATTTTGCACTTTAACCCTTAAAAATGTCAATTTTGCAAAAAGATCCTTCTTTTCTCAAAAATTGCAAATAGTTCCAATTAATTTCTGAAAAATCTGGAAAAATACTAATTAAATCTCAAATATTAAATAATGATTTTTCATGAAGAAAACTAAATTTTCCAACTTCTCAAAAGTATTTGCACGTGTTTTGCACGTGTACAAAAGATAACTTTTTCTGAAAATATTCATTAAATCTCCAAAAATTCAATTTAAATTCATTTTCAAATATATAAAAATAATATTTGAAAATGCGGGGTTCTACATGATATTTATCAACATACTACTAGACTTGGTTTGGAGTCGAAATAAATTTTTTATAGGATTTTTGAATAGATTTTTAGACCCGTTATATATACGTAGACTTGACTCTAGAATCCTGTTAGTACACTAGACTAGTAGAGAACCCAAGTTTCGACCCAGTAGAAGTTATAATAACTTAGAGTAATTTAGATAGAAGTCCTAGCCCTCTGTGTTAGGAATCCATAAAACTTGACGGATTTGTAATCCGACTTACTGATCACAAGTTATTCTAAATTCACCACTGTACTTTTATAACTCTAGATTTACTGCTGATTTATGCGTCGTCATGTTTTAATAATTCATTCAGTAGATTAACTTAAGAATTTGAACCTAGAAATTGTAGAATTTTTTATGAATAGTCTCAGGAGTTAAATCATGATTTTTGTGAGAATTTTAGTAAATTTTGTAGTCAAATTTCACATAGGATAATCTCATGCTGAGTTGCTGCCTGTGTAGTAAACCCAATAAGAACTAGCCGGTAGACTATACTGATGTATTCTGAATGTATCATATAAATATTCGTTGGAACCAGCAGAGAGTCTAGTTTCTAGAACTTCTGACGAAACCTGATCTGCTTTCCTGCAGGATAGGGAAAGTTAGGTTTTGTACAACAACATCTTGCTGCCCAGAATTATGCCTTCGTGTTTTAAATACAAATGTGTTTGTTCTTTGCATTTTATGAACTGAATTATATTACCTACATTGCATAGCCCTTGATACCTCCTTAATCATGTCCTGATACATGTTCTCACTATCGCAGGATATAGCATATATGCCACACAAATTTTCATATAATTAGGTCATAGAAGAATACTTGTTATGTAAATTCCAAAATTATGAATCTTACTCCTAGGTTATAAGTTGATTGTAGAAAACATCCCACGGTACTGTATCAGAATTCACTTAGGGGTGTTTTGGTTACATAGTTTGGAGGATTCCCAGAAATGAGAGGATTCGGATTCCTGGGAATGTGAGGGTGGGAATGAAGATTCCCGAGAATATTGCATTACTGCGTTTAATATAATATATTGCATTCCCGGGAATTCTTTATTATTGTATTTTTTATTCTAGTTTTTTGGGTTATTTTATTGTTTGTTATGAAAATCTCATGGGAATCCTCAAATCCCATGGTTTTAGGAAACAATGGAAATCCTTCATAACAAAGAATTTTGATTTCCTTGGGAATCCATCATTCTTTCCAAAACTATGTTTGTCACATACCAAACAGGGTAATCTATGGAAAAATTCGGGATTCCCTTGCACATTTCCATGTACCAAACGTTCCAGAAAATGAGGAACTTATACATGTGAATCATCAATAGTAACAAATATACTGAATGGTAATGGTAAAAATCGAAGCAAATCAGGGTCGTATGATTCCAACACAGATCTCAAAGCTTCTACAGGCAGATTAACAGTAATGGGGCCCTTTAACAGGTTTGGGCCTTCTTCAGGCTTATTAACATGACATGGGCTACTTTCAAGCCCATTAAAAGTGACTAGGCCCATTAGGAGAGACACCCAGCCCATGAGAGTTATAAGTCAAATCTCTTATCCCCAATGAGAGAGTAACTGATTCTATTTCTTAAAATAGTGAGAATCAGATAGGAGATAATGGATTCATATCAATCTCCTAACAGTTTCTCAGGTCTATAAATACCCTCCCCCTCCATCAGTCAGAAGGTAAGCAATAAATCTGCAATTTCTCTCTCAAACTCTTTTTATCTCTTTGCTTTCGACTTGAGCATCGGAGGGTCTATCACCGGGCCCATCTCCGGTGTTTCAGACTTTTGCTGGTCCATCGACCTCATCAGCAACCATTAGATTCAGATCAAGGCGCTCTTTCAATGATTCAAATCCAATCTCAGGAACTCTAACAATTTTTTTACGGCAGTGATCAAAGGTTAGATCTTTAGTAGTTTCCTTCAAAACATAAACTCACTATCTGTTTGCACCCACACCAAAACAAGCAGCAACAGATTGTTGTCATCTATGGAAAACTACATAGATTTACATCAAAGACCAGACTTACCGTCATGCCACCGAAGTTAAGAGGGAAAGCAATGGCCTCAAGCCGTCTAGCCAACCATCTTTGTCAACAAGCTCCTCCCGTGGAGGACCCTATTCCTCATCATCAGCCAGATCTGCCCTAACAGCTTAATCAAGCTCCGATCAATGAATATATAACATTTCCTTCTGCTTGCTTCAGGCTGTAGTGTGCTGTCTCTTTACGTCTGAGAGAATAAATTTCCTTCCAAGTGGCTGTGAAGAGATCAGAGAAACAGATAAAGTATACCAATATATAATCAATATTTATACATTTAGTTTGGAATATGTTTGTTTTGTGCCTAATGGAAATTGTTTCTTTCTGGGTAGTTGTTGCTTCTAGCACACTTGTATGGAAAAGAGGAAACCCCATGTTTTGCTCCCTAATGAACCACAAGAAGATTTGAAAACAAGGATTGACAAAATTTTGAAGCGTCCTTCCAGATCAAGAGGAAACCCCAAGTTAGAAGTACTTTTGAAAACATTCGTTGTGTTTCTTAGAGTTTGACAACTCATATTTTCTTCTAGAATGTAATGTTGGTATTTTGGCACTTCGAAACAAACATATAATTTTGTAATGAGAATTTTCTATACTCTATACTTGTAGCAACCCGAATTTTCAATATAATATCTCAGAAATATGTGGCACAATTTCCGGCATCTACCGCACTGAAATAGTAAATATAGCCAAACACAGAAATTTTTTCAACTTTTATTACATCAATTCTGTACATAGCACAGCGGAAATTAAACACCTTGAATTATAATTTCTTTCTGTTACGACACATTCTTTTACAAATTGCATACGCCACATTATCATTCTACCACATGCATCCAAATCCCAAGCTATAGGTAGCTACCTGTAAAACATGAGGCTAGAGATAACCCTAACCCCCAAAACTACAGAGGTCGGCCATAACGGTGTGAGTGACATCAAAAGAAATACAATATAAATGAAACATAAAGAATAAATTCATAATCAACACATTCCCACAATAGTAATATATGGATAATGAAATAATAATAAATAAAGCATGAAAACATCAAGTGAAACTAGGCTAAGTGTTAAGTGTAGAAAGACAGAAAACAAACATGCATAAAACCAAGTCAAGAAAATACAAATGCAGTATGATGACTCTCTAATGCATACTTGTCGGTGTCAGCCCCGCTTCCCAAAAAGGAGATACGTGACTAAGTCCAGTGAATAATTTTCATCATCCATAAGCTGTCAGGATCTTTACAACATTTTACAGGAATAATTAGAGTAGGAAGCAAGAGAAGTTAACCACGCATGCATAAACAAATCAATATACCAACATAATTTACTTGAAACAAGCTTAATAAATTTCAAATAAACCAGATCTAAACAAGTCAATAATCCTGGGTCACATTGTCCAATACAAAATACTCCAAGTAATGGATACAATTATTCAAATAAGCAACAGTAAATAATAATAGTAAAAACTCCAGCATCTAAAATCTCAGATCACCTACTCCATCGAGTAGCTGATCTCCATGATCTGTAATTTAGCAAATTGCAGGAAGAGGAAAAGAAAACAAAACGCCTGTCAATACAAGTTACGGGCTGCTTGTAGTGCAGGAAAAAGTACAAGAAAAGATAAACAAATATAGAATAACAGCGAAAACAAACATAGCATGGAATAGATATGACAGAGCAATACAGAATGTCTAACATGAATCAGAATTCATAATTAAGTAACATGGTGTGCTAATAGGTACAGGTGATATGTAACAGATGTCAAGTGTCATGCAAACAGATATACAGATAACAGATGTCAGATAACAGATATAGGTAAACAGGTAACAAAAATGTCATATTATTACAGGTCTTGTGTTTTAGTTCTATCTAGGTAGCACTTCATGCGTCCCAACTTTTACCACATAGTTGCTACATTCAAACAAATTACGCTTAGACTTCGTAGTGGACTGTATAGGGATGGCGAACGGGTCGTACGGGCCGGGCCGGGCCCAACCCGTACGGGTTGGCACGAATACTTAGCCGGTCCAGGCCTGGTTGCACCCTTATACGGGCTGGGCCGGGCCGGGCTAAGTTTTCGTTTGGGTGGCCCGCCCAACCCGTGAACCCTTTAGGGTTCAACCCGGGTTGGGCCGGGTCGATCCGCGGGTTGGCCCGTTTAATAAATTTTTTTTTTTTGTGTGTTTTTTTTGGTAGCTTAAATTAAAATAATAATAATAATAATTTTACAAATGATGTATACAAACAACCATATCTTTGTTTGATGAATACTACAATTCTTCAAAAATTATAATACTAAGTAAGTAATAATACTAATAAGTAATAATAATACAATTCTTCAAATATCCCCAAATGATGTTTAATTATAATACTAAGTAAGTAATTCAGTAATAATACTAATAAGTAATAATACTACAATTCTTCAAATATCCCCAAATGATGTTTAATTATAATACTAAGTAAGTAATAATACTAATAAACAATAAAAATCGTAATAATAATAATAAGATTGAAAGAGTGAAATTGACAACAAATTTTGAAATATTATTCATATGAATTTAAGTTATACAATTTGAACAATTTATAACGAAATGAAGAATTCAATTCACAAATAAGTTTTATACAATAACATATTTCTTATATACAATTTTAATTGAGTACAAGTTTTCTAATTTGACATAACAAGCAAAGCTATTGTTGTTGTTGTTGTTGTTGTTGTTGTTGTTGTTGTTGTTCGAGCGAGTTGCTCCCACTTGTAGAACTTGATAGTGCTTTCCCTTGCGTCCTATCTTCAGCCTTCAGTCAGTCTTCTGTGCAAACGAGCATCTCTAATGCCTCGGGCTTCAACCGATTCCTGTAATCAGATAGAACCCTGCCACTTGTAGAAAATGCACTCTCAGAAGCAACTGTAGAGACAGGAGGAGTTAGTAAATCTTTAGCCATAATTGACAGAATACTAAAAGTGTGTTCATGTTCTTTCCACCATTGTAAAATATCTAGTGGAGAAAGAGTAGGCTCAGTATCCTGTTGGTTATACCAATTTAATTCATTTGGTTGATTAGTCCCAGGTTTTTTAGATTGAATTTGTTCAAGTAAACTAAATGTTCTATCACCAATTCTACTTTTACCCTTACCTTTAGAACTACCAGAAGAAGAACTAACTACAGAAGTTGTACTACTAGAAGCAAAACGTTTATCATAATAATCATACAAGTTATTTAACGTAGATTCAAACTGAACTAAAAAATTAGCGCAATCAGTTGTTAATTCTACATTATTCTCTAAATATCCAAAAAATATTTCTATCAAATTCTTCGTACCTTCTAATTTGATACGAGGATCCATAACAGTAGCAACACAAATCAACATAGGAGGAGGAAAATAATACTTCAAAATTTTTTGAAATGAAGGTATTACAATGTCACTAATATAGGGATCATTTAACATTTCGTTAAATATTTGCATCATGCTAACTAATTCAATAAAAATGCTACTAGAAGTAGATTTATATGTTTTTGAAAACTTAAAAGTTGCGGTTTTAAAAGGTTCTAAAAATTTCAACAAAGATTCGGCAAAAAACCAATCGTTGGGAGTCATTTCAAAATTGTGCATATTTTTTGCGATACAAAAATCATTTACAACTGCTTTATAATCGGTGACAACATTTAGTAAATCAAAAGTAGATTCCATCAGTGTCTAACATCCTTTGGAAATTTTCTAAAAGGAACATTTCTAACCCTACACCAAGCTTTCCATTCTTGTAAAATGCTTGGACTTAATACAATGAAATATACACAATTTCTAATTTTATGTATATATGGATCAGCTATTCTTAATGCATCTTGAACAAATAAATTTATAATATGACATGCACATCTAATATGAAAAATATTGTCAGATGGAGGGTTTAATACAGATTTTAAAATAGTAATTGCTACATTGTTGTTAGATGCATTATCAAAACTAATAGCCATAATCTTATCGCGAATATGAAAAACATCACAAATTTCTATAATACGGTTTGCTATTTCAGTGCCATTATGGGGATACGGCAACGACGCAAGTGATATGATTCTTTTTTGAAGAATCCAATCATTGTCGATCCAATGACAGGTTATTCCCATCGTTGGAATATTGTTGACACCCGTCCAACAATCCGAAGTTAAACTAACCCTACAAGTTAAACTCCATAAAATTGCAATCAAAGCGTCCTTCATTTCCATGTACACTTTAAAACAATCCGATTTGCAAGTATTTCTCGGAATTCTTTTAAAATGAGGGTTTAAGGCCGTTTGATTAAAATTTTCCAAGTTCCTACTCTCGGGATAGGAAAATGGCAACTCTTCCTTAATGACTAATCGGGCCATTTCCCGACGAACAAGTTCGGGATCATAAGGGTGGCTATCTACTTGACCGGTCCTAGGGTTGATTTTTTGTTGGCCTTGTATTTGATCAAGAAGTTCTTTATGATTATGTTGTATGTGCCTACTAATTGTACTGGTGCCGTCACCCCTCTTGAATTTGTATGTTTTACTACATGTTTTACACACTTTCAAACCTATACCCGGAGTATGTTCGTCCGGGATATAATCATAAAACTTATGCCAATCGCTAGTTTCTCCTCTGCTTTTCCTACTACTACGGGGTTGTGTAGTTTCGGTTTGTTGTTGTTGTTGTTGTTCTTCTAATTGTATGTCACCTACAACATCGTCGTGTGTACCCCATTGTTCCATAGTAGGATCAATGTAATCTTGGGCGGGCTCACTAGTTGGGACAATTGGTGGCCTACGTGAAGAGGAGGAGGAATCTTGTCCGCTACGACCGCTACCGCGTGATCTAGACATAATGTAGTAATGTGGTATGTAAAAAAAATATACAATATAGGAACGGTGAATTATACAAAAAAAATCTAAAAAACAAGAGGGTTGAGATAGAGAAGTTCAAAAAAACGAACAATAATTTTAACTACAACGCAAAAAAAAATTAACGAGAGAGATAGAGATATTTTGATACCGTTCACCGTGGAATACGCGTATGTAAAAAACCGTTAAAATAAGAATAGAATAGAAAAGATGGAGGAGCGCTTTGCCGATTCCGCAATTGAAGAGTTGAGAAGAGGTTGAAGTAGATTTGACGAGGGTTGAAGAGAGTTGAAGACGTTGAATTTTGTTTTCGATATGACCGAAATTTGATCGTGTATATGCCTCCTTGTACACTTGTTTGATGAATACTACAATTGTTCAAAAATTCTTTACAAATGATGTATAATAGTAGAGAGAGTAAGAGAGTGAGGTGTGATTTTTTATGAGATTTTTGGGAGATATTTATAGGCTAAATAAGTGGAAAAAAACAAAAAAATATATATATATAAAACCAAACGGCTCAAAGAGCCGTTTACAACGGCTCTGTCCCAGACAGAGCGCAGTGCTGCCAACGGTGTGATTTTCGACCGTTCGACCCGCGGGTCAACGGTCGATCCGTCATGGGTCGAACGGGTCGAAACCCCCGGGTTGGCGGGTCAAATTCACGGGTTGGGCCGGGTTCGTGGGCCGGGTTTCGCGAATTCGATTCGCGAAAATTGAGACCCGGGTCGACCCGGTACTGTTCACCGGGTTCGACCCGAACCCGCGAAGCAATTTAACGGGCCGGGTTGGTAGGCCGGGTCGCCGGTGGGTCGCCGGTTGACCCGGCCCAGTTGCCATCCCTAGGACTGTATAGGGCCGTGTGCTCAGGTATCAAACAGACAGATAATAGATATAGATACAGACAGACAGATAGAACATACAGGTTCTCTTCTGAGTACACTTTCCTATAGGGAAGTGTGCAATCAGGTAATCAGATAACAGAATCGTGTATCATATAGTCATGAATACATAACTAGTAACAGATAATCATGTGGGAAACATAGGCCCCCTTCCAAGTACACATTTCTATATTATCCACTACTAGATCTTTCCCTTAACTCCGGCTTGATTATTTGTTATTATCAAACAGGCATGTACTGACCTTAATAGGGTCTAAAATACTGATTATTTGTTATTATCAAACAGAATTCTCTATAATTCATATTCATAAATAATTTTCATATACTGACCTTAATAAGGCCTAAAATACTGATAAAAAACAGGGTGACAACAAAAATAGAAATATTCTTCATGCATAAAATCAACTAGATCATATGAAACACATCCAAATCATAACAAAGGGTGGAGTATGGAGTACTAGATGTCCAAGCAACATGGTATAGGGTGTTTAATAGATCAACAACAGGATATACTACTAATATCACACAAGCATGTAAGATTCACACATCATATTGTAGTTCGCAACCAACAGACATATATGCAATAGGGATTAACTAGATCTAAGTTAAGTTTCATGTCGTGTGTGTAACTAGAGATGACTACGGACAAATAAACACATAGGTACAAGATATAATAGGGATTTTTCACAAAAATTGTCTCTAAAATGCAACTACACTACATGCGGTATTTAGTACTTGTATATGCAAAAGAAATTTTTAAAAGTTACGTGCCTTATAGATGCCGACGTAAACGATGAAGCAAGAACAAGAATAACGGGAACGGATTTTCGAGCGACGAACTCGACGAACGAACGAACGAACTACGATCACAACCCAAGATCACACACCCACACACAAGAGGAAGAGGGAGAAAGAGAGAGGCCGGGTGCACATGGGGACAACAAATGGAGGGGCTGATGCTGTCCAATCTGCCTGCGTCGGAGGGAGAGAGGGCAAGACTAGGGAGGTCACGACACAGGGAGGGTCGCGACACAGGGAGGGTCGTGCTGTGGTTCAGCACGACTGCTGGCAGTGTGACAGGAAGCAGGGGAGACGTGCGGTGCTGCGGGGTCGGCACTGGTGTCGACGTCGAGGTGAGGTGGGGGTCACGACAGGGAGAAGCGCAGATGGTTGAGGATCAGAAAAGGGTAGGAAGGTCGGGGGCACAGGGGGTAGGGTTTAAGGGTCGTGGCTAGGGTTTTTAGAATAGGTTAGATGAACAGGTGAGGGGGGGTATATATATGATAGGGATAGAATAGATATTATGGTTAGGTGTATATGGGCTAACGGGTTAGATATTGGGTATTGGGTATTAAATGGGGATTTGAATAGAGTTATTGAGTTTGCTAAAAGTGACCCAAATATTATAAAATTGGAACAAAAAGACTAAATAAAACAGGACATGAACAATTATAGAATGGAGCTCAAAATAATAGCTCGATCAACAGAGATGAAATAATAGACTGACAATAGAATCAGGAACTCAAATAAGAATCAAATAAATGAATACATTGAAAAAGGAGATCCAATACAAGATCCAAAACGAGATATAATATGAATAAATACACAAAAAGAAAAATAAATCCAAAAATACAGAAAGTGGAGAACATGTGTTACAAATCCTACCCACCTAACAAGAAGAATTTCGTCCTCGAAATTGAAACAATAAGTACATAGGGTAACCCCAAAGAGAAAAGAAAGAACTAAACAAAAACTACTCAAACAGATGAGGAAACTTCAGCTGAATCTCCTCCTCCAACTCCCAAGTCGACTCACCCGGTGAGTGAGGATTTCGAGAAACACGAACCAGCTTGATGACCTTGTTCTTAAGTACTTTCTCTCGCCGATCCAAAATAGCAACTGGCGGAATCTTAGAAGTTAAATCAGGCCGTACAGTCAACTCAGAATAGTCGATCACGTGGCTCTCATTGCGGATATATCTCCTGAGTTATGAGACATGGAAAACATGGTGCACTCCTGATAAAGCTGGAGGTAATGCAAGATTATAGGCCACCTTGCCTACTCGTTCCACAATATCAAACGGTCCAATAAACCTAGGGCTGAGCTTGTCCCCACCACCAAACCGAATGACACCTCGCCAAGGCGATACCTTTAGGAAAACATGGTCACCAACCTCACACTCCAAAGCTCTCCGAAGAATATCAGCCCATCGCCTCTACCTCTCCTGAGCTGCTTGTAAGTGCTTCCTGATTTGAGTCACCGCATCGACTGTCCTGGTGATCAACTCCGGACCCAACAACTTCCACTCACCAATGTCATCCCAGCACACTGGTGATCTGTACTTCCGCCCATAAAGTGCCTCAAACGATGAAGCTTTAAGACTGGCCTGAAAGCTGTTATTGTACGAGATGCAAATGGTTCTCCAATGATCCACCGAACTGCAGCATACAGGACCTCAACATGTCCTCTAGAGTCTGGATGGTCCTCTCTGATTGTCCATCTGTCTGGGAATGAAAAACTGTACTGTACTTCAATTTACTCCCCAAACTACTCTGAAGATTCTCCCAGAACTGAGATCTGAATCTCGTATCCTTGTCGGATACAATAATGACTGGAAACCCATGAAGTTTGACTCTCTTGCATGTACTTCTCAGCTTGGCTCTCAGTAGACTGTCCGACTCGGAAGGGAATGAAGTGAGCACTCTTTGTCAATCGGTCGACAATCACCCAAATGGCATTGTAACCCTTAGGACTCCTCGGCAATGCAGTTACAAAATCCATAGTGATGTGTTCCTACTTTCACTCTGGAATAGGAAGCGATTGAAGAAGTCTGGTGGTTCTCTGATGCTCTGCCTTCACCTGCTGGCAAATTGAACACTTAGATACAAACCGAGCCACAACCCTCTTCATACCGCCACCAGAAATGAAGCTTCAAGTCTCGGTACATCTTAGTACCTCTAGGATGAATAGCATACAATGACTGGTGGGCTTCCTCAAGCAACCTCTGACGAACTTCACCCTTCGGGACACACAACCTGGACCCAAAACGAAGCGATCCATCAGCATGAATAACCATATCCGTTCGGGAACCAGCCTCTACTTCTGCTCTGAAACCCTGCAACTGCTCATCACTAGTATGCGCCTCTTTGATATGATCAACAAGAGACGACTGAAGCTAGAGCACCAAACAACTTCGATCAGAACTCGACAACAACACATCCAACTCCAACATCCACATCTGCTCAACCAAATCACTCTGCTAAGTCAAGAACATAGCTGTCGGTCTTCTGCTCAAAGCATCTGGCACCAAGTTCACTCTACCAGGATAGTATTGCAAACTGATATCATAATCGGCCATAAGTTCCAACCAATGCCTCTGCCTCATGTTCAATTCCTTCTGGGTGAAAACGTACTTGAGACTTTTGTGGTCTATAAAGATCTCCACACGGTCCCCAAGTAAATAATGTCTCTACAGCTTCAAAGAAAAAATCACTGTCGCTAACTCCAAGTCATGAGTCGGATAGTTCTTCTCATGCAGCTGTCTCGATGCATAAGCAACGACTCGACCCTTCTGTATCAGAACTGCTCTAAGATTCTTACCTGAAGCATCACAGTGAACTACAAATCTGCCTGAACCATCTGGAATAGTCAACACTGGCACTGACGTCAACCTGCTCTTCAACTCAGCAAAAGCCTCATTGTAAGTCTCAGACCAACAGAACTTCTGATCCTTCCCTATCAGCTTAGTCAATGGTTCTGCTATTTTCGAAAAATCTTGGACGAATTTTTGATAATAGCCAGCTAGACCAAGAAAACTCCTCACCTCTGAAACTAACTTGGGACCTAGACAATCCTTCATAACTTCAAACTTGGACGGATCCACTGAGATACCATCGCCCGAGATAATGTGCCCCAAGAAAGTAACTCTGTCGAGCCAAAACTCACACTTGCTGAGTTTTCTATAGAGCTGATTCTCTCTCAAGGTCTGCAGAACTAACCTAAGATGCTCAGCATGATCCTGCCAGTTTTGAGAATATACCAAAATGTCATCAATGAAGAACACCACAAATCTATCCAGAAACTGGGAAAAGACCCTATTCATAAGACTCATGAATACATCATGCATGTTCGTGACCCCGAAAGGCATCAGAAGATACTCATAGTGCCGATATCTGGTCCTGAATGCGGTCTTCTGTACATCAGTTGCCTTCACATTGACCTGATGATACCCAGAACGAAGATCCAACTTTTAGAAAATAGCTGCTCCGCTCAACTGATCAAATAAGTTATCGATCTTGGGCAATGGATACCGGTTCTTTACAGTGACACTGTTCAGTTCCCAATAATCGACGCACAGTCGATGACTTCCATCCTTCTTGTTGACAAAAATGAATGGAGCAACCCAAGGCAAAATACTGGGTCTGATGAACCCCAAATCAAGCAACTCCTGAATCTTCACCTTAAGCTCTGCTAACTCAACTGCTGCCATCCTGTAGGGACCTTTCGGTATCGGTGCCATACCAGGATGAACTTCAATACCGAACTCCACATCCTTATCAGGGAGTAAGCCAGGCAACTCCTCTAGAAAAATATTCAGGAATTTCTGCACTACTAGAGGCGCAACCTCATAGCCTGAATGCAATTCCATTACATAAACTTCCTGATCAACTGTAGTCTCAGCTCGACCATGGAGAATCTCCCCAGCATGGAACTCAAACTCTACACGACCTGGGAATCAGAATATAACTTTCTTGGCACGACAATCAATAATGGCATGGGACTCACCCAACCAATCCATACCGAGAATAACGTCGAATCCTGAATTCCCAATTACAATCAGGTCGGCCTTGAAATCTGTGCTACCAATAACCATGGGACTCTTCCTGCACTCCCGGGAACAAACGAAAACACCTCCACCTGTCATAATGTTCCAAGACTTTGACATGATGCTGCATTCCAATTTATGGCGAGCCACAAAGCGGGAAGAGACGAAGGAATAGGTTGCCTAGGAATCAAAATGAATATGAGCAGGGAAAGAGCCAACAAGGACAATGCCTAAGATAGAATCAAAAGCAAGAGGAAAAGAATTGATGATCAAGGGTAAGGAAAACACAATGCAGAAAGATAATATTAAAGAATAATGCAAAACAAATGAAAGAAGCAAAAGAGAAACAACAAAACAACAAATACAACATACCTGCAACAACACCTTCTACTGACTCAGCATCTACACCAGTCAGGTTGAAAGGCTGACCTCTCATGGGGGCAGTGGTCCTCTGACCAAAAATCTGGCGCTAAGGAGGAAGCAGTGGCCTGACTGGCCCACGAGCTGGGGTTACCTGCTAAACTGGACCCCTTGCTAGAAGAGCCATCCGCTGCTGTTGCGGGTAATCCCGCACTGAAGGGTCAGTAGCGCCACACCTAAAGCATCGGCGGTTGGCGTGCCAATAGTTTCTGCGATCATGCCCAGCCAACCGGCAGAAGTCACAAAAACTAGCTCCCTGGGAAATAGCAGAAGAGTAGGGAGCTATCCTGACAGGATGGGCGGGAACAGGCCTCCGGATCGGCCCATCGAAATTCCTAGCAACAACAGAGTGTGGAACAGTCCGCTGGGGAGGAAACCTGCCACGAGCCTGATCCTGAGCTCGAGCTGCCTCAAGAGCCTAAGCATAAGTACGTAAGCAAAGGGAGACGAGCTACACCCGAATGTCTCGCTCAAGTCCCAATGTGAATCTACGAGCCCTGTCCTCTTCGTTCGCCACAAGAACGGCTGCGAAGCGGCTAAGTCTAGTAAATTCTGCTACATGCTCATCTACAGACCTGGAGCCCTGTTTCAAGAAAGTCTCATGTAACAACATTGCATGAGTAACAAAATTCCAAAATAGAATACGACCAACCTATTTCAGGACTAGGAACTGTTGCTCCATTTTAACTCGACTGCTGCTAGGGAACAACTTCTCCAGGAAGCTCCTAGTGAATGTGGCCCAAGTGACAGGCCGTTCGAACCTTTTGGACTAGGACCTCCACCAAATGTGGGCCAGATTTACTAGCTGGATGGCTACCACATCCACTCTATCAGCATCGAAAACTCTTGCTGCCAAAAGCAACTGCTCAGTCCAAAGTAACCATTGTTCGGCTTCTAAAGGCATCTCAGTGCCAGAGAATCTGTCAGGATGCAGCCTCATGAAATTTGTGACTGTACCCGGACGAGAAAGGAGAGCTGCCTGCATAGGCACAGGGGGAGGCAGAACCCGGGCAGCTTCCAAAGCAGCCATCACAAGGTCTCTGTGGTTTTGCTGCATATTGATCAACCGTTCCAATACATTGGTAACGGCCTCAAGCCCGGGCTGATCTTCCTGAGGACGAGAAGTAGAATCTCTATGAGCCATGCTCTGCACAAAATCAAAAACAATCAGCATCCAGATCAAAGTTGATTATAATTCATTCATGTATGCATGGTCAGTGTACTGTTGAGCTAATCCTAGATCGAGCCAAGCTTGTCTAATATATCAGTCAAACTAATACATTAGCCAAACCCTGGGCTCTGATACCACTAAAAATCTTGTCACACCCCGCTTCCCAAAAAGGAGAATACGGAATACGGATACGTGACTAAGTCCAGCAAATGATTTTCATCATCCATAAGCTGTCAAGATCTTTACAACATTTCATAGGAATAATCAGAGTAGGTGGCAAGAGAAGTCAACCACGCATGTATAAATGAATCAATATACCCACAGAATTTACTTAAAACAAGCTTAATAAATTTCAAATAAACCAGATCTGAATAAGTCAATAATCCTGGGTCACATTGCCGAATACAAAATACTTCAAGTAATGGATACAATTATTCAAATAAGCAACATGAAATAATAACAGCAAAAACTCAAGCATCTAAAATCTCAGATCACCTACTCTATCGGGCAGCTGATCTCCATGATCTGCAATTTAGCAAATTGCAGGAAAATGAAAAGAAAGAAAAATGCCCGTCAATGCAAGTTATGGTCTGCTTGTAGTGCAGGTACAAGTACAAAAAAAGATAAACAAATATAGAGTAACAGCGGAAACAAACATAGCATGGAATAGATATGACAGAGCAATACAGAATGTTTAACATGAATCAGAAAACAGAATTAAGTAACATGGTGCGCTAATAAGTACATGTGATATTTAACAGATGTCAAGTGTCATGCAAACAGATATACAGATAAAAGATGTCAAATAACATATACAGGTAAACAAGTAACAAATGTCATATTAATACAGGTCTTGTATTTTAGTTCTATCTATGTAGCACTTCATGTATCCCAACTTTTACCACATGGTTACTACATTCAAAAAAATTATGCTTAGACTTCGTAGTGGACTATATAGGGCCGTGCAAGTATCAGTCAGACAGATAATAGATACAGATACAGACAAACAGATAGAACCTACGGGTTCTCTTCTGAGTACACCTTCCTATAGGGAAGTGTCCAGTCAGGTAATCAGATAACAGAATCACGTATCATATAGTCATGAACACATAACTAGTAACAGATAATCATGTGGAAAACACAGGCTCCATTCCAAGTACACATTTCTATATTATCCACTACTAGATCTTTCCCTTATCCCCGACTTGATTATTAGTTATTATTATCAAACAGGCATATATGTGTCACAAAACAGAGCAAGAATAACATACCATAAACATGTAACAGGTTCAGATTGAAAGATAAACACGCACAGATGAAAGACAACTCATAAAAGGGTAGAACAACAAAAATTCTAGTTCAGGACAGCAAGACAGTACTGCACTAAATCTGGAATTCCCGTTGCTACAAATGTGCAAATCTGGATCCGTCAAAAAATGTGGAAAATAGACTCTCGGCCAAATCTAGAAAATATATATAAGTCGTATGAGTATTCACAACAATAGGATTCGAACCAGGATTGTATCTAGAAAATGTGTTCAGCCAGAAATCAGAAGTTTGTATTCATAAACAGGAAAACAGCATCAAAACTTACTAATTAAATCCAAGAAAAATCTCGGGTATTTCCTAGTATGTTTAGTATCAGAAAATAAAGTTTCATAATTTTCCAACATAGATAAAATAGTCAAGTAAAATCAGAAAGCAGCAAGATACAGCAGTTTTGTAAATCTGGAATCATAAACACTGCAGTACTAAAATAGCAATAGATTACAAAATATAAATCGAAATCCAGATCCGTCAAAAGGGTGATAAAATAGATACAGTAGACTACAATTCTTATTCACAAAGTTTTATAGAAAGCAAATAGAATCAGGTCGAAATTATGTTTCTTTACTAAACAGTATGAAAATTCTACAAGTATAGTAGTTGTTTGTAAGTATAGATATTGTATAAATATTATCAATTAAATCCACAAAAATTAGGGGTCAATCCTCTAGTTGTACTCAGCAAAATATTGGATCAAAATATTATCTTTAACATCAGTATAAAAATAAATTATCATTCATAATTCATATAAAACAAAATCTGGAATTTTAAACACATTTGTAGTAAAACAACAATATTTTACAACTCATAAATCGAAACTGAGATATGTTAAAATTATGGAAAGTAGACAGAATTCACTATAATTCATATTCACAAATAATTTTCAGATACTGAACTTAATAGGGTCTAAAATACTAATAAGAAACGGGGTGACAACAAAAATAGAAATATTCTTCATGCATAAAATCAACTAGATCATATGAAATACATCCAAATCATAACAAAGGGTGGAGTATGGAGTACTAGATGTCCAAGCAACATGGTATATGGTATTTAACAGATCAACAACAGGATATACTACTAGTATCACACAAGAATGCAAGATTCATACATCATATTGTAGTTTGCAACCAACATACATATGTGCAACAGGGATTAACTAGATCTAAGTTAAGTTTCATGTCGTGTGTGTAACTAGAGATGACTACGGACAAACCAACACATAGAGACAAGATATAATAGGGGTTTTTCACAAGAATTGTCTCTAAAACGCAACTATACTACAGCAGTATTTAGTACTTGTATATGCAAAAGAAATTTATATAAGTTACTTGCCTTATACATGCCAAAAAAACGACGAAGCAATAACAAGAATAACGGGAACAGATTCCTGGGTGACGAACTCGACGAACGAACGAACGAACTACGGTCACAACCCGAGATCACACAGCCACACACAAGAGGGAGAGGGGGGAGAGAGAGAGGTCGGGTGCACGAGGGGACAATGAATAGAGGGGCTGCTGCTGTGCAGTTTGCCTGCAACGGAGGGAGTGATGGCAGCGCTAAGGAGGTCGCGACACAGAGAGGGTAGTGACACAGGGAGGGTCGCGCTGTGGTTCAGCGCGGCTGCTGGCGGTGCGACAGGAAGTAGGGGAGACAGGCAGTGCTGCGGGGTAGACACTGGTGTCGACGTCAAGGCGAGGTGGGGGTCGCGACAGGGAGAGGTGCACAGGGTTCAGGATCGGGAAAGGGTAGGAAGGTCGGGGGCACAGGGGGTAGCGTTTAAGGGTAGTAGCTACGGTTTTTAGAATAGGGTAATGAAAAGGTGAAGGGGGGGGGGGTATATATATGAAAGGGATAGAATTGATATTATGGTTAGGTGTATATGGGCTAACGGGTTAGATATTGCGTATTGGGTGTTAAATGGGGATTTGAATAGAGTTATTGGGTTTGCTAAAAGAGATCCAAATATAATAAAATGGAAACAAAATGACTAAATAAAATAGGACATGAACAATTATAGAACGGGGCTCAAAATAATAGCTCGACCAACAGAGATGAAATAATAGACTGACAATGGAATCAAGAACTCAAATAAGAATCAAATAAATGGATACATTGAAAAAAAAGATCCAATACAGGTCCAAAAAGAGATACAATATGAATAAATACAAAAAAAAAACATCCGAAAATACAGAAAGTGGAAAACAGGGGTTACAGTCGGATTCTGTGCATTCCATACTACATAGGTCTGGTGCAAGCCCTTATCGTTCTCCACTTTATAGGTTTAAATTCCTCGTTATGCAACTAATCCTACTACGATGATAGAAATAAGATCTAGATTACTTCGTGGATAGGCCTGACAACCCTTGATGCGCAAGCATCATGTAAGCATAGCTCAAAAATCGGAGAACCACCTCCGTGCCGTGTACCCAACGAATAGGCCTGCCGACCCTCGACGTGCCGATACACTGTACATCCTATGAATAGGCCTGCTGACCCTCGACACGTGAATGCACTGTATGTTTCGTGAATAGGCTTGCCGACCCTCGACACCCGAACATACCAACTGTACTCTCGGGACACAACAACACATTGTCCTGGAACGCATCCGTTGGACTAACAACCGGGCATATACTTACGTTTCCTAAGTTCTATCACATCTCCATTAGTACTTGTCCTTAGGTTGATTATTATTAATTAATTAAAATGCAACTTCCCCTTCTCTAGAGTTGGTATACCCTGCTGAACTTAATTCCAACAAAACAATCCCAAGACCCAAACTGGTCAAAATCTACAAAATCCTCGTCTGCCGGTTTACAGAAATCCCACTCAACTTCTTGAGACTCACAAATCGAATATCAACACAAAACCTTTCATTAAAACTCTTAATTCCATCACCAAATCATTTACATCAAGAAAACTACTTTCAAATCAACAAAATCCAAATTCATCCAATATACTTACAAATTTTCACAACTGAAATGAGATATTAAATCCACTAAGTAACTGAGCTTCGTATTTTGAAGTCGTAGAAAAATCACAAAACATCCATATCTTGAAATCCATATGTATATCGCTTCTTAAGGTCATAGAAATACAAGTTTAAACTCTATTATAATTCAAAATATAACTTTATGTAAAATACAGTAATCTGTAGTAGAAACATCATCCAAAACAGTAGATCAATAATCCATAAGTGCAAAGAAATAATCGTTCAAGAAAAACGACAAAAACTCAACAAAACAGCATACACAGTAGCTGTCGGTCGATTGTCAAAACCGTTCAAAATAATGACGGTCACCTAGCATGCTAAAAATCCAAAATCTCACAATTGACAGTCGACCGTCGATCCCAGTGTTGTTCTTGGGCGGTCGAATGGCATGTTCACTTTCAATTTGATACATGGTTTAATCTTTGTAAAATCATAAATTTGTAAAACAAAATTCCTGAGATAATCAAATACAACTTTTCTAACAAACTGGAGTTTATAAATCAAATCAAAATCTCACCAAGTTCATAAAAGAGTGATTTTTCATTAAAACTTCTTCAAAACGTCATAAACTATATATATGTATATATGTCTATATATATGTGTTTAAGCATCAAGAATCAATGCATATGAATGTTATATTGTTCAATTCAATTTCAGTATCATTAGAAATCAAGATCCAAATTGAAAACTTCACAAAACACAAAAAAATCCACTTTGGTTATGTACAATCAGACCCGAAGTCAAATACCCCACTTAAACCTTCAAAACTTGATTCTTTGATCCAAGATACTCCTCTTGAAATTTTTTAAACACACACACAACTACTTACCTCAGTTTGCCCATGATTATATACAATTAGTATACGAGCCTGGCCCGGCTAACGGGCTAGCTTAGTTTGGCCTTAATGTTCCGTAGAGTAAGAAGCACTATTGCGCTGCCTACACAGGCCTAGTGATGCTCTCCGAATAACATATATTAGTCAAGTTTTTCTTCATCAAAATATCAAAATAGAATATACATATGCATACAACGTAAAGAAACCCTCCTTTATTCACTTTTGTGCATTTTAAATCTTACAACCCATTATATATCATCAAATCAGCAAATAAATAGCACACCCATGAGTTATATTAAATTCTTAACATTCTTAAGTCCAGAAGTTTATTCATTAATTGCATAGTTTACATGAAAAGTTCTATTTTTATTTATCCATCCATCAATATTTCATTATATCATCATACAATCATCTAATATGCATTCTAGTAGACAAATCATCACATACAACATACATAGACCAATAAAAAAATAACCATATGTCACTCATCTTATTGAAGAATCAACTGAAATAATAAGAGAATAAGAAAAGTCATTCCTTTCGCAAAAATTCAAGATCCTCGCATCGAAACTCCAAGAAAACTAATAGTAAAAATAGTCTTTTATTTTGTAGAAGAGAACGGCTGTAGTAGCTTCTTTTAATAGCTGAAATTCAGTTTCTAGGGTTTTGAGAAAATTTTGCAAAATATTCCTTTAAAATATATCTTTACATATATAAATCTTTATACTAGGAAATTAGATTAACCAATTTAATTGAGATTTAAAAATAAAAAATAACTATCCAGATCTGGCCGGCACTGGTTTCAAACCCAAAAAAACAAATTTTGTAATTTTGGCCTCCAAGTTGCAATTTTGCAAAAAGACCATTCTTTAACAAATTTTCGAAATAAACCAATTCTATTGGAATAAAAAATAAACTCTTTACCTCTGAGTTGGATAGACATCATGCTCAACCCAGAAAACCAAAATTCTGAAGTTTTTACTCCAAGTGGTAATTTTGCACAAAAGCCCATCTTTTTGTAATATTTGCAAATATGCTAAATAAATATCAGAAAAATTCAGAAAATTCATAAATAATACATAATAATAAATATTAGGTTTTTCTCCAAAATAATTTCTAATTTTGAATTTCCCAAGAAAATATTTGCACGTGCAAAAAGAGAAATTTCAGAAAAATATTTATTAAATCACCAAAACCCACTTGAATGCATTTATTAATCTCAAAAAAATTATTTAAAAATCTAGGGTGTTACAATACTATTAAAGCTTATTTTGGTGTTCTTAAGTTTACTATTATCTAAATATGTACTATTTGTTCGAATTGCATATTTTTCATTATTGTGTTTTCTTTATATAATTGTGCGCATCAACAGGTGAAATAATTATACGTTTTTCCTTGGAAAAAATACATCATTTTTGTAAATTTGATTAAGCCATCAGAATGAAATCATCAATGGAAAAAATGTGTCCAATTGCATTCGCGAGGTAACAATTGCATTCATGAGGTAACAATTGCAAGAGAATGACTACTTTGTGAACCTCTATAGCAATAGTTCACTAGCAACGGGAAATATCCCTTTTAAAACCCACTTGCAACGGAAATATTTTTTGTAGATATTCTCTTCTAGATGGGGACAGCAAGGAACTTAACTTCTACTGCAGATATTGTATTGTAGCTAATATTCACGATGGATAATTAAAATTTTGTTGCAGATGTGTGCATTAACCAGGAGAGATTTTGCAATAGCACAACTACAAGTGATAAGAAAAAATCTCTTACGAATGTGCATTAAACATGGAATTTCACTCTTTTACGAGGGAAATTTTTGTTGCAATTGTGACATTTTCTACTAGTGTTGCATTAACTAATGATTGTTAGAAATGTTGGATTGATATTATCGTTATGTGTACTACTTTTCATTAGATTAATAGTGATTGGATCCTTAAAAAAAGGATCGTACAATTTGGTTATTTGATATATCTCTATAATGGTGCAGCTATCGTGTCACAAATTAGAAAAGCATGTAAAGATAAAATTATTTCTATTAGCTTTGATAATGTCACAAATAATAAAAAAAAGTGGTTCCTTCATTAATTGATGTGTTTATGCCTCAATAGCCTGAAATATTTTGTATTAAATGTGCATGTTATATCCTCAACTTGTATGTGCAAGATGCTTTGAGGATAGTTGAACCATATGATAATGCAATAAAAGATCTTGTGCATTTTATTGATTTGAGTGGTCCTAATCTTCAAGAATTCCAACAATGGTGTGGTCGTAGCGGAGTAAAATTTAGAAAATTCCCTAAAGATATTAAAACTAGATGGAATTCTACTTTCAAATTGATTACAATTGTTAGTATATAAAGATATCATACATGATTTTTGTATTCCAAAACACATGATTTTTTTTTACATGAATCAAGAAATTGGAATTATGCTGAAAGTTCATTAAAATTTTAAAAACCTTTTCAAGATGCAACTATTCAAAATTTCAAGTTTTTATGAATCCACTTTTGGTTATGCTTTATTTAGTATAGTTAGTATGAAGTAAACTTTCCAAAAAATGAAATTTGACCCATTGATTAGCACAATTTGTAATTCCACTTACGCAAAATTCATGAAATATTTTCATCATCTTCCTGTGTTATATTGTGTTGCAAGTGTAATGAATCCTCATATAAAGTTTGATGATGTGAAGGGTTTGATTGTTTTGTTTTATAGTATGGTTGAAGAATTAAATTATGATTATGATGAATATATATTAAGTCGATATTAGATACTTTATATTATACTTATGATAGAAAATTTGCATCTAGTGCTCAAAATACAGTAACAGCATCGTCTTCTTCCAGAGGTAAAAGCATTGCATCAGCATCATCTGTATGGAGTCTTATTAAATCTAAAAAACCTAAGATAAATGTACCAAATGAATTAATTAAAATGGTATAATGCAAAACCTATACTGCCTAGTGTACACAACATTGATGTTTTAACTGTTGGATTTATATGTATATTCTCAATATAATAAGATAATATTGTGTATATTGTTCTATGGGGCAACACGGGTTTACACGTGTTATGTATTAATTATTGGAACGGGTTGAGTGGGCTAAAAGTCCAGTACCCTCAACCCAGTCTAATCTCTTTAAAAGCTGATCTAGAGGTAGTGCTCTGTGATATTCCAATACTGATAAGCAGGGTATAATATCTTAAGCGGATATGAGATAAACCCTAACCCTAATTTTCCAATTCAGTATTAACAATCTTAGGATATTATAACCTACCTCTGCCGCCGCTGTCTCCGACCAGGGTCGCCGCCGCTGTCTCCGACCAGGGTCGCCGCCGTCGTCATCGCGAATCCCTTTCGCTGTCGACTTCGCTGCTCCAGATCTGGTCTCCGTCGTAGATCCCAAACGGAGTAGTTGTCGCGGATCCCAATCACAGTCGTCTTCGCCGGTCCAGAGCACCATTCGTCGTCGCCGATCTGGTCGTCTCCCTCCCCTGGATCAGTCGCAATTGCTGTTGAGTTTGGGGTCTGATCAGATCGAAGCAAATGGGTTTCTTTCGTTGCTGTTGAGTTTGGGGTTTGATCAGATCGAAGCAAATGGGTTTCTTCCATTGCTGTTGAGTTTGGGGGTTTGATCAGATCGAATCAAGTGGGTTCCTTCATTGCTGTTGTGTGTTGATGCTTGTGGATCGGATCCTCACTATGGAAGGGATCAACTTAGATCTGGCCGTTGATCGTGACCTCTGATTGAAATTTTCGATTAACGTTCGGTGTTTGGACTGTTGGAGCAGATCCAGATTCAGATCCATTCCAATAGCTGCTCTATTGGATGGAGATTGTTGTTTGGTGTTTGAACTGTTGGAGCAGATCTAAATTAAAGATAAGTACTTTACCAAATTTAAATTGTTTCTTAATTATTTGTTTGAATTTTGTTGCTAAGTGCTAAAGTTCAAAACCGTATTATGCATTGTTTAATTAAAAATACAAATTTGAATAAATATTGTGGTTATGTGCTGAAGATCAAATATTTATTTTGATAAGATAAATTATAAGCTTTGACTATAAAATTGAATCTCCAATTAAATTGTTGTGAATTAGATAGTGCTAATAATTTGTTTAATTGGCCAATCTTTAACGATTTGATGAATGTAGGAACTTCAAAGTTACTTACAAATTGGGTGTATTGGAGACGATGAATTTACATCATGGTATGATAAGTCTGCACTACGCAGGCTTCTCTATCGAATTTAGAAAACACTTCTAACTTGAAGTGTCGGTATGATCTACTCCAATCATTCTTAGTATTTTTCATGTGATGAATGTATTAACGTTTCGTGTGCTTGATCATATGATTGAAATTTTTAGATCATAGTTATTCTCACCTTGAAAAACTAGCATGTTTAGGATTGTTAAGTGTTTTATCATACTATGTGTATAGATATTTTGACAAACCCATTGTTTGCAGTTTGTGTGAGATTACATATTTACTTCCCTAATAATTAAAAATAAAATAAAAAATTGTATAAGATGCATAACAAATGTCTGTAACTTAGGAGACAACATCTCTTAATGTAGAATATGACTCTACTAGTTACGTTTTGTTCTTTCTCGTTCATTGTACTGTGTGTGCAAATTTGAATTATGATATGTTAGTCATTATCTCATTTAGCGTTATGAAGATGATGAAGAACGAATAAAGGAAAGAACTCTTCGCTCAATGTGTTTGAACAAGTGGACATTGTTAGATACATTAGAGAAAGCAAATAATTTTGTAAAATGTGATAGAGTAATTTTGTATTAACTCTTATAAAACGCATATATTGTCAATCATATGTATAAGTTGAGTTTAACAAATGAGACAATTAATAATAATAGTTCTAATTGTGTTCTTGAACATAGCATAATTGGCTAAGATTTGATAACTATATATTCAATTGTTTGTGAGGAAATGTGATCTAATTATCAAAACTGTGGGAAAATGGAGTTAAAAGCTATTAAGTCAAAGCTTTAACATCCAAGTTATTTTGAAATTTAGAATCACTATGAATTATATATTAAATTGTTTGTTCTTGTTAAAACTCATAACTCTGTCAAATGACACTTCATTAAATATGACAAATATAAAAGTTGTGCTAAGATTATGATTACTAGAAAATCATTTAGTATGGTCTCTAGGAGCACACAACTTCTTGAGTCAATACATTCTGATATTTGTTATCTCAAAAGCTTTGTGACTAGATGAGACGATTGTTGGTCAGAAGTATTTAATCACCTATGTAGATGATTATTGAATGTTTGTCATACATATATAGAGGCTGTAACACTTGTTATTGTGATAAATTAAAATATAGTTAAATGCTAAAAATCAAGGGTTCAGTGTTGATAAAGGTGGTGAACATGTTTAAAAATTTTAGAGTAATTTGCATTTGGCATAATCTCTAGTGCACTATATTTACCATTGTCAAACAGTATTGATAAAGTTAGAATCAAACACTCAGTGAAATGTTGAATTGTATGTTATTGACTGTTAGTTTGACTTTGAGTAATTATGATTGATGTTACATTATCAATCATATTTCTAATTCGTTACCACACTCTAAGTCACTTACACCTTGTAGATTAACAGTATAAAAACACAAATAATTTTGTTAAAGTGGAAATTTTGTGTTGTGATACATCGGTTAGAGTATATGACTCTAAAAGGCCTAAAGTAGGACCTACAACAAATATTTGTGGGTGTTTAGAAAGTGCAGAACGTAGTTCTATGGACAGATATTGGATCTATCTAATTTGTGTTAGAAGATTCTGGACTTGCAAAGTTCTTTGAAGATGTGTTCATCAAAGATAAATGTATGAAATAATCTAGTCCTACAGACCCGTTCAATGATTCACAGTTGGAATCAAGAACCAGCCTTACTGATACTTAAAACCTGAATGACAAATGAACTAAGCAAAGTCTTTAGTGGACAATGAGATGATTTTGTGTCATACAATAATATTTTAATTTAGTTGATCTGCCGAAAGGGGCTAAAACTATAGTTAGTAAGTGGGGTTTTGTAGAAGAAACTTAATTTTGATTGTTCAGTAGCAATTTTAATGCTTTTTAGTAGCTAACAGATTGACCGAGAAAATGGGGTAGATGTCTACTCACATGTTTTTCATATTGCTACAATAAGTATTCTTTTTACCCTTACATCTATTGAAAATTTTGTCATTCATAAAAAATATTTAAAAGTTTTGTACTGAACAGTTTTGTACTGAACAGTTTTGTACTGAAAAGTTTTGAACTAATATGTTTATTGAACAAGAATTACAATTTAGTAAAATCATCGTATGCTTTAAAACATGTAATATAGCTAACGTATAAATAATTTGACAAATTTCTCAAAGAGCCCAGTATATGAATTAAGTAATTCATATCAGTGCCTTTAACTATGTGGTGTGTCAAATATAATGGCTATTATTTACTTGGTTTTATTAACATACTTGATGATTGGAAGTGACATCTCTATTGTAAATGGAGTTAAATTGTGATATCCAAATAATTTTAGCATGAAACACCTAAGTATTGTGGTCACCATATTATGTATAAGGGTGAGTTTTGGTTGGCAAGGGATAACCCTTAGTCAAACTCGATAAATCAATAATGTATTTCAAAAGTGGGGATATAGTGATTGAAAGTGTGTTTTGAAGCACCTTATGATTATAATAAAGGTTGACACCTTATGATGGTGCAACTATGAGACAGGTAGATCATTCTAAAAGAATTGAAAGTCTCGTGTATACAAAGATCTGCACTAGAATAGACATAGCCTTTGAGGTAGGTATGATCTGCAGACTCACTAATAATCCCATACACATTTGAGTGCCCTTAAGAGGCTAATGAGATACCTGAGTGGTACTCAAGAGTTTGCTTTGTACTACTCAAAGTTTAGTGAAAGTTGACAACTAGTGGATATGTGTTCGCACTAGAAGGAGCAGAAAAATTATGGAGATTAATAGGCAAACAAGTGTTGCGTTCTCATCTAAGAAATCAGACCTCTATGTGTTATCCTCTGCAGGGGAAAAGGCTGAGTGGATTGAATGACTTATTGCTAATCATCCATTTGAGAAGTTTAATGTAAATTCTCTATTCTGTTATGCGACAATCAAGCTATAATGCACTGTAGCTCATAACTCACTCTATAATAGTAAGAGGAGTATATTAAGGCTGAAAGAAGCCTAGTTGAACTTTCTCATAGATTAAGTGCAATTGCAACAAGTATGGCTAATGCTCTTGCTAAGAGACTTGAAAATGATCTAATTATCAAAACTGTGGGGGAAATGGAGTTAAAAGTTGTTGAGTCAAAAGCTTTAACATCCAAGTTGTTTTGAAATTTAGAATCCAATTGGAGTCATAGAGAAGTTCAAACTGAAGCATCAATTTTAGGCAGTTGACATGCTTTAGATAATTTGAAAAGTTCTATGTAAATTCTGTTAATATATAATTTCATTCCAATTTTGATGATGCTATATATTTTCATAATTTACTTAGAATCATCTCATTATTCCAAAAGAAAGCATGAAAACTTGTCGATGTGTTTCCGATGTTTAGAATTGTTGTTATATCATTCCAATTTTGATGATATAACTCTTTTATGGATTCATGTTTCATTCCAATTTTGATGATTGAGAATTAACCATAATTGATTTGACTGTTCTATCATTCCAATATGAAACATAGTATAGTTCTTGTGCAGAAACTATAATAGTTCTTGTTCTTTATTTTGTTAAAGAAACTTGATTGTGATGCTTGCGTTACATTTTGCTAGGCTATCGTTGAATTGTACTAAGTTCTTTAGTAGAACCAGATACTTTATGAAATTTGCTAGAATTTTTAGAGATGTGTCTCTTGATATTCTTATTTTCAATAAGCTAGCAAAGATGGAGTTGAATCTGTCAACATAGATTTTAAAATAATGATTTGCTCAAAATGGAGGAGTAAACATAAAGCAGCTTGCAAGGATAAAGTTTTGGTTTATTTATTTAAAGAATAAATTTGTCACTTGCGTGATAAAACTTCTATTGAGTTTAAGACTCTTGTGTTCATGAACTTAAAACTCATATTTTATTCTTGAAGTTTATTTGCTTTGGTTGATTTTGAAACTATGACAGGTTCCTCTAGTTGGTTTAGTCTTTGTGAACTATTCATTTATGATTTTAGAACTATTTGATTATTTTGGTTTAGTCATATTTGAACTATTCAAGTTATAATTGATTTAGTCTATGATCCATGGTTTTTATGATTCAATAATATTTGAATTTTTGTGATCCAATATTATAACATTGCTTAGCCTAATATATTGAGAATATAGGAGGAGATTGTTGGATTTATATGTATATTCTCAATATAATAGGATAATATTGTGTATATTGTTCTATGGGGCAACACGGGTTTACACTTGTTATGTATTAATTATTGGAACGGGTTGAGTGGGCTAAAAGCCCAGTACCCTAAACCCAGTCTAATCTCTTTATAAGCTGGTCTAGAGGTAGTGCTCGGTGATATTCCAATACTGATAAGCAGGGTATAATATCTTAAGCGGATATGAGATAAACCCTAACCCTAATTTCCCATTTCAGTATTAACATTAACATGGTGGAAAAATAATCAAGGTTCATATCCTATTCTATCCCGCATGGACGTGATCTACTAATCCCCCCGGTGTCCATCGTCGCATTGGAATATTTTTTCCTCTCTTGTTGACAGGATATTGAACGAGAAAATGCATCGTTTCACGCCACATATTTTGCAAATGCTAGTGTGCTCGGAAGATTGGATGAATACAAAAATGAATACTCAAGGAATACAAGAAGGCTCAAGTGGTAGCAATACTCCCAAAGAATGAAAATGAAATCTCAAAAACTTCGAGGAACGAAACCACATCTCAAGAACTCTCCGACTATGAAGATCAAATCTCACTAACTCCCGAAGATCGAAGATTAATTGTAAACATTAAATTTCTTGTAAACTAACTTAAACTTTAAATAATTGGGAGAGATTCAATTTTGTGGTAGTGAAAGCTCACCAGGGAGTTTAGGGCGATGATATCCTAGGTTTGGGTTAAGTTGAAGTGCACGACAGTAGTACATTGTCAACTTCAATCTAACTCTAGGCTATTTCAAACTCATCCCAAGCTTACCTTGTTTTTAGATTTTCTTCTTTCATAGCTTGTATTAGTACTAACTTCTTTTATATAATATATGCTAATATGAGGTAGGGCTTTCCTACCTTTTGTCAGTCAAAAAAAAAAAACCCCCAAACTTTAAATTTCTATTAACAACAACTGTACCTTCTTACAATAATTATATTTATTGAGATATTTTTTCAATATTTCATATAATTTTTATTTCATATGTTATGAGAATGGATAAAGAAAATAAAAATAATAAAAATTCAAAAGCTAGCCCAGCCCAGCCCGCCTTAGCCCGGGAAACCGGGGGACCAGGCTGGCGGGCTGGGCTGGGCTTGCCTCCTCCCTTCTTGGAATCGGACCGGCCGGTTCCGGCCCGCCGGACCCGTTTGTTTGCCTTCCCTAGATGAAATTGACCAATTCCCATTTTATAAATCTATTAATCAGCAGAACGGCTGAAAGTCCCCGTATGATTGTCCTCCCTGAGCCAGCGTTGAGATTCCTATAGTGACCCTTGGGCTTGCGCTTAGACCTGTTCTGCCATTAGGCCGTAATTTTGAATTATTTGTAGTTATGGAATTAAAAGATTGCAGCAATAATCGAACTGTTGAGGGTTCAGTGATTGATTTTAGTTTTCAATGCCTTTCAGTCGTTAATTGTATGATTCTTGAAGGCAGAATTTTATCTGTTTCCAGTCCTTACTCTGTGTAGCAGCGTAGTAGAAAATGGATTAGGCAGTAGTTGACGGGGTCGCTTAGGTCGGTGACCTTCCAAGTTGTTTCTCTTAGACTCTATGTGAGTTGCATGTACAACCATCTAGTGCTTTATAGAGCACTGATTCACAGTGTTTATAGTGATCTGGGGTGCATTACGATGTCTACACCTGAATGATTGTAATAATGGGATGAAGAATGTAGTTAAACATTAGTCAGATGCAACACCTTGGATATTATATCTTCTTGTCTTCTATATATTATGCTAATAGGAAAGAGAATGTACCCCTCTCTCCTTTCTCCACTTTGAAATTGAGAAAGAAGAGAGTAGGAATTCACACATATCTTAACACGTGCACACACCCAGCCACCACCGCCGCTCAATTTTCGATCGTCTGATCGTCAAGATTTGTAAAGATGTGTGAAGCTCCCGATCGTGTCACGTCTCCACCCAATCATGCATGTCCAATTCACTCAGCGGGCGAGCTCATCAAGTGATCAACGTCGCAGGGCACGCCGCATCACCACATCATCGTGACACCTTATTCCACTCAGCGGGCGAGCACAGGCTCGATGGGCAATCCAGATCGCTCCAAAAATCGCGCGAGCAAGATAAATCCATAAAAAAAACACATAAAATGATTTAAAATTATGAAATTAAATTAAAATTTCAAAAATTATTATTAAATACGGAAATTTAATTAGAAATTCTGAAAAATAATTAAAATTTTGGAATCTATACAATATATTATGTTAAACCACTTTTGTCTATAATTTTTCTCATTTTTCCTTTTTAAAATTAAAAAGAGGGCAAATGTAGGAGATAATTCCACACTCTTACTCCACCCAAATTGGAATTGGAATTGGAATGTTCATTATTATATAGATGTTATTAGATGATTTTTTCAAAAAAAGTTTCGGTGTTTTCCTATTTTAAAAAAGAATGTGCAGTATTGCACGGGTTATACTACATATTATATTATATTATATTATATTATATTATATTATATTATATTATATTATATTATATTATATAAGTTTGTGAAATATTGCATAAGGGTACACTAGTCTCTAATACTATAATGAGAGAGTTTGGGTTGTCATTTGTAGACAACCTGTAATTTGTAGATATTTAACTATCTAATCTTAACCATTCATTTTTACGTGGGAGTTATATTAACCATTTATTTACTCAACTGTTTTTAGTTACCATAATACCTTCAAAGTTCAAATTTATTTAAAACATAATTATTTACAAAAGTGACACTCATATAAAATAAAAGTTTGTGTCACTAAGGGTAATTTGTAAAGAGTATGTATGCGTAAAGGGAGGTCTTAAGTTCGAGGTCAGATTACAGCTTATTATTTACTTTATAAAATAAAATAAAAATTAATTCGAACGTGCATCGCACGTGCAGGTTACTAGTAGTTTTATATCTTTATAAAATAAAATAAAAATTAATTCGAACGTGCATCGCACATGCAGGTTACTAGTAGTTTTATATCTATCTATCTATCTATCTATCTATCTATCTATCTATCTATCTATCTATCTATTTCTATTATAAAAGCAAGAATAAGAAAAAAAATCTGTCCAGAGCCAATTCCATCCCTTCGCTCATTTTGTTGATCAATCTGATCAGAGGCTATTATTGATTTGTGATTGTTTATTTAGTTTTTATATTTAAAACTAAATATAAATAATAATAATAAATAACCCCACTTTCCCCTCCCTCTCCCTCTCCCTATCTTTTTCGGGTCTGTTTGGTTCAAAGGAGGGAAGGGGAGGGAAAGGGAGGGGAGGGATTTTAATCAAAACTTTGTTTGGTTCAAAAGGGTGGAGGGGAGGGGAGGGGAGGGAAAATAATTCTCTTCTTGTTTGCTTCACAAGGGGAGGGGAGAGATTTTATAATTAAATTACTTTTATACCCTTTACATTTTAGGAGAACCTATGTATTATTGTTTCTAATTCCAATTTGGTAATATAAATAAAATAATGAAGACCAATAAATAATTAGTCCAAATTCTACAAAATTTTAGTAATGAAGACCAATAAACAATTAGTCCAAATTCTACAAAATTGTGTTATGGATGTATGAATTTATCAAAAATTGTGTTATTGGTACTATGTTGGATTCGTCTATTAACTTGTTCGAAGGTTTGTTTTATTGAGACGTTTGTGTTATTGTAAAAATAAAACTTTCAAAAAAGAAGTATTATCAACAATGAACTTCTGTAGTTATGTTGTGACAGAATATGAAGGATCATCAATGAACTTGTTGCACCCTAAATTTTCTACAAAAGATCTTCACAAACAAAAACTTTGCGAAAATATAAGCTCTATTAATTTTATTCTTATTATGATAATCTCAATATACACTACAAGTATCTGATGCCTGTCTTGGCTGAAATAGATATGGATAAACCAGAATTGGATCTGTATTAATCCCTACTTGGCATAAACCTTCGTGATTTATTTCTAGCTTGCCTCATACTCAAAGATTAAACAACTGAAAACTGATAAAATTATATTCTGCCATTTCATTACGACCTTTATCCTGCTCACTAGGCCTCAAAAAGTCATTGAAGCTATCTGAATACCTCTATAAAATTTTCGACATCCAGAGTCTTATCGGCAACTATGTTTGCTGAAACTTACCATTTTCAGTTACTGTTATTTTTTTTTTTGAGGTAAAAGGTGGAATAAGGCCACCTTGTTTCATTAATAAAAAGTTAATAAAACAACCCCGGCGTACCAGAAGAAAACAACAGTACAAAACAAAATTACAATGTAGGAAGAAAAATGACAGAAAATAAACATACACCCCCAACAAACCTTGGGGGGTGGGTTGAACACTACAAACTTCAAGTAACCAGAGAGTACAGTAGGTTGAAACAACAAACACAGGCTGGCAAAATCACAGTCATGACTGGTGAAGCCAGTCCCTCAGTCCAGCGTCGGCCCGATCTCTATCTCCTCATCGTCAAACTCCTCTACCTGGAATGCTCTGGCGATCCTTCCTCTTGCCCCCGATGCCGCGGCTGTAGCCCAAAAGGAGATTAGATGCATGATGTGAGTAAGGTTACCAGAAATACTATTACATGAAGCACGAAAATAAAAATTATTTATGTCAAGCCATAACACCCATGTTGTTGCCGCTATTGCGATGTACCACGCCTCCTTCATATCGTGTCAGCTCGTAGCAAATTTTGGGCCGACCCACAAATACTCATATACGCAGGGGTAGTCGCTTGTGCCTAAGGCTCGGAGTACCTCCACCATTGTTTCCTTACTTCTAGGGCAGTAAATGAAGAGGTGATTTAGATCTTCCACATGAACTTCGCAGAAACCACAGCTGGTCGCCACCTGTGGCTGTCTTTTGGCAAGGTTTTGCCTAGTGAGGATAGCATTATTGAGCACAAGCCACAAGAAAACTCTGATTTTAAGAGGAGTTTTCGCCTTCCACAAAACCTGTGCCCAGCTGGGTCTGCATCCTCGAAAGTGGATCCGATGATACAAAGATCTCACTAAGAAAACACCCTTGTTCTCGAGACCCCAGCACTTCTGATATGGGCCTTGTGTGCATCTTATGCCTGTCCGTGTGATAAGTGCTTGCATATCAAGCAATTGTTCATGTAAATTGGGGGTTAGTGTTCCTCGGAACGCCGGTCGCCAGCCTCCCCTTTTCCAACCTTCGGCAACAGACATATTCGGTCGACTCGACCTCTTATACAGCTTTGGGAACGTTTCCTTCAGGGTATGGGCTCCACACCACCTATCCCACCAGAATCTGGTGGACCGCCCATTGTCGATAGTTGACGTAACTGCCGAATTGAAGGGGCCGCTAGCCTTGGCAATTCCTTTCCAGAATCGCAAGACTTTAGCCCCTACTTGGAAGCCAAGGCTTCTCGTGCCTTTTCCTCTTAGATAGGGTTGAATGAAATCCTGCCAACCTTCCCCGCTATTGTGGAATACCTTCCACCACCATTTTTCCAGCAGGGCGAGGTTCATATCTCTGAGGTCGATGATGCCTAGCCCTCCATGCTTCTTCTTCATGCAAGCGATACTCCATTTGATCAAGTGGTAACCTCCTTTATCCGAGTCTGCCCCCTTCCAAAGGAATCTTTTTCGAATCCGGTCAATCCTCTGGATCACCCATCTAGGAAGCTCGAAAAATGACATGTAGTAGATTGGCAGGTTAGACAACACTGAGTTGATAAGTACCACTCTATCCCCGAGAGACAACGATTTACCCTTCCAACCAGACAGTCTTTCCTCCACCCTGTCAATGATAGGCAACCAGTCTGCTTTAGATAATTTCCCTGGTCTGAGAGGTAGCCCTAGGTATTTGATAGGGAAGCCACTCGTCGTACAGTTCAAAATAGTAGCGTGCTCCCCTGCTTCATCATCGGCAAGGGAAATTGGAGTGAGCGCACTCTTGTAAAAATTAATCCTAAGGCCTGACCAGGCCTCAAAACAGTATAGTGTCCCTTTAAAGCAGACAGTTTCTTGTCTAGACCCATTACCAAAGAGAATGGTGTCATCTGCGTATTGTAAGATCGTACACCCTTTAGAAGACGCGAAACTGGCCACTGGCGTGATCCAGCCTTTTTCCTGGCAATTCTCCAGCATAACCCTCAACACATCTGCTACGATGGTAAACAGGAGTGGTGACAGCGGGTCCCCTTGTCTGAGACCCTTCCTGCAAGAGAATGGCTGTCCCGACCTGCCATTCACTGATATGGCCGTCTTGCTAGTCTGCAAGCATTGCCTGATCCAGCATATCCATTTATTCCCGAAGCCCCTGCCCCTGCGAGCTTCCAGCAAGAATTCCCAATCAACCGAGTCATAGGCTTTCTCAAAGTCCAGCTTAAGCAGGAAACTCTTAGAGTTGGTCGTATGGCAGCGGTAGATAACTTGTTCCGCCGTTACCACACAATCCAGGATATTTCTGTCCTTAATGAAGCCCGATTGAGCTTTGTTAATCAGGCTGTCCATAATACTCCCCAGGTGGATGGCTAGGATTTTGGTGATAATCTTCGCTGAACAATTTATGAGGCTGATCGGCCTAAAATCGCCCACTTTCAACGCCTTTTCCCGTTTGGGAATGAGGACTACATCCGCAAAATTAAACATACCCAATCTGAGCTTGTTGTTGAAAAAGTCATCCAGCAGTGCCATATAGTCCCCTTTAATTTCTTCCCAGAAGATTTGGAAGAACATCACTGGGAAGCCATCTGGCCCTGGCGACTTGTCCGCTCCCATGTGGCTGATAGCCTTTTTAACTTCCTCCTCCGAGAATGGGGACTCCAGGCAGGATAGCGAAAGCGATGCCTCACCCTGGAAGGTCTGCCAGAAATCCGTCCTGAGTGGGACCCGGAAGTCATTCTTCTTTTCCAAGAGGTTCTTGTAGTAACCTTGGAAGGTAGTGAAAATCACTTGTTCGTCTTGTACCATCCCTGAGTTTGTTTCTAAGGGTAAAATGAGATTGGACCTGCACCTCGCACTTGCCACTCGATGGAAGAAGGCTGTGTTCGCGTCTCCCTCTTTGAGCCACGAAATTCTGGATCTTTGTTGCCATTTAATTTCTTCCATCTTATAGAGATTGACAATACTCTCACGGAGTTCCAGAAGCCTATTTCTCTCCTCCTGTGAAAGGTCTCTGGATTCCTCCAGTCTTTCGAGTTCATCAATACCTTCCAATAGGGAATCTTTTGCGCGCCAGATGGTCGAGAACCTAGATCGGTTCCACTTACGAAGCCGCTTTCTTAACCTGCGAATTTTTTCACACCATCGTCCCGCAGCATCGGAGCCAGTCACTGGGAACGCCCAATTTTCCATCACCATGTGGTGAAACCCCTGAATCTCCAGCCAGGCCTTCTCAAAACGGAATTTTCTGATCCTTTTGGCTCCCTGAAGCCCATAGTCAAGAAGGAGTGGGGTGTGGTCTGACGTATGCCTAGGGATCGATGTAGCAGTAGCAAGGGAAAACTTAGTCTCCCAATCCATCGATACTAGTATCCTATCCAATTTAGCCAAAATCGGAGTAGACTGCATGTTAGACCACGTGAATAGTCTATCCTTAATCGGGATATCTATCAACTCAAGATCCGAAATCACCCTATTGAACTCTGCTCTGTGTCTATCACTGGAACCTCTACCCTTGTGTTCGTACGCAAATCGGGTAATATTGAAGTCCCCCCGACAATCCAGGCCCCGGCCAACGAAGAAGAATATTGGCCAGTTCTTGCCAGAAGGCCTCACGCTCTGAGGCCACGTTCGGCCCATAAACAACTGTGATAGTCTGCATATACTTATCAGAGCGTTGTTCCAGACGTGCGGTCAGGGAGTATGTACCATTATAGACCTCTGAACACTTGAGGAGGTTCGAGTTGAAACCGATGGCAATTCCCCTTGAGGCTCCTGCGGATGGGCGTAAGACCCATTCCTTGATCCTGTTCCCCCCTATTCGCTTAAGTTTGGATCCATGTGTAAGTTTGGTCTCCTGGAGCCCAACCACTTCTGCCTTGGACTTCATGATAACATCTCTAACCATATCTCTTTTCCCTTTATCCCCCAGACCCCGGACGTTCCAGAAAAGCGTATTCATTGGGGACATCGGGCGGGTTTCGTCCTCAGAGACCGTAAACCCCTTAGAGTTGGATCCTAGTTCCTTATGAACACTAGTTTTAGCTCTCTCCGTTTCCCAAACCCTTGATTTGTTAAGAAGTAACGCATTGCGTTCTTTATCGAAAACATCCAAACCACAGGTGACAGCTAATAGAAAAACTTCAGAGTTCGACATGAAATTTAAAATATTGGCAAGAAAAAGTTTTGTACCTCCATCGACGTGTTTAGCCGCATTGTTGGCCGCCACTCTCTCCAGAAAGTCATCCAAGGACTCCGCATGAGCTCTCTTAGGCGACCTCTGCACTCTGATACCAACCGAGAACCATATCTGGAGAGATCTCCCTTTGAGTGTCTACAATACAATCCAAATCTTCTGAGTCCTCGTCTGTAAATGAGAAGTCAACTTCCAAGTTCAGATGCCCTTCTCGGTCCTCTTCACTATCAGCCTGCTGAATGTGGAAGTGCACATTGTCCTGACTCAAAGTGGACTCCTCATTGAGCCCAGTAGCCCCCACCGAGATTCCAAGAGAAGTTGTGTTTACTTTGGTGGTCCCCACAGTGGGCCCACAATCTGTTTGCTTATTGAAGATAGAAAAATCACAGTCGGAAGGAGCGGAACGAATCATATTGGGCCCCTCTATAGGCCCATAAACTTCTATGTTGCTCACTCCCACCCCACCCGTATAGGATAAACTAGTCTCTTCACAAATATATCCACCGCGTTCCACCATACCACTGGTCTCAGATAACCCGCGGTGCACCACACCGCTGTCCCCACTTAACAGGTGGTGCACCACACCGCTCGACCCCAGAATCGAAGCGACAGTGCAGCTGTCGCCAGCGTGAGCCAATCCTTCTCTCCCACGTGTCGTGGGTCTATTAGGGGACTCCTCGGTGCTTGCATGCGTCCCTTTTACCAGATGAGAAGGCGTCCAGCTCTTCTCCTTCTTGAGCGCCAAAATTCCTTCCTCAACCTCCAAACCCTTCTTGCAACTCCTGAGGAGTTGGGAATCTCCTTCGTTGTTGTCTTCTTTCCCACTTCTGGGTATGCTCAGATCTAGGGCAATAACTCCCCTCTTCTCACTACCCTCTGTGCTCTCCTATCTGTGAGCGCTCAGAGCTCCTGTCAAATCTTTCCCAAAAAAAGCCTCTACCATCTGCCTTTCTGGTACCAGAGAAGTTGCTTTTTGCCCCAGTGGTGCTTTCCACACTTTCTCTACCCACTCCTTTGTTGATAGCGCCTTCTCTTTTGGCTTGTTCGCAGATCTGCGAAGATGACAGCCAAAACTGGGGTTTGCAGACCCAGACTCCCTGTCCCTCTCCGAAGCCTGTCCCTCTTCAGACGTCATCAGGGCTTGACTGCTTTGCAGCTCTCTGACCGTATTGCTTTTACTCTGAAAAGCCTTAGATGCCTTCGTTGACGAAAACTTTACTGGATCTGGGATTGAGGTGTCCTGGCCGTTGGATCCTTTGATGAGGCGTCGAGGCCTATCATCGGCGTCCCTCCCAGCCTCCTCCTCCTCTGATCCCGCACCTGTTGCCTCTTTGAGGGCCTCCACTTTTCTTGCCGCCTCAATCACCTCTCGGTGGGCCCTCTCGACCTCGTGTGAGCCATCGATTGTGAGCTCCCAAGCTGGCGCCGTCACTTGTTTGTAACTCCTCTCGTCTCTGAGAGAGGATTGAGGTGTTGGGGCCGTGATGGAGGTTTGATCAGTGCATTTGTCGAGCACAAATCGTATGAGATAGGCGTCCTCGTAAGAGAAAACCTTCGCGAACCTCGGCATCAAGGTGATGTCCCTGCTTCTTACCAAAACCCTCACCGAAACAATTTCCGACCGTCGTACAGTCTTCTCATCTATTTCCTCAATGGTTCCGAAATCGGAAATCATCTCTTGCAACGCTTCTTTCTTCCAGAAGTGTAAAGGAACATTATGGATCCATACCCAATATCTAGATCCTTGCGGTTTTTCGGCACCAAAACTAGGTGACCAAGCTTCAAACTCCAATTTGAAATGCCCAAAGTCGAACGCCGATTCACCGGTGATCTCTAACATTTTCTGTGTAGATGGGAAGGAGACCAAAAACATGAGGGGGCACATTCTTTTGAAGACCTAGTCGCGATGCGCCTTCATCGGCCATTTCTCGCTCAAAGCTCTGAGAACATGTGCCTCCGATGGTCTTCTTGCCTTGACATGCGCCACCGCACACCACTGCTTGAGCCATTGCTCCTCCGCCTTAATGGTGTTGAGGCTGTTAGTCAGTCGGATCGTTGCCGGGGTGTCCGGTGACCTACCCCTATAAACTCTCCTAGCTTCGTCCTCATTGGAGACGGCAACGTTGGTGCAATGGTACGATAGATGTCCCCATTTCAAGCATCTCAGACAGCGCACATCTTTGGTGCACTCCGTACGGAAGTGACCCAGCTCACCGCAGTTGAAACACGGTACCGGCTTTCGCTTCCCCTTTCTTTGTGGTTTTTTGAGAATCTTTGGTGATGCCGGTGGTGATTTGGAACTTCTTTTTCTTTTGTGAACAACCTCCAGCCACTGTTCTTCGACTGCCCCAACTGGCGGTAGACAATTGTTCATCCCTGGGTCCGCATTTGGTCCCCTTCGTTGGGCCCAAATGTCGTTGGACCTAGGGGGTTCGATGGTCAGCCGCCTTGGAGGTATATGGTCGGAGTTGTGAGGGGGGGGGATCAATGGGTTGGAGTTGCTTGTTGGGTGATACCGAAGTCACTGGTGGAGGATGGAACTGGTGGGTTGCAATAGTTGGTCTTGGCGGAGAGTTGGAAAACATCTGATGTTGGTGGGAGTGTTGATGCTGGTGAGAGTATCTGATGTAATCCCTGTCGCTCCTTTCTCTATATCTTTCTTGATTGTTCCTGCGATAATCTTTTTGGTACCCAACCGTGCTGTAGCGCTCTTGGGCGGGACGCCAGCTCGAAGTCGGGAAACTCTTACGCCGTGACTGGCCTGTAGGGGGACCCCCTCTTTGGGCCCTCCCGTCCATAAGCCACACAGAAGATGGGCAATGATGAGCGTAGCCCTTTCCCTCTCGCCATGGTAGCGCATGCCGATGTGCCCGCGGAGAGGATAGCGCGAGCCTGAGCTCAGAGGGTACACCCTTAGGTACAAGATTTTTTTGTTTATTGAGGGGGTTTTGGTTTTGGTTTTGGTTTTGAAGTAGATTATGTGGTTGTTCATTGGGTTTTGGAGGAGAGATTACTTCGGAGTAGGAAGGAGGTTGGGGAGGTGGTGGAGGCGGTGGTGGTGGACCAGTCGGAGTGGGGCGGACCCTCTCTATGGGTCCGCACCCACTCATCTCAAGCTCAGTGATCATCTGCAGTCGATGGAGCTTGGTACAGCTTTTTGGCAATGGTAGGGGATGACGGTTGGGGATGAGGAGAATAAGAAGAGTTTGAAGTTGAAGTTGGTACTCATTCTAATGTTTTTGAAGATGTATAGTGGTAGGAGGAATGAAGTTGGTACTCATTTTCAGTTACTGTTATTGCAGAGCGGTAATGAAGGGGAGGAATCAAAATCATGGAGGATCGATTCTATTTTCAAAGCAGGAAGACTATCTAAGCATGGGTTCAAAAAATAAGCATGGATTTAAAAGGACAATTTAGTTCAATCACTTAAAAAAATTAGACCTAATTTCTCTTTCCTTCAAATCCCCTTAATATTAGAAGGGAGCCAAAATTGGCTCAGGAGGGGTGTTGCAACCCCCCCCCCCCCATTTCCCTCCCATCCCCTTCTAAAAAATGAACCAAACATGAAAAGTTTTTTTTAAAAAAAAACCTCCCCTCCATTCCCCTCCAACCAAACACTCCCTTCGTGTACGTCTCCTTCTAGATCAAAATCTCCAATCTTTCCCAAAACCCAAACCCTAATAGCTCCAATCTCTCTTAAAACCCAAACCCTCACCCCAATTCCACTCCCGATCCCGACGCCTCTCCTCGAAACCCCCAATCCCTCTGATCTCCCCAACTTTAAACCTTATCTCGTCCCTCCGCCGCCACCGTCGTCGTTCGCGCCATCCTCCCGTCCCCTCGGAATTGCCCTCCCATCACCACAGTACAAATGCTCTCAGCCTCCTCCCCTCTTCGCCACGTCAGCCATTGCCACCTTCTTCCTCGTCACGTCAGCCCATCTAGACCCTCATAAAAAACTGAGTTTTTTATATATTTTGTTTAATAGTTTAATTTAGGGTTTAATTTGATAGATAAATATATTATTACGCGGCTCTTATTTTTAGTATAAAATTTGATCTTATTTAATTTAGGATGGATTAATGCACTATGAGATTTTAGTTTCAGAGTTTGATCTACTTTCTCCTTATGTTAAATTAAGTTACAGAGTTTGACCTTATAGAGAGAATTAATGTAGCAAGCGATCCATCTCTTCATGTATTCATGTACTGAAAGAGAATGATGTATAGGGGGAAATTTGAGATACATATATCATATATATGTATACATAGACACAAGTAAGTTTCAAGAAGATACCAAAAAAAGAATAATAACTAAATGCTTACAAGTGGCTCGTGAGGGTAATCGGGAGGAAAGAGGATATCGAAGAAGAAGAGACCATCATGGTAAGGAGTTCCAAGTGCTCCTCAAGAGATCAATCCTTTCCTCATAAACTCGTATGTAGATGTTGTCTGTCAAAAAGAAAAGCATACATCCCATTATCATCACAACTGAACAATGATGTACAAATTTCCCACCCAGTTGCAAGTAAATATAGATGTATAAACAATCATAATGATGAAAATTAGAGATCAATTGAAGATCAAGAAGAAACCTGGTAGATCTTTCTTTAGAAGCCCCAATCTCGCTGAACTTTCTTCAACCAACCGCTTCTGACCTGAGAAGAAAGTATAGCATCTGAAAATCAGTACACTGCTTGGAATTATCTAATTTGAAAGAAAAGGAAAGTACCTGTGAAGTTGACCCTTTGTTGTAGTATTCACGAAATGATGGTCTGAGTAATCTTCTACTATATCAAACTGCTTAAAGAATTCTGTCTTCGCATTGCCTATCGGATGTTTTCAGTTCAGCTGATTCTACTTTCATCTTCGAACATTCTGATTCTAAATCATCAACATCCAACTGTACATGTCTTTAGAGTCTCAAACTCTGGAACACCATTCCACTGGTAAAACCAGAAAACTTCATTTATTCAAATAGAGACTTAAAAACAGTGTTACAACTCTTTAATCAAATAACGTCTTTTGACTGCAATAGGTTACATCTACAAAGGATCAACATCAATACTGGTTTAGAAGGAATGAAAAGTACACGTATGTTTCAGTCAAGGAGTTTGTCAAAGCTTTTTGGTCCTTAAATGTTGGGCTTAAATTAGGAGAGGAGCTTAAAACACTATTTGATAGGAGAAAGAACCACCCTGCTGCATTGACATCTTCTAAGTACGACATTGGCTAAATGGATGTGTTGAAAGCATGCACTTCCAGGGAATGGTTGCTAATGAAAGGAAATTCTTTCGTCTACATCTTCAAAGTGTTTCAATTAAGCGAAGTCTCCATCATCAATTCAATATTTCTATACCACTCATGATTTTGGTAGTAGTCACACTCATAACTTGTTTCATTTTCCTTACCAGCATATATTTCCCGGAGTCATTTAAATGACCCTCTTCCTGCGTACAAAAATTCCTTGTGAAGAAACTGAGGACAGAGTGATCTTGTTAGGTGTAATGTTTGTCGGCCTCATAACTCACTTCTATAATGGATTTTTGAACTTGCAATGAGCATTGATAATCATCCAATATTTTACAAGCAAAGAGACCTTTTCTACTCTCCATGGGCTTATGCCTTGCCAACATGGATACTGAAGATTCCATATCATTTTTTGAGTGTGCCATCTAGATAGCACTGACTTATTACGAAATTGGGTTTGATCCAAACATCCCAAGGTTTGATTGATAACACAGTTTGTAATATTGTCAAGTTCTTTCATGAATTCAAATATCATTGACCCACTTGTGCAGGTTTTTCAGACACTATATGCTGCTTGGGTTGGTGAGTCAGTTGGCGTCTGTCCTGTTTCGATTCCTTGCTTCCATTGGCAGAGAAATGGTTGTTGCAGACACATATGGGTCCTTTGCGCAACTCATCTGTTTAGTTCTCTGTGCCTTTCTTATATCACGAGGTATGTCAACAAATATCAAGCTTTCTTCTAAAAGTATTCAATTTTTTATTGACCAACTAAGCAACTAAGCATAGCTCATTCTGTGTGAATTCTTCCACGCTTTGTTAACTTTTGGGTAATTTCTGGTTTCGGAGAGTATCAAAAAATGGCGGATATGGGGTTATTGGTCTTCTCCCATAATGTTTGCGCAGAATGTAGTTGCAGTGAATGAGTTCCTCGGGCATAGCTGACACAAGGTAAGCATTCTATCAAATAAAATACTAATAGGACATCTTCATCTTATATTTTGCCAGGACAAATAGCTCACTAAAAATCAAAATCTAGTTTATGTTGTGCATAGGTTGTGCTGCTTTAAACCTGGATGCTCTTAGGTGAGGGATAGGTTAACCCAAGTTTGATTTTCATGAATTTCTTTTATTTCATATCTGATGGTGCATATAATTGGGCATAAATATGATCTTTATTTGGAATATGACTTTTCTAAATTAATTAGAAAATCATGCTCATTTTCAAAATATTCGGAGAATTATCTCATTATTCCAATCTACAAATAATTTCAATCATAACATGAAATAAACTAATATATACATGCTATATTTAACAGATAGCAATTCACTTCGGCGACTGGGCTAATTTAAGAGTGATCACCGAGCCAGGAAGATACTTCGCAGAGACAGCTGCCACCTTGGCCATGTGTATATATAATTTGGGCATACAATTCTTTTTTGTTGTTAATTGATTTTGAATTTATTTGAAGGTATATTCTGTATATTGTGATCTGATTGGTTCACCAATCAGGAAAAATATTATGTGCTAATGTGATTTCCCTTTCTTATGTTTATAGAGTATATAGTCATCTTTCAATTAACTGTTAATTAACTGAAATTAATTGCATAAAATTTTTCCTATTCAAGTAATTGCATTCATTAATTGCTTATTTTGATTATACCAATGTTTAGTGGGTGATTGTATGATCTTTTGTCTTTACCTTGTTTTGATGTGTATTTCCCAAAATACTTGTGCTGAAGAAACATGTTGTAGTCATTGATATGGCTAAAAATAGGGTTAAATCGAAACCGTCCAAATCAGGCACGAATCTTAAAGCTCGGGGGTAAAATGGTAATTTCACCTTCAAACGGGTCTGAAATGGGAACTGGGCCTTTTTCCAAAGACCCAATAACCCGTAAACGGATCCGTCTTACTGGGTGCGGGTTCCAACCCGCAAGAAACCCAGTCCAGCTGGATAGAATTAGGGTTTATGATTGTCCTTAATCAACGGTCATGATCACTTCTATCCATTCACTGGGAATTAGGGATTTGATCTTATCCCGAAACTGGTTTCTAAGGCGGATATAAATATCCCCCATCCCCCACTATTACCAGGTAATCAATTTTTTGCCAACCAAAGCTCATTCATAATCTTTCTGATTACTGACTTGAGCGTCGGAGGGTGCGTCGCTGGGATTGACCCCGGTGTTTCGCACTTTTTGCAGGTCGACGGCGGGAGATCACGGTCAAACTCCGACGGAAAGGTTTCAGGTTTGACTATTCAACTTCCCAAGAATCTACAAATCTATCTGTTTGCCCCCACACCGATTTTAGCGGCAACAGATTGGCGCCATCTGTGGGAACCCATCTTCTTCCATCAGTTAAGATCACCTCTAGTCATGCCTCTAAGGAAACTGAGATCTAGAGGTTCCAACCGTGGGCCCACTCCTCAACCACATTAGTAGGTCCCCATCCAAACCAGCCAGCCGCAGGGGCAACTCCCTCTTCAGCCTGATCAGCCCCTGTAGTAGGAGCAACCTCCTCTTCAATCCTAGCGGGCTCCACTCAGGCCCCAGAATGCCGGTGTAGGGACCTCTCGTCCCAATCCTCAGAAACAACCCTTTCACCGTGACCACGTCTCCATACATAACCCTTCAACCGACTCGATGGCATCTCATAACCCTCACCCTTCTGAAGACCTCTGCAACATCCTCATCAACCGGCAGAAAGAAGAGGACCTTCGCTGCCGTTTGGATGAAAGGCAGGCCCGTGAGGGAGCCACCAACTCAGAACGTCCAAATGAGCGATCCCCTCGTCGCCGCGACCACAGGAGGTCCCCTCTTCATAGGAGGCGGAGAGAGTCCCCTGAATACCCTCGAAGAAGACATCACTCTTCCGCTGGTCGGCAGCCCCAGAGGGACGAGAACGAACCTATCACCCGAGCGGAATTCCAAGAGTTCCAGGCTACGATCTTGCAAGCCCTCAATCTTCAACCAAACAACAACAACAATGTTCAGAGGGCCCCCACTCCTCCGGTCCAGAGCCCTCGCCATCGGTCCCTAACTCCTCCTCAAGCTCCGAGCCACCGCTATCACATCGCCAGTCCTTATCATTCTCCTAGCTACCATTGCCGAACCCGACGCTCCCCTTCGTACGAAGATGAGTCCAGAGGCTCGCCAGGGTACCGTCGAAGGGATGATACTGTTTACCGTCGTCTCCACGAGATGGAGAGATGCCTCGGCCAACTTGACAGGGAAGAGGAGCTAAGAGGGAGGACCCTCCGCCCAAGCAGACCTCCGTTCTCACGAACCATCATGGATGCTCCCGTTCCAGCAAACTTCAAGCCACCACAGTTCGAGACATATACGGGGGAGTCAGACCCCGTGGATCACATCGAGAGTTTCAAAACTCTCATGTTGATCCACCAAGCTTCCGATGCTCTACTGTGCAAAACCTTCCTAGCTACTCTCAAGGGTCCAGCTCGAGAATGGTACTCCCGCCTTGCTCCATCCTCCATATTCTCCTTTGAACAATTTGAGACCCTCTTCGTCACCCACTTCGTAAGTAGCCGCCGCACCGAGAAGACTAGTATTTCACTACTCTATCTCACTCAGAAGAAGGGCGAGAAGCTGAGAAATTATGTGAAGCGGTTTACCGCGGAAGCTAGGTCCATTGCCTCCCTTGACCAATCGGTCGCTGCAGTCGCCTTCCAATCAAATGTCCTCAACTCAAGCCTTCGGTCCTCCGTAGCCAAAAAACCCCCGCAAAACTTCTCCGACCTTCTTCTCAGAAGCGAGAAGTATATCTGGGTAGAGGAAGCTGAACATTGCCCCACCTTCGAGGGGTCTTCCTCCGGAACCAAGAGAAAGGCAGCTGAAGAAGAGGGAGCTAAGAAGCTCCAGAAGGACAACGGGGGCCACGCCGCCCGCCTCCCAGATTTGAGAAGTTTACCCCTCTTAACGCCAACATTTCTACTATTCTCATGGAGGTCGAGAAGGAAGGAGTTCTGCCTCCTGCCCCGAAGATGAATACCCTCGGCAAGAAGAGGGACAAGGAAAAGTGGTGCCGATATCATCGAGACCACGGTCCCGACACCAATGACTGTCGGGCCCTGAAGAATGAAATTGAGGCCCTCATCCAGAGATGGCAGCTGTCTAAGTTTGTGAGAAATGACCGAATTGATCTTTCTCCTCCCCTCAGGGGGGCTAACAAGCATCCCGAGAGGCGCGATGAGACTCCCGAGTTTGAAGAAGAACGCGTCTTGCACCTCATCCATGGAGGTCCGATGGGAGGAACCTCCAACTCTTCTCGAAAGGCTTTCATCAGGAAAGTCAACTCGGTGCACGACATACCCCCTCCCAAAGGCCTCGGAGTCTCGGTTACTTTCTCGGATGAAGACCTAGAGGGCATCCGAACCCCCTATTGTGATGCACTAGTAATTAACCTCCACATGGCTAACTTCAAAGTGGAGAGGATTCTGGTGGACAATGGCAGTTCTGTTAACATCCTCTTCCTAGCTGCCTTCCGAGGACTCAAGTTATCGCGGGACAAGCTCAAGCCCGCAGGCTATATGCTTCATGGGTTTACGGGAGTGCCAGTGACTATCGAAGGGGCGTAACCCTGGACGTAACCGCTGGCAAAACTCCTACTACCCGGACGGAGCCAATGGATTTCATGGTCGTCGACATTCCAGCTGCTTATAATGTGATTCTAGGCCGACCCGGCTTAGCTGCTTTAGAGGCCGTCCCCTAGCTTATCATCTCAAAATGAAGTTCCCCACCAAGGCAGGTGTGGGGGAAGTAAGGGGTAGTCAGGAGATGGCCCGCAAGTGTTACATGACCTCCACCGGGGGACCTGTCCTTTCCCTCAAGACTCTCGAGATTCCCCAGGGAAACACCCAGCCTATGTCCGAACCGGTAGACGAGCTAGAGGAAGTGCTCTTTTCAGAGCAAGATCCGAACCGCAAGTTCTTCATCGGCAAGACTATCCCCTCTGCCCTCTGTTTTGACATAGTCCAATGCATCAGGAAGAACCATGACCTCTTTGCCTGGTCGGCTGCCGACATGCCAGGAATTTCTGAGGACCTCCTCGTCCACCACCTAAGCGTTGCTCCGGGGTCCAAACCGGTCCAACAGAAGAGGCGCAAATTCGTCCCTGAGCGCCAGCAAGCTATAAAGGAAGAAGTGGACAAGCTCCTCAGAGCCCGGTTCATACAAGAAGTCAATTATCTCGAGTGGCTCTCCAATGTTGTTATGGTTAAGAAGAAAAATGGAAGCTGGAGAATTTGCATCGACTTCACTGACCTGAATGAGGCGTGCCCCAAGGATCCTTTCCCTCTCCCCAGCATCGACACCTTGAACGATGCTACTTCGGGCCATGAGCTGCTGAGCTTCATGGATGCCTTCTCCGGATACAATCAAATCAGAATGTTCCCCCCAGATATTCTGAAAACGTCGTTCGTCACAGATCAAGGCCTCTATTGCTATCGGGTTATGCGCTTCGGGCACAAAAATGTCGATGCCACCTACCAGCGCCTCGTCACTAAGGTCTTCCAGAACTAGATCGGCCGAAACATGGAAGTGTACGTTGATGATATGCTAGTCAAGAGTATCTATGGGACCGACCATGTCGCCGACCTACAAGAAGCCTTTGACGTGTTGAGGAAGCACAATATGAGACTAAACCCGAACAAGTGTGCGTTCGGGGTCTCGTCTGGTAAGTTCCTGGGCTTCATGGTCAGACAAAGGGGGATTGAAGCCAACCCCGAGAAGATCAAGGCCATACTGGACATGGCTCCTCCCACAAATGTGAAAGAAGTTCAAAAGCTTACGAGACGCCTCGCGGCCATAGGACGCTTCCTGTCTAAGTCAGGCGAGAAGTGTCTTCCTGTCACACCCCGCTTCCCAAAATACGGAATACGAGTGCATGACGAAGCCCAGCGAATGATCTTATCATCATTCATAAGCTGTAGGATCGACTCAGCATCACAACAAGAATATACAAGAGGAATATATATAACCAAGCATGCATGAATAATTTATTAGCAACAGAAACGACTGAAAATTAATAAAACATCCAAATAGTTTTAAGTCTGGATCAAGTTAAAACTTGGGAACAAGTCTTAACAGCAGAATAAATAAATACCTTAAGGAAGGCAATTATTTAAACAAGTCCTTGCCCAAGCAAAGCCGAAAATGTCTGCTCGCCAATCCCAGCAGATAGCTCATCTCCCAAGGTCTGCTTAATAAATATAAAAAGAGAAACCAGGGAAAAACAAGAGAGAATGCCCTTAGTGCAAGCTATGGCCACAAATAGTAAAAACGAGTACAAGTATGGAGAACAGGAATCAAGAATGTAACAGGGATATAACAAGTAGTGGAAGAACCAAGAACTAGCTAACAAGAAGGATAACTCAAGTAAACAGGCTGGATAACAAATACTAGCAGTAAAACAAGTGACAAGTGAACACATAGGGTATCTAACCTCAAGTGACACGCATCTAGTTCAATTGTCAGGTATCTAGTGTCAAGTTGTTAGGTCTCAAGTATCAAGTTGTCAAGTATCAAGTAACAAGTTATCAAGTATCAAGTAACAAGTTATCAAGTATCAAGTAACAAGTATCCAGTTCAAGTTTCATGTATCGGGTTTCATGTGTCAAGTTCCAAGTATCAAGTAGTCAAGAATCGTGTAAGCATGTTTCATGTTCAAGTTTTATAGTTATTACTATCTAGGTAGCACTTCATGCATCCATCCTTTTACTACATGGTTGCTACAGTCAAAACAATTTCGTTTAGACCTAGTAATGGATTTTATAGGGCGGCGTATGTAGAACCCCGTATTTTTAAACATTATTTTTATATTTGAAAATGAATTTCAATTTATTTTGGGGATTTAATGAGTATTTTCAGAAAATTTATCTTTTGTACACGTGCAAAACACGTGCAAATACTTTTTGAGAAGTTGAAAAATTAAGTTTCTTTATGAAAAATCATTATTTAATAATTGAGATTTAATTAGTATTTTTCCAGATTTTTCTGAAATTTATTGGAGCTATTTGCAATTTTTGAGAAAAGAAGGACTTTTTTGTAAATTTGACATTTTTAGGGGCTAAAGTGCAAAATACAATTTCTGGACATTTTGAACAGAATTAATTGAGATTTAGAAGTATATTTTCTTATGAATCCAAATTTAAATGAGTTTTGATGGAATTTCCAAAGAATGATCTATATATGTAATTTGCGTTTTGGGAAGGGTTGTTTTGCAAAGTGTGGGTAAAACCCTAATTACCCATCCGGCATATTTAAGAGAATTTCTTTCCCAGCCGTCATTGCTGATAAAATATTGATTTTGGGAGATTTATTTTGTGGAGCAAAGAGCTTTGGATCTAGCAAAAAGGAGGATTCATTTCGTGGACTTTTCTCTATTCTAAGGTGAGTAATATAAAAATTTGTTGTGTTGTTTTGATATATGTGAGAGATATCGAAATTGTTTTGTTTGTTTGATTGTGTGAGGATCTTAATTCGTCTTGATTGATTGATCTATGTGAACAAATATCATGATGCAATGATTGGTTGTTGTGAACAATTTAGATCTCGTAAAGTGGTATGAATCATGGGGAATTAGTGGATGAAATAGTAGATCCTTATTATTAAAGTTGTTTGCTAAAAGCATGTTGAGATTTGTGTATGAACATCTGGACATTAGAAGTATAAATCAGATTCTTATTGGTTTCGTGAAAGAAACTTAGATCTTGTAAAACCCTAACAAAAGGATTTGTGATTTAGGATATGAAAAATTTAGATCTTGACATATTGATGTTTTGAGTAATTTATACATATTCCTGATGAGATTCGTTGAAATTTATTATTCTTCCTGAATACGAGCTATTTTCATAACATTGAATCATTAGAAGCTTCAGAATTGATTTTTGTAATCAGACCTAGTATTAAAAATCTGTAGGCCGACAGTCGACTGGCCTACTGTGCAGTCGACTGGTACGAGCCTGATACTTTGTTTGAGAATTTGTTGAAAAATTGTTCTGGACAGTCGACCTAGCCCTTAGGCAGTCGACTGGTCCACAGGAAAATATTTTCGTAAGAATTATTAGTCCTTCTGGACAGTCGACCTATAACCCATTTAAGTCGACTTATACACTTAGAATATTTTTTAGAAGATTATTGGAAATTACCTCGGGTAAGTCGACTGACCCTCTTGTAAGTCGACTTTTACGAGACTTAGTTTATTTTTGTAAAATCTTGAATTTGGTCCCCTGGACAGTCGACTTATCACCAGTATGAGTCGACTGGTACTGAAGGACATTTGTAAACTTCAGTGTTAATTCGAATGATTAGTTTTTATATACTTGGTATTTCAGTTCAGTTTAAGATTAAGCAATTGACCTTGAGATATTCAGTTGAGTATGTCATTGAGACATTTAGTTGAGCCACTTTGTTTAGTGGGACTTTAGTTTAGACTTTTGAGTTTGAGTCTCTAGAGGCGTATGACCCTAGTATACCGGTGTTGAGTTATTTGTTGAGGCCCATTGTGGCATTTCAGTTATGTAAATTTGAATTTAGGCCGGTAGGGTACATCACTCTAGGAGATTCGTTAAGTAATCAAATTAACCAAAATTTTAAGGACAGGCACTAGTGGTGATATGATGAACGGGAACATGAGTCACGAACCTCAGTATGGCTTTCGGTGTGAGATTTAATCTCCGGAATTATCACAGTAGATTATTAGTGGTGTGGGATATGTCTCCGGAATTATCACAGTCTTGTGGTGTGGGACAATCTCCGGAATTATCACGGTAACTATTGTGGTGTGGGATTGATCTCCGAAATTATCGGAGTCGAGGTGAAGCACATGTGGTATTCGTGTGGGGATGTGTCAATGTTTCGGTGTGGAATGATCTCCGGAATTATTCAAGTAAAATATCTTGGGTGTGGGATTCATCTCCGGAATTATCGGGCATGTGATACTATCCATGGTTTATGTTTATCTCGTAGTAGTCATCGTGTTAGGATTAGTTCATAACATGGGGATTGAACCCTATGAAGTGAAGACGTTAAGGGCTTGCACCGAACCTATGTAGAATGGGATGCATAGACTTCGACAAGTACGCATTAGAGAGTCTGCATTTAGAATTTGTGTTTTCTTGGCTTGGTTTTATGCATGTGGTTTTCTTGTTTTCTACACATGACACTTAGCTTAGTATCACTTGATGTTTTATGTTACCTTTCATTTCGTACTTTCCATATTCCTTTAGTACTTGTTGTTTAAGAATTTATGAGGTATGAGCTTATGTTGTTTATTTGTTTATTTTTATATTTCTCACACCATTTATGGCTGACCCCTTTAGCTTGGGGGTTAGGGATCATCTCTAGCCTCACATGTTGCAGGTAGATGCTTAGAGTTGGAGATGGAATGCTTAAGTTGGTTTGAGAATTAATTGACATATAAGAGATTGTGCAAAATTTGTAATATCAGTTTTTGAGATAAATTAGTGTTGTAAATGAAGAGAATATTGAGTTGAGTTGTTTAGATTTCTGCTGTGCGTTGTAAATGATTTGTTGTAATAAATGTTGAAAATTTTAGTGGTTTTGATTATGTTTAATATTGTATTGAAGTGGATCACTGGGAATGTGCCACGTAATTTCTATGTTATTAATCTGGAAATTCGGGGCGCTACAGCGTACTCAGGTGTCAAGTATCAAGCAAGTCATGGTTCATGAATCGGAAAATAAATAACAAATTCACGAAAGCAAGTTCGCGAATCCACTAACAAGTTCAAGAACCGCACAATGGGTTCATGAATCAAACAAGTTCATGAGCCAAGTAACTGACTCCGTGAATCGAACAAGATACATCAAGTTCATGAACCAAGTATTTGGGAAACACGGGCCCCCTTCCGAGTACATTTACCTATATTGTCTACTCTATAGTCTTTCCCTTAAACCCCGGTTTGTTACATTTATTATTTTATCAAGCAAGCATACATGTGTAAAATGTTGTGGTTTAATTCTAGGAAAAATTGGAGATGTCCTATATGGTGTCCAGCAGCTACATATAAAATTTCGTGTCAAACGCTCGCTGTTTACAAGCTAAATTAGTTCGCAAAGTAAATGTATACAGCAGTTTTGCAAAACTGCGTCTACTGACACAGCTGCAGTATGACTGCCATAACTCCTAGACCGTAACTCTGAATTCAAAACTTTCGGAAGCTATCGATATCTACACATCCAGATCTACAATTTCTATTCAGGGCTCGGGGCCAGATTCAAATGATAAATGGGTCGAAATAGCAAAAGAAGATTCAGGACAGCAACATGAGGGGATAACTTACTAGTTTAGATTTCAGGGAAATTTGTTATTAGGCGTCTAAATTATTGTGTGATATAAATACATGATATTGGTGGTCCAAATAGCAAATAAATGTTTTTCAAGTTACAGGGTTGCAAGTTCGTCAATATTAAGTGTAACATGTGTCTACGAATTTAGGGCTCCTAAATTCATAAGTCTATGTGTTCATGTGCTCAAGGGGTAAAAGAGTCCAATAATTATAAATTTAATACAAGAAAATTTTGTGACTCTTAGAATTGTCAATTTGGAGGTTCGATATTGATCTACAATGATATTCAAGGAGGAGTCACAATCTAACTATTTGTAGTATTTTCAAGGGTGCATGTACTAGAACAATAAAATTGTACAAGGATACTTGCCTTAATTTGACGGTGATTAGATCCACTTGTTGTAGAAAATTGGATTGAAAAATCCCGGAAGAAGTCCTCCAAAAACACGTGCGAAGATCCAATAGAAGAGCCCAAAAATCCCCACACCGGATCGTCAAAACAGCAAACAGCAACGTGGGATTTGGCGCGGCAAAACACGGTACAGCAAATCCCACCAATCGGATTTATCCTGCACACCGGATCGGCGACGAACAGGGAATAGCGAAGGGGATCCACTGCGGGTGAAACACGGAACACAGATCGGATCAGATCTGAGCGGTACGAATCTTGGCGCGATCCAATGGTCGAGATTCAAACTCGCCCAAACCGGCTGCTTCTTCTTCTTCGTTCTTTCGATCGGCAGAGAGCGAGGGAGCGGCGGCGACGCTGGCGATGGCTTCGACGGCGAGGCGGCGTGACTGTGAGACTGGCGGCGGCGCGAGTGTGACGGGAGGCGACGGCGGTGGGTGCTCTCTGTTCGTGGGTTTGAGAGCAGGGGAGCGATCGGAGGAGTGGGTTGGCGGTTGTTGATGGCGAACAGAGGGATGACGAGGCGATGGGGGTTGGGTAATGGCGACTGGTTTGCGAGGTTGAAGGGACGATGGTTGAAGTGGTAATGGCAGAGAAGGATTGGGTCGGGAGTTGGGTGTGGCGAGTCGAAGGAGTTGGGGATGGCGAGATGGGTGGTGGTCGCAGAAACGAGCTAGGATGGAGGAGATGACAGTGGAGGCGAAGGTGACGGGGTGTAGAGGTATTGGGTTCGACGGTTTGGGTGAGCGGGAGGAAGGGGAGTTGCGATGGAGAAGGAAGAAGATGGGGAATTGGTTTCGGGTTGTTTGTTTTGGTTGGTTTCGTTTTGTTAAATAGGAGAGGGAGAGATGGAGTAACGGGAGGGAGAGAGAGAGTAATGGTAGGGTTTTAATAAAATAATATTTAAAGTTGTGGGTAGTTAGAGAAAGTGGGGATGTGGTTACGGGGATGTGGGAAGAGTGGGGAAAATTGTATACGGGTGTGTGTGTGGGGTTAATCTGTATAATATATGGGTTCTGGATTTGGGCTTGGTTCTTGGGCTAAAAAATATTTAATTAAAACAATTAGGACATTGGGCTAAAATATTTTGGGCTCAAATTAATTTAATTAAACTCAAATACGAAATTGGGCTTATAACAAAATAAAATAATAACTAAGGTACTGAGCTAAACAATTGGGGTCAAATTAATTTAACAAAATTTAAATACAAAAATGGGCTTTTAACTAAATATTTAAACAATCGAAAAATTTGTATATTGGCTCATAAAATAGTTTGAATAATAATATAATCAATTAGGAGAAAATATTTACAAAATACTAATGATTTAAAATACCGAAAAATACTCGAAAATTACGTATTAATGAAAACAGGGGTTACACTTCCTTTTTTCAAAGCCCTCAGGGGGGCTAAGGGCTTCGAGTGGGGCCACCAGCAATAAGAATCGTTCGGCCAACTGAATGCCTATCTGGTCAACCCCCACTCCTCAGTAAGCCTATTCTTGGGGAAACACTCTACCTCTACCTCGCTACCTCCGAGCAACCCTCAGTACTGTCCTAGTAAGGGAAGAAGACAAGGCTCAGAAGCCTATCTATTATATGAGCAAGGTTCTCAGAGACGCCGAGCTCCGCTATCTAAGATTGGAGAAGATAGCATATGCCTTGGTTATGGCAGCCAGGAAGCTCCGTCCCTATTTTCAATCCCATTCGGTGGTCGTTCTTAGTGACTAGTTGCTCAAGCAAGTTCTGCACAAGCCCGAGACCTCCGGACATCTAATGAAGTGGTCGATCGAGCTGAGTCAACACGACATATCTTATTAGCCTCGGACCACAATCAAGGCTCAAGCCTTAGCTGAATTTATTGTAGAGAGCACCATCCCAGAAGTGAGTCAAGCTGCAAATGGGCCACCCATCTGGACAGTATATGTAGACGGGTCTTCTTGCGCCGAAGGGAGCGGAGCCGGGGTCATTCTGGCAGGCCCAGATGACTTCGTTCTCCAATACTCCCTCCACATCAACTTTAAGGCCTCCAACAACGAAGCTGAGTATGAAGCCTTAATAGCAGGCCTGGGTATGGCTCGCAAGGCAGGAGCACAACGTATCCGAATATTCAATGACTCGCAGCTGGTGGTGAATCAGGTCTTAGAAGAGTACGAGGCGCGAGATGACCGAATGGCTAAGTACCTAGCTAAGGTCCAAAGTCTCATGGCTTCATTCGAAGAGGCACTAAGCCAGTGGATCCCTAGAGAAGAGAACTCCCAAGCAGATGCCCTCTCAAAATTGGCCTCCTCCTCCCTCCAAGGTCTCGAGCAGACCGTCCTAATCGAGGTACTCCTAAGACCAAGCATAGAAGAAGAAGCCCTTGACTCGATGGAGTCGCTGCCCGTCCAACTCCGGGACAACTGGATGAAGCCTTTGATAGAATTCCTCAGGGATGGGACCCTTCCCCAAGATCCAAAAGAAACCCGTCGAATCCGAACGAGAGTGGAGTGGTACACCCTTGTTGAAGGGATCTTGTACAAATGCTCCTATACCCAAGTGGATGGCAGACCCTACTTGAGATGCCTCTCCCTGGAAGAAGCCTCGTACGCCTTGCAAGAACTCTACGAAGGCATAGGCGGAGCACATTCAAGATCAAGGTCCCTCGCCAGGAAAGTTCTGAACTACGGGTATTTTTGCCCTACCCTAACTTCGAGATGCCGAGCAACATGTCCGGCAATGCGGCCGTTGTCAGCAGTTCTCCAACATCCGCCGCCTACCCCAAGCACAAATCACCTCTCTCAAGCCCGATTTCCTTCGCAATGTGGGGGATGGACTTGTTAGGTTCGTTCCTGCCAGCTCCAGGCCAGCTCAAATTCCTAGTTGTGGCAATCGACTATTTCTCTAATTGGATCGAAGCCGAGCCATTGGCTACCATTACTGAGAACAAAGTACTGCAGTTCTTCTGGAGATATGTAATCTGTAGATTCGGCGTACCTCGGGCCCTGATAACAGATAATAGAACACAGTTTACAGGGACAACATTCCGATCTTTATGTGAAGACCTCGGCATTCAGTAACGCTTCTCCTCCGTCTCCCATCCTCAGTCCAATGGTCAAGTTGAGAACGCCAACAAGCGGATCCTCTCCGGCATCAAGAAAAGACTAGATAAGTCGGCCAAAGGCTTATGGGCAGAACAACTTCCCAATGTATTGTGAAACTACCGCACTACGAAAAGGATCCCCACAGGAGAGTCGCCCTTCAATCTCACCTATGGGTCCGAGACTGTAATCCCCTTAGAAGTTGGTCTGCCTTCCCCTCGCCTTATTGCCTATGACGAAGAGCAGAATGCCAGAGAGCTCCGGGCGAATTTGGACCTGATTGATGAGCTCCGTGAAAGAGCTTCAATTCGCTAGCAAAATTACCCAAGAAGAATTGAGCAGGCCTACAACAAAAGGGTCCGTCCCACTAATCTCAAGGAAGGGGACCTAGTACTCAGAAAGCTAGCTGTCTCGTTCCCCAACCAAAAGAGTAAGCTAGCTCTGAATTGGGAAGGACCCTACAAGATCACCAAGGTAGTTCGGCCCAGAGCGTTTCGTCTTGAAGACCTTGAAGGCAGAGAGATACCAAGAACTTGGAATGCCGACCATTTACTGAAGTACCAAGAGGGTGTTTGAATGCCTCTTCGAGTACATTCAAGTGTCGAGCCCTTCCTTTCTTTTTATGTGTACTTGCTTCTTTATTTTCTCATTGTAATAACGGCTTGCAACTTAGAAGCAGCTGATTAGCAGTTATCAATAAAGAACTTCTTTCCCTTGATGATTCTCTTGTGATTATTTTATCTCTCTGTTTAAGACCTTTAATTGCTTTCACTCAAACGACACGTTCGAAGTCCAAAACTTGGCTCGATTCTGCTTCACAAGCTCGCTCTTAAGCGATCTAGAAGTGGCTCGCCATTCGGAACTGTTCCCACAACCGTTGAAACTTACTCAAACGACGTGTTCGGAGTCCAAGACTTGGATCGATTCCACTTCACAAGCTCGCTCTTAAGCGAGCTAAAAGTGGTTTGCCATTCGGAATTGCTCCCACAACCGTTGAAATTTACTCGAACGACGTGTTTGGAGTCCAAAACTTGGCTCGATTCCGCTTCGCAAGCTTGCTCTTAAGCGAGCTAGAAGTGGTTCGCCATTCGCAATTGCTCCCACAACTGTTGAAATTTACTCGAATGACGTGTTCGGAGTCCAAAACTTGGCTCGATTCCGCTTTGCAAGCTCGCTCTTAAGCGAGCTAGAAGTGGTTCGCCATTCGGAATTGCTCTTATAACCGTTGAAATTTTCTCGAACGACGTGTTCGGAGTCCAAAACTTGGCTCAATTCCGCTTCGCAAGCTCGCTATTAAGCGAGCTAGAAGTGGTTTGCCATTCGGAATTGCTCCCACAACCATTGAAATTTGCTAGCGTGTTCAGAGTCCAAGACTTGGCTCGATTCCGCTTCGCAAGCTCGCTCTTAAGCGAGCTAGAAGTGGTTCGCCATTCGGAATTTCTCCCACAGCCGTTGAAATTTACTCGAACGACATGTTCGGAGTCCAAAACTTGGTTCGATTCCGCTTCGCAAGCTCGCTCTTAAGCGAGCTAGAAGTGGTTCGCCATTCGGAATTGCTCCCACAACCGTTGAAATTTGCTCGAACGATGCATTCGGAATCCAGACCACTGGACTGGGTAACTGACGAAATTTCTATAACTATACTAGACATGGGAGAAGAAACTTGGAGTGCTTGAATGAATGCCCCATTGCTTCACTTGGCTGGATAACTGATGAAGATATTCAGGCATACATTCCCGAGCGACTTGCATTTCGAGCTGCTTATAGGAGAAAAATGACTTTCTTCTCAAAGTCCGCACAAGATCTCGATCAGACGGCTCAGATCACGCCATGCCCAAAAAACGACAAGATAGTGTTTTCTCGTAATGTGAACCACTAATCTCGTGATTCGCGCAAGATCTTGATCTAACGGCACGGAGTGGACCACGACCACCAAACGACAAGATAGCATTTTCTTGTGATCCACACCGTCTTTTACATCAAGATCCATGCAAAATCTTCAGATGGACACCTCAGATAAAGCCACATTCCTCGGAGTTCAAAGTTTGGCAAGACCCCACTTCTACTCCTCGCTCTTAAGCGAGCTAGAAATGGTCTGCCCTTCAGAAACACTCTTACAACCACAGAGGATCCACTGAACATGCCAACACATAAACGCAAAGGGGTAAAACAAGCCTTCACTTCCATAAAAGTTTAAAGTTCAAAGAAACTCGAATTATAAGACCAGTTACTCTTATCTACGACGAGTTACAAGATTCGAAAAGCTAAAATTACAAGACTACTTCAACGACTCTTAGGAAGGGGGATGTTCCTCTTAAGAAACAGGTGGGGACGCCGCACACCTTGTCGTTGCGATCCCGCACTCATTGAGGTCCCCAAGCTAGCAAGCTTAGTAGTATCTCTCAGTGTTGCGCCGGCTGAAGCTTCGCTCGACGAGACAGCCACCCCACTTTGGCATCACCTGGACTTTACCGAGCAGTAGGCGAACGAGTCGCAAGCTTGTAAAATGAAATCCCTTGCTCACTCTCTTCCCGGGTACACGAAGTGCTTCTGACATTGATCGGGACCCTCCGCCTCTAGCTCGACTATTCGTTGCTTCAAAGAGTCGTCCTTCACTGCTAGCTTGAAACGAGGAAGTTGAGCGGAGCCTTCGGCACCAGAGCCATCGGCAATAATTCGTCGGAGATGAGTAACCTCGATGCTCCCATCGATTGTAACCCTCTTCAACTCGTCGACCTCAGCCGTCAACTCTTCGCGCTCGGCCATCAACTTGCCCACCATCGCTGCTAAATTTTCTTCCTCCGCCAAAAAGTCTTCTTCTACTATCTTCAAGTGGTGAACCTCGGCCAACAGTTCGCCCCTCTCCTCCGTAACATCAAATAGTGCCTTCCAGAGCAACTCCACCTCACCTTCAAGACGAACCTCGCGAGCTCGTTTCCTCAGTTGCCTCAACTCGGAAAGAAACTTTGCCAGCATCACCTTGAGATGATCTAGCTCCAACTCGCTCTTGAGAAAACACTCTCGACTGCGAAAGAGGGCCAACTTCGTTGCTTTTAAGTCAACCCGAAAACGAAAGGCTTCAGCTGCTAAACTCGACTCGACAACCTGAAAAGCGAAAATATATCAACACAATGAACAAAAGGTGTTTTCAATAATTAGCGAAATCTTCAACAACAAGGTGTCCACAACACTTGGCCAAAGTCTCAAAAAGTTAGTCGTTTTCATTAAAATCCAAAAAGAGGTTATGAGAGCGGTGGCCAGTCCGCGGTTCGGCGTTACAACAACAAAAAAAAACAAAGGAAGAGGCGACTAAGTCAGGGGGCCACCTCATGGCGCCGCTCCGAGATATCCTCGCTCGGCACAGTAACAAGCGCTCCCCCGACATTCACCTCGTCCTCGGCGTTCTCCTCGGCCTCTTTGCCCTCTTGCTCGGGCTTGATCTCTGCCAGAGGAAACAGCTCCTCGCCCTCCACGGGATCGTAGAAGTAATACGAGGAGCTATCGAAGTCGGGGATGCGGGCCGCCACATGCTTCAGTGCTCGGGCATAAGCCTCCTCCATGTTTGCCATCATGTGGGCTTCGGCCTCATCCCGAACTGCCTTTTCTGCCTCTGCCACCTTAATCGCCTGGCCATTCAGCGCCTCTTTAGACGCCTTTAAGGCCTCGGCCAGCTCCTCCTCGAGGCGAGCCCTCTCTTTCTCCAACGCCTCAACCTTGGCAATCTCGACTGCGGAGTTCTTCAACGCCTTGGCGAGCTTCGTTTCTAGCGCCCCCACCTCGGCCGCACATGAAGCCGAGAGTCGCTGCTCGGCCTCGAACAGCTTGACCGCTTTGGAGTGCTCCGACCTCTCCCGATCGTTCTCTAGGTTCATCTCCTTCTCTTGCTCGGTGAATTGCTCGAGCATGTGGCTGAAGTGGCAGATAGTCTGTGAGTAGGACGAAGAAAAGAAGCGATTAGAACCGAACGGAAAAACTTAGAAAATTTATTGGGTTTTCATAATCAACTCATACTTACCGACATAGTATTCCGAGCTATCTCCAGGGCGTCATCGCCCACAGTGCCGGCCTTCAGCGCGGCACGGTCCTTCGGGGTCGGCAGGTGCTTCACCGCCTGCATGCACATCAGTGAGTCGCCGAGGAAACCGTCTACCTTCATCACCCTCCAGTCAGGGACGAAGAGACGCTTGTGCTACTCGGTGAGGATGGCCTCCGCCTCGGCAGTAAGCAGCGGCACCTCCAAAGTCAGAGCTGCGCTGGCAGAGAACGTCCCGCTAGACGAACCCGGGGCTTCGACCAAAGGGGCCTGAGCGGGTGGTTCCGATGGAGCCTCGATCACCGGCCCCACAATGACCGAGGGTGCCGAGGGGACTTGTACTGTTCGGCCTGAAAGAGGCCCCGCTGTGGTCCTTTTCCTCTTCCTTATGTCCGTGTCCTTCGCCGCGCGACTCTTTGCCATCAACACCTTATAATCCATGCCGGGGGTCTCTACATACGAAGGAAAAAACCGAGTAAAGGAGTTAGAAAAAAAACAAACACCAAAAGACACAGACTAGCAAGAAAAAAGAAAGAGAGCGTACTGGGGTCGATCGGACTGAGACCTCCACCGAACAAGACCCCCTCGGTGATATCCTTCCAACTGAGGGTCGGAAGCCTGAGGATTTTCACCACCACCTCCTCTTCCTCTCTTGTGAGCACCGACTCTTTCTTCGCCCACTTCGGTACCCCATTTTTCCACAACGTCGGGAAGCCCCACGGCTCGGGACCACGGATGAGAAAATACTTCTCCTTCCAGTGTTTGATCGAGTCCGGATTCTCGATCAACTTCACGCCTCTCCTCGGCGACTGTAATCCCTGTTTCCAATTGTACGAGTTAATATTCTCGTATTTCTATTGATGTCTTTTTCCCCTAATTTATTGTATTTTTTGGGCCTTGTCTTTTTGCGGGCTTACTAATCCCAATTAATTAATTTATTATTATATTATTTTAGCCCAACTACATTAAGCCCAACCCATATCCTTATTGGATTTTGGATCCAAATCTTACTCTACCCTAAACCCAAACCCACAAACCCACACACCCGTATACAACTTCCCCACTCTTTCCACATTCCCTTAACTACATCCCCACATTCTCTAACCACCCACAACTTTAAACCCTATATTCCCTACCGTTACTCTCTCTCTCTCTCTCTCTCCCCTTCCCCTTCTCTGGCTTAAAACCCAAAGCGCAACCAGATCAACACAAAACAAACCCAACACCCGAACTATTCCTTCCTCCTTCGTCTCCATTCTTTCGCACGCCATCTTCCATCACCGTCGCCTTCTCTATCTCGTCACCACCATCACAGAACCCCACCATAATTCCTCCGTCACCACCTTCATCTTCGCCATCGAATCCAACTCCGAACCCATTACCCAACCTTCGTCTCACCACCTCCGACCACTGAACCACCACCTCGCCGCCTCCAACTCATCCCCTCGACCTCCTCTCCACCTCCGACGCTTCGCCAACACCCCACGCCGCCGAACTCCTCTCCCGCTCTCACCCTCTGTTCGAACCCACGAACAGAGCTCGCCACCATCCTCCGCACTCCCCTGCTCTCGAACCCACGAACGGAGGAGCACCCACCGCCGTCGCCGCCCTCCGTCACTGCCGCAGTCGCCGCCAACGAAGAACCCCCGCCGTTGCTATCTCTCTCGCACTCTGTCTCGATCGAACGAAGAAGAAACGAACGAAGAAGAAGGAGGAAAAGGCGGGATCGAAGCTCAGCCGTTGGATCGCGCCAAGATCCGTGCCTGTGATCGCTGTTTCGTGTTCGCCCACAGCGGATCCAGACCTGCTGTCCCGTGTTCTGGTGCAGATTCGCTGCGTTCGAGCCCTCTGATTCGCTGCCGTTGTTGTCCCGTGTTCGTGCCGCACCGATCCGCTCGCCGTTTGCTGTTCTGGGCTGATCCTGTGTGCGGGGAAAATTCGATCTCCGATCAATTTTTGCACGCGCTTTTGAGGACTTTTTCCGGGATTTTCTACCCAAATTTCTTCTACAACAAGTGGATCGTCAATCTAAGGCAAGTACCCTTGTACAATTTATTGTTCTAGTACAAGTACCCTTAAAAATACTACAAATAGTTAGATTGTGACTCCCCTTTGAAATATCATTGTAAATCAATTTTGAACCTTCAAACCCACAATTCTAAGAGTCACAAAACTTCCTCGTATTAAATAGTAATCAATTGGACTCTTTTACCCCCCTTGAACACATGAATCACATAGACATATGAATTAAGGAGCCCTAAAATTTGTAGATACATATATATTTAGTATTTTGAAGAATTTGCGACTATTATGACTTGAAAAACATTTATTAGTTGCTATTTTGACCTCCATGATTATGTATTTATGCTACTTAACAACTTAGACGCCAATGACATTTTTCCATGAAATCTACGTTAGTAAATTATTTCTATGTGTTGCTGTCTGAATATTCTTTTGCGGTTTAGACCCTTTTATCATTTGAATCTGGGCCCGAGCCCTGAATAGAAATTTTAGATCCGGATGTGTAGATATCGATAGACTCCAAAATGATCGAATTTGGAGCTACGGTCTAGGAGTTATGGCAGTTATACTGCAACTGTGTCAGTAGACGCAGAATTGCAAAACTGCTGTATAAAATTACTTCGCGCATTAAATTAGCTATGTAACCAGCGAGCGATTGACTCCAAATTTTACATGTAGTTGCTGGACACCCTATAGAATATTCCAAATTTTTTCTAGAATTAAATCACAACAATTTACATAAGTATGCTTGCTTGATAAGAGTTAATAAATGAAATAAGCCGGGGTTATGGGAAGGACTATAGAATGGACAATATAGATAAGTGTACTCGGAAGGGGGCCCGTGTTTCCCAAATACTTGGTTCATGAACTTGTTGTATCTTGTTCGATTCATGGAGTCAGTTACTTGGCTCATGAACTTGTTTGATTCTTGAACCCATTGTGCGGTTCTTGAACTTGCTTGTGGATTCGCGAACTTGCTTCGTGAACTTGTTATTTAATTTCCGATTCATGAACCATGGCTTGCTTGATACTTGATACCTGAGTACGCCGCCCTATAAAATCCATTACTAAGTCTAAACGAAATTGTTTGACTGTAGCAACCATGTAGTAAAAGTATGGATGCATGTCGTGCTACCTAGATAGTAATCACCACTAGACTTGAACTTGATAACTTGAACTAGACTTGAACTTGATACTTGAGACTTGACAACTTGATACTTGAACTTGACAACTTGACATTTGAGACCTGACATTTGAAATAACATATGACACTAGACTTGAGATTTTTCGCTTGATATTAAATACCCCTATAGGTATACCTGACATGTGTTACACTACTAGCAGTCGTTATCCAATTTAGTTATTAAGATGTTTCCTCTTGCTAGCTAGTTCTTGAATTTGTCCACTACTTCTTATAACCTTGTTATATTCTTGAATTCCAATTCTTGTTTTCCTTACTTGTACTTGTTTTCACTATTTGTGGCCCTAGCTTGCACTAAGGGCATTCTCTTTGTTTTTCCTTTGTTTTCCCTGTTTATATTTATTAAACAGACTTTGGAGACGAGCTGCCCGCTGGAATTGGTGAGCAAAGGTTCTAGCCTTCATGTGGAGAAGAACTTGATTAGAACATTTATTTCCTGCATGATTTGTTTAGTTTGAAATATTATTTCTTGCAAATTTAGAACTTGTAATGGGCTGTTGTTCCCGAGTTTAACTGGACCCAGACTAGCAACTGCTTGGTTGTTTTATTATATTTCAGTTGTTTCTGTTGCTAGTAAATTATTCATGCATGCTTGGTTTTATATATCTCTCTGGTTATATACTTGTTGCGATGCTGAGTCGATCCTACAGCTTATGAATGATGTTAAGATCATTCGCTGGGCTTCGTCACGTACTCATATTTTCCGTATTTTGGGAAGCGGGGCGTGACAAGGTTTTTAGTGGTATCAGAGCCAGGTTTGGCTAATGTGTTAGTTAAGTAATACATTAGACAGGCCTCACTCAGTCAGGGTTAACTCAGCATTTGACAGGCCAAGAAATTGCATGAAGAATTTTATTATCAACTTGATCTGGATCCTAATTGTTTTGGGTTGTGCAGGATATGGCTCAAAGGAACGCTTCGTCCTCTCAGTCTGGGGGTGATCAGGCAGACCAGCCCGCCATTATGCAGCTGTTACAGATGCAGCAAGAACAAAATGAATGGCATGCACAGCAGATGATGCAGATGCAGAGAGAGCATGCTGAGATGATGAAGGCAGCCTTAGGAGCTGCCAACAGAGAGCCTCTTCCACCTGCGCCTGGGGAATTGCCGCCTAGACCGGGCAATGTAGCTGATTTTATGAGGCTACACCCCGATAAGTTTACGGGTACTGAAGGTCCATTGGAGGCTGAGCAGTGGCTCATCAGGACGGAGCAGTTGTTGTTCGCTGCCAGGATAGCTGATGTGGACCGAGTGGATGTCATAAGCATCCAGCTGGTGGATCTCGCCCACATCTGGTGGCGAGCTGAGATGGAGAGACTTGAGCGCCCCGTCGCCTGGGCCATTTTCAGGGAGAGCTTCCTTACTAAGTTCTTCCCTGATGTCATCAGGAACGATATGGAGCGGCAGTTTGTCGCGCTCACCCAGGTTCATCAAATAGTGTTTTATGTGCAAATTTCATTTGTCGGTTTATGATATATTGATGCTTAACTAAGAAACTTCTTGAACCAGGGAAATCGGACCGTGGACGAGTATGTCACGGAGTTTACCCGTTTGAGCCATTTTGCCACGACTATGGTGGCTGATGATGAGGCCAAGGGCCGTCGCTTTTTGCTGGGATTGGATATCGATATCCAGGATCGCCTGGCTGCTTTGAGGCTTCGTTCCTACCCCGATATCCTTGAGGCTGCTAGGAGCCAGGAACAGACCAGCCGGCGTAAGCGTGCCATTCAGCGGTCCGCCCCACACCCTATCGCTGCTAGGCCCACTGGAGGGCCAATCAGGAGGCCAGTTCCAGCCCACCCTGCCAGGGCTGCTCCTTACCCTGCCGCTCCACAGAGGGGGAACTACTGTGACTTCTGTCAGATTCCCGAACATGTGCGCAGGGATTGCAGACGGGCTAACCGTCGATGCTTCGAGTGTGGTGCTGGTGATCACACTGTTCGGGACTGTCCGCAGAGGAGGGCTGCGCCAGCTCAGGGTCAGGCCAGGCCGCCACTTCCCCCTCAGCATCAGATCGTCGGTCAGAGGACCGCTGCCCCGAGGAGAGGTCAGGCCTTCAACCTGACTACAGAGGAAGCTGAGACCGCGGAGGAAGTCGTTGCAGGTATAATTGTATTTTATTGTATGTTATTTATGTTATGCTTTAATGTTCATCTTGCATTATGCCTTGTGTAGTTCTTTTCACACCATTATTCCCTATCCCTTAGAATCCTGCATATTTACCTCTTCCCATATTTTGACTCTATCATAGGTATTATCCTAGTCCATTCCTTTCCTGCCCATGTCCTATTTGATTCCGGGGCGACCCACTCTTTCGTTTCCTCCCGCTTGTGGATCAGCATCAACTGGAGTGCAGTGATATGCAGACAGCTTGGAACATCACCACAGGTGGCGGTGTTGTCGTTTGCTCCAAGGAGTGTAAGCAGAGTCCCTTGATTATTGGGGACAGGGATTTCAAGGCAGACCTGATAATGATTGGCAATTCAGGTTTCGATGTGATTCTTGGCATGGATTGGCTGGGGGAGTCTCATGCTATCATCGATTGCCGCGCAAAGAAGGTTGTATTCAGGATTCCGGAGCATGATGAGTTTGAATTCCATGCTGGAGAAACACCTATCGGGCGTGGTAAGAAGGTGGCAAATGATGAAGGTTGTGCAATGGAATTGCACACAGGCTGTGAGGCTGCGCCTCTTATAGTGCGGGAATTCCTAGATGTGTTTCCAGAGGAATTGCCCGGGTTACCTCCAGATCGAGAGGTGGAGTTCTGTATTGACGTTCTGCCGGGTACAGTGCCTATATCGAAAAGCCCGTACAGAATGGCACCAGTCGAGCTTGCAGAGCTGAAGGTACAGGTTCAGGGTCTTTTGGATTTGGGTTTCATCAGACCGAGTGTGTCACCGTGGGGAGCTCCTGTGCTATTCGTCAATAAGAAGGACGGAAGTCGCAGGTTGTGTATGGATTACCGAGAGCTAAACAATGTTACTGTGAAGAATCGGTATCCACTACCCAGGATCGACGACCTATTTGATCAGTTGGGCAGTGCTGCAGTATTTTCGAAGTTGGACCTTCGCTCGGGGTACCATCAGGTGAAGGTGAAAGCAGCAGATGTGCCGAAGACTGCGTTCAGGACCAGGTACGGGCATTATGAGTTCTTGGTGATGCCCTTCGGTGTCACGAATGCCCCAGCAGTGTTTATGAGCTTGATGAACAGAGTCTTCTCCCAGTTCCTTGACAGATTCGTGGTGGTCTTTATAGACGATATCTTGGTGTATTCGCGAAATCGAGAAGAGCATGCGGAGCATCTGAGAACAGTCTTGCAGACTCTAAGGGAGAACAAGCTCTATGGGAAGCTCAGCAAGTGTGAGTTCTGGCTTGATCGAGTTCCATTCTTGGGACATATTATCTCGGGCGAGGGAGTCTCAATTGATCCGTCCAAGATTGCTGCAGTGAAGGATTGGCCAGTGCCAAAGTCAGTTTCTGAGGTAAGGAGTTTTCTCGGGCTAGCAGGGTATTACAGGAAGTTTGTGCAAGACTTCTCGAAGATTGCTGGACCATTGACTAAGCTGACAGGGAAAGATCAGAGGTTTGAGTGGAATGAGGCCTGCAGTGAAGCTTTCGCCGAGTTGAAGAACAGGTTGACTTCAGCACCCGTGTTAACTATACCAGATGGTTCGGGTGGCTTCGTTATTCACTGCAACGCTTCAGGCAGAGGTCTAGGTGCAGTGCTGATGCAGAAGGGTCGGGTGGTTGCTTATGCATCCAGGCAGTTGAGGCTGAACGAGAAGAACTACCCTACTCATGACTTGGAGTTGGCAGCAGTGATCTACGCTCTGAAGTTGTGGAGACATTACTTGCTGGGAGACCGAGTGAAAATTTTTACTGACCACAAGAGTCTCAAGTATGTCTTCACTCAGAAAGAGCTAAATATGAGGCAGAGGCGCTGGTTAGAATTGATGGCTGACTACGACATCAACTTGCAGTATCACCCTGGTAAGGTGAACATGGTTCCAGATGCATTGAGCAGGAGACCAGCCGTCATGTGTTTGACTCAACAGAAGGAACTTATCGAGCAGATGAGGAGATTAGACCTGAATGTGATTTTGCCAGACACCGATCGCAGTTGCATGATGCTTCAGTTGCAGTCATCTTTGGTGGAACAGATCAAGGAAGCTCAGGCAGGTGATGAGCAGTTGCAGAAGTTTAGGGCAGAAGTTGAGTCAGGTTTGAGGACCGATATGATCATTCACTCTGATGGATCACTTCGCTTTGGGGCTAGGCTGTGTGTCCCAAAGGGTGAAGTTAGGCAGAAACTACTCGAGGAGGCCCACCAGTCAGCTTACTCTATTCATCTCGGTGGTACCAAGATGTACCGGGATTTGAAGCTACACTTCTGGTGGCATGGCATGAAGAGGGCAGTAGCCAGATTTGTGTCACAGTGCTTGATCTGCCAGCAGGTGAAGGCAGAACACCAAAGGACTGCCGGACTTCTCCAGCCTCTTCCCATGCCGGAGTGGAAGTGGGAGCACATCACCATGGATTTTGTGACTGCTTTGCCAAGGAGTCATAAGGATCACAATGCCATTTGGGTGATTGTCGACAGACTGACGAAGAGCGCTCATTTCATCCCCTTCAGAGTTGGTCAGTCTACTGAGAGTCTAGCAGAGAGATACATGCAGGAGATTGTCAGACTCCATGGGGTTCCAGTCAGCATCGTATCCGACAGGGATACCAGGTTCCGATCTCAGTTTTGGGGAAGCCTGCAGAACAGTCTTGGGAGCAAGCTGAAGTACAGTACAACATTCCATCCTCAGACAGACGGACAGTCAGAGAGGACCATTCAGACCTTGGAGGATATGTTGAGGTCGTGCGTGCTTCAGTTTGGAGGATCTTGGGAAGATCACCTACACTTGGTCGAGTTCTCGTACAACAACAGTTATCAGGCCAGTCTTAAAGCCGCACCGTACGAGGCATTGTATGGTCGGAAGTGTAGGTCGCCAGTGTGCTGGGACGACATTGGTGAAAGAAAATTGTTGGGGCCAGATTTGATTATCAAGACAGTCGACGCAGTGGCTCAGATTAGAAAGCACCTTGTAGCAGCTCAGGACAGGCAGAAGAAGTGGGCAGACGTCCACAGGAGGCCATTGGAATTTGAAGTGGGAGACCATGTGTTCCTCAAGGTATCGCCGTGGAGAGGCGTTATCCGATTTGGAGGTGGAGGCAAGCTGAGCCCCAGGTTCATCGGACCCTTGACATTGTAGAGCGAGTAGGCAAGGTGGCCTATCGACTCGCGCTGCCGCCAGCCCTATCTGGAGTGCATGATGTCTTTCATGTCTCCCAGCTCAGGAGGTACATCAGGGATGAGAGTCATGTGATTGACTACTCGGAGTTGTCGGTACAGCCAGACTTGTCATGTGAGATTCCGCCGGTTACTATCTTGGACAGACGAGAGAAGGTGTTGAAGAAAAAAGTTATAAAACTGGTTCGGGTTGCATGGAATCCTCACTCGCCGGGTGAGTCGACTTGGGAATTGGAAGAAGAAATTCAGAAGAAATTCCCTCATCTCTTTGAGTAGTTGTATTTTGTGTTGGTTGTTGTTTTCCTTCTAGTTTTTGGGTACCTACGATCCACCGATTTGAATTTCGAGGACGAAATTCTTTTTGTAAGGTGGGTAGGATTTGTAATCCCTGTTTCCAATTGTACGAGTTAATATTCTCGTATTTCTATTGATGTCTTTTTCCCCTAATTTATTGTATTTTTTGGGCCTTGTCTTTTTTCGGGCTTACTAATCCCAATTAATTAATTTATTATTATATTATTTTAGCCCAACTACATTAAGCCCAACCCATATCCTTATTGGATTTTGGATCCAAATCTTACTCTACCCTAAACCCAAACCCACAAACCCACACACCCGTATACAACTTCCCCACCCTTTCCACATTCCCTTAACTACATCCCCACATTCTCTAACCACCCACAACTTTAAACCCTATATTCCCTACCGTTACTCTCTCTCTCTCTCTCTCTCCCCTTCCCCTTCTCTGGCTTAAAACCCAAAGCGCAACCAGATCAACACAAAACAAACCCAACACCCGAACTATTCCTTCCTCCTTCGTCTCCATTCTTTCGCACGCCATCTTCCATCACCGTCGCCTTCTCTATCTCGTCACCACCATCACAGAACCCCACCATAATTCCTCCGTCACCACCTTCATCTTCGCCATCGAATCCAACTCCGAACCCATTACCCAACCTTCGTCTCACCACCTCCGACCACTGAACCACCACCTCGCCGCCTCCAACTCATCCCCTCGACCTCCTCTCCACCTCCGACGCTTCGCCAACACCCCACGCCGCCGAACTCCTCTCCCGCTCTCACCCTCTGTTCGAACCCACGAACAGAGCTCGCCACCATCCTCCGCACTCCCCTGCTCTCGAACCCACGAACGGAGGAGCACCCACCGCCGTCGCCGCCCTCCGTCACTGCCGCAGTCGCCGCCAACGAAGAACCCCTGCCGTTGCTATCTCTCTCGCACTCTGTCTCGATCGAACGAAGAAGAAACGAACGAAGAAGAAGGAGGAAAAGGCGGGATCGAAGCTCAGCCGTTGGATCGCGCCAAGATCCGTGCCTGTGATCGCTGTTTCGTGTTCGCCCACAGCGGATCCAGACCTGCTGTCCCGTGTTCTGGTGCAGATTCGCTGCGTTCGAGCCCTCTGATTCGCTGCCGTTGTTGTCCCGTGTTCGTGCCGCACCGATCCGCTCGCCGTTTGCTGTTCTGGGCTGATCCTGTGTGCGGGGAAAATTCGATCTCCGATCAATTTTTGCACGCGCTTTTGAGGACTTTTTCTGGGATTTTCTACCCAAATTTCTTCTACAACAAGTGGATCGTCAATCTAAGGCAAGTACCCTTGTACAATTTATTGTTCTAGTACAAGTACCCTTGAAAATACTACAAATAGTTAGATTGTGACTCCCCTTTGAAATATCATTGTAAATCAATTTTGAACCTTCAAACCCACAATTCTAAGAGTCACAAAACTTCCTCGTATTAAATAGTAATCAATTGGACTCTTTTACCCCCCTTGAACACATGAATCACATAGACATATGAATTAAGGAGCCCTAAAATTTGTAGATACATATATATTTAGTATTTTGAAGAATTTGCGACTATTATGACTTGAAAAACATTTATTAGTTGCTATTTTGACCTCCATGATTATGTATTTATGCTACTTAACAACTTAGACGCCAATGACATTTTTCCATGAAATCTACGTTAGTAAATTATTTCTATGTGTTGCTGTCTGAATATTCTTTTGCGGTTTAGACCCTTTTATCATTTGAATCTGGGCCCGAGCCCTGAATAGAAATTTTAGATCCGGATGTGTAGATATCGATAGACTCCAAAATGATCGAATTTGGAGCTACGGTCTAGGAGTTATGGCAGTTATACTGCAACTGTGTCAGTAGACGCAGAATTGCAAAACTGCTGTATAAAATTACTTCGCGCATTAAATTAGCTATGTAACCAGCGAGCGATTGACTCCAAATTTTACATGTAGTTGCTGGACACCCTATATTCCAAATTTTTTCTAGAATTAAATCACAACAATTTACATAAGTATGCTTGCTTGATAAGAGTTAATAAATGAAATAAGCCGGGGTTATGGGAAGGACTATAGAATGGACAATATAGATAAGTGTACTCGGAAGGGGGCCCGTGTTTCCCAAATACTTGGTTCATGAACTTGTTGTATCTTGTTCGATTCATGGAGTCAGTTACTTGGCTCATGAACTTGTTTGATTCTTGAACCCATTGTGCGGTTCTTGAACTTGCTTGTGGATTCGCGAACTTGCTTTGTGAACTTGTTGTTTAATTTCCGATTCATGAACCATGGCTTGCTTGATACTTGATACCTGAGTACGCCGCCCTATAAAATCCATTACTAAGTCTAAACGAAATTGTTTGACTGTAGCAACCATGTAGTAAAAGTATGGATGCATGTCGTGCTACCTAGATAGTAATCACCACTAGACTTGAACTTGATAACTTGAACTAGACTTGAACTTGATACTTGAGACTTGACAACTTGATACTTGAACTTGACAACTTGACATTTGAGACCTGACATTTGAAATAACATATGACACTAGACTTGAGATTTGTCGCTTGATATTAAATACCCCTATAGGTATACCTGACATGTGTTACACTACTAGCAGTCGTTATCCAATTTAGTTATTAAGATGTTTCCTCTTGCTAGCTAGTTCTTGAATTTGTCCACTACTTCTTATAACCTTGTTATATTCTTGAATTCCAATTCTTGTTTTCCTTACTTGTACTTGTTTTCACTATTTGTGGCCCTAGCTTGCACTAAGGGCATTCTCTTTGTTTTCCCTTTGTTTTCCCTGTTTATATTTATTAAACAGACTTTGGAGACGAGCTGCCCGCTGGAATTGGTGAGCAAAGGTTCTAGCCTTCATGTGGAGAAGAACTTGATTAGAACATTTATTTCCTGCATGATTTGTTTAGTTTGAAATATTATTTCTTGCAAATTTAGAACTTGTAACGGGCTGTTGTTCCCGAGTTTAACTGGACCCAGACTAGCAACTGCTTGGTTGTTTTATTATATTTCAGTTGTTTCTGTTGCTAGTAAATTATTCATGCATGCTTGGTTTTATATATCTCTCTAGTTATATACTTGTTGCGATGCTGAGTCGATCCTACAGCTTATGAATGATGTTAAGATCATTCGCTGGGCTTCGTCACGTACTCGTATTTTCCATATTTTGGGAAGTGGGGCGTGACAGCGACAAATAATAACGATCCTCCATCTTGCTCATCTGGCATATGCGATAGAGGCACCGAAGCAGAACGAGCTGCGGTTGCACGCCGACCGCCTGGCACTAAATGACGAAGGCGATGACATGCCACCACATGTTCGGCATGAACTAAATCGGGCTCAGGCCGTACCACTGCAGCACCTCGACCACGAAGGGATGCAGTGGTAGTCGAAGACTGGTGTTAAGTGCGTCGTACGGGAAGACGCACATGTCTGCCGACATCCCCGTACATGCTCGGAAGCCGGGGTCGGGGAGCAGTAAGACAAACTCCTTCGGGATGCGGAATCCCTTCCCGATCCGGTGCAGATCTGCCTCGGTTAAGATTGAGGGGATCTCATCCACTTCGGAAGGATCCCTCGGATTATTCTCCTCATAGGCCGGAGCCATCCCGTGCACCACTTTCTCTAGGATGTCCTCGGGATAACTCCTCACTCCCCCGACACTAGACAACGCGGACGGCAGCCGACCCAGCTCTCTTACCCCCCTCGGAGTCTCAATTATCGTCGACTTCCCGACCGGATCAACCACTTCCTTCTCCTTCCTCTGCTTCACCACTACTGCTCGGCCGGTGTCTCAGTCCGAGGTGGAGGTCTCGTCCCCAGAAGAAATTCTAACCATTCTCAAGAAGAAGGGGGAAAGACTAACCTTGAAGTGACGTGTGTGGCCGGAAAAGATCACCGGAATTCAGACTCGCCTTGCCACGAAAGCAAGTAGCGCCGCTCGAGAGCAAAAACACCGCTAGCAAAAGTAAAAGTGAAGGTAAAGTGAAAGTGAAAGAATGAGATAAAGAATGGGGGAGGTGAAAAATTATAGTAAAAGAAATGACTCTTGGGCTTTGTAACGTAAAGTTGCGACTCTTAGGCCCCCCTCAAGGCGTTAAAGTAGGCTGAACGACAAAGTAGAGAAGAGCGGCAACGGTTCATAGGGATAACGACGATTCATACTGGGCCACACCGCTCGACAATTAATCTAGCTCCAAGCTGCCGAGGCACTCTGCCGAGCTATCGAGAGGCACCTCAGATCAAGTCACGTCCCTCAGAATTCAACTCCGAGCGACTGACGATCCGAACTGCGTATTGGAGAAAAACAACTTTCTCCCCAAAATTCGCGCAAGATCTCGAAAAGACGGCACAGATTGGACCACGACCATAAAACGACAAGATAACATTTTCTCGTGATCCACACCAACTTTTACATCGAGATCTGTGCAAGATCTTCAGATGGACGGTTCAGATCGTACCACGTCCCTCGGAATCCAAATTCGAGCGATTGGCGATCCGAGCTGCATATTGGAGAAAAACAACTTCCTCCTCAAAATTCGTACAAGATCTTGATCAGACGGCTCAGATCACGTCAGGATCACAAAACGACAGGATAGAATTTTCTCGTGATCCCTTTTTTTACATCGAGATCCGTGCAAGATCTTCAGATGGACGGTTCAGATCATGCCACGTCCCTCGAAATTCAATTTCGAGCGACTGACGATCCGAGCTGCGTATTGGGGAAAAATAACTTCCTCCTCAAAATTCATACAAGATCTTGATCAGACGGCTCAGATCACGCCACGATCACAAAACAACAAGATAACATTTTTTCGTGATCCACACTGCCTTTTTGCATCAAGATCTGAGCCAGATCCCGAGATGAACGGTCCAGATCGCCCCACGTCGCTCGGAATCATAATCCGAGCGACTGGCGACCCGAGCTACTCACATGAATAAGATAACACCGCTCAGAATCCCGGTCCAAGCGACTGGAGATCCGAGCTGCTCACATGAAGAAGATAACACCACTCGGAATCCCGGTCCAAGCGACTGGCGATCCGAGCTACTCACATGAAAAAATAACACCGCTCGGAATCCCAATCCGAACGACTGGCGATCCGAGCTGCACATTTGAGGAAAAATGACACCGAGCAACTCCAACCGTCAGATTGTCTCAAAATTCGCACCGAAAGATGATGGGCGGCTCAGATCACGCCACGCCCACAAAACGACAAGATAACGTTTTCTCGTGATCTGAAACTTTAACCTTGTGATTCGCGCCATGATGAAGGGCTCAGATCACCCCACATTGCTCGGAATACCGAACTGAGTGACTGGCGATCCGAGCTGCTCATATGGAGGAAATTGCACCGAGCGACACCGGCCGTTAGATCTTCTCAAAATTCATACCTCGACCTGATGAACGGCTCAGATCGCCCCACGTCGCTCGGAATCCTGATCCGAGAGACTGGCGATCCGAGCTGCTCATGTGGAGAAAATAGTGTTGAACCACGTCGCTCGGATCCGAGCAACTGCAATCCGAGCTACTCACGCGGAGAAAATAGTTCCGAGCGACACATCCCATCCGATCTCTCAGAACTACGCCCTGATGCGAGATGGGCGGCCCAGATTGCACCACGCCATAAATAATATTAAAAATAAATTTTTTATTTACTAAAATCAGTTTATTTATTTAAAAATTGCTAAAAATAATTAAAAATTCAGAAAATTAATTAAAAATTCTAAAAAATGATTATAAATTCGGGAAAATATTTTTGAGCCCCCGTGTATATAATTATTGCTTAGAATAATTAATTAAGGCCCCCGAATAATAAATCACCACTTTGCAAAACTAAATAAACGGTCCGAAAAAATAAATAAAAAATTAGGAAAAATCACCAAAAGTCCAGGAGAGCTCAAGAAAAACCTTAAGCGCATAGACAACTCCGAAAATCACCATAATACCTCGTGTGAAGATTCGACATCCCTCATTCGAACTCCGATACAACTCCGCAAGCCATTAAAACAGTAAAACTACTCCTTAAAGGCTGATCAAACTCAGTCTTCGGGAGTGGGGGGCTCATGATATGGCTAAAAATAGGATTAAATCGGAACCGTCCAAATCAGGCACGAATCTTAAAGCTCGGGGGTAAAATGGTAATTTCACCTTCAAACGGGTTTGAAATGGGAACTGGACCTTTTTCCAAAGACCCAATAATCTATAAACAGATCTGTCTTACTGGGTGCGGGTTCCAATCTGCAAGAAACCCAGTCTAGCTAGATAGAATTAGGGTTTATGATTATCCTTAATCAACGGTCCTGATCACTTCTATCCATTCACTGGGAAGTAGGAATTTGATCTTATCCCGTAACTGGTTTCTAAGGCAAATATAAATACCCCCCATCCCCCACTGTTACCAGGTAATTAATCTTTTGCCAATCAAAGCTCATTCATAATCTTTCTGATTACTGACTTGAGTGTCGAAGGGTGCATCGCCGGGATCAACCCCGGTGTTTCGCACTTTTTGCAGGTCGATGGCGGAAGATCACGGTCAAACTCCGGCGAAAAGGTTTCAGATTTGACTATTCAACTTCCCAAGAATCCACAAATCTATCTGTTTGCCCCCATACCGATTTTAGCGGCAACAGTTATCTTTTCATTTTACTTATAACTACCAAAGTTATTATTGAAAATATGTAATCTTGGTTTTCTGTTTTGATTTGCTTATGTATTTACATTTTATTGATGTTGAATTATTTAAAGGGAAAAGGCGGTTAAGAGTGGTGATCTACGTAGAGAAAATGATGTAAGCGGAGAAAATGTTGTTGGGTGATGGTGGTGGAGGGGAAGAGGTTTTGGGTTGTTCTAATGGTGATGGTTGTGATTATATGATGACGAAGAGTTTTTAGGGTGATGGTATCCACGGGGAGAGGTTTAAAGCGAAGTGTGACAGTGACTGCAGAGAGGAGGTTTTGGGGGACAAGATGAGACAGGAGAGAAGTATTGTCCTTTGGATCATATTAGTGCAAATCAAAATGAGGAGTTGCTTAAAGTTAGCAACAAGTATCGACTGAATAAATTATACTTGCTATACTCTCTCTTAGATGCATGCATGATAGATTTAAAAGTTAGTTTAGAACGACATTATTGAGTTATATGTCATTTATTTTTAAAACATGGTAGAAAAGAAACTTGTTAAGACAAAATAGATTTGGTTGGGAGAAAAATGAGTCCAGTGCTCCATTTGGCCTTTTATATCCACTTAGTTTAAAAACTGTAACTAAGATAGAAAGGTATATAAATTTTTAATATAGATATATATGGAATTTAAAGTATCATGAGAATGTAAGAGTTAGGATTGTCACGCCCCGCTTCCCACTATACGGAAATACAGGTACGCAACTGAGGCCCAGCGAATGATATACATCATCCATAAGCTGTACAATTATAAGCTCAACAAGATCTTTATAACACATTTACGCAGGCAAATATAATAATCACATGAGCTGAAAATAGAATAACCATCATCCAGAAAATACATCAACATCGGGTCAAAATGCCCGGGAATACAAGGTGTCATAATTAAAATAATAAGATAAGCAGTTCGCTATAACAACTAGATAAAATAGCGACTGAAAGAAAAACAACATGAAGTAGTAACAAAGCAGCAACGATCATCTAGAGAGTCTGCTCATCTGGTCCATCAGTACCTGTATAATCATTAACTCAAAGAAAAATAGAAAAGTTCCCGTTAGAGCAAGTTTCGGGCAGCAAGTAGCAACAAGCAGAAAAAAAGGGGTAATATAACAAGATATAACATGGAAAAAACAAGAAGTAGAAGTACAAATACAATATGGAAGTAAACAAGGAACTGGGACAATATGATCATGTAAGTAATAACTGTAACTAGTGTATTCTAGACTTCAAGGTATAAGCAATTGATAACCTAGGCTCAGTTAATCGATATTAATGTAATCAAAGATCGAGAGTCATGTAATCAAGAGTCATGTAATCAAGAGTCTTGTAATCAATAGTCATGTAATCAAGAGTCTTGTAATCAATAGTCATGTAATCAAGAGTCATGTAATCAAGAGTCTTGTAATCAATAGTCATGTAATCAAGAGTCATGTAATCAAGAGTCATGTAATCAAGAATCATATAATCAAGAATCTTGAAATCAAGAATCATGCTTAGTGGAAATCTCGAGTTTATCTGTTTTATTAACTTATCTAATGCACACAATCCTGTGTCCCATACCACAAGTTCGGTGCATATGAATCATGTGACGTTTAGACTTAAGTAGTGAATTCTATAGGATTATGTACTCGGGTCTTCCAGTGATAGTATCAAGACATGTAATCATGAATCATGTAATCGAGAATTATGTAATCAAGAATTGTGTAATCAAGAATCAAGAATCAAGAATCACTATTTCGGGAAACACGGGCCCCCTTCCGAGTATACTCCCCTATATTGTCCACTATTAAGCCGTACCCTTATAACCCCGGCTTGTTATTCTTTTATAATTAATTATGAACATGCAATTGGTACGACTAGTGGAACGGTGTAATCAAATAGTTTAGTCAAGGAAAATATTAATGGCAGTAATTATGGACATGAGATATATCGGGTACATGTATCGAGAGTAGTTATTATAGAATTATCAAGTGGTATAAAATACATTATATCAACCTATTATATCTATGCAAGTTATTATTACAAGAACAATAATACACTCAGTTCATTAAATATGAAAAATAACGGGTTTATATGCAAAAATGTATAGATGAATTTTTAGATAACTTGACATATCTGCATTCAAATTCACTTTCTCGTTGTTACAGAAAACCAAATCCAATTCCGTCAGAGATTCTAGCAATTAGACTCTCTCCCGGTTCCAACGCATATTCACACGATACATTCTAAGGACAGTAGCGATGCGTACAAATTCATTCTTCGCTGGTTTCGATGTCTCGTGCGCATTCTGGAAATTCGGAGTCACAATACTAAAACTGCGATATCTCACAATCTATACATCGGATTGAGAAACTTCAGGATGTTTCGGATATCTAGACTCGAAGGGCTACAATTTTCATGTAGAAAGTTTTTCGATCCAGTGTCGGTAACATGGTCAAATTCTCAGTACAAGATACCATTCGTAATCCCGTGCAGGTTCAGAATTCACAATATGACAGTACTAAAATCGCGATATCTCACAATCTATACATCCGATTGAGAAACCGTAAGATGTTCTGGATTCGGGACTCGATGGGCTACAATTTCCACATAGAAAATCTTCAATCCAGTATTGGGAACATGGTCGAATTCTCAGTGCAAGGTCAAGAAATTTTAGAGATAGTAAGGTTGAATATTTGATATTCGATAATACGATTCGAAATGTGTTAGCGGTTCACTCTTGAGTTGATATAGCATGGAACAAGTGACTAGAACGGAGTTTGACAATAAAATATGATGATAACTAGACTAATTGCCACGAGTCAAAGGAAAATGCTTGTACGAGAACAAAAAGAGTGTACAAGGTACTTGCCTTATAACGTGACGATTTCAGTGGTAGTGTTAACCACGGGAAGAAGCGACGTCGGCAACAGATGGCGGCACAACGACAGTACGAATGGCGGCAAGACGGGAGCTAATGGTAGCAACGGTGAGCGACGACAACAACAAGGTGGCGCGGCGTCGGGTTATTTTTTCGGGGTTCACGGGATCGTAGAAGCGGAGTCGTTGGCTCGAAGGCGGAGAGTAAAGGAGAGCTCCGGTGTCACTTGAGCTCTCGGTTGTGAAGAAACAGAGAGTGTGAAGAAGGCAAAGGAAGAGAAGAAGGGAATGAGGTGGTCTGTTGTGTGTGTGTGTATATATAGAAGGGAAGGGAGGTGGAGTGTGTTGCATGGGGTGTAGAAAAATCAAAGGGGGTGTAGAAAAATCAAAGGTGGGTGTGGAAAAATGTGGAGGGGGTTGACGGATTGGAGAGGATTAGGAGTATTAGGGTGGTGGAAAAATAAGGTGTAGGGTTAGGCAGGATTAGGATTATGATTAGTATTAGGATTAGGATTAATCAGGGTTTAAAATTTGTATTTAAACTCCGATCGAAAAATCACAAAATTATAGAATTGATCAGAAAAATATTCTGGCTTTAGATAAAGAGTCCAAAGAGAAAAATAAAACTGATCTGAAAATTGAAGTACAAAAATTTACGTAGTAAAATACGTACTACTGGAACAGGGAGTTACAATCCTACCCACCTTACAAAAAAAATTTCGTCCTCGAAATTTACTTAGGCGAGATATAGGATAGCTATGAATGCAATACTCTTCAATCGAGAGTACAACAAAAGATAAAAGAAACAAAGAGTACAAAGACACGAAAACAACTAAAGATAAATTGTGCACCCTCAACTGGAGGACTCAACAATTTAATGTCTAGGCTCAGAATCTGAACCACCGACATCACTAACATCCCAGTTCAGCTGAGTCACAAGCTCATCTCTCTCCAGCACATACTCCTCCAATTTTCTGAGTAATTCCTGGGGCGATGAAGCTGAAATCAAGATGCGTCTGGCCTTACTGGATATAAGCTCCTCAGCCATAGCTGAATCTATGAAGGACAGAAGTGAGTCGTAATATCCATCAACATTTAAAAGACCCACCGATTTTCTGTGGATCCCCAGTTGAGCCCAAGTGATCACTTCGAACAATTCCTCAAGTGTTCCATAACCTCCGGGCAAGGCTATGAAAGCATCAGCAGCTCGAGCCATTTCAGCCTTCCTCTCGTGCATGTTAGAGACAACTCTAACATCTCCCACAGTTCCTCCGGTAATCTCTTTCGGCATCAGGGACTTGGGAATCACTCCCAAAACGTGTCGGCCACCAGCACGAACAGCGTCAGAAACCAGGCCCATCAATCCTATGCTCCCACCACCGTAGACGAGATCGATATTTCTCTCTACAAGCTCCTTACCGAGCTCGATCGCGGCTTCCTGATAGCTAGCTCTTTTGCCAGAGCTACTGCCACAAAATACACAAATCCTGCCGAATCTCGATAAAGATGAAGAAAGCTTCATCTTCTTCCCTGCTTCACTTTCTTCTTCCACCGATTTCCTCTTCATCCCCGCTACCGATTCTTGATCTCTTCTTTCCATTTGCCAAGAAAATCCGAGCTCCTACTCTCTCTTTCTTTCTTGCTCCCGCCTCTGCTATCGGATTCTCACTCTTTCTCTTCACCGAAGCTTGCTCCCGAGTTGCCTTCTTCTTTCTCTTCTTCTCTTTCTACCCCGACCTCTCTCTCTCTTTCTTTCTTCTCCGACTTCTCTTTCTTTCTTCTTCCTTCTCCGACTTCTCTCTCTTTCTTCTTCCTCTTTCTTTCTCTTTTTCTTCTTTCTCTTTTTCTTTCTTCTTTCTTTGACTTCTCTCTCTCTCTTTCTCTTCTTTTTATTTCTTCTTCTTCTTGTCTTTTTCTTCATTAATGCACCGCACCCTATAACCGGCCTATGGCCAATATTTGCACTTTGGCCCCTATCCATTCCAAATATAACATCGAACCTTGAGTTGTTGATGACGTTGAAGTTTACTTTGATATTCATTCCATGAATCAATAAGGGACTCTACTACGCTTCCGCTGCGCCACTCTGATGGTGATGTTTCTAGATGCACGTGATAGCGATCGATGAATTGAGCAGAATTAAGAGATTGGTAAAACGAAGATGTTGGTTGTCAAACTTATTTGGTAAAGTGGGCCACACCCACCAAACAATGTTGAAAAATTGTGGCAAGATAGGTGCCGCAAGGAAAAATGAGAGAAACGGGAATGAATAATTTGTCAGTTACTCATCTCTCATTTCTATAAATGAGAGGTTTAGGAAAAGAGAAAAATTAAGCAAGATAAGAACAAGAAACAAGCAGAAAAGAAGAAAAGGAATAAAGTGTTGTAGCTCCATCATTCGTTGCATCTCCTGGAGAATGGCGACGATCTCCGATAGTTCATCCCTGGGCGTAGAAGTCGAAGATCCTCCGTGAACCATAGTCTGAAATGTATATTCGAATGGGGTAAATCTCCATATGGCAAGTTGGTTATTAACATTCATGTGATCCACGTGATGTGTATATTGTTGAGCTTAGCATGATTCGAGCCTAGGCTCTGATACCACTAAAAACCTGTCACGCCCCGCTTCCCACTATACGGAAATACAGGTACGCAACTGAGGCCCAGCGAATGATATACATCATCCATAAGCTGTACAATTATAAGCTCAACAAGATCTTTATAACACATTTACGCAGGCAAATATAATAATCACATGAGCTGAAAATAGAATAACCATCATCCAGAAAATACATCAACATCGGGTCAAAATGCCCGGGAATACAAGGTGTCATAATTAAAATAATAAGATAAGCAGTTCGCTATAACAACTAGATAAAATAGCGACTGAAAGAAAAACAACATGAAGTAGTAACAAAGCAGCAACGATCATCTAGAGAGTCTGCTCATCTGGTCCATCAGTACCTGTATAATCATTAACTCAAAGAAAAATAGAAAAGTTCCCGTTAGAGCAAGTTTCGGACAGCAAGTAGCAACAAGCAGAAAAAAGGGGTAATATAACAAGATATAACATGGAAAAAACAAGAAGTAGAAGTACAAATACAATATGGAAGTAAACAAGGAACTGGGACAATATGATCATGTAAGTAATAACTGTAACTAGTGTATTCTAGACTTCAAGGTATAAGCAATTGATAACCTAGGCTCAGTTAATCGATATTAATGTAATCAAAGATCGAGAGTCATGTAATCAAGAGTCATGTAATCAAGAGTCTTGTAATCAATAGTCATGTAATCAAGAGTCATGTAATCAAGAGTCTTGTAATCAATAGTCATGTAATCAAGAGTCATGTAATCAAGAGTCTTGTAATCAATAGTCATGTAATCAAGAGTCATGTAATCAAGAGTCATGTAATCAAGAATCATATAATCAAGAATCTTGAAATCAAGAATCATGCTTAGTGGAAATCTCGAGTTTATCTGTTTTATTAACTTATCTAATGCACACAATCCTGTGTCCCATACCACAAGTTCGGTGCATATGAATCATGTGACGTTTAGACTTAAGTAGTGAATTCTATAGGATTATGTACTCGGGTCTTCCAGTGATAGTATCAGACATGTAATCATGAATCATGTAATCGAGAATTATGTAATCAAGAATTGTGTAATCAAGAATCAAGAATCAAGAATCACTATTTCGGGAAACACGGGCCCCCTTCCGAGTATACTCCCCTATATTGTCTACTATTAAGCCGTACCCTTATAACCCCGGCTTGTTATTCTTTTATAATTAATTATGAACATGCAATTGGTACGACTAGTGGAATGGTGTAATCAAATAGTTTAGTCAAGGAAAATATTAATGGCAGTAATTATGGACATGAGATATATCGGGTACATGTATCGAGAGTAGTTATTATAGAATTATCAAGTGGTATAAAATACATTATATCAACCTATTATATCTATGCAAGTTATTATTACAAGAACAATAATACACTCAGTTCATTAAATATGAAAAATAACGGGTTTATATGCAAAAATGTATAGATGAATTTTTAGATAACTTGACATATCTGCATTCAAATTCACTTTCTCGTTGTTACAGAAAACCAAATTCAATTCCGTCAGAGATTCTAGCAATTAGACTCTCTCCCGGTTCCAACGCATATTCACACGATACATTCTAAGGACAGTAGCGATGCGTACAAATTCATTCTTCGCTGGTTTCGATGTCTCGTGCGCATTCTGGAAATTCGGAGTCACAATACTAAAACTGCGATATCTCACAATCTATACATCGGATTGAGAAACTTCAGGATGTTTCGGATATCTAGACTCGAAGGGCTACAATTTTCATGTAGAAAGTTTTTCGATCCAGTGTCGGTAACATGGTCAAATTCTCAGTACAAGATACCATTCGTAATCCCGTGCAGGTTCAGAATTCACAATATGACAGTACTAAAATCGCGATATCTCACAATCTATACATCCGATTGAGAAACCGTAAGATGTTCTGGATTCGGGACTCGATGGGCTACAATTTCCACGTAGAAAATCTTCAATCCAGTATTGGGAACATGGTCGAATTCTCAGTGCAAGGTCAAGAAATTTTAGAGATAGTAAGGTTGAATATTTGATATTCGATAACACGATTCGAAATGTGTTAGCGGTTCACTCTTGAGTTGATATAGCATGGAACAAGTGACTAGAACGGAGTTTGACAATAAAATATGATGATAACTAGACTAATTGCCACGAGTCAAAGGAAAATACTTGTACGAGAACAAAAAGAGTGTACAAGGTACTTGCCTTATAACGTGACGATTTCAGTGGTAGTGTTAACCACGGGAAGAAGCGACGTCGGCAACAGATAGCGGCACAACGACAGTACGAATGGCGGCAAGACGGGAGCTAATGGTAGCAACGGTGAGCGACGACAACAACAAGGTGGCGCGGCGTCGGGTTATTTTTTCGGGGTTCATGGGATCGTAGAAGCGGAGTCATTGGCTCGAAGGCGGAGAGTAAAGGAGAGCTCCGGTGTCACTTGAGCTCTCGGTTGTGAAGAAACAGAGAGTGTGAAGAAGGCAAAGGAAGAGAAGAAGGGAATGAGGTGGTCTGTTGTGTGTGTGTGTATATATAGAAGGGAAGGGAGGTGGAGTGTGTTGCATGGGGTGTAGAAAAATTAAAGGGGGTGTAGAAAAATCAAAGGTGGGTGTGGAAAAATGTGGAGGGGGTTGACGGATTGGAGAGGATTAGGAGTATTAGGGTGGTGGAAAAATAAGGTGTAGGGTTAGGCAGGATTAGGATTATGATTAGTATTAGGATTAGGATTAATCAGGGTTTAAAATTTGTATTTAAACTCCGATCGAAAAATCACAAAATTATAGAATTGATCAGAAAAATATTCTGGCTTTAGATAAAGAGTCCAAAGAGAAAAATAAAACTGATCTGAAAATTGAAGTACAAAAATTTACGTAGTAAAATACGTACTACTGGAACAGGGAGTTACAAGGATAGTGATAAGAAATATAAGTTTCTTTTTGCGAATGTGGTTATTTCTCAGTAATACAGATTTATATATGCCTCATGTAAATGTAATTATATTTATATTAGTCTAAACAGAACTATAGAAATTCGAATTTGTGCTTATTTTACAAATTAAAGTTTTTATTTGTAGATAAGATATGAAATTTGAATTTGAATGAACAAAATAGTTTTACTATTAAAATTAGTTTTAAAATTTTCAGATAAATATTGATTGAGTGTTTTTTCAACCAATAAAAGATTTGTTCTACTAATTTCAACAACCTTTTTATTACCAATTTATTCTCTTATAAAAGAAACATATGTGGCTACAGTTTGAAAGCACATAACCATAGCACATAACCATAATCTTCTTCTTCTTCTTCTTCTTCTTCTTTGGTGGACCTTGGAACATCAAGAGAAAAAAGAACAATCGTTATCAATATGTGACTAATTCTTCATTAATGATGTTGGTTTTTTTATATCTAGATTTATTTTGTTAAAGTAGTAATACCATTAGGTATCATTAGAGAACCCTCCCCACTAATCAAACAAAGACCAAATAAAATATCATTATGGTTTTACATGTGTTTGATATTAAATAAACCCACAATTAATTGTTTGTGGCACTGTAAGTTCAGTAAAAAGTCACATCTTTTGAATATTTGTTCTTCTCGTAAAGTGAAATTCTTTGTAATTAGTATTTGACATCATATTTTTTATGCCTGATTTTTTTTTCAATTTAGAAAAGACCTTTCCGATCACACACTATAAACGATTGACTAATTCTTTGTTATTGATGCTATTTTTTTCCTTTATGTAGATTTCTTTTGTTAAAGTGGTGATTCCATTAGGTATCATTAGAGAACCCCACACTGTCGAATAAAGATCAATAAAAACATCATTATGGTTTTACATGTATTTGATAAGACTTCTGCATAAAATCTTTGCAAAAATAGTAATCCAGTTAATAAAGTTTGAGGATTATCCCCAAAACAAGTTAATAAAAACTTCATAGAAGAAGAGAGAGAAAAAAGATTTGCACCAAATAGTTTACTCCTGTTTAAAGTTTTTTTAACCCATCTCTCAATTTGATTATAATTATTATTGTTTTTTTGCCAACTTTTATTCATTATCATTAAATTGTTTTTGAAATTTTAGATTATTTATAGTATAATAAGATATTGTAGTAAGATTGTTGATCCTTTATTCATATGATTTCTGCAGATTGTCTATATCATCATGCTAAAACTAAAACATCAGCTAATGACTTATTAATAAGTTTTATTTCCCAAAAACTAACTTATTAATAATTATATTTTGTGCAGATTGTCTATATCAATGGACAATTCCTACTATGAATACTTCTCTATCAATTCCTTGCAAGAAAATCAGCAGTTGTGAACTATTAAAGTTTTGGATACAATTCCTACTATGAATACTCCTCTATCAATTCCTTGCAAGAAAATCAACAGTTGTGAACTATTAAAGTTTTGGATACGAAACATTATGGTATGAAAGAATACAAAAATAGTAAAGGCACAGGAAAAATCTCAAAAGTGGCACTTGTGGATGATGAGGTAAGATACTTAAAATATCGTTAAAAATATTCATATATATACTTACATACATAAATAATTATTATTACTAAACTATGCAGGAAAAAAATTCTATGCAAGAAAAAAAGATATAGAAGGACCAAGAAATGCATTGGAGATGAGTATACTTTTTTGATCAAATCAAAAGATGTCACGTATTGAAGAAAAACTACAAGAACATTGACTGGATGCAAAATAAAAATGGATGAACAATAAGTTACGAGCAATTTTAAGTTCAAGAAAGTTAAAGTCGAAAGTGATGATTGATCTTATGAAAAATATGATGATATCAGATTAAGATTTACTTTTTGTTCTTTTTAATATCCTTTTTTTTAAATATTAGTTTTAAGTTCAAAAAAGTTAAAGTCATAAATGATGATCATTCTTATGAAATATACAATGATTATATCTCTCAACAACATAAAATATTGCTAAAATATTCAATATTTATGTGTACCATGTCACGTGCACTTGGTGCACGGTAAATTTCAACTAGTTACGTTAAAAGTGATATATGTTCATTAACAACAGAATGAAGGTGGAAAGTAATATAATTTAATGTAGGGTCCATTTCAAATGCATCCCATAGAAGGTGATGGTATCTAGTAAACATTCCAAATTTTGTTGTTAAAATTTAGAAGGCCAACTTTTGATCATAGTAGGTTAGAGCATCCACAATCGTGATTGTCAAAAAATAGCTAAATACATATTTACATATAGTATATTTAGCGTTTGCTGCAGTCGTCCAATGCTATTTTATAGCAATTTAATATAAAAAATATAAGACTGACTTTGTAGATCCGTCGTAGGGCGAAATGCATATAAAATGAATGATTTAAATAATTTTTTTCGTTAACGGATGTTGAAGATCCGTAGGAAGGAGAAAAAAAATAATAAACAAAAATGGACAGACGGACTTCGAGATCCGTCCCAAGATTTTTAAATATTTTTTTTGAATTTTTTAATAATTAAAATGATTTTTTTAGTTGAAAAAAAAAATTTAATGCCCCCCCCCCCCCCCCCCCCCCCCCACACACACACACACACTAGACGGATCTTGCGGGGTGTATTTTTGGGTTTTTTTTAATACGAATTTTTTTTTTTTTAGTGGGACTGATCTTGAAGATCCGTCCTGTATAATATATATTTTTCTTATATCCGCTCTCATATATGGTTATCTACTGTTGCGAAAATGGTCAAAATATGCATAAATAGCAAACAACTACAGCGATTCATTTGTTATAAAATGCATAAAGTGAATAAATAGCAAACGACTGTGGATGCTCTTAAAGCGGTGTTTTATCGTCCTCCTAATTATTTCCAAGAGGCTAACATTGTTCACATGGTCAAAGCCAAATTCAGTAGTTGTTCGCCATTGTCATTCTAAAAGTGGTGGACTGCAATTTCTCTGCTATATAATAAACACTCAAAAATGGCTTCCATTTTTGTTTCTTTTTCAGAAGGTCAGATCAACAAATTTTAAGTTTTAATTTACTGATTTGGTTAAAAGTTTGTTAGTTGTGATGTTGGACTTAGAATTTGGAAGGTCACCTTAAACCTTTTGACGACCAAACTTGTTGATGCTCATGGATGGCAAGTAAATCTATGGCTTTTTTGTTTTTGTTTTTGTTTTTTCTTTTCTTTTTTTGTGTTAAGTTCTGGCCCAATGGTGATCCAACTCTCCAGCTTGCGTATTTTGAGATGAGTAATGCTTTAGCCACTACCAATTTCACTACCATTTTCTTCACTACCTTAGGTGGCATACTCCTATTGGAGAGTTCTCCCACCTACTCTATCTTCCTCTACCTATTGGAGTGTGCCACCTAAGGTAGTGAAATGAAATGTAGTGAAATTGGTAGTGGATGTAGCATTACTCTTTTGAGATAGAGCTCCGAGTTTCTTCCAAATAACTATCTAGTAGCTCTAGGTGATGTCTGATAAAATCACTCAGATGCTCTCAAGAACATCAAGATCAAGATTATATGATAGCTTATTTTGTATTCTGATAATCCAGTAGCCCGATTTGCAATAAGAGTAATGCTTTAGCCACTATCAATTTCACTACCATTTTCTTCACTATCATAGGTGGCATACTCCTATTGGAGAGTTTCCCCACCTACTCTATCTTCCTCCACCTATTGGAGTCTAGCACCTAAGGTAGTGAAGTAAAATGTAGTGAAATTGGTAGTGGATGTAGCATTACTCTTGCAATAATGATTGAATTTTAAGCATCTCTTTTGAAAGCCATTTTTTTTTGTTATAAATATTTATGTTTGCACAGGATGTGTCAGAATCCAGTCAGATCCACCTCATACTCCAGCTGAGGACATGGTAACCCAAAATATTTTCACTTGGGCATTTAGATGAAAATGGCAGAGGGTTCGTTGAATTTTCATGGCATCTTTCGTATATGGATCAAAGATGGGAAGAAATCACTCAAATCTGGTTCAGAAAATTTCCAATTTATAGATTTAGAAGAAAGAATCCTCAAGGATTAGAATATTGATTTTCTTACACAAGATCCACAGCCTTACTTACACCATGAGTTGTTATTACAGTAATCATGTACACTCAGAACTCTGCATACTTCACCTTATACGATACTAATAAGTCTGGTAAAACTGCTGATTTACACTTTCGTGAAATGCCTGATACATTTGGCTTATGCCATTAAAGAAGTTCAGGGACCAGAAGAGGCCCGATCGAGGGCTCTTCTTATAATCTTTTGGTCGATGCCTGTTAACTAACTGTCATGGATGCAAGTGCAACAATTCGTTGTTAATTTTCAGATATTATTGCAACCATTACCCATATATATGAACATTTAAATTGTTCTTGAACATATGAATTACCTGTATTTTGATCCCTAGAAGCAGCCATTAAATCGCTTGGTTTATTAACATGTCTGTTTTTGTTTTCTTCATAAATCTGATGTTGACAACTCTGTTATCCATTCCAGGAGGGTAACTTTCACAAGAAATTCAGCTACTAATTAATAATACTACTGCTGATCTTTGAGGAGCAAATTAATTAATGATGCTGGCTATGCCAGTTTGGCTAGCATAAGCTCGATCAATGTCAATCCCTCTGAGGGTACTATTACATGGTGGCAGTGTTTTTTGATGAATTTGAATATTTGGAATTGTTGTTATCCAAACCACCGCCCCCCCCCCCCCCCCCCCCAAAATTATCTTTCCCTTGTCCCTCCGGCATTTTTCTTCTTGTCTTTGTCTCATCCCTTATCGCTAATCTCTAATATTATAATGGGAGAAGGTCTTTGTGTGTCAATCAATCACCTTACGTGCATCGTACGTGAAACTCCAACTTTCTCATTCTCATTATACAGTTTACACTTTAAATCTACAAATTTACATGCATTGCATGTACAACTCTACCTCTCCCATTATATTACTTTAAAAAATATATATTTATTAATACTGTCACACATGTTATATTATATTACTTTAAAAACTATATTTATTAAAACGTGCATCTCACGTGCTAAATACTATCTCTAATCTCTAATATCTAATTTCTAATATTATAATGGGAGAAAGGCTTAGTATCATTTGTCAATCTATCAATGCGTGTGACGCACGTACATAACTAATATGAAGGAGGTTTCAGGGTCGAGTCCTCACTACGTCAGAATTTTTATTTTTTATAAAAAAAATTATTAAGACATGCATCGCACGTGGTGTCAATCTATCATTGCACGTGCCACGCACGTGCTTCTCCCATTATACTCTTTAAGGCCAATCAGTCTATCACTACACGTGCTTCTCCGATTTCTACTATTTATAACTCTCGCATTCTACTCTTTATTAAAAAAAAAATTATTCAAACGTGCATCGCACGTGTATTTACTAGTACGAATTAATGTAAAAAGGGGTAAGGTAGAATACAGGAGGGAGGGTAAATAAATATGTGATATTTCATTCTGGATGAAACATGAAAACGCAGATAGTTTTTACAGGTAATGCATTGTGCAATAATTTGTCCTTTTACTTCTTTACTACGAAAGCTGAAAGCCTTACATCTACTGTTTTTTCACAGATAGCGCTACTTTCTTGAGCAGGAGCAGCAGTCCTGGCACAAGACATAGCTGATTTGATTTCATCGGTTCATCATATCTGTTTCGTTCGGTATGACTTAAATCATCACAAAAATTACAACCATTCATTCTGCACATTCATAATTTTTTTACAATCATGGTTAATTTCATAAATGAAGTATTTAAGTTGCATACAAAACAGTAAAAATTAAAAAAAAAAAAATAGGGTATATATCAAACCACAAGTCATAGGGAATCGAGCCAACCTGAGTTTTGGCTGTACGTTATTTGTTATTTGGCCACAAGTGTTTGTAGTTTATTGACGTGTCTCATAAAGCTGAAATGTTTCCTTGGGTGCACACACTGCATTCTGCAAATGTATGCATGCTTGCATTGCCAATTGCCACTGCTACTGCTGCTGCTGCTACTGCTTGTGGGGCTTGTTATGGAGTATATGCAGATGATGAAATGATACAGTTCCAGATTTGAATTTCTGTCAAAAGATCTTTTCACAGCGGAGATAGATTACATTTCTGATGCTTTGTCTTGTTCTTCCTATATGCTAAAAAAAATGCATTAATTAGCTGAACTACCTTCAGTTTTCCTTGATTTCCTTCTTTCGGTTTTCTGTATTTAATTTTGTTTGGGTGAATAAAAGCTGTAGACAAAGCTTGGTGGATAGAAAGTGCCATGACCCCTGTTGTCTTGTTTTATCTTTGTTATTTACATAAAACACTTCCGTACTGTCCCACTTTTTGAAAATATTGATCAAATTGATCCACTTTTGAAAATATTTATTCAACCGATCCAGTTTAGGATACGTCGGCATAAAACACTATTGACAATAATGGTAACTTTTAGATGTCGTCATTGTCAATAGCGACATCTGTAAATTTTTATCTTTCTGTTGCCGCTATTGGAAGTAACAACATCAATACATATCGCATTCACTTAGTAATTCTATGACTTGAGAAAAAAAATTATAAGTGAAAATTGCTTATAACTCATGTCTCTATTCCCAATAACAACCTCATTAGTTTTATGCCGCTATTGGCAATAGTGGCATCAGTACAATCCACAATGCACTCCAAATTTCGTGCAGGTGCATCAACTTCAAACCTGTTTTTGACCTTGATGCAGGCAGTATCTCTCAAAACTCTAAACATGAAAGTTGTAAAGCTTTGTCTTGGTGTTCCATACCATTTTGAATCATCTCAATCGGAATTTGGATGATAAAGTTATGCGCAAATTACGTAGCGATGTCGAAACTGTCAAGAAATTTGGAGTACACTACAGATTATATTGATGTCGTTATTGCTAATAGCGGCATCAGGCCAATTTTATGCCATTATTGGGAATAGCGGTATTAGTTATAAACGATTTTCACTTACAATTTTTTCTGGACAGTTTCGACATTGCTACGTAATATGGGCATAACTTTATCATCCGAACACCGATTGAGATGATTCAAAATGTTATGGAACACCAAGAAAAAATCTACAACTTTCATGTTTTGAGTTTTGAGATATACTGGTTGTATCAAGGTCAAAAATCGGACTTGAAGTTGATGCACTTGTACGGAATTTGGACTACACTGTGGATTGTACTGATGCCGTTATTGCCAATACCGGCATCGGGCTAATTATGCCATTATTGAGAATAGCGGCATCAGATAAGCGATTTTCACTTACAATTTTTTTCTCAAGTCATAGAACTCCTAAATAAATACGAGATATACTGATGTCGTTACTCTCAATAGCGGCAACCAGATTTTTTTTACAGTATCCCCTATTGGCAACAACGACATCAAAATAACAGATGCCGTTATTGCCAATAGCATTTTATGATGACGTAAAAAACTGGATCAGTTGGATAAATATTTTTAAAAGTGTGTCAATTTGGTCAATATTTTCAAAAGTGGGTAAATACAGAAAAAATTTGTTATTTAGTCTCTCTTGTATGATATAGATAATCACAAACACTGCTTCACTTCTCTTGTATTTGGTACCATATATGTGTTGCAGAATCTACCACAATTCGTAGTGCTAATAGCGATGTTCGCACACCACAAACGAAATTTTCTAAGAACTAGATGAACCAAGAACAAGCCACCACAATAATCGCAAGATCTCACAAGAACACAATAATTTATAGAGATAACCAATATTTTGTATTCTCTAAGAAATACAAAGATTACAAATAGATTACAACTCTCAGTCTCTCTCTCACACACATTTGAAATACTTGGCACAATCCCCTCTTGAAGTTGAACAGTGATAACGGTTCACCAATTCTCTCTAATCAGTGATTGATTAGATACAAACCCTAGAGTCTACAACATAGCCCCAAGTAAACCCTAAAAGATAAACACACATACAACTTATTGGACCAAAAAATCGAAAGCCCAAATAACATACAACGCTAAAGTCGGTCAACCGCACTTTGGATCGGTCGACCACAATGTGTCAAGTCCACTCCCAAAGCATGATCGGTCGACTGCACGGTCGACCATCCCCTTCTCTATTGAACCCTGTACACTCGAAGATACCTAGCAACTTAGTTGCGGTCGGGTGGTCGGTCGACCGCACCCTAGGACAGTTGACCACAACTCCTCCAGCTGCACTGCTTCTAGCTGTTATTGCCTTCTCTTATTGTCTTCGTATTCTCCTCTTCTTATCCAACTTCAAGTACTCTGTGCCTACGTATATTTGAGGCCACAATCCTAACAATCTCCCACTTGGACCAAATACACGACGCTTCAAAGTTATTATAATCTTTACCTCACATTATCTCTGTCAATCTCCCACTTCCATGGAAGACACCCAAGCACTCCTCACTCTCATGAAGAGCACCTCCGCAACTCCACAACGTGGAGTACACCAACCCCTCCTCAGCACCTCATGAAGGATGTGTTCCACTAATCACACAGAGTACGAATACGGAGAAATAACCTCCTGTATCTGATTTCGTGTTACAAGACTCCCCAACTCGCAGATCTCTATTAACACCGGATATGGTTCAAAGCTTCTCAATGCACCCTCAACACTATAAGTCTCTGTGGATGACACTTCCACAAAATTCGCAGACTGTTCAACCCCTACAGCCTTATTTCGGTTACCCTCATCAACATCACCCTGCATATTAATACCAATGCTCTCTTCCTCACAAGAGTGACTTAAAGTTTTGATTGCCATATCGTAAAGTATCCTCACCGCAGCAACGTCTTGCTATCTAGGATCACTTTCATGGCCAGCAGCTCCCGCTAAATTAGTAACATCCCATCCACAACTAAAAAAAAGTTGCACCATATAAAATCTACTACTCGATTCTGGCTGAGAGTCAACTATAGGAGAAACACCCTCACGCCTCTAAGAAAATACATCGTTCCCTTACGTTTTCCTTTTGCAATCACTCTTGAACCTGTAGCTATACGTCACTCCCCACTACCAACTGTAGTAGACAACCACTTTTTTTCTATCATTCCAATCGAGATAGGATTTTCCTTCAAGTTTGAAACATGCTTTGTCTTCCGCAAGACAACACTTTGATCATCATTGGCTTTAACCCGAACAATACCAACCCCTCGTACATGACACCTTTGACTGTTCCCCACGATCACATCTCTGTAAGAATCATCCTTGTTGTCATCAAACACATCTCTCCTCGGAGTGCAATAAAAAGAAGATCCCGAATCAATACACCAATCTCGAGTGTCAAACTCCTCACTAATTGATAAGCATAATTCTTCAATTTTATCAGACACCACACCGACTTCCTTTGGTTTGTCTTCCTTCAGTTCCTCTTCTTCCTCTTCATATAGGTTTTACAACTGCACATCATATGATCCGCTTTTGTGACAATATCAACACTCAGGTCCATGTCCCACATCTCCAAACATTGGTGTACAAATGTTGGTGTAGCCTCTTTTTATTGTAGTGCCTACTGGGTGATGTAGTCTAAATATGCCATAATACCAATCTCAAAGCGTAGCAATTGGTACTATAGCTATTGTAAGTTGTAACAATACTAGTACAGGTGGTACTACTTGCATTGTTTCTAGATACACATGAATATTATAAGTATGCATTTCATATAATTGCATCAAAACTCTCTTAATTATCGGCCATGTTTGGAACGTGGGTTTTGAACAACAAAATGGGAGAAAGTGGGGACGTGGTGTTGGGCTTATATCTTGCATACTATATTGAATACGAAGACGATGAGATGATAAAAAAATCGATATGGTTGAAGATAGAGAAGGAAACAATCAGCAGCAGCAATAGCAGGTTGCGGTTGATCGACCTTGAGGTGCGGTCGACTGTCACCTGCACAGGATCTTCCTGTGATGAGAACGGTCAAACGGTCCTGCGAAAGCCCCAACCGGGATAAATTTGTGTGCTTTGGTGTGTTTTGGAAGATCTCCTATATGCTTGGTAGTTTGTATTGATTGCATCGTACAACATAAAAAGATCCTCAGTTTTGCTAACAATTGGTATCAAAGATATTCAGGTTCATGGGTTTGTTCGAGTTCCTTGGAGAAGATAGCAGATCAGATCATGAAGATTAAACAATTTGAATGTAAGATCAACTTTGATCTCTTGAAGGTGGACATGCATGAAGTATCGGTTCAACAGGACTTGGATCTAGTCCTAAAAGGAGATAACAGGAGGCCAATCGCAATAAAGATGGAAAATTGGGAGGAGATTTATTCAGAAGCCTTAGGTTTTTAATCTGTATGTCATCGACGAACGAAGGCAAGTATAGGAGAAGCGCGGCGAGTCTTAGGAAAAGATTCAGAACTGACTATTCGGAATCGTCATTGCAGCATCGGATGAACTAGGAAAGAAGTTTTGGGGTTACTCAATGAAGAAAAGTACCACTCTTCTAGATCATACAGTGGAGTTCAATATGGAGTTATTTGAACTGCGGGTGTTCAACGCAGATGATCTAAATTCCTCCATATTGATATATTCACCACCAAATTCATCCAACATGATAACCTTGCTAGACGAGAAATCTACCAAGGAGAAGTTTTCCATATTAAGTATGATCAAGGGATTGGAGGAGGATGCCCTTAGGAAGAAGAACTATAAATCAGCGTCAACTTCTATGAGTTACTTGGAGGTGGATTGTACTTCGAATGGAAATGATAGTGTATGTAGGGGTATGGTCCGTGGCCACCAATGCAAAGGGATTGAGAATTACATGAGAGACTGTTGCAAGCAGTTAAGTCAGAGGGAGGGACGCCAAATCCAGTACCGCTAAATTAGGTGATGACTTAAACAGTGTTTTTGTTTTAAGTTCTTTAGATGTAGATTCTGATTGTTCTTTTGATTCAGTTAGTTCTTCTTAAGATTGCTTCGAGAGGGAAATGGTTTATACTTACAAGTTTGCATCATGTTGTTATGTGAGAACGAAGATTAATAAAATTTGTGAAGTAATGATTTCTACGTACAAGTTTGTATCATGTCGTTGTGTGAGAACGAAGGTTGACAAGATTTGTGAAGTAGGGGATCGGAGAACAGTAGAGTCGAAGATGACAGACGGAAGAAGACACACACTAGAGGAGGACATGCATATTCCTTTGATGAAACAGAGCTTTTTATCTAGGAGAACTGTAGAAGCACGGGACTGCAGGTAAACAGATCCAGATGGAGTTCGATCAGTTTAGGAAAGTTTTCGTGAGGTGATGAAGGAAAAGAGGGGTGTTGAGCACAACCTCTACAAGCTTTGTGGGAACGTAAAAACTTATGCAAGTATTTCGAAGCACTATGTTCCTAAAGCACTATCTAGTTTACCATCACTAGAATCATCCTAGCGAAACTGTGACGTTCGAATATCGTCGAAAGGTGGAGGGAGTCTTGAGGTAGTTGGAGTTTGTGTGGAGGTTGACACCTCCATGGTAACATCTACTGAGGTGTGCCATTGAGGAGGGCATACATCGTGAGAAAAACAGGTGGAGGTAGATTCAATTAGCAGAGGAAGCCACAGAACCAAGTTATTTGCAAGAGGAGAATAAAAGAGTGTAGTAGGTTTTTAATGACACATGTATAGATTCATAGTATACAATCCAATGTGGAGATTGTTGGATTTATGTCTTGCATACTATGTTGGATACGAAGACGATGAGACGATAGAAGAATTGATATGGTTGAAGATAGAGAAGGAACCAGTCAGCAGCAGCAGCAGCAGTAGTAGGTTACGGTCGACCGACCTTGAGGTGCAGTCGACCGTAACCTATATAGGATCCTCCCGTGATGAGTGTTAAATCTGATTTGGGGAAATTAGGGTTAGGGTTAATCTCTAGCCGCTTAAGATATTATACCCTGCTTATCAGTATTGGAATATCACAGGGCACTACCTCTAGACCAGCTTATATAGAGATTAGACTGGGTTTAGGGTACTGGGCTTTTAGCCCACTCAACCCGTTCCAATATTAAAACATAACACGTGTAAACCCGTGTTGCCCCATAGAATAATATACACAATATTATCCTATTATAATGAGAATATACATATACATCCAACAATCTCCTCCTATATTCTCAGTATATTAGGCTAAGCAATGTTATAATATTGGATCACAAAAATTCAAACATTATTGAATCATAAAGAACATGGATCATAGACTAAATCAATTATAACTTGAATAGTTCAAATATGACTAAACCAAAATAATCAAATAGTTCTAAAACCATAAATGAATAGTTCACAAAGACTAAACCAACAAAGCAAAATCATAATCTCAAGTCAACCAAACAATAAACTTCAAAATAAACGAAAAGTTTTAAGCTCAATCAAATAAAGAGTCTTAAACTTGAAATAGAAGTTTCTCCAAGCAATTGACAAACAAATCTTGCGAGTTCTTTTGTGTCTACTCCTCCATATCGAGCAAATCATCATTCTCAAAATCAAAGTTGACTGATTCATTTCCATTGCCTTTGCTGCCATCTGTTTTAAACATAACACATAGAAATCTCATGAGTCGCTTCTCTTAGAGTTCAAATGAAATGTATAAGAGTATCTAGTTCATGCTAAAGAACTTAGTACAATTCAACATAGATATGCAAAGGTACATCATAAGCATCACAATCAAGTATCTTTATCAAAATAAAGTACAAGAACTATTATAGTTTCTACACAAGAACTATACTGTGTTTCATGTTGGAATGATAGAATTGTTAGATCAATTATGGTTAAGTTCTGAATCATCAAGATTGGAATGAAACATAAACCCCATAAAAGAGATATATCATCAAAGTTGGAATGATATAACAACAGTTCTAAACATCGGAAACACATCGACAAATTTTCATGCTTTCTTTTGGAATAAAAGATAATTTTATGTAAGTTTTGAAACATATATAACATCATCAAATTTGGAATGAAGTTATATATCAACAATAAATACATAGAACTTTTCTAATTATCTAAAGCATGTCAACTGTCAAGGTTGATGCTTAAAGTTTGAACTACTCTATGGCTCTCAACTTTGGATTCTAATTTATCAAAATAACTAGGGTGTTAAAACTTATCCTCAAAAGTTTTTAACCCCATTTCCCCCACAGTTTTGATAATTAGATCTCTACTTAGTCCTTTTGTAAAGGCATCAGCCACATTCTTTTCTGATCGTACATCAATAAGGGCAATTGTCCCTTGTTTAATGAGATAGTTCAACTTGGCCTGTCTAAGGCTCACAACACGTCTCTTACCATTGTAGAGAGTGTTGTTAGCTGTAATATTTGCAGCTTGATTGTCACAATAAAGACTGAGAGTGGTTACTCTAAACCTTCTCAAAGGAATATCTAACAATAGCTCTTTTATCCATTCCGCTTCTTCACCAGCAGAAGATAGCGCAAAGAGTTCTGACTCCATGGATGAAAAGGCAAGACCAGGTTGTCTTTTAGATTTCCATGACACAGCTGCTCCTCCTAGTGTGAACATATAATCACTAGTGGACCTACTGTCACCATTTCCTGAGCACCACGATGCATCAGAGTATCTCTCTAGTACTGAAGGATAACCAGAGTAGCACAAAGCAAACTCTTGGGTACCGTTAAGGTATCCCAGTAGCCTCTCAAGGGCATTCCAGTGTAATTGACTAGGATTGCTAGTGAACCTGCTCAGCATGCCTATCGCAAAGGCTATGTCAGGTCTGGTGCATGTCATTGCATACATGAGACTCCCAATAAGTTTAGAGTAATCTAACTGTCTCACTGTTGCACCATCGTTAGGTGTCAACTTTTTGGTATTATCATAAGGTGTATTAAACCTTTTGCAATCACTGTATCCCCAGTCCTTCAACACACTTTTAATATAGTGGGATTGGCTAAGGGTTATTCCTTGCTTTCTAAAGCCCACTCTCATACCTAATATGGTGTCCACAACACCTAGGTCTTTCATATTGAATTGTTTGGATAGCATGGTTTTGACTTCTATAACAATAGAGAGGTCACTTCCAACAACTAGCAGGTCATCAACATACAAGCAAATAATGACAATTTTATTCGATTCATCACGATAATAAAGGCATTTGTCAGAATTACTAGATTCAAAACCTAAGCTCTTTATTGTTTTATCGAATTTTTCATGCCACAATTTTGGTGCTTGTTTTAGACCATACAAAGATTTTATTAATTTGCAGACCTTATGTTCTGAACCTTTAAGTACAAAACCTTCAAGTTGATTCATATAGATTTCTTCATTGAGGTCACCGTTTAGGAAAGCAGTCTTAACATCCATTTGATGAACAACAAATTTTTCAATAGATGCTATGGCTAGAAGAATCCTTATTGTAGCAATGTGGCAAACTGGTGAATAAACATCAAAATAATCCACCCCACTTTGTTGAGTATAACCTTTAGCTACTAAGCGTGCTTTATACTTAGCTACAGTTCCATCAGGATTAAGTTTCTTCTTCAAAACCCACTTGTTTCCTATAGTTTTAGCCCCTACTGGCAAATTAACCAATTCCCAAGTGTTGTTCTGCAATAAAGAATCCATTTCATCATCAATTGCTTCTTTCCAAAGCAAACCATCCCTAGACCTTAAGGCTTCCTTAACACTAACAGGGTCAGCTGCTAGTGCATATGTCACGAAGTCATCACCATAGGTTCTAGGTGTTTTATCTCTTGTAGAGAGTCTTCTTAATTCAACATTATGTGAGGGTTTAGTGTCAGTTGAAATATATCTAGATTCCTGTTGTGGATCATTCCTAGTGTCTGCAGGTTCAGATAATGAGATGCCTTTATCTTTGATGAACATATCTTCAAAGAATTCTGCATCTCTTGATTCTATTATTTTGTTGAGAGATAGATCTAAGAATCTGTCTGCAGCACTATCAACTGCACTACCCAAATACACACACGTATTTGTCTGAGGTCCCACTTTAGGCCTTCTAGGGTCAGGTATCCTAACAAAAGCAATACAGCCCCATGTTCTTAATTTATTAAAATTGGGTGTGTGCTTATGCCACAGTTCATACGGTGTAGCAGGTAACTTAGAGTGTGGCAACATGTTCAAAATATTATTAGCAGTTAATACAGCCTCACCCCAAAAATGTGAAGGTAATCCAGCAGTCAATAACATAGAATTCAACATCTCTGTGAGTGTTCGATTCTTTCTTTTGGCGATACCATTTGACTGTGGTGAGTAGGGTGCTGTAGTTTCTGCTATGATTCCATGTGAGTTACAAAATTCTCTGAATCCTAATGAAACATATTCGCCACCTCTATCTGATCTAAATCTTTTAATTTTAGCATCTAACTGATTCTCAACACGGTCCTTAAATTCTTTGAATTTTTCTAGTGCTTCATCCTTAGTTTTTAACAGATAAATGTGACAATATCTAGAGTAATCATCTATAAAGGTGATTAAGTACTTCCGACCTCCTTGTGTCATAAAACTCTTGAAATCACATATGTCAGAATGTATCAACTCAAGTAGTTGTGTACTCCTAGAGACGGTACGAAAAGGTCTTCTAGTTATCTTTGTTTGAGCACACACTTCACATTTGTCACCTTTAATGGATGTGTCAATCGGCAAGTTAAAAGTTTTAGCAACATTAAGAATCTTAACATAGTTCACATGTCCCAGCCTATTATGCCATGTATGTGGACTACACAATTTGGAACTAATATTGTTGATTACTTCATCTGCTAAACTAATTCTGAACATGCCATTAACTAAATAAGCACAACCAAAATAAAAAGAATTTACAGACAAGATAGCTTTACCACTAATCATAGTAACAACCATACCAGCATGATTTAGTAAGCTAATAGAGATCAAGTTCTTAGCTAAAGCAGGAACATATTTAACATTTCGTAAAATTAAAGTTTTACCTGAGGAGAGACTGAGATTCGCTGTCCCGGTCTGAAGCACCTTCACTGATTCTCCATTTGCCATTGAAACTGATTCATTTGCAGCTCTCAGATCAGATAGTAGGGTCTCATCGTTGCAAGCATGACAGGTGGCTCCCGAGTCCAACAACCAACTAGCAGAGGTACTGGCCTTTACATCACCAACAACACAAAGAAAATTGGTGGGCTCAGTTTTCCTCTCCAACAAGTTCACCTTTTCCATGTTGGGTTGTTCCACTTTGGGTAGCCTGCACTCAGAAGCATGATGTCCCCACTTTCTGCAGTTGTAGCATTTCCCTTTTTTTTTAGCAATTTTCTTCGTGACTTCTAACTTAGTTGGTTCACCTTTAAAATTAAACTTGTTCTTCTTGAACTTAGGAGTGCGTTTGGTATTGGTTAACACATTAGCAGTAGAAAGTTGTTTATTGACCAATTCCAAATTCATCCTAGTTCTAGTCTCATCTTCAACTTTGATGCAACGTTTTAGATGTGCAAGTTTAATTTGTTCAGGCAACCTATACATCTCAGTCTTAAAAGATAGCCACGAAGCAGGTAACTTATAAATTATTGCTCCAGTAAGGAACTCATCACACACAGTAATGTTTTCAGTTTTTAGTTTCCCTACCAGATTCTCTAAATCTGTTACCTGAGGAAGGATTGCATTTTCTTCTTTAAAAGTGAAACCCATGAACTTATCAACTAGATGTGCCTTAGAGACTTTCTCTTCTTTCTTAAATTCATCTAGTAGATTATCCCAAATTTGTTTAGCAGTTTCATATTTCATATACACGTCTGCAAGGCGATCTGATATGCTATTCAATAAGAATTCTCTACATAAGTCTTCATCAGTTACCCATGTTGCATCGTCAACATCTTCAACACATTCATCATATGTTGTTTGACATGTATAGAATATTTTCATGAATTTCATCCCGTATTGGGCTTTTCTTTTCCAACTATTAAACTCAGCACTACTGAATCCCTCTAATTTGGGAACCTCGTACGGACGACTATGTTTTTCCATCACAAAGGAATAAACAATAGATTCCCAACAATAGAGAGTCCTTTCTAAATAGTTACTACTTATGTGATTTATTAAACAGAAAAATAACTGAGTTTAGAATGGACCGATCTGAAGAGCACACAGCAATGAATCAGGATAACCCAAATCTGATCTGATCTGATCAATCCCTGGACTCCAATAGCAATGAAGAACAGACTCTTTGATTCGATCCTTTGATTCGATCTGATCAAACCCGACTAATCCAGAGGAGGAAGACGACCGGAAGTCGACGGCTGGGCTCTGGATCGCGACGGCTTCGGCGAGCTAGAGCGCGTCGGCTTCGGCGAGCGGGAGCGCGACGGCTTCGACGAGCGGGAGCGTGACGGCGCGGCGTTCTGGATCCCGACGGCGGCGCTCTGAACGCGACTAGACGTTCGGGATCTTGTCGACCAGCGGCGGCGGCGATCTTGGTCGGAGACAGCGGCGGCCCAAGGTAGAAGATGACTAATATCTTAAGATTGTTAATATCTTAAGATTGTTAAATCTGATTTGGGGAAATTAGGGTTAGGGTTAATCTCTAGCCGCTTAAGATATTATACCCTACTTATCAGTATTGGAATATCACAGGGCACTACCTCTAGACCAGCTTATATAGAGATTAGACTGGGTTTAGGGTACTGGGCTTTTAGCCCACTCAACCCGTTCCAATATTAAAACATAACACGTGTAAACCCGTGTTGCCCCATAGAATAATATACACAATATTATCCTATTATAATGAGAATATACATATACATCCAACAATGAGGACGGTCGACCATATCTTGGCCACCATATTATTTTTCTCGACCGTTCGCGGCGCTGATGGGTTTTGGGCTTGGGTCTGGCTGATTCGTGAGAAGCCCAACTCCATATAAGTCAGATCGTGTGACTCTTATCGCAGATTTATCTCTTCCGTAATATCCAACGACTATTGTATCAAGATATCAAACTAGGGTTTCTCTAGATATCTATATATTGTTATTATCGGCCTCCATTGAGAGCCAAGAGAGAGAGTACTTTATTGAAAGAGATATTGAATGATTCTCTAATTGTAAACAACTAGTGCTTGCTGGTGAGACTTAAGAGAGGGTCGTGGTGAGAATTGTAATATTCTTGTATTTTCTTTATTGAATAACATTTCAGGTTTCTTTTCATCCGGATTAAGGCGAAAGCTCCAACCTGAACAAATTTGGTGCTTTGATGTGTTTGGTGTGATTTTCTATATGCTTGATGGTTTGAATTGATTGCATCACATGACTCAATAAGATTCTCAGTTTTGCTAACACTTGACCCTAATTGACATTTGAGTTTCTGGCACTTTGCTTAGTTTCCACTTCAAAACTCATATGTCAAACAAGGCCGAGAAAGGAGCAGAAAATATCTCACCAATAATAGTGTAGTTAATTACAGTAGAGATGTTACTTGTTATAAGACATCCTGAATTCAGTATGGTTTGTAGATGTTAGGTAGGTAATTATATAAACATTGTCCCTGTTTAAGAAAGAGAACATGGAAATGGAAATTATTGTCCTTCAACTTATTCTCCGTTAATTGTTTTGATAATCTATCTAAAATTGTCATGTTTTGCTAGAAATCTTGAATGTGCATTTGAAGACAAAGAAGTAAGTGGAGATGATTATAATAAAACAACGGTTTCATAATATATAGTTGAAAACAGAAGCATCTAATTATGTAAATAACCAAGTTTTGTCTACTCTAGAAGACATGATAAAATTTGTGTTGTCGAAGCTTTAAATTACCGACTCTATCTCTTGTCCTTTTTGAAACAAACAGAACATGGGAGTGTCATTATCATTTTTCATGGGAGTGTCATTATCATTTTTCAAGGAGAAAATTTATGAGAATATGATATGAGATTTGTTTCTGTAACATTGTAACTACTTGTCCCTAGTTCAAACAAAGAGAACATGGAGGTCATTATCATTCATTTTTATAGTAGAAAATTCTAGACCTCCCCGTTTTAAAGTGTGTTTAAAATTTGTACATGTTATTAGAATTGTGATATCAAATACATATAGGTACGAACTACTTGAAGTTGAAGAAGAAAATGAGAAGACGAAGACAGTAAGAAAAGACAATAGCAGTTAGAAAAAGTGTAAAGAGTTGCGGTCGACTGTTCTTGGGTGTGGTTGACCGACTAGCCGACCGCAACTAGGTTGCTAAGTATCTTCAAGTGTACATGGTTCAAAAGAAAAAGAGACGGATGATCGTGCAGTCGACCGGTCATGCTTCGGGTGTGGAATTGACACTTTGCGGTCGCCCGACCCAAAGTGTGGTCGACCGACTTCGGCGTTGTATGTTGTTTGGGCTTTCGGGTTTTGGGGTTTAATAAGCTGTATTTGTATTTATCTTTTAAGGTTTATTTGGGGGCTATAGAAGTGGCTGTAGACTCTTAAGGTTTGTATCCAATCAATCACCGATTAGAGAGAATTAGTGAGCCGTTATCAGTGTTCAACTTCAAGAGGGGATTGTGCTGAGTGTTTCAAATGTGATAAAGAGAAATTAAGAGTTGTAATCTCTTTGTAATCTTTGTATTTCTTGGGGAATAAGAAGGATTGGTTATCTATGCATATTTATTGTGTTCTTGTCAGATCTTGTGATTATTGTGGTGGCATGTTCTTGGTTCATCTAGTTCTTGGGAAGTTTCTGTTTCTTGTGGTGTGTGAGTTCTGCTATAACACTAAGAGTTGTGGTAGATTCTACAATAAGTGGTATCAGAGCACTAGGTTCGAGATGGTCGATAGCAAGTCGAAGATCGAGAGGTTAGATGAGGGTGACTTGGCGATGTGGAATATTCGGATGATAGCGTATCTTCATCAGAAAGATCTAGATGGGCTGTTGTTTGATGAGAAGTTGGAAGGTGGAGACAAGGATGCGAAGATCTTGACGGAATGTAATCGTTTGGATCAGAAGGCGCTAAGGCAAATTCAGTAGGGATTGAGTAGGAAGGCGTTATTTTATATCTCAAAGGCAAAGACCACAAAGGAGGTTATGGAGATTCTCACAGATATGTACGAAAAACTATCAGCATCAAATCCAATTCTTCACTTGCAGAAATTGGTTAATATGAAGTTGATGGAAGGGGGTTCAGTAGCAGAATATGTGAACAATTACTATATGATTTACAACCTGATGGAAGCTGCAAGATTGAAGTTTTCATAGAGAGTACAGTCATTGTTACTTCTATCTACTTTGCCCGATATTTATGGTATGGTGGAATAGACTATTACATGCACTATGAAAGATTCGACAACTCTACAAGATGTGGTGAATAGCATTCTGAAAGAGAAGATGGGAAGGGTGAGAAATGGGAGATTTTCATCATTATCTTCTAGAGATTCGGCATTGACAATTGAGATGAGACGTAGGAGATCTAAGAGCAGTCGAAGAAGAAATGATCAGAGTAGTTCATCTGAGAGTGGGTCTAATGACAGCGAAACGTCGGCTAGCCATCCATCAATATATATATATTTTTAAAAACCCCTATCTACTCCGGCATTTTTGAGAAATGCCAGATATTATACCTCTACCCGGCGTTTGCACGTAACAACGTCTTGTATAGAGGGGTTGTAAAATTTCCCTTCCTCCCAAAATTCATTATTTCCCCTCATATCCATTATTTCTCTCAAATTCGACCAAACCCTAACCCAAATTTGTCCCTCCTCCTCCTTTCTCAATTTTCTAATTTGTCTACTAGCTCTCAAACTGACTCTGAACTAACTAATCAACATGATGAACAGTAAAATCTAGTTAACGAAGTGGACATTAGATAATGCATTTGAAGTTAGTTGTGTTAACTACTTTTAGTAATCAAGCTTTTAGAATGTTCTCATTGTGAATCATTGATGTAGATTGGACCTGATGTAGATAGACCACCTAGGCTGCATACGAGCTCAAATCTTAACTCATATGCTACTAGGGGATACTTGTCAAAGATTAGAAGATGTTATTTTGTAACACATGTAAGAGATTATGCTCACTGGTGCTACATACTCATTTTGTTAAATTAGTGTCACCGACCTTTACAAGCTCTTTTTTGGTTTCGTAGGTTGGGAGGTTCCTAAAATGTTGTTGCTTCAAGATGCAGAGGTGCAAATTTTCCGTTTGCTAGCCTTGCTACACTTTCTCCTTCCACAACAGTGCCTTCAATTAGTAGTTATTCTTTTGCAACATCCTCATACATTCATTAATGAGGATGCAGTATTATGTTCATTATCTTTAATTTATATTTAAATTATGTAGGAGTTTCGTTGCAGTTGGAGTGGATCCTGCCATCATGGGTGTAGGACCTGCTATTGCAATACCTGCTGCAGTGAAATATGCCGGTCTTCAAATCGAGGACTTTGATATTTTTGAAATTAATGAGGTAATTACTAAGCGTATCTCTTTTAAGTACCCCATATTATTTGATCTTAATAGCCTTTTCTACTTTTTTTGGCTGGATTTCTTTTGAACTCTTATCTGTTATATCAAAAAATATTTGATCTTAATGCATAAATAAAACACTATATTGCCTATGCAGCAAGAAGTTAGAGATTGATCCAGCTAAAGTTAATGTTTTTGATAGTAAAGGATAGAGTCAGAAGACTCCAGCCCATATATATATATATATATATATATATATATATATATATATATATATATATCGAAAGCGAACAAAATACAAAGTCCAGAATACAACTATACACAAAACAAAGGGACATAAGCAAACAGCTTACAAGCTCGAACAGAGGCCAAAAACTAAACAAAACTCGCGAACGCCAAAATGAAACGACTGCGGGGTACTGAGGGAGTAGCACAGCAGCCAAAACAAAGGGGCACCAAAATAAAAAGCTGAGGCACCGAAAACTTAGCGATGCCTGAGCGAAAGCCAGAAAGAGCCGAACAGCGCCACAGCAGAAAGGAGTACAGACCCAGAGCAACACCACCGACAATGCAAACACCACCCACTGGAACCACCTACGCAAGACACAGCAAAAAGACATAAAACAAGCCGCCACAAAATGCAACCACACAACAATAGCAGCCCCCCACCAACAGAGGGGAGGGGGCAAAAGCAGAAGCACAAAAGGAAACAACACACCAGAGCGAACAGAAGAAGAAAAACAAGAGAAGTAGCCATCGTAATAACCCCATCCATCAGAGATACACCACCCACAGGAATCAACACAACAGAGCGAACAGAAGAAGAAAAATACAGAGAAGTAGCCACCAAACTAACAACCTCCATCAGAGAAACCAAAACCATACAGCTAGAATAAAGCATTAGAAACGTGGCATACAGTAGAAGGGAAGAGGATGGAAATCCCCGCTAGGGAAGCTAATAGGGCAACAGAGAACACCCAGCAACCAGACTGGGAGATAAAAACCAAAATAAAACCTTAATAAGGGGGGGGGACAGTCATATAATCAGTAAGCATGGTAGACGAGGTGCAATAACATGATAGTGTAGCACTGCCAGACGGAGAGCGAAATGGCCAAACGCTGCAGAGAAGCAGCAAACAAAACACGCGACAATAGTAATAAACCTGAGGCCCCTCAGGCCAACAAGAAGCCGCAAGACAAAAGTAGCCAAAAGCAGAAAAAGGAAACACCCAATGTCATATATGCAAGAAGAATTAGAGAAGAAGATATAAGAAGAAAATACAATAAAACTGAACTGAGAAGAAACGCAAGTGAAAAGAAACAGACTCAAGAATACTAAAGGGGGAAATTAATCAAGAGACGATGGGAAGCCATGTGTATTGAAAAAACAAACCGCATTATCAAGACGGTAAAGCTTTAGTTTAACGGACTTAGCAGGTTTGAGCGCAGCAGAGGCCCAAAACCTAGTGTAGAACACGAGGTCATCCACAAGAGAATTAATAGGTCACGACGAGTTAGAGAAAATCCTATCATTCCTCACTTTCCAAACAATCCAAATCAATGCCATCATGGATAAGTCCCATGAGTCAATCAATGAATGGTTAACCTGAATGGATCTCCAATCAGACCACCACGACGAAAAAGAAGTCGGCATTCCTCGAACATTCCAAGCTCTCTTACAAAGCGCCCAGAGCGGGAGGATAAAAGGGCATTTCATAAATAAATGCACCCTATCTTTGTGAAGAGAAAGACAGAGGGCACAATGTTGGTTCCACGCAAACATTCCTCTTGTTCAAAACATCAATAGTCAAAAGTTTATTATGGAGAGGGAGCTAAATAAGTATCCTAACCATGAGTAGCGCGATACTTTTCCAAATGAGCTTGTAATGAGGAGACACCACCCCACTGGAATTAAGGAAATTATAGTAGGATTTAACAGAGTAGGTTCCCGAACTGGTCCGTCGCCAAGAAATAGCGTCACGGGGGAACGAGTTATAGGAACACAATAAAGTAAGGAGGTTATGAAACTGGGAAAATAGCGATATAAAGAGGGCCCTTTTAAAAGGGATATGCCATTCCCAACGGCTGCCGGCATGAGTAAAGTACTCATCCGCAGTAGCCTGAGGATTCTGGGCCAAGGAATATAACTAAGAGAAATTGAAAGCAATCTTGTTGTTATCAAGCCAGAGATCGGTCCAAAATTTGACCGTAATGCCTTCACCACAGAGTTTACGCACCCCGCACTTAAAGATATCCGCCATCTTCCAGATGCCCTTCAAAAAGGGGGAAACGGCAGAGGATACTGTGGAGGAGAGTTCCCAAATCTTGTGTCTTCTATGATAACGGTAAGAAGCGATTTTGGCCCAGGCTAAGTCTGGTTGGGTGAGTGCTTTCCAAATCCATTTCCTAAGGAGGACTAGGTTTTGGTGCCTCAAATTAAGGATACCAAGATCGCCTTCGCACTTAGATTTAATGGTGGTGGTGCTATCGCCCTTGGCCATCCTTTGGGTGCAACACGTACTTACATAATCAAAATTTATTTTTCTAGTCATTTAGAAGAAACGATATGTTATTCCAGAATGATTTTTTTTTTGTATCAAGTTAATTCTTAATTGAAAATTAATTAATAAGAATCATATGCATATTTGTATTCAGATGATATACTGTTATACATTCATGTCTCCATTTATGCGAGGTATAGCTTACATGATCCTTTCACCCGAATTTCTTTTTTTAGTATTATGCTAAGTACCTTAAACTTGTAATTCAATACCCCGTAATTATTCCTAGAGCTGTAATAGAAAGCTCGTGAACTCAAAGCTTGTATTGGGTTCGGTACTCACCAAAAAATTATCAAGAGAAGAAAAATCAGACAGTTTTGATTGCCTTTGTAAACTCTTTGCTTTATCTCACTCTGTAAAACCTTACTTGCATTAAAATTGAGAATGTGTCCTATTTGACATTTGACATTTGACATTTTGACGTTATCAATTCCTCCATAGCTAAAATGTAATTCTCTATGGAATATCTAACATCTTTCAGTAACTACAGACAATCAATAGGAGAATTTAGAGGACGACTATGTAGAAGTATGACAACTATAATTGACTGAGGATTGATGTCCATAACCAATTTTGTAATTCTCAACATCTCTTCTCTGGAGTGTGTGATCCATAGCTGAGCTTGTCACGAGCAAGGAGGCCTCAATAATGATGATTTTGTTGTCTTGGTTGAATTAAGGTTGTATCTAATGTAGTGAATTAAGATTGTGATCGTTATACCGAAGTTAATGTCTTGTTAGCATAATTATAGTTGTATTTATAACTAATTTGCCTTATTATGTAGTATTTATTAAAGTTCTTAAGCTAATTACCTGTCTTAAATTAGTCAATTAGTTATGAACTAGTTACTTACCATTGACTTTGTTAATTAGTTATATAGTTTACATTGCACTAATTAGTTTCCTTATATTGCTTTATTTAATTGCTTAATTTAGCAAGGGATGCACCCTCCCTTATACTTTCCAATCCTTTTCACTCATGTTACACAGAAGGTTAGTGATCATTTACCACAGTTGGATTTTTGTGAGTAATGGAAAGAAAATGTATACAATAGGTGGCCAGAGTTTAATAAGATGTGCCAGACGTTGATCATGATAAAGTGTCTTGGTATGAAGTGAGGTAATGACTCAAAGCAACCAAAATTTACAGAGAATTCATGGTTTTGTGGCTACCACCCAGTAAGAAATTGGATGATGGTTTAATTGTAGTGTTTGATCATCCGTCTGCATAAAAAACAATTGTAGTGTTTGATGGTTTCGTGGCTACCACCGAGGGAGAACTTTCTTTTGATATGTCCTGAAAATATTTTTGTGCTTTAAAAGTTCTCATGTCGGTTTTTTTGCTTCTTACATTGTTATTGGCATTTTTGCAGGGCTCAGCACCGACAATGTAGGCTGCCAAAGAATTTCCGGCGCATGCTATCCTGGTATTTGCTGTGACGTTTTTCCAAATGCCGGTAGGATAATCCCGGTGTTTATAAACGCCGGTGAATCTGGAAAAAAAAAACGCTGGTGAATCCTTCGGCCTTTGTAGTGAGGGCTATAAATACTACCTCTAGTATTCGTACAATTCACATTGGTTACAGGATCAATTACATCGCTTAGAAATGATGCACTTGTGATCTGATCGTCGATTGATCATACAAATGACGGACTTCGATCTCAAAGCAGTGGATGATGATATTGCCTACATCAATCTCAGTACATCTTGCAGAATGAGTTCAAATATCATTTCCAATTATGTGGGTTGCATGCAGGGACTATTGGAACTGTTTTGATTAGATCTGTGTGAAAATAGTGCAGAGTATTAAAAGGTTTAGCTGGGGTTGTTGGGATCAGAAGATATAGCTAATTAAGCCTTCTTATCAAAAATCCATTTGTGGTCACATACATTGTCCCACTACAGCAGAAGCCATTTAGGTTTCACTTCACATGCATTTATTTTGCATGCAGTGGCCCCTCTATTCTCTTTCAGTTCAAAAGAGATGGAACAAGGTTGGGCCTTTGCTCTACACCGCCTTCATCTCTACTATTATAACTTCAAAATTAGGGGTTATATAGTCTTGTTGATGATGACAAGTATGTACATGACCTATGCCGAAATTAAAAAAAAAAATCATATATTTTAAATAATTTTTTTAATGTTTATCAGTTAACGTCTCCCACTTCGTAATATTTTGTCATTCATGTCCTTTTCTCACCAATGGACCTTTTCATTTCTGTAGAAAACATAATCTATTGAGCCACTTCATCTTTACATTTTCTTTTCTTTAAATTTAGCTTTTTAAATTTTCAGAATACATGTTTGCTTTCAAATGATTACTTTCCTGTGAACATAAAAAGATATACATTTTATATGCGGAAAATCTTCCATTCAGCACTCCTTTCCGTGAGCACTCACCCTTCTAGCCATCGTATGGATGATCCAAACCATTCACGTTGATCTAAACGTCTAAATAAGTAGAGTCAAGTGATTTGAAATTCATTTGCTCATTTATTGAAGCGTTACAAAAATTGTATGGCCGAATATTGTTTTTTTTATAAAGACATGATGGATGGGCAAATGAAATTCAAATGACTTGATTTTACATATTTAGACTAATTTAAACGTGTAGATCAATATGAACGGTTTGGATCATCCATGCAATGCCCGAAAGGGCGAGTGCTCACGAAAGTAGTGCTCAACCGAAGGGTCCCTTTTATATGCTAATCATCTAGTAACTTTATTATTGATATATGTATATAAACAAATTGGAGTAGCGAGGCAATTGCACATGGTGTCCTTTCCTTTGTAAAATAAAATTAAAGAGGGGGTTGTTTGAGATTGGAATTTAATTAGTGCTAGACATCTAGTCGGTGCCCTCAATTTGCCCATACTGAGAGGTCTCACATATGCTTAGTTGCTTACCAACTACTTTAGGATTGATTCAATTATAATTATTAATTAATGTAGATTGGATACCAATTATAAAGGCTCTATGCAATGCAGTTATTATTCAGTGTGGATTGAATGCCTATTGTGTAGGCTCTATGTGATACTAGTATTCAACTGTAACTCCCATAATTGTTGGGTACCCATCACTGCAAACCTGTACTTGTTGAGTCCTAGCAATAAGTTGAGCTAATTGGATGTTAACAAGGATCTTGCAGATCTCTTAGAGCATCCACCATCGTTAATTTAGGCTAAAAATTTCAAATAGCATTTAGTATTTAGCATTCGTCGACGAGCGTTGTTGTACGTTTCTGCTAAATTTAAAAGAACAAAAAAATATCAGACTAATGATCTTCATTCGTCTATATTTTTTATAAAAAAATTGTAAAAAATGGAAGAAGATATTTCGTCCGATTTTAGCATTTTTGTAAATAAATAATGACATTATTGTAATATGTGAAAGAAAAGTTTAGTAGAGAATGATCGGACGGAAGAAGTTTCTTCTGAAGAAGTTCTTTTGTCCGATTTTTTTTTAATGGCATTTTTTAAAACAGTGATGATATTTTTTAAATTATTTCAGTGGCATTTTCATAATTTTTAAAGAAAAGTTTCTGAAAAAGTTTTCGGACGGAAGATCAGACCATATTAAAAAACAAAAATTTAAACGGATAGAGCTTCATCATCCGTCTTCTATATTTAGAAGTTTTCTAAAGCCGCTGCTATTTTTAGCGATCGACTGTTCACTCATATTTTAAATTTTAGTTTTTAGCGAACGATAGTGTGGAGGAATTTTTTATCTCAATTGCTAAATTTTAAATTTTTAGAAAATTATAGAGGATGCTTTTAGATGTGCTTTTACGGTTGGCTTGACATGTTCTGTTTCTTTCATTCACTCCTCTTTTCAGTTTTGCTTGACATTGTTGCTGTTGACTGTTGGGCAATCTTCCTCCCCCTTGAAGTTGTAAACCTTGCATCTTTCGTACATTCCCTGAGACCATGAACAACCACCAAAGCAAAATCGGTAAAACTGATGGTGTTAATTGCTCCGCCATAGCCCTCCACGAAACAAAATCACTTTTCCCAAGTTGTTATATATAATCTGTGATTTTTGCCCTGACGATGAATTCTGGCATCCATTGAAATCCATCTCCACCAAAGCTTCTTAGAATCATCCACCGCGCATGTCCAGTCTAACACTGTCATAGCGCGAGAAGATTTTTTTTTTTTTTTTTTTTTTTTGAGGTTAAAGGTGGAATAACGCCATCTGTTTCATTAATAAGAAGTTAATAAAACAATCCCAGTGAACTGGGAGAAATACAAAAGTACAGTGTAGAAAATAAAACATAACCCCCCAACAAAATTCTGGAGGGTGGGTCCAGCCATCCCTACAAAGTACAACAAAAAATACAGTAGTTCAAAACAGAAGGCAAAGTAGAGGTAGATGCGGCCTGTGGGAACCCTATGTATCATGTGAGCAAAACGGGCGCCTATCCCTCAATCCAGTGTCGGTCCAAACTTGACCTCCTCATCATCAAATTCTTCCACCTGGAAGACTGGCAATCCTCCCTCTTGTCCCTACTGCCAGCAGCTGTAGCGCAAGAAACATTACTGCATCGATCAGTGTATGAGCTAAGCTTAGTTAGTTGATTCCAGGCAACTAGTTCACGTCTACCAACTTCTGATTGATTGGAGTTAGAAAAAAATTATAATTAAAATTAAAATTAAAACCCAGTCTGTTTTGAAATCGGACTAGTTGTTTCTGAAACCCAATATAGCAAAACAGTTCTAGCCTGAAAGTTTTTCTGGACCACTATAAGTGACAAGCACAGCTCAACACAGTTAAACAAACACAGTGAATAATAATGACAGGAAGATTTTCTGCAGCCTATTTTCATTTATTATTCACACATGCACATCTTTGGCCCAGCCTTGTTTTTAGCTTTTCTCTCTTTTCTTTTTCAGAGCATGCCAAAATCCAAGCTCCCACCTCGAAACCAACTCTGCTTATGTTCTCAACCTAATGGTATAGGTTCAAAAGGCTAAATTCGAAAAAAGAAGAAAAAAACACTCTCTTAAGTATACCATTTTTGTTTACATAAAAAAAAAAAGTATACCATTTTTGTATAAAACTGCTTTAAATTTTTTTTTTTGTGTAAATTATTTTTTTGAATTATGTTCTGTAAAAAAACTCACTCCGTTAGGGTTATGGTTTGGAGGTTTTTGTAAAAAAAATCTACATCTAACTTTTCTATTTGTATTATAAAATCTCATTCAGCTTTATAAGTTGGTTTAAAAAATATCGTATATCTTTTTCATTTTTATTCAGTAATCTTCAAAACCCTAATCATAATGGGGTGAGCTATTTACAAATTATACGTCAAAGAATTTTGTGTGAAAAAAAAATATTTAATACAGTTTTCTCAGAAAGAATGTCCTTCATATATGTTTTTTTTTCCTAATTCAGCCAGGTTCAGAAATACATAATTGCATGCTTGTTAATAAATTGACAAACAATTTCAATCTCAAGAATTTTCAAACTTTTGAATGGATGGATGGTGATTGTCCACATCACTTATTTTTATAAATATATTTGTGGGTTTTAATCAGGGTTTTATCCTTTCCAGGAGAAAGACAATCCAGTGATTTAACTAGAAATTTAAAAGGGAGAATCGTTTAGGGCTGGTTCAACTAAATAGGGCTACAATCAAGCTGAGCCGAGCGGAATCTTCAGGCACGAGCTCGGCTCGTTTACGAAACGAGCTCAGTTTTGAGCTTGAGCTCGGCTCGAACTTGGTTCGAGCCGAATATCTTCAGACTCAAGCTCAGCTCGTTTACGAAACGAGCTCAGTTTTGAGCTCGAGCTCGGCTCGAGCTCGGTTCGAGCCGAGCTTTGACCGTATTGCCGAATAGCTCGCGAGCTTAGCCTAAAAGAAAAAATCAAGTTCAAGCTCGGCTCGTTTACGAAACGAGCTCAGTTTTGAACTCGAACTCGATTCGAGCCAAGCTTTAACCGAGTTTTGACCAAGCTCGAATCGAATAGCTCGTGAATAGCTCGATTGGTTTGCATCCCTACAACTAAATAGTACTAACTTGCCAAAACAGTTACATGCGGTCATTCTTGTGATGTTATATTAATTATTGTCAGAATATGTCATATATTATTGAACACATCAGTTGAACATATTCAGTGTAGTATACGATATGATAGCCTTAATTATGAGTATATCACTTTATTTATTCTTACTTTAAAGGATGAAAAAGCATATAATTGGGTTATTGAGTAAAAGTATTTTATCTCTAATTAATTAATTAATATTATAATGAAAGAGTTGGGGTTGTCATTTGTCAATATACAAATCCATGTGTTGCACGTGCAACTCCAACTCTCCCATCAATTACAACAAAAACAAATAAATAAATAAAATTCACCTATTTAAAACGTGCAATGCATGTGCAAAACAATTTTATAATATTTTTTTAACACCAAACATATACATATGCACGTACAACTCAAATTCTACTTATAAACACGTGCATTACACGTATAAATTGTAGTTTTTCCTTCAAAATATTTTTCTAAATTATGTACAACGCACGTCCAATCCAAAACTATTTCCTAACACATATTGTACGTGAAAATCTTCACTCTTATCATTGCCCGTGAAAAATACTAGTTTTGTTCTAGTGTCACATTGAACAATAGTTAATGCTGTTCAATGGTCAATCATAATTAGTGGTCTCTTTTAATTAACATACTTGTCATCCAAATGCTAAATCTATACAATATATTATGCTAAATCTCTTTTTGTCCAAAGTTTTTTTTCTAATTTTTTATTTTTAAAATAAAAAAAATGGTGCAAATGTAGGAGGCACTTTTCCACTCTTTTCCTATTCAATTTTTGCAGTGCAATCATATCCCTTAATCAAACCTTAAACGCGTACATACAATATTGAACATATGTTATTAGATAAATTTTTTTCAAAATAGTTTTGTTATTTTCTCACTTTTAAAAATTATGTACAATATATTGTACATGGTTATATTTAAAAATTAAGTGCAATATGTTGTAGTAGAGGGTTATACTAGTGTTGATTGTATGAACCGAAAAGTTTTACCATCGGTTACATTTGCTTTGTAACTTTGACTTAGACCACACGGAAAAAACTCACCCTGAACGGAGTGAAATAATTTTGGATCGATCTTTTAGGAAAAATTCCCATCTTAAATTATTGTTAACTAACTAAATTAGGGAAGTTAATAAGTTGTCATCTAAACCCTTGTCTCCCCTCTTCATTAATTCACTTATTACCCCTCTATTAATCAGCTTATAGAAATATTATTACTGCAAAATGGTATACTTGTCAGAGTCATACGCCTTCCTCTTTCCCACTGCCTGATAAATCTCCTTCACCGTGCCCCCTTTTTTGTTAGTAAGTTGTATGTTGCTCCTTCTTTTGCCCCCACCTATATTACCTTATCTTCTATTTCCGTAACTATTTTTTTCTCCTTAAAGTTAACCTGCATCTTCGTGTCTTAAAGTGGATGACACGGTTAAAAATTGTGGGACAGCACAAGGACTATTTTTTTTTACTCATTTTTCTTAATTTTTAAGAAATATTACTTAGTGCATAGTCAGTTGTGTACAGTTCCTATTCGTACCTACAAAACCAAAGAACTTCGCCCTTCCTCTCTAATAGTTAAAGTAATAGAAAAGTAGGAAGTACACTCACTTTTCCATACACCATTTTAGGTACTTCTTTGAGAAGTGTCTACATTGTTCTGACCAGTAGCCTGATGATTTGAGGCAGGCCACATAGTCCTTCTTCTCCTGCACAAAAGTTCAAAGCAATGACCACTTTAATTTCTTTATCATGTATAAAATTTTCACTTTAAGCTACTCTGTGAGTTTAAGGAGAGATAAATAAGAATTATGGCATAGGAAGAACACCAAGGAACAAATGCGAGTAGTTCAGGTCACACTCATGGAGATGATCCAGAGGAAATACACCTTTATCGGGTGGTACAAGTCTTGCTCCTCTATTTACACCAAATGCTCCACCTTTCAAGATAAAACAAATTAGCACTGGCCGAAAAAGAGAATAAAGTTGCTTAATTTGTCCCCACAAGTAATACAAAACTTCAGTGGCCAAAGTTATTAGCCAATAACAGATGATCCAACAATCATTATGAATGTTCTGTCCTGTTATTAACAAATTTCTAAGCATCCTTATAATTAAGTAAAATGAAATTAGTATAACACAAATTAACAATTATTTCCGAAAAATTGATCAAAAATAGTCGCAAGTATTACAAGGGCAACGAGGAAAGACATGTTACTGAAGATTTTTTAAGCCTCCAGAGCTGCATGAAGCCTATAAACCATTTTGGCCAATTTTACGAGATATTCCAAACAATCAGTTAGGATATATCTATGCATATCTTCCTCATTTTTGCTTGTTGTTGATTTCATCATTAAGTTTGTGGTCTATCTCAGCCATCTGAATGAATCACTTTCTCACAATCTCCTATTTCTAAAGAGGCAAAAGTACACCATATATAATATCTCCAGCAACTTCTTTCGCAAAGTTCAAATTTTTATCATGTATCATTAAGTTAAATGGACAAAAACTAAAGCTTGATTGAAAGACTGACTTGGAACAAAACTTTGACCCTAAGTCATACAACCAAAGACCGAGCCAAAGTTCACATTCATGATACAGATCAAATGATCATGTTCATACAATAAAATTTCTTAGATGACCATTTATTCCTAATAGAAGCATGATGATGACGAACTTTCTCTGATAAGAAATATTCAAGGGTCCACTTGAGAAGAAACAAATCTAGAAAGGAAAAGGTAGGAAATGAATTTATTAAATATTTTTATCAATGCAAAAACTCTTCCATATTCATGTTCAAGGTGACTTTGTTTATGAGAGAGTTAAAGCTTCATATGGTTGGGATAATAGCAATATCCTAACAAAATAGGCCTCTAACAAATCTAAGCGATTTGGGAAGGGAAAAAATAGCAATATCCTTCAAAACTTAAACCCTAACAGATCTAAAATATTTGGAATAAAGATTTGGAAACAAAACTGCTTACAAGACAAATGCCTAAGCGACGGAGGAGGAGGAGGAGGAGGGACGTTATAGGGGTTAGAGTTGGGGGAATTGGAGGGATTGGGGGTTTCGTGGAGAGGCGTCAGGATCGGGAGAGAAATTGGGGTTAGGGTTTGGGTTTTGAGAAAGAGTGGAGTTGTTAGGGTTTGGATTTTGAGAAAGATTGAAATTACTGCGGTGATAGGAGGGCGATTCCAAAGGGAAGGAAGGATGGCGAGAACGACGTCGACGTCGACGGCGGCGGCGGCGGCAGGGGAGGAGGATGATGGACGAGATAGGGGTTAGAGTTGGTGGAATCGGAGGGATTGGGTTCATAGAGATTGAGTTGTTATGGTTTGGGTTTGAGAAACTTTTTGAGGGAGGCGAACACGGTCTCGGGAGGAGGGAGAAAGGGATTATTTATTTTATTTATCTAATTTTAATTATAAAAACTAAATAAACGATCACAAATTAATAACAGCCGTTGATCAGTTTGATCAACAAAATAAATGAAGGGTTAGGATTGGCTCTGGAGAGATTTTTTATTTATATTCTTGCTTTTATAACAAAAAATAGATAGATATATCTCACTAATAATTGTTAATATCTAATAGTATTTTAATACATAAGAAAAAAATTAAACAAAACTAAGATTGATTAATCATTTAATTAGGATATGGCCAGAATAATTAGGTTAGATTAATTCTTTAATTAGTATAGATTATTCTATTAATAATTAAGGGTATTTTAGTAAAAATATCTTACAAAGACGACATAAATTGTCACATACGATTATGTGTTCCGATCTATTTTTTAAGCAGAGATAGCCAGACCGCAAAAAATAAAAAATATTAGGATGAGTTATGTGTATACTCGTGAAACTTGGCATAGTTTTACTGAAATTTATCTTTTTTAAAGTAAGAAATTAGTAAGGAAAGACCCAAATAAAGTAGAAAGTAATGAACCATATAAATCTGCACAATTGTCCTCATCTTACCCTGATTCCAGTGCCACTTTAATTCAAAAGTAGAACATAGGAAACGGTGTGTCATTTTCATACCGATAATTGAACTATTTACTTTTACCTTGAGGTGTATACGTGGCATCCATATGGGCACTGTTGAACCCATATTTGCTGTTCGGAACTATTCAGCAAACCCTGTATGGGGAAGCCCCACAGTACCTCGTATGTAGAGAGGCTTACCACCGGAGGCTTCCTTTTTATGTTTTGAAATCATGCCCCGTCTTTCTTCATTCACTCTATCATATGCACTGTTGCCTCTCTCTATCTTCTCTCTTTGAGCTTCAAGGTTTGTGGGTTTTGTCAGTTTTGAAGGGTTCTATTTTGAGGTCAGTTTTTTACTTTAGATTATGATATTATATATATATTTTTCCTGTCATTTTTACCTCTTCTTCTTTACTTTGTTTCAATTGAAGTTATAATGGGTGTTTATTGAATGCCATTTTGATGTAGATTTAAGGGTCTTAATTATAGTTTGTAAAGATATTTTGATATGGAAGTTATAATGGAAAATTGTTGGTTTGTGCAGAAGTGTCTTTGAATATTGCTATCTCTACTTGAAGTTTAGTATCCAAGAGAAGCAATTAGATGTGAATTATTTGGTTACCATCTTTGTATTTGTTCGTCTTTATAAGGAAAGTGAAGGGAAAAGACACTCCTAGATTGTATTATTAACTTTAAGCTCGTTAATTCAACCTTTTAAAAGCTTTTAGGTCTTAGGATGTTGAAGCGGACAAGACTAAGTTCACTCTAAGTTAGCATATGAGAAAGTTTATTGAAAGTTAGATTTGTAGATCATTTTTCTTTGCAGAAGACTTATGTTGTTGCAGGTAAGAACTGCACTAGGAATATAGGTCTCTGTTCATATTCTTTGATGACAGAATTTAATTTTTTGTGTTTTAAAAAAATTAAGGTATGATGATGATTTTTTTATTAAGGTACTGTTTGGGAATGAGGTTAAGTTTTGATGACTGGAGTTTTGAATAGTAAAGTTTAGATAAGAGCATCAACAGCCGTGATTGTCAAAAAATAGCAAAATGCATATTTACATATAGCATTTCTAGTATTTGCTGTAGTCGTCCAATGCTATTATATAGCAATTTAAGATTAAAAAAAAGACTAGACGGACTTTGAAGTTGCGTCGGAAGGACGAAATGAATTATTTAATTAATTTTTTGACAGAAAGTGAAGTTGCGTCGGAAGAAGAAAAAAAAATCTAATCTGCACGAAAACTTCATTTATCTAGTGAGATTTTGTACTGGAGATTTTGTACCCCATATTCCATAATAAATCTAGTGAGAATAGATTTATTTTCTAACTGTACGAAAACTTCATTTATCTAAACACAACCACATGGCATCAGAATGTTAATTTCATGTCAAACCTCTCTTATTTAGCAACAAAATCATTTTGTTTTTAGAATAATTGAGCATCAAATTCATAGTCAAGAGGGCTTAAAATGATGGTAAATTTGGTAGATAAGTGTGTTACGTCTATTGAGGCATTGATAAAACCATGAACCAAACTAATTGGATTCCTAGAAATATTGATTTAAAAAGATAAAGAATCCTATCAATGATTTTCTATAATTGGGTGAATTTCAGTAAACCTACCACAGGTTTCACCCGATAACCAGTGGCGAAGCTATGTGGGGCCTGGGGAGGCCTCCCCTCCTCCCCTTTAAAATTATGAAAAAAAAAATACCTACATATCTCTATCTCTGATATTATAATGGGAGAAGGCCTTAGTGTCATTTGTCAATCTATCAATGCGTGTGACGCACGTACATAACTAATATGAAGGAGGTTTTAGGTTCGAGTCCTCACTACGTCAGAATTTTTATTTTAATTTTTTTTTATTAAGACGTGTACTGTCCGTGCATAACTAATATAAAAGAGGTCTCAAGTTCAAGGCCAAACTATGTCTAAACTTTTACTTTAAAAAATATATATTTATTAAGACGTGCATCGCACATGTAAATTACTAGTCTATATATACTCATAGGATTTTTTCTTGGCCCCCCTGGCAAAATTGTTCTGACTTTGCCGCTGCCGATAACCCATCCCATATTTTTTTTGAAGTTTGGCTACCTATTTGCCAAACTTGATTGCGGTTTGGCTACCTCCGCTGAAAAAACAGATCATGTGACTGCACGCGATAGTTTCTGTCGTCTTTGTGGGTGTTTTTTTTACTAAAATGCCCATAATTATTCATGTAATCATCTATCCTAATTAAAGGATTAATTTAACTTAATTTTTCCGTCCCTATCCTAATTCAAGGATTAATCTATCATAGTTTTGTTTATTTTTATTTATGTATCACAGTACTATTGAATATTAACAGTTATTAGTGAGATATATTATGTAAAAAACAATAATTTTGTTGCATTTTGTTGTCATTATTGTGTACAGTATACTTATAAATGCACCTGTTGATTTATTTGTTTTATTGGAAACCACATGTGTTTGTTCATGGATTTGACCATTTGGGCATTAGTATATAGAGGTGTCTTTGACTCAGCAGAAGAATGAGTTGTCAATGAGGCTGGTGGCCATTAGAAATTTCCTAGTTTGTTTTATTGGAAATGAAAAATTACTGGAAGGGGAAACAGGTATTTCTGTCTTCGTCTTTGGAATGGGAAGCAGGAAACTTATTTTATTATTGACTTCATGACCCATTTGTTCTCTTATGATTTGTTTAATGTCTTTTACTTAGCCCTAAGTTTTGTGATTGCTTCTAAGACATCTTTGATGTTCTCTATGTAATGCTTATGAATAGCTTATGGCTATCACTCTCTTGAAATATTTTCAGTATTACAATCCAACAAGTTCATGGTAAAGTTTGAATTGAGTTTTAAGTTCTGTAAAAGTTCAATTGTTGAAATGTCCTTGATTTGTCATCTTATTTCATTGTTTTATGTATGTATCAGATTAACTGACTGATAACAGCTCCTGAATAGAGGAGAGCTATCAGAAAGATAAGGCCAATGCCGAGGTCAAGGTACATTCCGATGTATAGATCGCTCTATAGTCAATATATTGATTTTTCACTAATTAACTTAACAAAGATTGCTATAATTATGAAACAGAGGGTCAGATGCGTCTCAACGGCAGTCCCCACGGGTGCCACTCCATCTGAAGACAACAGTCTGTTCCGAAGCCAATGGCGTGGTCCGCCACTCTGTTGATCGAAGCAGCCCTAAAGTTGGCGAGCACCGCTCTCCTCGTAGCCCCCTCCATGTCCACGAGAAGAAGAGGGGGGCAAGGGTGGCCGATCTTGAAACAAAGTTGGCACAAACCCAAGAAGAGCTGAAGAAGCTCAAAGAGCAACTCGCCAATGCTGAAGCTACCAAGAGAGATGCACAACAAGAACTTGAAGTCACTAAAATTCGAATTCAAACCCAGTCTGGTGCCAAAGAGGAGGAAAACGAGGAAGAAACATCTGAGCCCGAAGAGGTAGTAGCAAATGTGCCAGAAGAGAGTGTTAACTCCCCTGCCACCGATGTCTTTGAAGTAGTGATGACTGCCACTTCTACCCCAACCGATTCTAATCTGACCGATGAAGCTGGCAGTGGTAAAGATGAGAGGGAGGAGTCTGAGGAGACCAAAGCTATGATTGAGGATGAGGTGAAGGAACGAGAAGAGGAACTAGGTAAGAGCAACGCAGGAGAAGCAAGCGTTGCTGTAAGTGATCAGGAGCTCAATCTTAAGCTGACCGAGAAAGAGAAAGAGTTTGAGAGACTGGTAGCAGAGAATGAGTCTCTTAGAAATCAAGTGGAGGAAGAAAGAGTGAAGGCCATTGCTTCTCGCGCAAAGGAAGAGGAGATGAGTGCAAAGATGGAGAATGTGGAGGAAGACATGAGGGAATTCAGAAGGAAGGTGGAGAGGTTGGAAGAGAAAGTGGAAGAAGCGGAGGGTGCGAAGGAAGCGTTGGAATGGGAGATGAAGAAGTTGAGGGTGCAAACTGATCAATGGAGGAAAGCAGCGGAGGCTGCGGCTGCCGTGTTAGGGGGTAGAGAAGAAGGGATTGGGAGGAGAGTTGGTGACAGGTGCGGCTCGATGGATAAGCATCTTCATCTTGGTGGGTTCGGTGGTGGTGGTGGTGGTGGTTTCGTGGGGTTGCCGGGGATGGAGGAGGACGGATTGAGTGGTGGAGGGAAGAGGAGGAGCAGTGGAGGGATGAAAATGTTTGCAGAGTTTTGGAAGAAGGGACAGAAGTAGAAGAAATTAAGGATTAGAGGCAGAATTGTTGGTTGAGTTTCTCTTTCAACCCTTTTGGTGCATCTCTTTTTCTCGTTTTTGTTTGTTCACTATCAATTTGGTTCTGTAATGTTTCTATGCTACAATTATTGTAGCTGTTTCTTTTTTGTTCGGTGTTGTTCTTTTTGGAGGAACAATACAAGCTGTTTTAGTCTCTGAATTCTTGCTTCTTGTATCATGGTTTAGAACATATCATGTTAGTTTGATTTAAAATTGCATTAATAGAGGAGCAAGCTGAAACAATAACCTGAGTAACATTTCATATCAGCTGAAAACTTACAGATCGGAGCTCAATTTGAAGATGAAGTAACACTGATAACTAGTCCAATATTACGACAAATTTCAAGGTTGTCTTAAAACTTAAATCCTGTGCACTTGTGCAGTTGTATATCAGAAGAAGGCATGAGGAGGCTCCTCGTTCTGTTGTAGTTGTATATGTGTTTTGTTGCTCTCTGAATTTGTACATGGGTGCACTGCATTACGGATAACTTTTAATCAAAGATGTGGAAATGTTGCCTGTACGAAATGGTAAGAGATGGAAAAGTTGCCTGTACGAAATGGTAAAGAGATGAGAAGGATTTCGAGAATTTTTGGATTCAGAACTCATACTAAAAAATGGAGATTAGACTATTGTTCGGTTCCTGAATGGTCTTTGCAGGTTTTGGGCTGTCCATAAAAATGGATTCGGCAGGATGAGTTTAGTAACTGGTTTCAAACTAACATTGGTTCGTGCTGCAGGTGAAAACTTTGGCATGAGAAGTTCGAGAAACGGTGGGAACTTCCTCATCAATCTTCTCCAACTTCAATAATACAGGTTTAAAGTAACATTCTCAGATAATAGTTAAGCAAACAAAGCAATTCAGCATTTGTATTTTGAACAAGATGGGAGAGAGTCCTGTGCGCTCTCTTGCACGACTGCGAACACTAAGATTTCAACCTTGTTCACTATCTCATGGTATGTATGATCGCAAATCTCGTACAACTAAGATAGTTTGGGGTTCAGTTACTGACTTACTGCTTCATACTCAACAAAATCGAGTTACATAACTTCCGTTTCTCTCTCTAGGAATTTACATTAACAAATATAACTAGTGAACAACTTAAAGTTGATCGAATCGGTACTTCACTTCAGAAATCTGCATATTGCAGAGAAGCGAGCCTCCTTCTAGTCCTTTCTTTTGCATCAACATTACTCGACTGCTCTGCATTCGACAGTAAACAAGAAAAATTACCATTATTGTATGGAGAATTTAAAAAAAAAATAAAAAAAAAATGAAAAGAACAAAAAACAGAGAGAAATACGAAGAACAGATGCTGAATTTGTAAAGTACCAGGATGGGTGTAGTGAACCACAGTAGCAGCAACGAGTAGTAGACCCAGGCAGAAAAACGCATACAGATGGCGACCTATCTTCTCCATTGTTGTTGTTGCCTCCATTAATTTGTTTCGTTTTCTCAATCTCTTAAGACTTCGGTAGAGTTTGATTATGATTTTGAGATTCGTGTCGTGTGTGTGTATATATTTATATATATTAATATATAGAGAGAGTTACTTATCCAAACCGCCCATCGAATTTTAGGGAATAAAATACATCACTATTCATGAATACATTACATACGGTTTTGCGAGAGTTGTATAGAATATGTGGATTCTACCAAACTAGGATGAGGGATGAGAGAGAGAGAGAGAGAGAGAGAGAGAGAGAGAGAGGGAGAGATGACAGATAAACTTTGAATATACCAGCGGCACGCCAAGAAGCCAACAGAATTGCACAGTTACAATTGACGCAGAATTCGGCCAACGCACAAGGAACCAAACCAAAAGGATAGCTATGTTCGTTTACTGTTTTCAGTACATTCAGTGGGCTGACGAGCAAATTGAATTTGACCATCACGTGACGTTATACAAATATATAGCAGCTGGGCCAAATTGAAAGATGATGATGAGCCGATTTTGTTCAGGAAGGTATTTGGTATTGTGCACTTTGTTGTTAATCTAGAAACATACACATTAGAGTTGTCAAGCCAATCTCTTTTATGCCTCAAAGATTGCAAGCACCATTGTGTTTCATTAATTAGAGCCGTATGCTTTCTACATCTTTATAGGATTTTTCAAGGGTAATACTATACCCACATACCACTGCTAAATAAGTACTCTCTGATGTGACAGTCTTTAATCAACAATACTACGTAACATTAAAAAAAAAAATGAAATCAATCTCAACTCAGATTATAAACCTCGTAAAATTAATTCCTATATAATTATATCTAAAATAAAATCATTAAAGATTAATTAGGGTATGATTTGGTTGAGGATAGTTTTTTTTTTGGTTGAGGATAGTTACTCACACAAATATGCAACTTTTATCAGGCCTTATTATAATCCAAGGACATTTCTGCTAAATGGGCTAAACTTGGCTGCTAAATGGGCTGGGCCTTTTTTTTATCATTTGGGATCACTGAACCAAACCATACTTATCTGGAACCTTCTCCAATTTCTCAAATCCGGTTTCTAGCATCTTCCCTCTAAAAGTAAAACCTTCCCTTTTTCTTGGGAAAAAAACAGCAAGAAAGAAAACCTGAACCAAATCTCACTCTTCTCCATTTCTCTTCATCCCCTCCAACCCCCCAAAAAAAACCACAGAGAAAAAAAGAATGGCGGACGAGCAGGAACTGAGGATGGACCTCGACGAACTGAGGCACCTCGAATCAATCGCCAAACGGCCACGTGTCCTCTCCCTCCTCTCTTCCGAGATCCGCAACCTCGACGCTAAAGTAATCTCTCATTTCTGCTCTTTTTTTTTCTAGGGTTTTTTTACGGTTTTACTGTTTGTTCTTTTTTTTAAAAAATTGCTTTGATTTTGTTGGATTAGATAGGAAAGGCCAGTGCTGCTGCTGCGGCGCCTGCGCCGGTTGCTCCGGCGCCGGTTCTTTCTGATGCTTTGAGATTCGTGCCGCTGGATAAGTTCAGCTGGGATCAGGACAGTGAGAAGATTAAGGTCCGGATTCTCTTTTTTATTAATTAAAATGCATTTTCATTTATGAAATAGCCTGGTAGTTTATTTGGGAGTTTAGTGTAGTTTATTTTATTTTTTGTGGGTTTTGTTTGATTGGTAAGTCACTGATAATGAGGGTAAGATTGGTTTTTATTTATTTTTTATTTTTTATTTTGTGTTGCTGTTGTTGCAATGTATTTATCGGTTTATGTTTTGAAGGAGATGTATTTAACTTTTCAAAGTTTCATTAATGTTCTTCATACTACAATACCAATTATGCCCTTGAGTAACTACTCTTCACTTTTCAATTTTCAAGAGATTTATGGGGAAAATGTAGAATTTTACCGTCACTAGCTCATTTGATTCAGAGGAATGTTACTTCTTTTTAATGTTGTAATTCTGGGTTGTTTCGCACGTGTTAAGAAACTCTCTAGGTTAATGTAAAAGATGGAGACATTGTTTTTAGTGAAGTTTCACAATTTCCCTCTAACAATTTTCCCTATGTCTTTTGGACACTGAAAAGTGAGTAGTTACCCAAGGGCATAATTGGTTGTCTACATGGAAAACATAGGAGAACCTTTTGGAAAGTTTAATACAACTCCTTGATACCTAAAACAACCAATAATTTGAGAGTAAACAAACACAGACAGTGACATACATTTTGGGATGGGGGTAGTTCAGTAACTTTTATATATCCCTCTTTTGGAAGTATTTCAATATATGTACCTTAAAATTTATCACTTTGAAAACCTTCAATTTACAATCTTCAAGTTTATTATTCCCTTGAGTAACCAAGTTTGATATATCCTATCTTGTATGGCCAACTTGTTCATAAGTAATTGAGGGGAATGGGGGGAGGGCATGGCTAATTCTAACCCGTATTTTCAATTAACCTCCTATGTTTCAAATTGTTTACCTCCGTATCCTCCCCTAAAGTTTTTGAAAAACCCATCGTGAATATAAATTTGTACCTAATTCTTTATAATTTACTACCTCACCCTCTCCAAAGTTTGTAAAAGTCTGCGGAGTTTGTTCATATTCTTTGATTAATATTTTCAGTTGTTAGTTTGGTCCTTTGCATTGTTGAAATTTTCACCGATACGGCCTAAATTTTTGGCCGAAATTTCTTTTCGGCTAGCTTGTCGATACGAAATCAATGATTTGTGGACCGAAATGTGTAGATTTTGGCCGAAATTGCCGAAATATTGTCGAAATTGTTGATATATCGGCCGAAATCGACATTAATATTATTGTGAATGTATAATTTTTTTGTTTTACTTATTGCATATAAGTCTTTCAATATAGGATCTTAAGTTAAGATAATGTGAGAATTGTCTTTCTATTGTTTGTGTATATGCAAAGTCAAGTAAGTCTATTAACTATTACATTTTTTCTAATCAATTAAAATTCAGTTTAGTTATATACTTATTTTACATTATTTTTTATATTATTGTTAAATTCTGCGAATATTTACCGTGATTGATTCATGTCATTAGTTATATTATACAATATTTTATATGATAAATGATGTGTAGAACACATAATATTTTGTTTAGTAACAAAAAAAATATGCTTATTGAGTGTCTGAAATGAACATCCGAGATGATCACATTTTCCTGAGATCTCCGATATCTCCGATCTGAGATGAAACACCCCTTGCTAAGAGGAGTCGGAAATCTGAGATTTAAAACCATGGTCTGCATTTGTTCCTATTGTTCATGGTACATGGTAGAACATTGTAATAACCTAAAACTTGACTCTTTTTCCATAATGTTTGGTTGTTTTGATAAGTTCATTCAATAAATTCTTTGTAAAAGTATAAAGTAAATGTAAACACATTAATTGGCAACACATTTTTATTGACAGTGCATAAGTTTTTGTGTAACAAATAAAATGCAATGCATAGTGAGATGTGAAGTTGTGAACTTACTAGTATCCTACGTCTCATTTGGCCTTTAGCAATTGTGTGGTTCCTTGCTTTATCTAGTACCTATTTTTTGAAATGTCACTTGAAAGTGACATTTTAAACATTCTCATCCTTGCTATCGCATTTTGGCTCCTATTATTTCTTCGATTTTATACTAATCCATTTGAAAGATTTTTTAAAAATATTTTTTAGTTTGTTGGGGGGATGTTGGGGGGGGGGGGGGGGGGGATGAGGAGTTTGGTTGTGCACTGGAATTGGGAACCCAATTGTTTTTATAGCAAACCATAGTATGTTGGTAGGTTTTGTTTGGACTTGCTGAATGATGATATTTTATTGAGGTTATGGTAACGCGAGATTTGTTATAGTCGAACTCCATAGGAAAATCCAGTAATAAGATATTTTGTTTTTAGGTAAAGGAGAATAACAAGTCCACATTTTTAGTACTAAGACTGCAAATTCTGTTAATTCACTTCAAACTAGCTCGGCTCCTTTTCAATCATTTGGAACTCTTTCTTTTATGACTTTAGAGAAGTTGGTCAAAGCTATCACGTTAGAGAAGATGGTCAAATCATTTGTAACTAATTTTGTAATTTTTTAAATTTCTTTAATGATTCAAAATTTTCTAATACCTAGCATTTTTAGTAGTGTTCGACATTGCAAGTGCACTCACTTGGCAAGCGTAAAGCTTCTCTATGGATTTGGATTGAGAAAGGTGATTTGGAAAGAACTTCATGTTATGTCAGCCGCACCTGATAAAGCCTCCTAGTAGGTTTAGATTGACAAAGCATTTTAAAAAGAAGTTTGTAATATGCTGAGCATAAAACAAGAAGGGGCTTTGAATTCCAGAAAAAATGGAATGGTAGAAATGAAATGCTAGAAGGAAGGAAAGTGGAGAGAGAATAAGTTGCTAGAAATGATGCAATTAGCTAATTTGTTGCTGCCTTTTGTGAAAATAAAAAAGTGAAAAATAAAAACATAAAACAGAAGTATTGACCAGGGCAACAATCTAAGCAGGCATTTCTTTCCCATTGAAATTCTTAGTGTATTACAGTCTTGGCTAATTCACGAGAAGCATGCACTATCTATGTTTTTCCTTTTGCCTCTCTAAACAAATTTCACACCTTTTTTTCGCTGGACAGAAATTCTTATTGATCTTGGTGCTAGGTTTTGATTGAGCAACAGTTGTTTTATTGTTGCCTAAACTAGTGTTACCTTGAGACTCAAAATTATATGAAACTTAAAAATTTAGACACGCCCCTTAACTATTTCAATCACAATATAATCAAAAAATGACAAATCTACATATTAACCTAGGGAGCACTGATTCGGGTGCGGGGATGCGGGTGCGGGGATGCGGCTGCGAGGATGCGGCAAGTTCTAAAAATAGTGGGATGTAGGTGCGGCTGGGATTCGGCTAATATTTAAATAATTATTTTATATATTATATTTATATTAATATTGATATTTTTTGTATAAAAAATTAAAAACATCGTCAGTAATCATTCATTAACCAAGAGATTCAAAATGATCATATAACACAATACATAAATGATAACCTTCAATGTATCATCCACTACCCAAAATAATAACAATACATAAACAAAAACAACTAAATAAGTTATCATTCCCCAAGCGAGATAGCATCATTATCATCATCCCCAACTTCATTCTCTGCAAAAAGCATGGCCTCCATTTCCGGCTCATCAAGAGAGAGGTTTGCAACTTCAAGCTCACCGGCACCATCAAGAGGATCAAAAGCATCTCCACCAACATCCCACATCTTGGTTTGTTCTTTCACATATGCTTCACTCTTTATTGAAAGGAGGCGAAGATTGGTGTGCACAAATACTAGGTCTTTGGTACGTTGTGGTTAAATTCTATTTCTTCTCATTTAGTGAATAAAGGAGTACGTGCTCCAATTACGCTCACAACAAGAAGAAGAGCAAGGTTGCCCAAGAAGTTTCAATGCTACACTTTGTAGCAAAGGGGAAGAAGCATCGTAGCATAACCACCAATCTTTTGGATCCAATTCTGATCTTTCACTAAAAGAGTGAGTATTGCTAAACTCACTAGAAGCTCCAGAAAATTTGGCAAACTCGACTAGCACTTTTTTCGATCTTCATTATTTGAGAAGTACCTTCTTAAGCAATTATTTCTCTTTCGAAATCTCCAAATCTCTATTTGGAGGTACATGATTAGGAGCACCATTGAGCCATGATTTGCTATAATACCTAAATTAAAATAAAAAAACACATTTAACACTTTAATTAAATTTGTATCTTATAAACACTTCTAACTTTAGAATTACCTTGGATTTAAAGAATGCGCCAAACAATGAAATGGTGTGCTCCTTTTGTTCCACCTATCAATTGGTATCTCATGCACAACTTCATAGCAGCTTGAAAAATCATTATCTTGCTTGCCTTCATGTTTATATATTGCTTTCTTCACATTCTCAATCATTGTATCTCACATATCATATATAAGATGCAAAGCGGGCTTGTCGGTGTCGGCAAATTGATGCATGTCATAAATAGGATTTGTGAATGAAAGAATATAGTTGACCTTGTCCCATCAAAGATCGTTAAGAATGAGCTCCTTCACAAATTGAGCCTTCCCAATATCATCCTCCTTATAAGAAAACTTCTCACCAATGACCATCGCTTGGAGACCTTGTTTGATCAATCTAAATCTCTTCAACATAATGATAGTTGAAGCAAATCTTGTGTTTTTAATATAAAATAATGAAAATATTTCTAAAAAATCATTCATCTTGCAACAGCAAGCAAGCAAGGAAAATATTTCTAAAAATAACAGTAATCATTCATTCAAACAGCAAGCAAGGAAAATATTACTAAAAAACCATTCATCTTGCAACAGCAAGCAAGCAAGCAAGGAAGGAAAATAATAGCAATCATTCACTCAAACAGCAAGCAAGCAAAAAAAATCCATTCATCAACCGATAACAAAGGCTACAGGGTAGAAAAAATTATTCATTAGCAAAAAAAATATTGTAACTATGAAAAAAATTTCATGCATACCACGACGGCTCCAGAGGAGAGAGGCGGCGACAGCTACGGGGGAGAGAGGCAGTGACAACTATGGGGGAGAGATGTGGCAACGACAACGGGATAGAGAGGCGACAACTATAGGGGATCGAGGCGGCGACGGCTACTGGGGATCGAGGTGGCGACGACAACGGGGGAGAGAGGCGGTGACAGCTATGGAGGAAAGAGGTGACGGGGGAGAGAGGCGGCGACGGCTAGGGGGGATTTGGAGGCTGCGACAATGACGACTACGGGTGATTTGATCGATTTGGGAATTAGGCTAGAGAAAGAGGAAGAGGGAGAGACACGTGGGAAGACAGAGAGAAAAGTAAGTCTGCCTTTTTCTTTAATATTAAGCACCCGACCCGCACCCTACCCGCACCCGTTTGAGTATTTAATATAAAATAATGGGGTGCGTGTCCCACCGCACCCCGTACGAATCCCGGCACACCGCGCCGCATCCGAGTCCGATACGAGTCCGATTCGAGTGCGAGCACCTCCGTAAAGAGTCCGTGCTTTCTAGATATTAACTAATTCACACTTTCAAATAAACCAACATCATACTATATTACTATTCAATTGAATGGAAATAAAAAAATGAATAATTACTAAAGTTGGGCTGGGCACTTCTCGGACTCCTTGATGTAGTTCAGTTCGCTATCTCCTTTTCGATCACGTGCTTCTTAACCGGTAGATGACAAATACATAGATTAACCAATTCACATTTCGAAACCAACATCATTCTATATATTCTATTCAATCGAAAGAAAATTCCAAAATTCTCGATGTGTGTAACTCTCCAACAATTCCAGCACCAAGACATGTAAATCCTAGATCCCTAAATTTAGAGATGCCAAGAAAGAGATATTTTCAAAATTAATTGCAATCTTGTCAGATTTTTTCATTCTAAAGCTTAGTTTCAAATACTCTTATTGTCAGCGAAGTTCCTCAATATTTGCCTCCAAGTGTTCTATATTACTCCTTAGTTGTGCCTCTACAAAATGATCACACCATAAAACACACATTCAATACTACAATTCACTTAAACTTTTCAAATAAAACAAAAAATGTAGAAAAGATATCACTATCTGCATATTTCTTCCCTTCTAATTCCAGCATATTCCGAAGCTTCTCTTGCTTCATCAAATTTTTATCTTCTCTTTTCATCAACCATTTGATGCAAGTCATTAGCCTTCTTTTATATTCACTCATATGTTTACTTTTACCCTAAGAAAATAAATAATAAAATACAATAATGATAAAATTGATCAAACTATTCAACTTCCATGCTTTTTACCAACCTCCACAATCCGTCATTCTTCATAATTTAATGATAATATTTCTTAGAATGCATAGGTACTAAAATATTCCCATGACAACTTCACAGCCAAATCCCAATATTTTTGTAGAAATGGTATCATCCAAAAGTACTAAAACAAATTTGGAAAACGTATCATCATATCTCAACAATCTAATGTTGTAAATTCTAATTGTCCAGAATACAACTTGCTATCATTTCTTAATCTCACTTGTGGACGATTTGAGTTCTTTATCCCATCAAAATCTCAATCCTAAACTTTGCGGATTAAAATCCCAATCTCCCACTTCCCACAACACGAAGCCTAACAACCAATTGCTCCTATCACTAACTAAAATTGAACTCAACCATCAAAAATATCAAATTTTGATGAATACACTAGCCTTACCTGTCATCACTTTTGCTCCGTCGCCGTTGCTTGGTGGCGGAATGCTTGGATCTCGGCGTTGTGGCCCCTCTCTGATCATTCCCACCGCTCCTTCCATCAACTTTCACGCTGAGCTTCCCTATAAATCAAATAATTACACCCAATCACAAACAAAAGAAATAGAAGAAAAAGAAAACCCAAAATATGCATAAATTTTGGAGGAAAATTAATTGAATTTTCCTCGAAGTGCCCTTTCTTTTGCTGAATTCGTCGTCGTCTTCATCCTCGTCAAAACCCATACTGATCTTGGCGGGGGGTGTTGAGGATGGCAACATTGGTGGGAGGCAGAGTTGTTGGAGGTGAGGATGGGCGGGCGGAAGGTGGGCGGCGGCGGCAGTGTGCGTCGGAGGTGTTGTCGGGAACGGATGTGAAGATGAGATTTTGAAAGAGGGATATGAAGATAGAAGATGAGGGGTTTTTGTTTTTTTTCCTCTCTAAATTGAGTACACGTGTTAGTCCATACTTTGGCTCTCCATTCTTTATTTCAAAATGGAGAACGGAGAGTGGGGGTAGTCCTATTTGTATAATATATAATATAATATAATATAATAAGAGGAGTTTGATTATTTGTTGTTTTGTTAATTGTTACATTTATATTTACATGTATATTTGTCTTGTGGGGAAAGGTGTCAGTATGTGGGCCTGTGGGGTGGTAAATGGCTCTCTGCCCCTTTAGCTTCTTCTAATGCACCTGGTTCTAGAGTCGGAATTCTTGATGTCTACAAATTGTGTTAGAAGAAAGTCATTTTTTTTGACAGATACACACTTTTTCTTTTTTGACAGATTCTCTCTCTCTCTCTCTCTCTATATATATATATATATATATATATGGAAATTTATAATTATTTTTCACCATATACTAATGGAAATATGGACTTTTATTTACAACTAATTATTGTCATACTATTCAATTTCAGCTACATAATTGTTGATTTACTGTTCACAAGGCTTTTCATATGCTGTATTGTTCTGAAGACGTGCCGTAGGCACGTGGCTACGGGCAAAGCTAGTTCCTAATATGCTTTTTAGTGTATGTTACTTTTGTAGGGATTCTGAATGGCTTAAAGAGTAAAAATGCCTAAGCATTGTTACTTGCTTTACATTCACCAAGATTCATTTGATTTAAAGTTCATCTTTATTAAGAAGGGAAAAAAAACCTTTGGCATAGAGATAGCAAAGGTGGATCTGATCTTTTTTTTGTTGACCAGATTTATATTTTCCTTGATGGCGTAAATGAAGAGAAGGTGGAGACAGTTTTTAAGCCTATGTCTGCAGACATAAAGTTTCATGATGTTCAAGGGAAGAATTACCGATGTGCCATACCAAAGTTGAACAAGGAGATTGTTCCCGAGAAATGCAAGGTGCTAGTAAAGCCGTCAAAAGTGATTATCACACTTATCAAAGCTTCAAAAGGGAACTGGTTGGACCTTCACTACAAAGAAGACAAGGTCAGTATCCTAAAATATTGGCTCTTTATTTTGATTGCAAGTCAGTCAATTTGAGAGACTACATACTGAAAAATTAAGCTTACAATCAATCAACATTCCGTACTAAATATTGGCAATGAGACTTTCACATATTAAATAGAGAAGGGGAATCTAACTCAAGATTTAGTCCATTGTTGTATGCTGGAGGCATTAGAAACTATTTTGGTCCATGGACGGTACTAGGAATTAGAAACTATAGTCATTTGTTTCCAATTAAATCAAATCCAAAGTTTCCTATGTTGGAGCATATTTCTTACTATCCACGGTTTAATATACTAAGTTGCATAGAGGAGCAAGCTCGGATAAAAAGGCTGTAGCCACATACCCACCTAATTGGGGAATTGTGCAAGCGGGGTTTGAACCCTGACCACTTTGCTCACTAGTGAAGAGGCTTACCACTAGGGCACTAGGGCATTTGCGATTCATCATCAATAGTTATGAGCTTATAATCTAGCCTCTGATGGCCATACACGGTCTATTCAAAGAGAAAGTGCCATGCTGTTTTTTTATATATTTCTAAATAATTATTAGTACTTGGTCGTATTGAAGAATTTTTCCTTTCATGCTCAGAACAGTGATATATGGCTCATATTTTGGTTCTATATTGCGGCTTTTCTTAAGAATGCAGACGTATGTGATTTTATACTCGTGAATTAAACCCCAGTTCTCTTAATTTTTCCAGCTGAAACCAAGTATGGACAAAGAAGATAAAGACCCAATGGCAGGAATCATGGATTTGATGAAGGTAAGTGCAACATCTCTGGTGAAATTTTTTGTGGTTTTGTACTTCATTTCTATCCACTTATACAACGATGTAGTATTGTTTTGTACTGTTGGACTTTAAATAGGACTGTAAATAGGGGTGTCTGATAGAAATTGAGTGAAACAATAGTTGAATGCGCTTGAATATTAGTTTTTAGTTTATTGCATAAGTGCTCTTGGCCTTACATGTATATCTTTAATCAAAGCACTTCTTCAAGCATTCTTTTACTCAGAATGCTATTTCTTCACCGTTATGTGATACAGTTCGTAAGTAGGATGTGCTGAATATTTATATCTAATTTTTCTCTCAGAACATGTATGAAGATGGAGATGATGACATGAAGAGAACAATTGCAAAGGCATGGACAGATGCAAGGACTGGAAAGGCGGCTGATCCAATGAAGAATTTTGGCTGCTGATTGGGCCATCTGATATTCTTTCAGGGACACGGTTTGACAACGAATTTTGGAAGTCATGATTATATTCTCATAATGTTCTAGGTTAACCTATGAACTTTGGCTTTGCGATGTGAATGTTAAATGTTTTGACTGGTGGTATGCAGTGGTCTATGTAGTCGTGTTTGCAGGAAGTGGTGTTACGAATGAAGTGGTGATGTGTTTTAATCTGTGGTTATTCAAATTACTTGTTGCTTCATTTTGTTGATTTTGTTAGGCTGTGGAACTTGGATTAGCTTCAAGGGAGTCAGGAGCTTAATTACAAGGTTTAAAATCATTGTTAGTTGTGAAGTAAAGCTTATGATATAAACTAACAAGACTTTAGATCATCCTCAGTTGTGAAATCAAGTTTACTCTTTGGCATGGTTAGGAGGTTTGTTCAGAATGGTTAGGATGTTCAGTGAAAGGTTGAGATGGTTAGGGTTGTACAGTAAAGATTGTGCAGGCGGTATTACTCTATTTCTTACATAGTAGATGATGTACTGGTAGACGACTGATGCTTTATGTGGTCTAATTGCCGTAGGTTATCAGCTCTCGCGAGGCTGGATATGATTGTTGTTTCAATTGACTGGGAGACTAAATTCTTGTGGGTAATGGTGTGGTTGTGCATCTGTAATATATCATACCATGTTCCCATTATCCACAGGAAGATATCATACCATGTTCCCATTATCATCAGCACAGGAAGAGAAACTGAGGACTATGATCGTTTGTTCCGGGAAGATGTGGCTAAGTAACGGGTTGCCATGACCTGGTCAACGCAAGCTGGGAAGGGAAGGTAAACGATGCAGAACCTGCAAGACTGATGAGGAAGCTCTCGAGACTCGGAGAAATGGCAAGGAAATGGAACAAAAATACATTCGGACATGTGTTGTGTAGAAAGGAGTCCATACTGGAAGAGATTGAAGAGTTAGAGAGAAAGGAAGAAGCGGGTAGCGTGGAAGACAACCAATTCCAATGGCTGGCCGCGTGTAAGCAGGAAATTATGGAGACTTATAGTAAGGAAGAAGTCATTTGGCACTAACAGTCGAAGGTGAGATAGTTAATAGAAGGGGACGCAAACACTAAGTACTTCCATAAGGTTACGAGCATGCAATGTAGTAACAATTACATTCACTCATTGGATTTGCGGGGATGAAAGTATTAGAGGAATAGATTATTGCTCACCATATTCATGACACTTACAAGGATCTGTTTGGTAATACAAGGGGTGGGCAATGTGATTAAGCTGACGACCTTTGGGAGGCGTTAGACGAGAATTTTCTGCGTAGAGTTACGACACTACAAGATCCCTTCACTATGGAGGAGGTTAAGGTGGTAGTTTGGCGCATGGGTCAGGACAAAGCAAAAGGACTGGATGAATTCTCGGTTTTCTTCTACAAACAGTTTTGGGAAAATGTGAAGGGGAACATTATGCATGTCATGAATTTTTTTTTATGAGGGAGACCCGAAAATGGGAAGATTAAATTACGCTAATGTTTGGTTGATTCCGGAGAAAAATGTGGTCGCCGTGGTTGGGGATTTTCCAGCCAATCAGCTTGTTAAATTGTTCAGTCAAAATTATTTGTAATATTTTGGCAAAAAGGTTGATAGGCCTGATTGGGGACATTGTCGATGACTATCAGACAGGGATTATAGTGGGAAGGGATATCTTTGAAGGTATGGCACTAGTTCAGGAAGTTATCCAGGATTGCAAAAGGCCAAGGATAGCCGGGTTTCTTCTAAAGCTAGATTTCAAAAAGACATATGACAAAGTAAAGTGGAACTGTTTGATGTAGATCCTTAGGAGGCGAGGATTCAGGGATTGGTGAATTGGATGGATAGAGAGTTTGGTTGCATATTGCAAAGGTGTGTGTACTAATTAATGGGACACTAGGAAGGGAAATTAAATAAATGTTGTAGGGGCCTTCAATAAGTGGACCCCCTGTCCCCATTATTGTTTACACTAGTAGTAAACGATTTACATACGATGCTGAAATCATACAGGGAGAAGGGATTGATTAATGGCTAGGTGGGGAGGGGAGGGGGGTCCGTAGTAATGAATGTTAAATATGCGGACGACACTTCAATTTTTGGGAAATTCGACATAGCTCAGGCTATTCTTCTAAAGTGGGGTTTGTATCTTATTTAGGATTGGTCAGAACTAAAGGTGAACTTCCACAAAAGCACCAACATCTTTTTGGAAGACAATGAAGAGAATGGTCCTATGGTGGCAGCTATTCTAAACAACCCGATTTAGATGTTACCTTTAAAGTACTTAGGCATGCCAATAAGAAGTAGGACCCTAAGAGGGGTGGATTGGAATGAACTCATAGAGATAGTTTTTTTTATAGGGAAAATGTGGAATACAGTCACCCTGTTTTATTAATAGAACATTAACAAAACAAACCTAGAGTACTGGGCCGAAGTACAACCTACAAACAGGAAATAAAACATGAAGCTATATGACCAATACAAACAACAAGTGGTCCCTCCAACAAAATCCTAGAGTAAACCGATAGTCTTTATCATTTCGACATCGTATCATACTATCGAATAGGACAATCCGGACCCACCTTGGGCCCCAAAGATAATCCCAAACTATACCATGCCCAGTAGAATTTTTCTCTATTATTGTCTTGGGCCCAATCATAACGCTCGGCTCAACATAAATGCTTATACGTCAATTTAGCTTCGTGTGCCGCGCCGCTCCTATGGCGTGCACACCCACTTGAAGCAAGACAGACAGGATTTTGTCATCCAAACCGTTTCAAATTTCAAAATTCAAAACGGTCAACGCCTTTATGATCGTAGCTCTGCGTCAACTGCACCTCTCTCTCCTTGGCATCTCACCGTTTCAAAATTCAAAATGTCCGCTAACTGCAGAAAAGCCTCTCCCACAAAGGCGAGGTATGCCTCAACGAAGGCAATGGCGGTGGGGGGACCCGTCGCCGGGCCCAACCCCCGCAACCTTTCTCCATCGGCTACCGCCCGCTTACCCGTGATGCCTGCCCCTTCAGGGTAGAGCAGCCAGAACATGCCTTTGTCTTCAAGATCTTCTTCACCCTCTCACTCAGATCCAATACTTAGGCCCAAACTTCCTTTCTCCTCCCAACTCTCTTTCTCCTCAACAATCAAATTCCAACCAAATCCACAGTCAAAGAGAGAGCAGTGAGGAGTCAACACTCCTGTCTCTCTCACTCTCACACTCTCTCTCCCCTCCCAATCAACACTTACACATACATTTAACTCCCAAACAAACAACCAAAAAGAGAGCAATGAAGAATACCTTCTCCTTCCTCTCACAAAACAAAATCCCACAACCATTAGGGTTGCTGAGGTTGATGTCGGTCTACGCGGAGGCGGTGTGGAGGATGCAGCGGCAATGGCGCGGCGGTCAGAGCACCACCTCTGCCGTTCTGGCCCGTGCTCCGGTGGAAACGAAGTTCGGAAGCCTAAGGCAACGACGAACTTGATGGAGGACTGGTGGGTGCCGACGAGTGGCGGTCGGTGGCTAGGCGGTCGAGGCATCGTCACTGCGGTCAGAGGAAGTCCCCATCTGGGACATGGCGAGCATGAGCTCGTCATTCCTCCACCTCAGTTGTTCGGAAGCCTAAGGCGATAACGAACTTGATGGAGGACTGGTTGGTGTTGACGAGTAGCGGTCGGTGGCTAGGCGGTTGAGGCATCGTCGCTGAGGTCGGAGGAAGTCCCCGTCTGGACATGGCGAGCACGAGCTCGTCGTTCCTCCACCTTAATCGATAGTTGATTTTGGGAGGTAGAAGATTTGACATCGGTCGGAGGAGGGCCTAGTTGGTGGTGTGGCAGGACGGAGGAGGCTTGGGATATGAAGGTTAGAGGAGATAGGTTGATCTAGGCGAACGGGAAGGGGTGACGAACCCTAGCTGCCACCCCCTCCAATTTCAGATCTAGGTTTTTTTTTTTTTTGAGGAGCTTCTCTCTCTAGCGTTTCTAGAAAGAGAAACTGAACTTGTAGAGATAGGTGATAATATGTTAGAAGGATGAAAGGGGAAGATGCTTTCTTTCAGAGGTCGCTTGGTTATGCTTAACTTGGTGATCAATTCAATGTTGCTCTACTTTCTGTCGTTATTTGAGATACCGGTTTGGGTAATAAAAAAGATAGACAGGTTAAGACGTTGGTTCCTTTGGCAAGGGTCAGGGGAAGATGGGAAAGGATATCTGTTAATCAAGTGGGGGATAGTTTGTAGACGAAAGGAGTTTGGAGGGTTAAACCAAGCGTTATTATGTTAGTGGTAGTGGAAACTCAGATTACGGAAGAAGGCAAAGCGGGCAACATTAGTCAAGACAATTTATCTTAGAAACTGAAGCTTGTAGAAAAAACAGAAAAATATTTCGTCCAAGTCTATTTTTTGGCGGGGAGTCTCGCGCACACAAGACATTTTCTTAGTAGGAACAACTTTCTCCATTGGGATCAGAGTAGAGTTTTGGAAAGACAGGTGGTGCGGTTGTATTAATTTAGATAAGATTCCGGAGGCCCATAAGTATGTTGCAGATAAGAACAGTTTTGTGGGGAGATAGTGGAGGAACGAAGCTTGGAGGCTGAGAATATCTGGCCGGTTGAGCAAAGAGACAAGGAATTAGAAAAATGACCCCATTCAGTTCTTACAGGACTGGAAACCAACACGAGAGGAACATCAAGACAAGATCGTCTGGGGTGTGGAGAAAGACGGAAAGTTCTCAGTAAAATTTACATATGAACTGCACAACAATGAGGGAGTGCGGGTGCACGAACCAGGTTGGAAGGATAATGTCCCGTTAAAGACTCAAGCATTCAATTGACTGTTAGGAACGTTATTCTCACTAGTGACAATTTGGCGAGGGGCAATTGGCAGGGGCCGGGAGACTGTGCCAAGTGTGACCTTGATAGAGAAACGGTTGACCACCTGTACATGACAAGCATTATGTTGTACCATTATGAGAGGATATGTTGCTCAGATTCGATATTTCTACTCCAATACCAGAATTCGTTCACGCCGTTTGAGGAGCTTGAAGGGATATTAATGTTTGCAAGAGCAACACTGACGTTTAGAGGATTTGGGTAGCGTCCACCTGTTAGGCGGTCGGGCTAGAAAGGAACAGTAGAATTTTTAGACCAACAAAGAAATTTCTCATGCATCAACAATGATCAAACATGATTAATGCTAATATTATATTCTGGTCACAAACGACAGATACTGAGGCTACAAAGAGGATCAAGAAAATGTATGCGAATATTACTACCTCCATATACGAGCAAACTTTGAGAACATGATGGGGACACCGGATGACAAGTGATTGGCAGGAAGGGATTTGCTGGCCTCGTGCATGGAGTTGAGGTCTTTTTGGCTGGGTCGGTGTAGTATTGCGCCGATTGATTATGTGTGTAGGTTGTTATTGTTTTTTGGGTGGGAAACTCTCTAGTATCTGTCGGGTTCTCTTTTTTACGGAAAATGAGTTTTATGACCCATCTTGTTGAGCTACATGAACATCATACTCTATCTTTTGATTGTATGTTTCATTAAAGTCTTATTAGTGGAACACGAGAGAGATTGTAGATCCCACCGTAAACGATAAAAGAAAAAATAAACTATGAGGTAATACTCGATTTCTTACATAGTAGATGTAAAACAAACTAACGAAAAAATCAATCCTCAAACAAAGGATCTAGATACACTTTTCTCTAATGGGGTTATATTGCATTCTAGCTTTATAATTCAATGGCAATGCTACACCTACTACGTATTTTACAACCTCGATCCACTCCTTACATCCTAATGTGGCACTCATCTAGTGGAGTGTCTACTATAAACTATAGTAGACACCTCTAGTAGATGAGTGTCAGATTAGGGTGTAAGGAGTGAAGATTGTCGAAGAGGTTGTAGGTACACTACAACATTTATGCTTAACAGCGGTATTTTTCAGCGACGTTTTGAAAAAGCGCCGGGGAAGAGTAGGGCAGAAATGGGGTTAAAAACACCCCTAGTCTACCCGGCGTTTTAAAAAAATGCCGTAGTAGGGGTGGTCTACTACGGCGGTTTTTAAAAACAACGCTGGGTAGGGTGGGGATTTTTAAATCCCCAAATTTCCCGAACCCTAACTATTCCCTCCTTTTTCTAATTTTGCTCTAAACCCTCCCCCCCCCCCCCCCCCCCCCCCCCCCCCGCGCGCCGTATTTCCTTTGCTTTTCCTCCATCCGTCACCGTCGAATCCCTCTTCTCCACCCTTTTTATTGACCCGCCGCTCTATCGCTCTTGCTTAGAGCCTCCGCTCGTCACAGTCGCCATCTCTCTCATCGACAGGGTTCACTTGCCTGCCATCCCGCCTCTCGTCGTGGGTAATCACCTGCCATCCCCTTTGCTCATCATGTTAATCGTGGGTAATCACCCTCGTTTCCGTCACCGTCGCAATCCTCTCCCCTCGTTTGGTCACTATCTCCACTCGTGACCTCTTGCTCACTCTGTCCGCTCCATCCCCTGCCTTCCCCACCGTCGCCGTCGCTATTGTACCTCTCAATAACGACGTTGTTGTTGTCGTCGCCATTTTCGACATTCTTCACTTGTCCCCCTTTTCCCGTCGTAGTAGTCCTCGATTTTCTCGTGACGTAGTGGACTTCCGCTCGTGAGAAGTATAATAATCCATTCTTCTCACTTTCATGCTGATAAGACCCAAAAAAAAAGCAATCTTGACAATACTGAGCATGTACTGTTAAGAACATATGCTACTTTGTCACTTTGATGCTTGTAGTTGGGCTATCTGAGCATGATATGATAAGAACATATGCTACTTTGTTAATTTGATGCTTGCAGTTGGGATTTTTGGTTTTTTGAACAAGGGATAAGAACATATGCTACTTTGTCACTTTGATGCTTGTAGTTGGGCTTTTTTGGTTTTTTGTACAGGATATAGTTCACTGATTAACTTAGCAAGCATGTCTCCTTCCTGCATATGCAATTACTTTGTCATTCTGATGCTTGCTAGTGTTGTTTGAGGTTTTTTGCACAAGGGATAGCTTAAGGTTTTGTCTGAGCATGCATGAATACTTGGTAAGAACAGATGGTACCTTTAAATACTGATGCTTCAGATTTTTGTATTCGGGGTTTTGAGTACATCCTTGGATTGAAGGCTATCTGAGCATGTACTGATCAGAACATATGCTACTTTGTCACTTTGATGCTTGCAGTTGGGAGTTGTGGTTTTTGAACAAGGGATAATAACAAATGCTACTTTTTCACTTTGATGCTTGCAGTTGGGCCTAAAGAATTTTTTGAATAGGGGATATAGTTCACTGATTAACTTAGCATGCATGTCTCCTTCCTGCATATGCAATTTATTTGTCATTCTGATGCTTGCAAGTGTTATTTGAGGTTTTTGGCACAAGGAATAGCTCAAGTTTTTTTGTCTGAGCATGCATGAATGTCTGGTAAGAACAGATGGTACTTACTTTAAATATTGATGCTTGTTGTTGTGTTATTCGGGGTTTTGAATACAAAATAAATTCAAGGATAACTGATGCTTGCAATACTGATGCTTACCATGGGAAGTGATGATAAATGAGCAATTTGTTTGATCAGTGAGTCATTCATAATCTGATCCCGCTACAGTAAACTAACAGATCACATTATTATGATATGATCATGATATGATATGATCTGGTATGCATCAGTATTTAAGCGAGCTTGCAACAGCTCAGTTATCCTTAAATATCTATTGTATTGAAAACCACGAATACGAAATAACAAGCATCAATATTTCAAGTAAGGGACCATCTGTTCTTACTAGCCATTCATGCATGCTCAAACAAAACCTTGAGCTATCCCTTGACCAAAAAACCTCAAATAACACTTGCAAGCATCAGAATGACAAAGAAATTGCATATGCAGGAAGGAGACATGCATGCTAAGTTAATCAGTGAACTATATCCCCTGTACAAAAAATCAAACAGCCGAACTGCAAGCATCAAAGTGAAAAAGTAGCATATGTTCTTATCAGTACATGCTCAGTATTGTCAAGATTGCTTTTTTTTTTCCAAATTTCCTATACCCTACCGCAGCGTTTCAGAAATGTCGCAGTAGGGTAATATTAATTTTTCCTAAACGCTACTGCGAAATTTTGAAAACGCCGCTATAGGTATGGATGTCAAATGGTACCATGTTCACTGCGGCATTTTTGAAATACCGCGGTAGGGTCCATCATCTATACCGGCATTTTAAAAAAATGCCGGTATAGACCCCTTTGCCACCGCGACGCTCGATTCCCCGGCATTTACAATGGCATTTTAAGAAATGCTGGTATGGCCTACCCGACGTTTATAAACGCTGGGGTAGGCTAAAAAAATCGCCGTCAAAGCACTTACATGTTGTAGTGGTATAGATTTATCCATAATTCAATTAGAAAGATCAAGACTAGATTTTCTTCCTTATGCTTTTGGGTAATTGCATGCTCTAATTAGTCAAAAAGGTGACGAACTTTGAAAAACACATATTTGCAGGGTTTGCATCTCTTCCTTTCTTCTCATTCCCACTAGAAACTGCATTATTATAAAAGTTGTCTCAAAAGTGATTTCCTCTCGCCTTTGCGTTGAAAAGTGCTTATAATTAGGCACGTGCCCGCGAGCAAATCTAGTAATATGAAAAAGTTGATGCCAAGCAATTTATTTCGATACTGAAGAATGGTTGTAATTATCAATAGATTCTTGATTGTGCTTTGAAGATCTGAAGCACGTGTCAAATCTTTACAGGTCAAACAAGTTGACTTTTATGTTTCTATGACATTCTCTTTAAATTAGTTTACGCCTATCATATTTGACCATTCAAAATACTGTTGCATATTCACTTATGAAATTCTAACCGTCCAAAATCTTTCGGGTAAATAAAAGAAGAGTAATATGCTACACCTACTGCCTTCCCCTCTACCTTTCTTTTCATTATCTTATGTGGCACACTACTAGTAGAGGTAATTGTAGAGTAGATATAGAGTATGTGGTAGAAATTATCAATAGTAGTGTGCCATCTAAATTAGGGAAGAGGAAGGTAATGGAGAAGGTGGTGGGTGTAGCATTATTCATCTTTTTTTTTGTGTGGTACAAATAGGATTGTCTTTAGTTTGGATATGACTTCTTTTGTTAAAATTTATTGATTTTTTTCCACTACAACTAACAATGCCTTCACCGGCTTTTTTTTGGCCCTAGGGGTAGCGTCTACTGGCATTTTCAAAAATGCCGATAGAAGTGCCGGCGTAGGCCGCACCGATATAGACCCCAACCCGGCATTTTAAAAACGTCGGGGTAGAGTATTATTGCAGTTTTTTTTAAAAAAAAGTTAAATACCCACCCTAGCGTTTTAAAAAAACACGGAAGTATAGTATTATTTAGATTTTTTTAAAAATTAAAAAAACTACCCCGACATTTTTTCCAACAAAACTAGGATAGGTATTTTAAAATTTTTTGATTACTTATTTAATTAAAATAGCAGTAAATAAATCACATAAAATTACATACTATTCAGTACAATATGCATTCACAAATTAATTATAACTAGTAATTTACACGTGCGATGCACATTTTAACAATTTCAAAAAATAAAAATAAAAACTCTGACGTAGGGAGGATTTGAACTGGAAACCTCCTTTATATTAGTTATGTACGTGCGTTGCACATGTTGGTAGAATGACAAAATGACAAATGACACTAAGGCCTTCTCCCATTATAATATTAGAGATAATATAAGAAACCTGCATAAATATCCAATTCAATCAAAATTCACATAAACTAATACATAAAATTTGAACACAAAGAGTTACAAAAAGTTAAGTTTTGCAACATAAGTTTCACACAAAAAACTAAACAAAGAAAAATCACCTACAAGCTACTACTAATGTGTACGACTTCATCTTGCGGAGTTGCTTCCATTCTCATCGGTAGTTTGCTTCGGTGGATTTGTATGACTTGAAACCGATGAAATTCTTTTGCTGCCATGTGTAATGCACAAATTTGTCAAAAATTAGTTAACATGTGTCATAATTGAGCTTGGAATCTATAAAATTGGTAAGACTAATTATTTTACTAAGTATCTGATTACTAATCAAGCGTCGTGTGAGATATAAGCTTGATCTTTCTCCGGTAACGGAGTATCGATTAACTTTATTAATTGAAAGTGATATGATGTCATATCTTGTAAATCGTGAGTTGTTTACAAGTTGGATTAGCTCGCATATGGTATGATAGTTCCTAACTACTAGCTAAGTTTCATATTTTTTTGAACTAGTTTGTTAACTTTTCACTCGGTTCGCTCTCATTTTGAAGTACCGAGCAAATATAAGGAATTACAATCCATCTCATTTGAGCTTGGAATCTAAAAAATTGGCGAGGCTAATTATTTTACTAAGTATCTCGTTACTAATCAAGCGTCATGTGAGAATAAACTTGAAATATCTCTGGTATCGGAGTATCAGTTAATTCTATTAATTGAAAGTGAAACAAGGTCATATCTTACATCTTTTCGCACCTCTTGTCCTTCTGGAGGCTGGGTGTGCTTCCCTTACCCACCTCTAGCTGCAAGCCTCTATGGTCTGTGCTTGGACCGGTGGTGTGGCTGCCTTCCTGCTCTGTGTTGACAGCTCCTGCCCTTCACCTTCATTTATGATTTTTGTGTTTGCCTTTATTTTTACTCTTGCCATTTATCACCTATTAAAAGAAATTTAACATCAATTAGAATCAATTAAACGATAAGCCATAATATATAACAATAATGGCATACGTAGAACTAAATTTAACTCAATTAAATTGATATAATAGTACTTCAATTAGAATCATTCAATCAACAAGTTTCAATCATTCAATCAACATAATTATATTCTAATATCATCTAGTACATTGCCATATCCATCCGTACGCAGCCAAGTAGGGCAACTATTGTCATCTATGTTTACATCAAACATAAGAAACTCAGAAGCAATGAAATTGTTCATGACATAATCATGGCTTATTAATTCAACTTTTATCCATTTAAATAATAGCACTCAATCAGAAATTTAAATTTCATAATATTAAAAGTTATTATAATTAAAAACTAATTCGATAACTAATTTCTCCACTTTTAGACCTTCCCTAATTAATTTTAGTCAATTAACTCCCTTAAAGCAATTAATGACCAAGATTCACAACATATAACTCATTCAACATATCAACCAAACAAATTAAATTCATCGTTTATAGGTTGATGTTACAACCTACTAGTTTAAGCTAATGTACACATATATTTCACATTTGTATATATATATTAAGGCATCACTAAGCTATATATGATGAACTTATGAATAGTGAGTCGAGTTCTACTTCTCTAATATGACTCCTTCCACATTTATTAGTTAACCTACATATTAATTCATCATAATTATGTTGAATCATGCATTCACAAACCCTAATTATTCTCCTTTTTTTTCCACAATCCAACAAACAAAATTTTTCTCCCATTCCACAAACCCTAATTATTCTTCTCACAATCCCATATTCACAAATTAACCTATTCTCAAACTCTCAAATTCATACCTAGGATTTGAGAGAGGGAGGAAGATGATTGTGATCGAAGTGACAGCACGAGAATGGCGACGGCGACGACAACGACAATGTAGAGGCACAGTTGTCTAGGCTAGGATTTGAGAGAGAGAGAAAAAGAGAGAGAGAGAGACGCGAGGGCTAGGAAGGTCAGAGGCAAGGCGACGTGAGGAGGTGGGGGTAACACCCCACAAAATTGAGTTATGATAATTTTGCCCCCGCACGTGTTATGCACATGTTTTTTGTATCATTTCTTATAATACCTTGAATATTTTTAGATGTTAGTTTGTGGAATACAAATATTTGGGAATGATCCATATGCATATTTAGTATACTATTTTATGAACTTGAAGACTTAAGAGTAATTGAGTTGGTGACTAGAGACTTATAGGAAATAGGTGAATGAGAATCATGAAAAAGGGCTTTAATGAAATTATACACTTTTTTTTTCTTTTCATGCATGGATCTTTCTTGTTAGTGACATAAGGAAGGTTTAGGGGAGGTGGAATTAAATTATAATCTATAGAGTTAGTGGAGGTGGATTAATGAGTTGGATGAAGTAGTGCATAATAAAGGTTATAAATATCTACATATGCCTTGCCTTCAAGAGAATAGAAACAAGATCTTTAGTAAACTTAGAAAATCTATTCTATTTCATGAGTTGTAGATTATTAACATAAGATATGATAATAATAGTATATGTTTTGTTGTGGTCATAAGGCTAAGTTTACCGAGTTTGGTATTGGAACGCTGCGTTGGAGCTTAGAACCAATCGAATTCGGAAGCAATTAAGGGTGGGTGTTCTCTTCTTTCTTGTGTTTTATGATTTCTTATTTTTATGATAACTTAGTAGCATGATAGGATTGTGCTAATGGTATAATCATGTGTAAATGGTTTAATTGTGTGAAAATATGATAATGTTGGAAACATTTTATAGTTTCTGCCCTGAATTTTGGACTTTCTTCCGAAATTCATTTCTCTTTAATTAGATGGAATTTAAAGCTGAAAGTTTTATATGTGTATCCCGTATATGTCTATAATAGATTCACAGAATTTCATGAGGTTTGTATATCATTTAGCATTTTAAACAAATCCGAACTTTAGACGTGTCAACAGTTTTACCTTGGTTCTGGAAATTTGTACACTTTCTAGTTTTTGACCATTTTAACCTTTTATATATAGTATTTTGAGGAAATTCAAAACTATGAATTTAAAGTAGATTTGTTAATCTTTTTTTCGAGTGTAAGAAACCAAATTTCCATGAAGTGTGGAATTTTCGGTAATTTTTATAATAGCAAGAGTTGTACTTTTCTAGAACCTGAACCTATTATTTTGCATGTGGATTTAGACAAAACAGTTGTGGTTAAATTGAGATATTTTTAACTACAATGTTACAGTAGACTCATTCAGGTTTCATATAAAATAAGAAGTCCATTTTCTGATAAGTATTGAAATTTATATGGTTTTTGCAAAAGTACTATGTTGTTGTCTAAAGACAGAGTTGAACATTCAAACAGTAGATTTAATATATGGGACTGAGGATACGCCTGGTAAATTCATGCATGTGGGCTAGGGGTAGGCTGGTAAGGTCAATGAATCCGAGAGAATAACTTGGTTAATTCCAAGGAAATAATTTTGATTTAGGTGAGGCCAGAGTCCGGTGATATTAGAGAACTCTGAGGGAGGAGTGGAATAGGGTCGGTGTGACAAACATTCCAGTTTGCGTGAGATGTATGTCCGGAATATGTGTTAAGTATAATTATATTTTGCATCACTTAGTGAACAACTTGCATTAGAAGAAGGTGTGACTAAAACAATGACGAATATGGCTGGTAAAGAGCTGGGGCTCCAAGAAAATGTTCGGAATCGAGGATACACCCAGTAAATCCATATGTGTGGGCTAGGGATAGGCCAGTAAGCTCTGTAGTTACAAAAGATCAATTCACTGGGGTTCGCCGCTGAGGATACGCACAAAAAATCCATGTGTGTGGGCTGGGGTAGGCCGGGAAGGTCCATAAAATGGCCGATAAAGAGTTGCGGCTCGTAGGAATGTTCATGACTGAGAATACGCCCGGTAAATCAGCATGTGTGGGCTAGAGGTAGGCCGGTAAGTTCTAATATCCAGGAAGTTCGACTTACACGTGATTATGCGTTGGAGTACTAGTCAAATTTTGAGAATAAGTTGAGTTAATATAATAGAGCCAAATATAATATTAGTGTGATCTTAATAAGTTGTTAGACCACGAATTGTGCAAGATTTTCGGGATGCATAAATGCATATAAAATGGATATTATGGAAATTAGTGTATTCTAGTATATTACTTGACCTGTAGACATTCTTGGATGATTTGTACCCTTAATCCTATTACTCTCATTCGAAAATGCTTAGGCTGTTGTTGGGAAACTTGGTTCATGGTTAAGTTCCATAAATTAAAATATGAGTTCTAGAGTTTGAATAAGACTTAGTTACCGGCATGTGACCTCTAGTGATGTTGTAATACCCCGGATTGTACGACCCTTCTCTCTCTCTCTCTCTCTCTCTCTCTCTATATATATATATATATATATATATATGGTATGTATGCGTGCATATGATTGCAATGTTTTGTTTGAGTATACGAATGTTGGAGTGAGTCCATATTTGCAGGACGGTTTATGAGAGCGGATTGCATTCTAAAAGATGCACGAGAATGAGGAGGATCGATACTGGTATAAACATTAGTTTTCGGTACGACGCCTATGCAAATATAACATCGTATGATACTACGATGGATATACATTGCGTACGCACGATAAAACCCTTGTCTCGCATTCAAAAGAACCCATTTAAACTTAAATTGGGCAGCCAACACACCGACCATAAAACTAGTTGCTAGAAGCCATGGTTTTGATCAAAACCACCCTACTAACCTATACTACCCCCCCCCCCCCCCCCCCAAAGAATCCGGTCTACATCTCCCCCACTCTTCTCCTTCATTTCTCCATTAAAAAACACTCCATTCCACCTCCTTTGCTCTGGAAAATTCAGAACTCAACTAGGGAAAAAAAGTAGAGAAGGAGAGAAAGAAGAGAGCTTGAAGAAGGGACTCAAGGAAGGATTCTCAAGGAAAGAAGCTCCAAGAAATCAATTCCTCTACAGCCCAAGGGTGGGGAGTTACTCTAAACCTTCCTTTATGTCTCTTAATTGATTTTCTTGCATGCATGTATGATAGGAAGTGCTAGGATGATTATCTAAGAAGTTGAAGGATGAAATCAGAACTGAAACTAGAAAACTTGTTCAGAATGCTATTTTGTAGATTTCTCCGAGAACAAACTACAAAGAATTAGGCCATGAAATTTTCAGGAACTGTTCATATGTATGTGTAGATATTTGATGATTTATTTCGGATTTTTCTGAGGTCATTTGATATTTTAATAAAATCGAATGGTAGAACTGTGTTGTAAGGCAGAATCAGCAATTAGTTAACAGAATGACTGATGTTGTCGGAATTTTTCTAATTTATTGGAGCATGTTCTTGATCTGAAATTTTTACCCTGTATTCCTACATGTATTTATATTCTATACAAAAGTCAATAAAATGTTTGGATGAATTTATAGGCTTGATAAAAATTGGTCTTTAATCAGTAGCTGGAGCTGAACTGAAGAACATGGTGACTTTCTGTGCTTAATTTAAATGGAGAAAACTCACTGTATACTTGGATTTTTGACATGAAATCATTTCCATGTTGTTTATTATGATCTCTAGTTTCATCACTATAAATTTTGTGTCATTTGGATAAATACGGAATTTAATATGATTTTATGAGTATGTACTGTGCTGGTTTCAACCAGTTTGGATACCCTGTAGAGATTGAACATTTGAGACTCATTAAGAGCACAATTTGAGAACCTGATTCATTAGAGATTTGTAGTAGACATCTAGATCTTTCCAACAAGACCAATTTGAGGTGATTCCAGTAAAGGGTTGATTTACTGTGACTTTTGTAATACTGGACAGAGACCAAGAATGGATCTGAGTGCTCTGATTTAGAATGACCTAGTGTGTGACTTGGTACAATTGTGAGAGATGTGTGTGTTAGGGTGATCTATGGGTATAATTTGGACTCATGACCAACTAGAGAGTTTTTGAGGACACTCACACCTTTCTATAGAACTTGGATTTGTGACATTCTGATGAGTGAGTAACATTTTGTGCTACCGATAAGGTACAGCCCGTATACAAGAAGTACATAGGCTGAGGCTTGACAGGCTATTTTGGGGATCAAGATGATTGAATTTAAGTTCATGATCAACTAGGAAGTTGTGTCCTAGGATCTTACCTTTCCGGATTGGGCTCGTACACTCCAATCAGAGTTGTATTGAGAGAGTTTTGACCATTCTACGTTTCGGGCAGAAACCCCGTAGGTTGTTAGTCTTGGTTTTGACTAAGTATTGTGAGGATATTTCCCTTGCGTACTATCAGAGTTGATGACTCTTGTCTAGGGATAGTTGATATCTGTTGTGGGTGTGGTTGACTCCCATAGTGGGAGGCATGACTCGAGCTAGTCACTAGGGTAAGGGATACCCTGCACCCGTCAACCCTACATTATAAACTTCCACCGAAGCGTAGGGCATCCGAGCATGCCATTGAGATAAGTTCATAGCCCGGGTCAGGGGTGAACATACATTTACAACCGGGGTAATGGCGAATGTAGGCAGTAATGCTGGACAACTCCAAGCCGGGAAAGTGGCGAACCGTACCGGTATCGCCAGGGCCAGAGGTTGATAGGCGAGTGTGGAAGCAAATTTCATCTTTATCCAAAGTGATAAAGTAAGGCCGGAGTTAGAATGACATATTAAGGAATTGAGAAATTGCATTAGTCCTAGTAAACCATAGTCGGTATTGTATCTTCCAGTCGTAGGGATACGTTTTCGGCACTCATGAGTGAGTCCTCAGCTCGTATCTCGATCTGTTAATTTCCAAAGCTTTGCCGGAGTAATGCACGGGAGGCTAGGAGGATTTGACCTCCCGAGGTGCTCACGTCCCTATGCACGGGGGTTTTGTGTTTTGGTATATATAAGTTCATAACCCGATCAGGGGTGAACACGCATGCGTCAGTCCATAGGTGGACATGGGGAATCAATCGGTAGGGCGACCGAATTCAATACAGCTTTCTGAGGAGGTCCGTACGCGGGTACCAAGTGGCGGCTACCACTTAGGCACTGCAATGGCGGAACAAGACTGACAGACTGCAACCTCCTTGGGCGACGGAAAATCTATTGGGAATTAGATGAGTACAAGGGTAGGATGCATGGTGAGGGATTGAACCCTACAATCAGGAGAGACAAACTCTTTGGAAAGTATGTAGTATGGGATGCATACGTTTCCATCGAAGTTGATTTTGAGAAAGTATGTAGTATGGGATGCATACGTTCCCAACTGAATCGCATTAGAGTAGGTGCATCGTGTGCATTCTTATTTTGTGCATTAGATTAGGCTATGCTTGGGTCTGGAATGCATGTAGTATGGAATGCATGCGGATCCAGATTTCTGAGTCTTGCTTGCTTTAGAATAGGCTTGTGATTGGTGCATTTAGTTATTAGATCATGGCATACGCGAGCACTACATAATTTAGGATGCACGTTTCTCTTTCCATTCAAGATAGTTTGTGATTGCCAGTTTGGAGGATTGTTGTAATTATCAGTATTGCATCAGTCGAAGTACTGACGTTCCCTACCTTTTAGGTACCGGTTCTACCTTACGAGCAGGTGTAAAGATATCAGAGTCGCACATAAGAAGACTTAAGCCGAGGAGCAAGTCCCAAAAAAGCAGATTGACCGTTCAACGGAGCTTCGGTAGTGAGCCGTCGACTGCCAGTTCGAGAGAAAGTTGTTAACTTTACAAAAGGAGTGATGTATGTTTGTAATAAGATGTACTGAGTTTATGTAATTTGTATTCTTGTCAAGAACGAGACATTGGTTGTAATCAATAATGTAATGACTTATTTGGCAATAAAAAAATTTTAAATTTCCGTGTTATTACTGTGTTGAGATGCATTTGAAGACAAAGATTCTGGTAAGTGTCACAGATGTCCGGTAACGGGGATCCGGGGCGCTACAGTTGTTGATGTAAGTCTGGTAGGGTGGCGCTGGCTATAGGCGGGGTTGTTAATGATTGTAAGGATATGCACTAGTTGAAAGTTGTATCCACCTGAGAATGGGACATGCGCGGCGTTGTCTCGACTGTTAATTTCTGCGATCTATTGATAAGGATGGGAAGTGGATGCATTGGCTGTAGGGCTCCTGTTGGAACTAGGGGATGGACCCTTGTGTCCGTCGATACTTTATGTTATTGGATACGGATGGGGAGCGGGAGTGTAATACCCTGTAAAATTGAATAATGACAATTTTGTCCATCGCATGTTACGCACGTGTATTTGTACTGTTACGGGTAGTAATTGTAATGTATGCGTATATTTGTATTTCGACTAGTTATACATTTTTCTTCTTCTCGAAATTCATTTTTATCCTAATTGAGCCAACTCAAGTAATAAATTTTCAGTCTCTGTGATTTTATGTGCATTTCACGAGTTTCCAATACACGTGTCGATTTTACCGTTACGCACAATATTTTCCTATGTGTTTCAATTATTTATTTTTTGACGTTTTCGAATTCGTTTTATAAACAGAAATTCTTTTTTCTCCTATTTTGATTAAAATATTTTTATACGTGCGGTGCACGTATTTTCTATGTACGTATTGATTACGTTGTGGAATATATAAAAATTAATGAAATATATCTTTCATATGTTGTATTATTTATAAACATTTTCCCGTCGCTGAAATTTATTTCGTATATTAATATTTTTATGTGCGACACACGTGTTCGCAGTGCACGTATTAGTTGCATTCTCTTTCAAAATAAAACTCATGAAGTATGTGTGTGTCTATTTTTATTCATGCACAAAAACTCTAATTTTTAATTAAATCAAACCAATTTTTAAGTACATATTATGTATATTAGCATATGTTTTAATTTAAAAATAAAAGTAACTAAATATGTGAGGTATACACAAAGCACGTGCACGTGCACGTGCACACGTGCATGTGCACTCCTCAAAATGCACAGCCGTTGGAGGGCCTTTTGACTGAGTAAAAATGACAGTGGTGTTAGTGGAGGAAATATAGGGTAATGGGAAATGGTTTTATAACTACTGAGTATAAATAAATCCTAAAGCCTATTATACACTAAAACTTCTCTAATCAAAATTTAATCAAAACCAAAGTGAATAGGAAGAGAGTTTCGGAAATATGCTTGCTGTTGAATTTCGGTGGTGAAATTTGCTTGGGTTTTGGGATTTTTGGAGTGCTCTTTTGAATGGGATTTACTTTTAGTAATCTTCTATTAGGTGGGTGTTTCAAACTACTTCTAATTTGTTTGATTATAGCATGTTTAGATAATTTATGGTGCAATTGTAGATGAAGTTTTGTTAGTTTATGCTAAAATTCTTGATATGATGCATGTGGTAGAGAACTCTACAATTTTTTAATTAACTGTTGAATGAAATACATGATATATTTTAAATTCGTAATGTGTGAGAGATTAGAAGTTCAATTTGCGTATTATTGAATGAATGTCATGAACATTTTAAGATTTTTCTTTGTATAAATAGAGTTTTTTGAAGGAAATTTATTGATATTGAATTGGGAGAAAACTCCATATCTTGTTAATTGATATTGAAAGAAATCCATAATGTGATGTGGGATAGTATTTGAATAGGATGTTTGAGACATTCTTAACTTGTTAGAGATTTTAGATTTTGTGGAATTGCTTGATGCATGAATAATCAATAAATTTTCATGGTTAGACTGTCTGATTTGTATAGAAAGAAGGAGTAGACTGAATCGATGTGAGGAATTATAAACATTAAATGTTTTTAAAATAGTGAATTAGATGTGAATTAAATACTTCAGGATTATAACCCTATTGTAGTTGTGGATCTGAGCTTGGCTCAGTGGATAGGCATTTGGTCGCCTAGTTGGGGGTGCCGGTTCGAGCCCTGTTGTTGCCCCTGTTGTTTGCTGTGTAAAAAGATTTTTTTTTGAAAATTCAGTGGAGAGACTGAGTAGACATTTAGTGATTATTGTAACCCATGTTTTCCCATTTTCTTTATTTTGGATGTATTTTTCTTTTTGGGTGTATTTTCTTTTTCCGTATATTCGTTTCAGCTTGCACCTCTTTTTGGACCGTACAATGGATCTTCTTTTTCAATATATTCATTTTATTATTTTTGTCGTCTTTTATTGGAGTTCTTGATTCTGTTGTCTCCCACAGTTTCGTCTCTGTTTGATCGAGCTCTTCTTTTTTATCCCCTTATTTTATACTGTTTAAGCCCTATTTTATTTACCCATTTTCTGCCATCTCATTATTCTTGGATCACAATATATTTCTGTTATTTTGTTTTATTCATACCCCAAAACCTATTCATAAACCTATTGGATATTTTTCTTAACCCTATACCCTATCTAAAGCCCAATACCCTATTACAGTTTAACCATACCCGTTAACTCTCCCCCTTGGACCCGTTAAACCCTACACCCTACCCGTTACACTACCCTTCAACCTGTTTACCCCATCAGCCGACTATATCCCAAAACCGTAACCCTAATTTGTACTCAACTATTTATATTTCCTGTTCCCCCTGTTCACGTTCGACCCCTTCAGCCATTCTCCCTCTCCCTTTCACCTTTCTACTCCAGTCTGAAACCATCCCCCCTACTCCCGCTCATCGTTCCCTTGTCCCCTCTTCCATGTCGTGACCAGAAGCAGCAGCCACCACGAGGCCCAGTCGCGACTCTCCTTGCCTCCGCCACACCTCAACTATAGGGATCCTAAAGTCACAGCCCCTCACGACTCCCAGCCACTGTGCCGCCTTCCTGTTCGTGCCCACTCTCTCTCTTCGTTGGAGGCAGCACAGCAACAGCGGTAGTAAGCCACTGTCGTTGCCGCCACCCCGTGCACCGTTCGACTCCCCCGTGTGCACACCCTCCATTGCTTCTCTTGTGTGCGTGTGTTGGTTCTCGCTGGTTGTGCCATTCGTCCCTCTTGCTCTCTTGGTGTGCTTGTGATCCCTTTGTGTTTATTGTACGTGGATCGTCCGTTCATTGTGTTCGTGCCACGGAAATCCGTTCCCGTTATTCTTGTGCTTGCTTCGCCGTTTCCGTCGTCGACTATAAGGCAAGTAACTTGTATTCTTTTCTTTGTGTAATACAAGTACTAAATACCGTCTGTAGTGTAGTTGTGTTCTAGAGACAATTCTTGTGTGAAACCCCTATTATACCTTATCTCTATTGTGTTGACCCGCCCGTAGTTGCCTCATTACACACATAATATGAAATAACTTAGGGATGACCACTTCTTGTTGTATACATGCATGTTCTTCATGACTTGTTGTATGATCTCGTATGCTTGATGTGTTAATAGTAGTACAACTTGTTGTAGACTTGCTAAATACCCTATACCATGTTGCTTGGACATCTAGTATACCCTATTTCACGTTTGGTCATGTTTTGGATGAGTTTCATATGAACTAGTTGATTTTGTGCATGAAGGATATTTTCTGTTTTGACGATTCTCCGTTTTTTATCAGTATTTTAGACCCTATTAAGGCCAGTATATGAAAACTATTTGTGAATATAAATTATAGAGAATTTTGTCTACTTTCCATATTTTCTGACAGATCTCAGTTTCGGTTTGACTATTTTACTATCGATGTGTTTAAAATTCCAGATCCAGTTTTACATGAATTCGGTATGGTAATTTATTTTCATACTGATGTTAAAGATAGTATTTCGATCGAATATTTTGCTGAATACAACTAGACTTGATTGGGATTAACCCTAAATTTTTGTGGATTTAATTGATAACTTTTATACACTATTCAATGCTTGCAAACAACTAATATACTTGCAGAATTCTCATGTTGTTCAGTAAAGATACGTAATTTCGACCAATCACTTGGGCCACGTTCACTAGGAGCTTCTTGGAGAAGTTCTTTCCTAGCTGAACTCGAGTTGAAATGGAGCAACAGTTCCTAGCCCTGGAACAGGTTGGTCATTGTTCTAGTATTGGAATTTTGTTACATATTGTGCATGTAATGTTGTAACATGAGGCTATCTTGAAATAGGGCTCCAGGTCTGTGGATGAGTATGCAGCTGAATTTACAAGACTTAGCCGCTTCACAGCCGTTCTTGTGGCGAACGAAGAGGACAGGGCTCGTAGATTCATATTGGGACTTGAGCGAGACATTAAGGTGCATCTTGTCTCCCTTCGCTTGCATACTTATGCTGAAGCTCTTGAGGCAGCTCGAGCTCAGGAACAGGCTCGTGGTGGATTGGCTCCTTCTCAGCGGACTATTCTGCACTCCTCTGTTGTTGCTAAGCCTTCTGGTGGGCCGATTCGGAAGCCTGTCCCAGCCCATCCTGTCCGGGCAGCTCCTTACCCTTCTGCCGCTCCTCGAAGAGAGGGATTCTGTGATTTCTGCCAGATGTCCGGGCATGTGCGCAGAGACTACAGGCGTGCCAATCGTCGCTGTTTTAGATGTGGTGCTACTGACCATTCAGTACGGGATTGTCTGCAATAGCAGCAGATGGCTCTTCCAGCCAGGGTTCTAGTTCAGCAGGTAACCCCAGCTTGTTGGTCAGTCAGGCCACCGCTTCCTCCCCAGCGCCAGATTTTCAGTCAGAGGACCGCTGCCCCCAGGAGAGGTCAGGCTTTCAACCTGACTGCTGCTGATGCTGTGTCAGCAGAGGTGTTGTTGCAGGTATATTTTGCTATTATTGTTTTTGTTGTTTCTGTTTTGCTTCTTTTCATTCTCTTGCTTTATTCTTTCATGTTATCTTTCTGCCTTGTGTTTTTCTCACCCCTGTTCATCCATTCTTTTCTTTTTTCCTGTCTCTTTTGATTCTATCTTAGGTGTTGTCCTTGTTTATTCTTTCCCTGCTCATGTTCTTTTTGATTTCGGGGCAACTCATTCCTTCGTCTCTTCTCGGTTCGTGACTCGTCATCGGTTGGAGTGCAGCATCATGTCAGAGACTTGGAACATTGTGACAGGTGGTGGAGTTTTCATTTGTTCCCTGGAGTGCAGACAGTGTCCCGTGATTATTTGCAGCACAGTTTTCATGGCTAACCTGATTGTAATTGGGAATTCAGGATTCGACGTCATTCTCGGTATAGATTGGTTGGGTGAATCTCATGCCATTATTGATTATCGTGCTAAGAAAGTTGTGTTCTGAATTCCAGATCGCGCAGAGTTTGAGTTCCATGCCGGGGAGATGTTCCTTGGTCGAGCTGAGACTGTAGTTGATCAGGAGGTTTGTGCGATGGAATTACATTCAGGCTGTGAGGCTAAGCCTCTAGTAGTGCGGGATTTTCTGGATGTTTTTCTAAAGGAGTTGCATGGCTTACCCCCTGATAGGGATGTAGAGTTCAGTATTGAAGTTCAGCCTGGTACGGCGCCGATATCAAAGAGTTCCTACAGGATGGCACCGATTGAGTTAGCAGAACTTAAGGTGTAGATTCAGGAGTTGCTAGATTTGGGATTCATCAGACCCAGTGTTTTGCCTTGGGGTGCTCCAGTCCTTTTTGTCAACAAGAAGGATGGTAGTCGTCGACTGTGCATGGATTATCGGAAATTGAACAGTGTTACTGTGAAGAACCGGTTTCCATTGCCCAGGATCGATTACTGATTTGATCAATTGAGTGAAGCTGCTATTTTCTCGAAGTTGGATCTTCGTTCCGGGTATCATCAGGTCAAGGTGAAGGCGACTGATGTACAGAAGACTGCATTCAGAACCAGGTATGGGCACTATGAGTATCTTGTGATGTCGTTCAGGGTTACGAACGCGTCTGTTGTATTCATGAGTCTTATGAACAAGGTCTTTTGCCAGTTCCTGGATAGATTTATGGTGGTCTTCATTGAAGACATACTGGTGAATTCTCGGAATTGGGAAGATCATGCTGAGCATCTTAGGTTGGTTCTGCAGACTTTGAGAGAGAATTAGCTCTGTGGGAAACTTAGCAAGTGTGAGTTTTGGCTCGACAGGGTCACTTTCTTAGGGCACATTATCTCGGGCGATGATATTTCTATGGATCCGGCCAAGGTTGAGGCTGTGAAGGATTGGCCAGTTCCCAAGTCAGTTTTAGAGGTGAGGAGTTTCCTTGGTCTAGCTAGCTATTATTGAAAATTCGTCCAAGATTTTTCGAAGATGGCAGGACCATTGATTAAGCTGACTGGGAAGGATCAGAAGTTCTGTTGGTCTGAGGCCTGCAGTGAGGCTTTTGCTGAGTTGAAGAGCAGGTTAACGTCAGCGCCAGTGTTGACTATTCCAGATGGTTCAGACAGATTTGTAGTTCATTGTGATGCTTCTGGTAAGGGTCTTGGAGCAGTTCTGATGCAGAAGGGCCGAGTCGTTGCTTATGCATCAAGGTAGTTGAGGCCGCATGAGAAGAACTATCCGACTCATGACTTGGAGTTAGCGGCAGTGATCTTGGCTTTGAAGTTGTGGAGACATTATTTGCTTGGGGACCGAGTGGAGATCTTTACTGTAACACCCCAAGGTTTTCAAAAATATAGTATAATATATATGGATATATATATAGTATATATATGTTGTAAAGGTAAAATATATGCTGTGAAATATATGCATGGTAGAAAAAATGTGTTGGAAATGAATAATGAAATGGTATTATAAATGGAGGGGCCCACATGGTGTGAAGCACAGCATTAACGTGTTGTTGGCGTTTGCACCTTCACGTAGGAGTGGTATGGAGAAAGGTAAGTGTATTATGTCCCATATCGATAATTAAGATAGATAAAATAATATATAAATAATATAAGTCAAGGATCAAGAGTCACCAAATCGGTTAACCAACTTTTGAGAGGCAGCCTACAGTGGACAGTTGTACTACATAGTATCTAATTTGTCTTATAAATTATATAAATTGTATGAGTTAGGGGCAGGGGCGTTACATTTACAGACCACAAAAGTCTCAAGTAAGTCTTCACCTAGAAGGAGTTAAACAAGAGGCAAATGCATTGGTTGGAGCTTATAGCCGATTATGACATCACTCCCAGAAGGAGTTAAACAAGAGGCAAATGCATTGGACCGGCAGCTATGTTCCGACTCAGCAGAGTGATTTGGTAGTTGTTTGGTGCTCCAGCTTCAGTCATCTCTTGTTGATCAGATCAAAGAGGCGCAGGCTAGTGATGTCCAGTTGCAGGGTTTTCGATGGTACCATAACGGACATGGTTATTCATGTTGATGGATCGCTTTATTTTGGGTTCAGGTTGTGTGTTCCGAAGGGTGAAGTTCATCAGAGGTTGCTTGAGGAAGCCCACCAGTCATCGTATTCTATCCATCCTAGAGGTACTAAGATGTATCCGGATTTGAAGCTTCATTTCTTGTGGCACGGTATGTGTAACACCCCGAATTCCAAATAAGACTGAATTTGAAGTTCCACAGGATCTTTACACCTCATTTCGTACAATTTTACAAGGAATTTAAAACTTTATTATAACAATGATTACATCAGAGTCTTTTACATCAATACGTAGCGGAATAAATAAAATACAACAGTAATACATGAATTAGACAACAACTTTAGCATTTAAGTAATCATCAGTATCAAATTCATCTTTATATCTTCTTGTAAACTCCAAGTCCTGCATATAAAACTGTGGGCACGTCAGTTGCTTACAACCGATGAAATATTATACATGGCCATCCTCGCTATGCCGAATACTATAACGATTCTTAAATACTTTAGCAAACACAAACTTGATGACAAACAAAGTTACAAAGGGACAATCCTGTTGATGTCGTGTTGTGCTGTGCACTTAATCCTTAATGCAGTTATTTATATTACATGACACTAATGCGCACTTGTTTGGATTCTATGCATCCCATACTGCATAGGTCCGAGGGCAAGCCCTTAATCGTTCTTCATCTTGTAGGGTTCAATCCTTCGCCATGAATTAAACTACTACGGTAACTACGGTAAGTATCCTAGATGTTCTACGAGTTACGAGCTCATGTCCAGAAAGCCTGGAGGGGAATTCCACGTCATGACACGACGCATCGCGTAGAACCTATGGACAATTCAGCCTCCGTCATGGGACATAACCACTCGCAATCACCAAACACCCCCACAAGCATCGCCTGTGATACGGACTCCTGGAGACATATCCACATCACCACACGATGCATCGTGTAGACAGCCTGTGAATACTCTCACGCCGTAGCTCTAGGCCATCATACCCATGCTTTTCTCTTACTTTCATCACATCTTCACTATGTATCTAATCCTTACAATTTCAATTTGTTTAAAAGAAAATCATCACAACCTAGAGCTAGCTTACCCTACTGGACTTAAATCAAACAAAAGAGACAGTCAGCCTACCTGGCTACTACTCAAGAGATGCTCAACCCACACTGGTTAGCTCTCAAAATCATAAATAAAAACTGCCAGTCACTAGGATCTCGCATAGCCTCTAGGTTCCAACAACTATCTTTTTCTAGAGATCAACAATATTCCATATTCAATCTCAAAATAAAATTTCCATTTCTTTTATTCACACACTCTTTCTCAAAACATTTCTTTTATAATCTCATAACATGAGAACAATTCAATTCAACCTCTTTATCAATTTTATCATTCATACCCTTGTGTGCATTTCAAATAATCTCAATCAAGTATTAAAATCATAAAATTTCATTAAGAGAAAAATCTAATTTCAATTCAAATATTTATTTCTATTTAATTAAAATAAGAGTCACAATCTTCATTATAAAAATCACAATATTTAATGAAAAACTCATCTTTTAATACTCCCAAAATGTCTCGTAGAAATAATTTTCATAAAGTGCAAACTATTTTAGAAAATTAATAGGATTTTTTCCAATTTTTATTTCACTTTAAAAATCTCAAAACTCAATAAAATCTAAAAAAAACAATTTAAGTGTCAAAACCAAGTTTCGAACCCAGTACCAAAGCCCAGGCCCGCCCAGCTACAGTAACTGCCTTGTGGCGCCACCGAAGACCAACTGGTCCAAGGCGCCCAACTGTTATAAGGGTAGAATTAAATTAACTTAACTTTTGTCTCTTGGGTTTGGGTTAAAATCCAATTTTAGAAAAATAAAGTCTCTGGAGAGACTCGAACCCACAAGACCAATAGCTCCACAAAATATAAATAATTTTTCCAGAATATGCTTCATTGAAAAAATATATCGTACATGTTTTCTTATGTTTGCAATATAATAAGATATTTCTTTAAAATGTATAAAAATGCATATAATCGAATTTTCCCAAAACAAAATATTGTCTTTCATCAAAATTTCCTTTATAAAATTCCTATACTTATAAAATAAATATTTTTCAGGTTAGAACCGTACTTCTTTGCCACATTAACATCACAAGTCATTTTTCATATATTTGCATTATTTCTACTACTATTCTAATCATGCATCATACAACCACGATTCATCAAATTGCAAATATTTTAGCATACAAATATACTAACACCCATTATAACAACTTTAGAGAGCAATTCACATCTACCACACAAATTAAATTCTAGCATGAATCTACTTTTATCATACCAATTCAAATTTAACAAATAAATTATATATTATCTATCATGCAATTTCTAATTCTAAATTAGAAAGAATTTAAGAAACACCCACCCAAGAAAATTTACTTCCTAGCAATTGTACTCCTAGAATGAGGAGCTCCTAAAGAAACTCCGATTTGGTTGTCTCGAAATCCGCGCGCAAGCTCCAACTCCATTTCGGTAGGAACAGCATGGGCATCTTCCAATCCTCCTTTCGGCAAGCAACCAAAGAACCTCTTCTTCACATTTCCAGTCTACTATATATATCTACATACCTATATATATATAAAACTATATATATACACATAGTAGCCTTATAGGTAAAATGGTAGGTAGAGAAAGTAGGAGGGACATGCTGGTTGATTGGGGGGGGGCTTTTGTTTTCGGGTAAGGATAGAGAGAAAGAAAGAAGAAATATGTAGGGAATTGAGAGAAAGAAAGAAGAAATATGTAGGAAATTGGTTTTATATATATATATATATATATATATATATATATATATATATATATATATATACATTCACTTCTATGGTGGGGAAAGTAAAGGAATGATGGATTTGGTTTTGGGGGTGTTTCGGCAGACAAAGAAGGAAAGAGAGAATGGAGAAGAGATGATGAGAGGAGATGAAGGATATTAGGGTGTATGTATAGGTTTAATAAGTGGGTGGATATTATAACCAATTGTCCACTTAAACCACTAACTCCACTCTCCTTAATTCAAAAACTTGTATTTCCGTCCTTCCCAAAAGCAACCAACCGGTTTTCCCTCCTCTTCATGCCCAAACACGTATATGCACGTGCTTGCACTAGCACACACTTCATAATTTTGATTATTTATTTAATTTAAATATATGTATATAATATATAAGATGAATATAAAATTAATTTAATTAAAATTATATTTTTTTTTTCATGCACAATTAAAATAGACACACACACATTTCATGAAATGTATTTTGACAAAGAATACGCTTAAATACGTGCACCAAAAACATGTGCGTCACTCGTAAAATCTCCAAAATACAAAATTAACTTTATCGACCAAAAATTATTTACAAATAATCGGAATACAATATAAGAAAAATATATTTAATATACGCATCCAATAATGTAATTAATACAAACATTGAAAACACGTGCACTACTCGTATAAAAGTATTTTAATCAAAATAGGGGAAAATGTGTTTCCGTTTATAAAAATTGATTTGAATACATAAAATAAATAATTTAAAAACATAAAAAATATTACACGTAAGGGTGGAACACAGAATCGACACGTGCATCAAAAACACATAAAAAACATGTAAAAAATATATAGATTGAAATTTAGCATTTGAGTTGACTCAAATGGGATTTTAAGAATTTGGAAAATGCATAAATAGTCGGAATTCAAAATACATATCGAAATGCGTTACGGATATTACCAATAACGGTACAAAATGCATGTGCGTAACACCCGAGGGCAAAATTATCATTTTCAATTTTGCGGGGTGTTACACTCTCACTCCCATTAGAACAGTTCCGTCCCCGGAACTTGCTAGGGTAAAGGTTGTATTTTGTACATACTAAAGAAAAATATCATTATTTTATATAGAAAACTACGAACATTAAGAAAATTAAATACAGTATAAAAAAAAAGCAATGTGAAAAAACAAGACAAACTCTATATAAAAAAACTATGAGTACCAAAATTTTATAAGAACGGAACAATAAAACCAGGAAAATAGCATAAGAAAGAAATGTGACAATAAAAGAAATGAAGGATTGAGAGAAGTTTCATACAAAAATAATATCAGGTAAAACATTAGATAAAGGAAAAATAAATTGATTCCTTAATTGTGAAATAGTTCAGAAAACAATGCAATGAAGAAAACATAGTCAATAGATAATTTATAAGTAGATTTAGTAATTAAAATTTATCAAAGTAATAAGCGATAGAAAAATCGCAAACTGAGTTGGTACTGTATATTGCGAGATAAAAATTTGATTAGCAATTTGAAGAGAAGACTATTAGGTAAGAGGTTGAAAAATAGACAAAATGAAATTTAGTTAAAAGTATAGACAACCGAAAATGATTTTGTATAACAATTAATAAAATAATTTGTAAGGTAACTATAATAATTATACGATTTAGAAATTAAAGATATAGAAGGCATAGATCGAAATACTTTCGAATTGTCAAGTAGAGGAAGAAAACCAATATACAAAATTATATGTGTACATAGGCGTAAAATTATAGGGTGAAACAACAATATTATGATACGAAAATTATAAATGGTTTGTAGGAGTCACAAGACATTATAGTTGAAAAGCAATAACACATCACAAAAACCAATTATATAGAAGAAAATTTATGAATCGTAAACAAAATACATGAATAATAAGAGATATATTTTTGTTAGATGAGTAACCTCCAAATCTAAGATAAGTTAGTAGCAAAATACGATGAAGTGGTTACCCTTACCCTATCCTAACCCCTGTTAACAATAAACTTAACCTTACCCAAACCGTAACTGAAATATTATGGGTTTGGGGGGTACAGTTAGGGGTTAGGTGTTGAACCGGATAGGTGTACGCATTGCATAAGGTTTTACATATTAGGGGTAAGAATATATTTTAAAAATTGATTTTTACAACTGTAAAGATCATCTTTTACTTTCTTAGGTTTTTTTTAAACATTTAACCTTTATAATTTTATATTGGTTAGTTAGGTGGATAAAAATGGAAATTAATAAAATATATAAATGATATACAAGCATTTGAATGTCTTTGGTATAGAGTTCCACAGACACTATTCGTAAAGAGTGGAGAGAAAGTTGTAAAAAAACATAAAAAAATTTCATATAACCTAGGCCGAGCTTTGAAAAATATAGGCTGTTGCTCTCTCACTTATTGCTCTTTTTAACTTGGTCAAGTCAGAGAGCAATGCAAAAACTTCAAATTTTTGGCTATAACATAGGTCGTTCTTGGAGACAACGGCCTAAGCTTTAAAAAATATAGGGTGTCGCTATCTGACTTGTTGCTGTTTTTAACTTAGCCAAATCAGAGAGCACCCCAAAAACTTCAATTTTTTGGCTATAACCTAGGTCATTGTTGGAGACCAGCCTAAGCTATAAAAAAGGGGGTGATGCTCTCTCACTTGTTGCTGTTTTTAACTCGGCCAAGTCTGAGAGCACCCTAAAAACATCATTTTTTTGGCTATAACTACAAAGACCTAAGTTATAAAAAAAAGGGTGCTGCTCGCTAACTTGTTGCTCTTTTTAACTTGGCCAAGTCAGAGAGCACCCCAAAAACTTCAATTTTTTAGCTATAACCTAGGTCGTTGTTGGAGACAACGGCCTAAGTTATAAAAAAAAGGGGGTGTTGCTCTCTGACTTGTTGCTCTTTTTAACTTGGTCAAGTCAGAGAGCTACTTATCCAAAGAAAAATTTTCCACATAGAACCTAGGCCGTTGTCTTCAACAACAGCCAAAGTAAAAGAAAAAAAATTACAGTTTCACACAGCAGCTAAAGCTGCTACACTAAATTTTTCCCCAAAAACTATATACAATCCCATTAGGTACAATCTCCCAACAAGAACAACAACAAAATTAACTATCAACACAAACCAATAACACTTGAGTCCCAACAACATTTAAAGTTAACAACAAAAACCAATTAACAACACTTGCATCAATATCTAATATGCTGAAACTTTACATCAAAAAATTCCAATTCACAATGGATCATCATATCTCTCGTCGAAACTCTCTTCATCGGATGGAATCACTTTTTGCAGATTGATTGGCCTTTCAAAGATAAGTTTTAGTTAGTGAGAAACTCATTTACCGCAAATGAAGTATAATAAATTTAAAAGAGGGAGAAACAAAGAAAGTACGAGTCTTACCCCTCAAATAATGTTGGACAATTTCTTGAATCATGATTCATTTGCACAATGCCGCATCTTCGACACCATCTCGATTTTTTAATACTAAGTTGCTCTCTTATCGGCCTCAATCTTTTGGCGCGATACCTTCCCTTTGTCATGCATTATTTTGCATCACTTACGCATGCAGGTATGTGTCCACTGCCTTCATCATGAGGTTGTGCACTACCATGCGGTTGTGTACTACCTCCCGTTCTGCAATGTCATGTGGTTGTGAGGCCTGTTCGGGTTGTTCACCCAATCCGGGTTGTAGCCGAGAGACGCCGTCAATGATCTTCTGCAAATTCTCCAACGTGTATTTGTAACTTTCATTCGAGGAACAACCGAGATCAACAATCCATTTTGCATGGTAGCTCAACTCATGATATCGAGAAGCAAAATTCTCTGTATTGGGTTTGGTTGTAACAGATGTATAACTTTTTCTCATCACATTTCGGGTCCATCTTCTTTTAACGTATACACCCGGAAGGGAAGTATGATGGCTGAACCGAAGAACAGGTAAAATATATCTGCAAGGAATGCGAATGAAGTCGAAGAAGTGACATGCACATGTAATAATTCCGTTGATTTTGCATAACTGAAGAAGGCGAGCCGGTTGATTCTCCACAGAGTATCACTTGGAAGGTTGAACTATCCGGTGTCTCAAGATTGCCAACGAAAGTCACATTATACATGAAGCTTTTTATAACTTCATCTTGAAATTTGTAAAAAATTTTCAAAATGTATGTTTTCGCCATTTGTGCCTCCAAAGCTCATTCGCTATTCAACTTTGGTCTCTTCTCACGGTTACGATGATTTTCTTTCAGTTCATCGTTTCTTTGCCTTCCCAAAAAATGGTCGAAGATGACGGCAAATTCATGCAAGGAATATTTCTTTTCTGTATGATGCTTCAAGGCAGAATGCGATGACTCAACTCGTTGGCTACTCAACATGCCGGCCCAAAAAGAATCTTCAGCGTAGATGGTGCCCAATTTTTATGGAAATCAAATAGATCGTTCAACCATTTGTTATTCTCTAATCCGTATTGCGAAATCAATAAATTTCATTTTTCTACAAATTCATGTACATATTTGGAATTGTAGATGACATTCTTCAAAGATTTTCTAAACTTGTCAACATCGTTCGACATACGCACCTCCTGCGGTAACTTATCCAGTATGTGCCAAATACAAAAACTATGTTGAGTCTGGGAGAAAACTTTCTTAAATGCGGCGGTGATCCTACGGTCTTGATCGGTGACAATACCAGATGGAGCACGATTCATAACCCCTAACCACTTTTCAAAGAACCATTCAAACGAAGAGGCCGTCTCATTTGGAATGAACCCACCTCCTAAGAAAGTCGATTGGCAATGTTGATTCACTCAAACAATGGGAACAAATAACATTTCATATCGGTTCGTATTGTACGTGGCATCAAAGCAAAGTACATCGCCAAATTTTTGATAATTCATTCTAGAAATACCATCAACCCACATACAATGTGACAACCGCCCTTCGGGATCTACTTGAATGTCATTAAAAAATGAAGGATCCCTCTATTTCTTAGATTCAAAAAAATCAATTAGCATTTCAGAATCATGTCCTTTCAATGCTTCTTGCGAATCTCTAAGTAAATTTCTAACATCTTTTTCGGTGAATCCTACTTGATCGTGACCACCACTAGCACTTACGAAGAAGAGCATTTGTCGATATGCCTGGATATTAGCTTGGTTGAATTGATCTATTATCTTTTTATCCGTATTTGATACGGAACGGTTTCGAGGCAAAAGATGCCTTCTACCGGGTGAGGTGAATTCGTGATTGTGTGCTTCATGAAATGAATACAACACCGACGTATTACTTACTTCGTTCAATTTTATACGAACGTAAGCCTTGCAACTCGTTCTACAGGTTCTTCTCCAACTACCATTACTATGTTGACTCGGCGACGACTCAGCTTTATTACAAAGATATGACTTATCTACTTCCACTCCTCCCTTTAATTTATTCCCACCCTTACGCATTGCAAAATCCCAACAACGAGCATATGACGAATAAAAATTTTCTGCCTCGACTAAAGTTGGAAACGTCATACCTAACTTCGGTTTTAGATGTTCTTCGACTAACGGCATGGAATCAATGATTGGTTCTACCCGCACAAAATTATCACCGGCAGCAGAACTCTCTGTATCATTGTTCCTTTGGGAAAAAAATATATTTTTGGTAAATTAATACACGCATCATATATAAAACAGCATGTTAACAAATGATTGTGATATATATATACATACGAAATAAAATAAGTGACAAAACCTCAAAAACGACGTCCAAAAAATATAAAACTCTGTGATTGGGTCCAGCTTGCCGCACACAAGGTAACAGAACTTGTAGAAGCGAGTTCTGATCCACGGTTCGCAAGATACGACCGTGTCTCGCTCGCTTTCACTCTTGGACATGAGGAAAATGCGATACATGGACGCATATAGAAAACCGTGGGTGAAAACTTGCAACTACAAGTTGCTATGACTTGTGAGTGGTAAGATCGACCTACTCGCAAAATTACGAATTTTTCAAGTGGGTTCTCTATTGAAAACTCGCTCAAAACATAATAAAATTCATGAGAAAACCGCACAATTGACGGTAAAAAACTACACTTTGTGATTGGGTCGGGCTCCCCGCACACAAGGCAACGCAACTTGTACAAGCAAGTTTCGACCCACGGTTTGCAAGATATGGCCGTGTATCCCATTCATTAATGAAAAATGCCAACAATGCGATACATTGACGTAGGCCCCAAACCGTGGGTCTGAACTCGCAACTACAAGTACCGTTTCGTAGTGAGTGGTAAGCCCAATATGCTTGCACAATTTCTTATTTTTTGGATATTGTTTCCTAGTGAAAAGTCCCTCGATAGAAATCAAATATTAATTGTTGTCGTTGTTTGATATACGATCGAAATCCGCACAAACGAGATCAAAAAATTTCAAAACTTTGGGAGTAGAACGGACACGAAACACATGAGCCAACGAAATTTGTAGAGGTGAGTTTTGACTCACGGTTTGCAATATACGCCGATATATCGCTTTCACCCACGAAAAATACTCGAAAGCGATACACGGCCGTACACTTCAAACCGTGATTCCAAACACACTTCTACAAGTTGCGTTGGCTTGTGCGTGGCGAGCCCGACGTACTCGTAAAATTGCATAATTTTTGGATCTCTTTGTGCGCTATTACTAACAATGAACAACGAACAACAACAACTAATATTATATCTACATCGACAATAAAACTATAATTACCGAATCTACAAATACCTACTAAAATAGGACAAAATTGTACACTCAAATATTGAATAAAAATTTTCAATCAATTAACCTAGTTAGATCTACTAAAATATGACAAAATTAATACCTTTCACAATGAGGGTATTCAAAAAGGAGATAGAGGAGACCCTTGCGCGCTGCTGTAGAGAAAGGAAAGGGAGCAGTATTTGGCTAATTTATTTAGGATTAGGGTTTTAGGGTTGGGGAGATTTCGTATGGGTTAGAGTTTTTTTGTAATTGGGATCTTCAAAGGAAGAGGGCAAAAGTGTGAGAAGAGGGAGAGATTGAGTGAGAAGTAACGAGCAAGAGAGACCTAGGGTTTTCAGATCGAGAGAGAAAGAGCCAAGATTTGGGGAAATGGGTTTCTCGAGCTTCAGTAGCGAGAGATAGAATTGTGAGGGAGATGGCGATCTGAGTATGTACAAGCATTTGGAAAAACACTTGTACATACTTAGGCCGTTGTTGGAAACAACGGCTTAGGAGGATTTTTTTTTTTAAAAAAAAACCTAGGCCATTGTTCCCAACAACGGCCTAAGTATAATTTTCTTCAAAAAAAATTTTCAAACAACCTAGGCCATTGTTCCCAACAACGTCCTAAGTATAAACTCCTGTAAAAAAAAAACTTCATGCCAAAAAAGGCTAAGTCTGAAGCGTTTTTTGTCGTGAAGTTACAAAATTACACATCCGCTTTTAGAACCATTAGTGGGAGCGCTGAGTGGGTTTCGATCTGAGCCGTTGATCAAGATCTTGAGCGATCCAATGGCTCACGAGTGCGTTTTCCAACCCGTTGAAAATGCACCCGTTTTCAATGGAGCATTTGTCATATATATATATATATATATATATATATATATATATATATATATATTCTTTTTTAGTTCAATAGTTAACAAAAAGTGATTGCCAAAAACTATAGTGTTCTCATTGTTAAAGTCGCCCTTCTTGATCGAACTACACGTAAAAGTAATATCCCCCAATGTTTGAACTTTTAAGGCCGTGACTGATATCCCTAATCCTGCCTTCATGCATGCTCTATATATTTGTGATTACTTGGTCAAAGATTTCATCTATTAAAGTTTAGTCAGCCATACAATTTTGTAACACTTTAATGAATGGGCAAATGAATTTCAAACAACTTGATTTTACATATTTAGACTAATTTAGACGTGTAGATCAATTTGAATGGTTAAGTCGTCGATACAAAGGTCCGAAGGCTGAGTAAACACGAAAGTTAGTGCACAACGGAAGGAGACTATATATATATATATATATATATATATATATATATATATATATATATAACTCTCCAGGCTGTACTCTTCTACTCGTTGCTTGTCTTCTCTTGCTTCTTTGTCTCATCCTCTTCTTCTCCAACTTCAAGTACTCAGTGCCTACGTGTATTTGAGGCCACAATTCCTAACAACATATATATATATATATATATATATATATATATATATATATATATATGTTGTTAGGAATTGTGGCCTCAAATACACGTAGGCACTGAGTACTTGAAGTTGGAGAAGAAGAGGATGAGACAAAGAAGCAAGAGAAGACAAGCAACGAGTAGAAGAGTACAGCCTGGAGAGTTGCGGTCGACCGACCTGGGGGTGCGGTCGACCGCTCCTAGCTGCTGAGAGTTCTTCGAGTGTACAGGTCCAACAGAGGAGAGGACGGTCGACCGACCTTGGGGGTGCAGTCGACCGGTCAGCTCTCGGGCTTGGTTGTACACGTTGCGGTTGACCGACCTTGGGGGTGCGGTCGACCGACATCGGTGGCTGATTATTTTTGGGCTTACGAGTTTAAAGGCCCAATTGCTAGATTTGTGTTTATTGTTTTAGGATTTACTTGGGAACTATATATATGGCCATAAACTTTAGGGTTTAGTCATCTGAATAATCTAATCATTGTTCAACTTCAAAAGGGATTGTGCCGAGTGTTTCAAAGGTGAGAAAGGGAGATTGAGAGTTGTAATCTCTTTTGTGATCTTTGTATTTCTTGGGGAATAAGAAGTATTGGTTATCTCTGCATATTGATTGTGTTCTTGTGAGATCTTGCATATATTGTGGTGACTTGTACTTGGTTCATCTAAGTCTTGGGAGTTTCTATTGCTTGTGGTGTGTTTCCGCTATTAGCACTACGAGTTGTGGGGTAGATCCTCTGACATATATATGATATTCTTTTTTAGGTCAATAGTTAACAAAAAGTGATTGCCAAAAACTATAGTGATCTCATTGTTAAAGTCGCCTTTCAATTAAATATCTAAATTTGCAGTTGCTTGATCGAACTACACGTAAAAGTAATATCCCCCAATGTTTGAACTTTTAAGGTCGTGACTGATATCCCTAATCCTACCTTCATGCATGCTCTATATATTTGTGATTATTTTATCCAAGATTCTATCTATTAAAGTTTAGTCAATTAACATTTTTGTAAGAAATGTATCATCCTTTTTAAGATTAAATATCTAAAAGAAGAAGGAAAGGAAGACAGATAGATTTTTTTTTATGATAAGGCAAAGTTTTAGCCAAGAAAGTACGATAGAAAGAAAATATAAAGAGGACTACATATATGTTGGGATTGGGGCGTCAACCAACGCCCGTTGTCGCAGCAGAACTGATAGAGAAATGAGAAAGTCGAAGTAGACAAGACGAATAAATTGAGCAAGCAAGTAGATCCACCAAACTAACACAAACACACCGATGACTTATTCCGGTTAGCTTTTGCTTAATCCGGAGGGAAATATAGGGATAAAAGGATAATATCCCTATATTGGTGTACCCTTATTGAACTCTGTAATGTGGTATTGGAGATCGGTACCTTCCTTCATAGATAAACGAAACAACTTCCTCTTCCAATGCATCTGATCTAATAACGACGAACCAGAGTAGTTAGCTATGAGTTTTTTCCACAAACTCGCCGCATCGGTTTCTTCAAGAAATCTGTACTTGATCTCGTCCATCAAGGATAGTCGGATCAGACTTATGGCTCTTCACGAATATCTTTCCAATAGTCATCCTTCATATCAGTTGGCTTTTCTTTCTTCTTAACGGCTAACTGCAACCGTTCTTGAACAAGAACATCATACATGTCAGTCTTCCAAAGATTGAAATTGATCTTTCCATCGAACTGCTTGATCTTCAAAATACTGTGGCCTGTCATCTTAACCGAGGAACTCAGCAACCTGAAGCTCTGATACTAGTTGTTGGGATTAGGGCGTCAACCAAAGCTCGTTGTCGCAGCGGAACTAATAGAGCAATGAGGAAGTTGAAGTAGACGAGACGAATAAATTGAGCAAGTAAGTAGATCCACCAAACTAACACAAACACTCCGATGACTTATCCCGGTTAGCTTTTTCTTAATCCGGGGAGAAATATAGGGAGATCTGATATTCAACTAGAAGAGATTACAAGGAGTTATTGATTCACTCAATATAAGGAATTAAACTTACTCACCAAGAACAATCTCTCTTTCGAGCCTCTCTTTGCAATGGAGAAAAGAATCTATGAAGTACTCCCTTTCATATTGGAGGAGTTTACAATATATATAGAAGAATAGAGAGAAACCTAGGTCTAATCTTGATTCTCAGTCGTCCGATATAACCTGGAAAAGAAGTAACTGAATAGGAGCTGCACGATCTAACTTGGAGTTGAAGATTGGGCTGAAGCGACCTAACAAATTGAAGCCCAAAAACGAACACAGTGTCGCGGGCGATCAAAACCGGTCGACCGTAACACTCTCTGACAATCCCTGTACTACAAGCGGTCGGGGGGTGCGGTCGATCGCAACATAAGACAATCAACTGCAACTATGCCTGCACCTTACTGCTGCTGTTTTTCCTTCTACTCACTTCGACGTTTCGACCTTCGTTCTTCATCTTACCTTTTTCTAATCTGAACAACGAGTATTCAAGACACAATCCTAACAATATACATTAACTTTTAGCCTAAACATACATCCATCACTAAAAAATAAGATTTGGATAATATTTTAAACATTTTTTGTTTGTGTTTTAGTAACTGGGAGTTTGTTATTAGTGGTTGATATATATTTGGGATAAAAGTTGATGCATGTGTAGCATTTGGGAGAAAATATAATACTGAGATTTGAGAGCATTAGAAGAACATGCACGAAGAGGCAAATTAAATAGAGCTAGCCTTCAAAGAAAGAATCACTCAATAGAAATCTATTATTAATTTTCCGTTCCACAAACGAAGGAGTCAACTTTTGCGTCAACTTTTGGCGATCATTTGAAGATCTGAATTCTCTCCAACATCATAGATACCTAGTAGTCCATCTGTTTATACCAATGTAGCTATTAGAAACAATATATTGCACATTATTAGTGATCTTGTCGATGATACATGTCAAAAAGATTATATATATACTAGTAATTTACACGTGCGATGCACGTCTTTATAAATATGTATTTTTTTTATAAAAAATCTGACATTGTTTGGCATCGAATCTAAAACATCTTTTATATTAGTTATGCATGTACATTGCTCGTGTTTGTTTGGTGACAAACTCTCCCATTAAAATAGTATATGTATATATATATATAGCCCAGATTTAACCTCACAAAACACATTTTTCCTCCAAAAGTTCCCCCCAAACTCAAATTCAAATTTTCCCTCCAAAACAACTCATTTATTTATTTAATTATTTCTCTCTCTCTCTCTCTCTCTCTCTCTCTCTCTCTCTCTCTCTCTCTCTCTCTCTCTCTCTCTCTCTCTCTCTCTCTCTCTCTCTCTCTCTCTCTATATATATATATATATATATATATATATATATGGAAACATGGACTTTTATATCCCAATTTATAATTATTTTTCACCATATACTAATGGAAACATGGACTTTTATTTACAACTAATTATTGTCATACTATTCAAATTTCAGTTACATAATTGTTGATTTACTGTTTACAAGACTTTTCATATACTGTATCGTTCTGAAGACGTGCCGTAGGCACGTGACCACAGGCAAATCTAGTATATATATAATAAAACACAAACAAAGCTATCAAGTGGCTCTCCTTCAACCCCCCCAAAATCAAAGGCCCAGATCTAATCTCACAAAACACATACCCCCCCCCCCCCCCCCTCCCCCCAAAAGTTTCCCCCAAAACTCAAATTCAAATCCCCCCCAAACCACTCATTTATATGTATATATATATATATATATATATATATATATATATATATATATATATGGAAACATGGAATTTTATACCTCAATTTATAATTATTTTTCACCATATACTAATGGAAACATGGATTTTTATTTACAACTAATTATTGTCGTACTATTCAAACTTCAGGTACATAAGTGTTGATTTACTATTTATAAGACTTTTCTTATGCTGTATCGTTTTGAAGACGTGCCGTAGACACGTGGCCACGAGCAAATCCAGTATATATAATCAAACACAAAAAAAGCTATCAAGCGGCTCTCCTTCAATTCTAATGAAATCAACGGTCCAGATTGATTCTCACAAAATATATTCCTCCCTCCACCTTAAAATTTCAAACCCCAAAACCAATTCTCTCTCTCTCTCTCTCTCTCCCCCTCCCTCTCTCTCTCAGCTCAGACCCCCCCTACCTACCACTTCTCACACTCTCTCTCTCTCTTCCCCCACTCTCTCTCTCTCTCTCTTCCACCTCTGTCTCTCTCTCTCCCTCTCCCCCCCTCTCTCTCTTCACCAACTCTCTCTCCTTCTCTTCCCCAACTCAGAACCCATCCCCCCTCTCTCTCTGTGGCACTCTCCCCAAAATCCTGCCTCATCGAAACCCATCAGCCCCGCCTCATCAAAACCCGCACTCGAACCTCCACCTCCTTTGAAGCTCCATCAGCTCTGTCAACCCAACCTCCACCTCAGCGAAACCCGCACTCGAAGCTCCGGAAAACCAACCCCCACTGTAAGTTCAACTCCATTTTGATACTGTTTAGAAATTGATACTAATCCCGAAATTGATACTGTTTGCATCTAATTTTGCATGTAATTTTGCGTCTAATAAGTTCAACTCCATTTTGCATCTAATTATGCATCTAATCCCGAAATTGATACTAATAATTGATACAAAACACATTTAAGTTGATAAAGGAAGGGGGAGATTACAGAGGAGGAGGAGAGTGAGGCGGGGTGCTAGATTAGGTTTAGGTTGATGAAGAGCTGCATTTTGATCAGTAGTGCCAGCACACTCTGCACTAATTCGGGTTGGTTTTTGTTTTTGTTTTGATTTGGTGGGTTGGTTGTGAACATTTTTGGGAAGTTTTTTTGGTAGACTTTGTGGTTGATTTTGTTGGTTTTGTAAAAATGGTTTAATGTTCTGATATAAATGGTTAATTTTTTGGTAATGTAGTTGGTTTCATGGTCAAATTTACAGTTTAGTGTTTCAATTTAGCGGGTTCAATTTTATTTAGATTTCCTTAAAAACATACCCTTAAAAACATAGATTTTGTGCCAACGGAATTTTGGATTCATCCTGAAATTTCGGGAATTTTCTCCTAAAGTGACATCACTGAAATTTATTGTTGTCTGGGTGTCCTCATGCCTCCAAAACAAAAATTTCGACCGACGTTTAAAACAATGCTGAGAATGCCGAAACGGATACCATAATTGGAAGGCCAATACCGTCATGAGTTGTGATACCGAGTTTTCAAACCATGGTTGACAATTATCTCAACTTTAGCCCAATTCTCATCTCCAAATGAGCCCTCAATCTGTGCAAGTTAAGAAATATGTGCGAAGTTGAGAAATCTGTAGTTTTGAGACATTAAACGGTCAGTTTTTATTGTCCGGTTGATCATGGGTTGATTCAAGTTCGTAAGAAGTAGCAACATTATGCTAGGATGATGAAAGCTGAACTTTATGCTATTTTACTTATCTTACATATTACCAACTGTAGTGAAGCATTTTAGTTAGGTTTCCTTAGGATGGAGCCTACTACTTTTGATAAGAGTGATAAAAAGATAGATTTTGTGTCGAGTTAATTAAATTTAGTAAGGATTTAAACTGGAAATTTAAAGTTTTTACATATTACTTATCACATGCGCTACTACATAGATAAGAGTGATAAAATTGATGGAGCCTTTTCTTCGAATTCCATGTTTGTCATCTTAGAGGCTAACCGTGCACAACATCAAGTGGCAACAAACTATGTTTTTGTAATCATTAGTTGATGTTTACGCTCAACTAATATGCAAACCATTAGTTGACAGTTACTGTAATTGTTTTGAAAACTAAATTGCAAAATTTTGGTCATCCTATTGATGTAAAATACAATGTTGAAATCATTGTTGTTGATTTAGGCTGTTACCCTAATATATGATGTGATCATCTTTTGTCTTTCTATTTTTATGACTGTATTGTCCCTCTTAATTTTGGTTATTGGATCAAAATTGTGCAGTCAGATTTGTTTACGTTTGTTGGATGGGGAGTACGGGGTGTGCAAGGTTTTTATTGGGCCGTCAGATTGAAATTTTTGGATCTTCTTTGCCCTTCGATTGTTTGCATAATGTTTATTGGGGATTGCACATGTACCTTATTCTTTTGAGGTTCATGTGTTGTACTTTAGTTTTGAAGTTAAATACTTATAAGGTTTTTTTTTTCTAGGCTATGTTTGTGTGTGCGTGCATAGGATGAAATGTATCAATTTTTTTTTATCATTGGTTCATTTCCTGCATCATTTTGGTATTAGCATATCTTCATATGTATCCATGTTCTCACTATACTATGTGTTTAATTTGATCCTTTTTTCATTAGTTTAATGTTATAAATGGCGGTGATTGGAAGTTAACTACCTGAATCTAGCTAAGTGCTTTTAATTTTTGGTCCAGTTACAGTGTCGAGGGGTTATTTTGGACTAAAGATTATTTGGTGTGGTGCATGCTGTATGAAGTACTTTTGGTTTGGTCGTTCAATGTTATTTTTTTATTTATACTGATATATGATCTTTTAGATTTTGTCATTTATTCTAATTTTAATTGGTGAAATAATTTTTTCATAAATCCAATTGGGTCACTCAATTCCTTATTTTATTTGAATTTTGATACAATTTATAGGAAATTAGTTTATGCATTGTAGAGAACCTAGGTATTGATGATCTGAAATGAGTATGTTGTTTTCACTGAACTTATTGTCAAAATGTTGTTCATTCTGCATCTCTGCAGGAATTATTCTATGCCAAATGTATATCAACAGATGAGTACCACTCATCCAAAAGACCACCACTCCTTCAGCGCTTAGCAGTTCAAGGTGCTGAAATTGACTGCAAAGATGTAATCATTGCAACTCAACCGTGGACGAGCCAGAAGAGCAATGGTCAGTCATTGAACTCAGAGACAAAGATCCTCCTCCAGTCTCAGCAGAGAAGAGCACCAGCAAAACCTGTAATCCGATAAAATCCCTCATCAATTGGAAGGGAAAGGAGAAGAAGAAATATAAGAATTCTGCAGTCAGTAAAACTAATAGTTCCATCTTGATGCCCGAGACGACTCCGGTAGTACCACCACCCAAAAGGAAGCCTTTTAGTTCTTTGAAGTCATCCACGACTCCAGAGTCTAAAGAGAGATCTTCGAGGAAGCAATGGGGGTATGATGGATTCAAGAAATGGAAGAAAAGCGACAATGGAGAAGATGAGTCAGCTACTCCTTACCTTCTCTTTTCTGAAGGGAGATCAGATGAGACTGATTCTGTCCCTAGCACTCTTGTCGCGAGCCCAATTGCTGAAGGGCCTGGTACTAAGAGAATTAAAAAGAAGATTCACGCGGATGGCTCATCTTCGGATTTCTTCATTGATAAGGTATCAGTTTAAGATTCCTTTTTTTTTTTTAATTTCCTCTCCCCTTCTTCTATATATTTTCTGTTTAAGCTAATTTGTTCTTTGTATTGTGAAGGTTTTGGGTGAGAAAATAAAGAATGAACTCTCCCGAATCAAGACTGAGCTTTCTGCCACCAATCCGAACATCAACTTAACATACAATCTCAAACCTATTATGTTTCACGTACATTTCTCTTGTACAAACGTTCTTTTTTTCCTGTAACAAGTTCTCCCACTTCCATTATATATAAGATCTGTTTTTTTAGTTTGCAGTACCCTGTGCTTGTAAGTTGTAACATGTTCTTTTAAACCTTGCCTTTTAAATTTGTATTTATAGTGATGATCAAATGGAGGCAATATCGACTAGGCTCCCTGTCGAGAAGGCTGACTTGAACGATTTCTTCCTTAAGTATGAGCTCAATTCTTTTAAGCTACATTGTTCCAAAGTTTTATTCGATTAAAGTTTGAATTTAATTCTTCCATCTATATGTTTATTAACTTAGGGGGGCATGAGATTTGTTATTTCAAAATCTGTATTGTAGGTTTACACATTGTTGTGTCTGTCGGTTTACACATTGTTTCGACATATTCAAGTGAGTTTTTATTTTTAATCATGCATCAAGGTATGTTTAGATTAACTTATTTGTAAATTCTTGTAATTAGTTTACGAGAAATGCTGTTAATGTTGATTTGTCCATTTTGTCCATTTAGTTAGCTGCTTTATAGTTATGTTGCTTGGTTGAAATGTAGATGGAGTTGTATCTGGCCATAGAATTTTTTTTAGAGTGTGGATAAAAATAGGACCTGGAAGCAATTTGCTATAAAGAATATGTATAATTTTTTTAACATCTCTATGATCTTTCGGCTAAAACAAGAAAACCAAGTTAGATGAAACTGGCTGGTGGAGGGATCAAAATTGGCACCCAACATCTCTTGGTTCTCTATTTGTTATTTTTTAATACGATGGTATCCTTTTTTTTGTTTGTGCTATTGCAAAAGTTTGTCCAATTATCACCATTTGTGTTGGGAGTCTTGGGAGTATTTGATCGAGTTAAGCATACTTGGTCCCAATTTATAAGCACAGTTATGACCCAACAACAATTTTACAATTACAAAGGAAATATGTATCTGATTTGAAGCAAAGAAAAGGACAATATGGCCTACAAAGAACGCATAGCTCACTACATTTCGCTGGGGGGGGGGGGGGGGATTCATGATTTCAATTTTTGATCATTTCAATTTTTTTATCAGTTTTGCCCGTGGTTTTGATCAAAATTTGGCCTCCTCTATCAGTTTTATGTCTCCTCTATAAGAACACATAGCTGTCATTGGAAGCTAAAACAAAAAGGGGAAAAAGACACAACAACAACATTTTCATTCACAAGCCAACAACAATAGATCACCATTGAGAAAAAAAGATAGAAACCAACATCATTATAGTAGATCGCTAAAAATTCGTGATCAAGTTAAATGAATCAAGTGAAATACTTTCAGGTTAACAGAATACGTAGAATACGTGAATACAGTACAAAGCCCTGCTACCCTTTTGCTGCTGGATAATCTAGGCTATAGCCGAAATAAATTAAAAGTTTTCCTGCTCTCCATAATACAGTAACTACGATTCAGTAGGAGCAATAGTCCTCAAGCAACAGATAGTTAACTACTGAATGTACACTTATTATTTCAAAAGTAAGAAAAATTGAAAAGCTTTTGGAAACATGACATTTATCGCGAGCTCAGCCAGACAATTTCTTTATTTCATCTTCCAGATGACACCACCACCATCCTTTGCAAAGTCACGATAGTTAGTTTAGAATTAATGTGATGTAGGAAGGTAGCACAATGAAAGGAGAAGAGCACAAAAATAAAATAACTTAAAACTTCAAATACAAAGCGAGTACATCCAAACCATGATGCAGAAACTCGGTGTGTGGATTTGTTTAAGGAAACAATGTGATCTTTGTATTAGTATTAGCAGGTTTTCCAATCGGACTATCAGATTTTATCATTAAAAATGTTCTAAATTAACTAATAATTACAATACCTTGAAATGACAAAGTGTAGATGATTTTAATATTTAAGTTAAGTGCAGATGCTGTACAAAAATTTTAAATCGTAGGAAGTAGTAATTTAATTTAAATAGCTAGAGTTGAACTTATCTGTCTACGTTGAACTTACTGTGTGGTTTTGAGACAATATGGCCTCCTCTATCAGTTTTGATCATTTCAAAAATTTTAGGTGTTCAACACTATTATTGACGATATTCGGGATAAAGAACTGGCTAATGTTGCTTATGGCCAAACGGGTTTACATGGGGGGACGAGCGTTGATTGCGTGTCCCGAAACCTAGTAGAGCTGGGGGCAACTCTACAGGAACAAGGGGGGTTAGTCTCTATTAATGTGTAAGATCCTATTCTGGAACGTTCGAGGGCTTGGCAAGGCGGCCAAGCGTACAATGGTAGGTGAAGTTATTCGTAATAATCATATAGACATTGTTTGTTTGGAAGAGACCAAATTAACTCAACCAACGAACATGGAGCTCAGGGGTCTCAAGATAGACTATATACAGGAATGGAAGGTAAGGGACGCAGTAGGTGCGTCAGGGGGATCATGGTGGGGGTCAACTCCAGTAAATTTGATTTACTGGATGACTGGGTGGGGGTATACACGGTATCGATTGTAGTCCAAAGAAGGCAAGATGGAGGAAGCAAACCATCACGGCGGTGTATGGTCCAAATGATAGATCTCTAAGGCAACAGTTTTGGGATGAGCTCCATCAAATAAGGGGAAGGTGGAGTCTACCTTGGATTGTGGGAGGGGACTTTAACATCGTCAGGCACACTCATGAAAGGAGTAGAGGGACGGAAAATGGCCATGATAGGAGGAAATTCAACCTGGTCATTTCAGGGTTAAGGCTGATGGACATCCCAATTAATGATCGGCAATTTACCTGGTCCAACCGTCGCAGGGAGCCAATTCTTGCAAAACTAGACAGGATTCTTGTATCTACAGACTGGGAAACCAAGTTTCCTATGGCGATGGCCAGGTCATGCATTCGAAATACATCTGACCATGTCCCTATCCTGGTCGACACGGGAGAAGAGGATAGTAGAAGACAAAGAGTTTTCCCGTTCGAGAAGATGTGGCTATCTAACAACGAATGTCATGAAATGGTCAAGAAGTGCTGGGAAGAGGACTATGGCCAGGTTGAACCAGCTGCCAGATTGAACAAAAAATTGGGTCGTCTTAGAAGAAGACTAAGAAGGTGGAATAAAATGACGTTCGGGAATATTTTGAAAAAGAAACACGAGGTCATCAGTGAGATGGAGGAACTTGAAAAAAAAGAGGAAGTGGGTGTCCTGGATGATTATCAGTTCCACAGACTAACGACATGCAGAGAAGAAATCCAGCAATCTTACATTAACGAAGAAATTATGTGGCGGCAACGATCCAGGGTCAGGTGGCTTAAAGAAGGGGATGCTAACACTAAATACTTCCACAAGGTCGCAAGTATGCGACGCAAAGTCAACCACATCCACTCTCTGGATATCGACGGTATAGAGGTGGATGATGAGAGACTGATTCGACACCACGTGGATGCTAGGTTCAAAGAAATCCTAGGACAAAACAGGCAAGGACAAATCGAATCCAATGAGAATCTATGGGAAGTACTTCAAGGAGAAAATTTACACAGAGTAGAGGCACTACAAGACCCTTTCACGATGGAGGAGGTGAAGGCTGCTGTGTGGGGGCTGGGACAAGACAAAGCACCGGGACCAGATGGATTCCCTATTTTTTTCTACAGACGATTCTGGGATATTGTGAGGCATGATGTTATGGCTATCATGCATGCCTTCTACGACGGTTCCCTGAACATGGAGAGAATCAACTACGCTAATGTCTACCTTATCCCCAAAAAGCAAGCGGCAAGAGATGTAAATGACTTCAGACCGATCAGTTTGATTAACTGCTCAGTGAAAATCATCACGAAGGTCCTCGCTAACAGACTAGGAAGTATTATTGGGGACATCATAGAGGACTACCAGACAGGCTTTATTGCCGGAAGAGACATTCTGGAAGGAGTTGCGCTGGTGCAGGAAGTCATACAAGACACGAAGAGGCGTAAAAATGCGGGCTTCATGCTGAAACTAGATTTCGAGAAGGCATACGATAAGGTAGAATGGAAATGCTTATTGGAGATCCTCCAGAGAAGAGGCTTTGGTGACAGATGGATAGGATGGATTCAGACTTGGTTAAATACTTCCAAGTTCTATGTATTGGTAAATGGGGAACCAGGAAAGAAAATCAGATGCAGGAGAGGATTGAGGCAAGGCGATCCACTATCACCACTCTTGTTCACCATAGTAGGGGACGGTCTGCATAGAATGCTACACGCCTACCGAGAAAATGGTCTTATCAATGGCCTAGGTATGAGGAGAGGTATCTCTGCAGTTATGAATGTCCAATATGCAGATGATACTGTCATTTTTGGGGAGTGTGATACTACGCAAGCTGTCCTCCTAAAATGGGGCCTCTATTTATTTGAAGAATGGGCAAGACTAAAAGTCAACTATAACAAAAGCTCCATTACCCTATTAGGGGAGTCGGGGGAAGCAGGAACCTCTGTGGCCAATATTCTTAATTGTCCAATCCAGAAACTTCCTATTAAATACCTGGGGTTGCTAATCCGTACGGGTAATATCAAGAGAAGGGACTGGCATGGCATCATTGACAGGATCGCGAACAGACTAGAGGGATGGAAAGGTAAAATGCTGTCTTTAGGAGGAAGACTTATATTGCTTAATTCCGTCGTCAACTCTATTCCTCTGTACTATATGTCTTTCTACCAAATTCCGGTATGGGTGATCAAAAAGATTGATAGACTGAGGAGACGGTTTTTATGGCATGGCACGGGGGAAGGTAAAGGGTATGCCTTAATCAAATGGGGCATAGTGTGCAGACGAAAAGAGTTTGGAGGGTTAGGGATCATCAACATTCGCCAAATGAACCGAGCCTTGCTTTGCAAATGGTGGTGGAAACTCAAAACTAAAACGAAGACTAAATGGGGCACTATGATAAAAGCGTCATATCTCAAGAATGAATGCATACACCAGAGACAAAAAAACAAGGATTCAACATCCGGTTTCTGGAGAGGGGTCAATTACTCTAGAGACATCTTCATCTGTGGGGTAACTTTCTCAATTGGTAACGGTGAAACGACGTGCTTCTGGAAGGACAAATGGTGTGGCAATATTAACCTTAAAAGGAGATTCCCACAAGCTTACAGATTTGCTACGGATAAATATGATCGGGTAGCCAAAAATTGGAAGAATTACGAGTGGAGACCAAGACTCACAGGCAGACTCACAAATGAGGCTAGAAGACAAAAACAGGAGATCATTGACTTCCTACAGGATTGGAAGCCAACGGGGGATGATCAGGAGGACAGACCTAAATGGGAGGCAGAAAAAGGGGGTGTCTTCTCAGTTAAATCTGCGTATAAATTGCTAAACGATGGGGGGATTAGAGTGGCCGATCCAGTATGGAAGGCAAAGGCACCACTTAAAGTGAAGACTTTTAATTGGCTAGCATGTAGAAACGCCATTCTAACTCGGGATAACTTGGTTAGGAGACAGTGGCAGGGACCGATAAACTGCGTTATGTGCAATCAGGAGGATGAAACGGTGGACCACTTACTGGTTACGTGTAGCTTTGCGAGGCCAATTTGGAATGACCTGCTTAAAAGACTAGGGATTTTCGGGCCAGGCCCAGAAACGATACTTCAAGCTTGGGGGGGGAGGGGGGAGGGTAGATGGAGAGAAGGGAACATCCAAAGCAGCAAGTCATGTATTTGGGACACTGGGGTGGCGGCTATATGTTGGGGCATATGGCTTGAAAGAAACAGCCGAATCTTTAAAAGTACACACAGACACACCATGCATCAACAGTTGCTGCTAAAGATTATTGCTAATATTATGTTCTGGTCTAAAACGGCAGGTGACGAACAGGCAAAGAAGATCAAGGACGTATACAAGGACATTGCCACCAGCCAGACCGAAACTCAGGAAGGGGGAGGCACAGCAGAAGATGCCTGACTACTTGGTGTCAGGAGGGGGGAACATGCAGCCAGGGGAAGTGCTTCATGTTTGTTTCAGGAATATATTTTGATGTATTTTGGGCCTGTATTTTTTTCCTTGTATGTATTTTGGTGGGACTCATGGGTTCGGATGCGACCTATGTAGGAAAATTTTTTGTTTTGGGTGGACAATGAGTATCATGACCCGAATGTGGGTGACATGAACATCATTGTCCGTTGATGGTTTTTTGTGTCTTATTAAAATCTTTTTAATGAAACTAGGGGGGGCTTAGGCCAACCTTTTCAATCAAAAAAAAAAAAAAAAAAAATTTAGGTGTTTCCGCCATTGATTTCGATGAGGGGGGATTCATGATTTTGCGAAGTCGCAGACTCGCAGGATTCTGAGGTATGCTGTTTCTTCATTTTGAGAATGATTAGTTGAATGTTGATGAGTTAGATGTGGAGATCAAGTTAGTAGGTTGTTCAACAGTGCACTGTGTTGTACAATTTTTTCATAATGCTTTGTAGAAGTTGATTCAATCTTTCTTTGTCGGTGATGAGTTACATTTATTACATAGAAGTTCAATACAGAAGTTGATTAGTTCTTTGATGAGTTGAATACATAGAAGTTGAATACAGAAGTTGAAGAGTTGAATACATAAGTTGAATATAGAAGATGAGTTAGATTTCAAATAATTGTGTTCTAGAAGTTGAATACAGAAGTTCAATACAAAAGTTTATGTCCATAATTGATAGAAGTTCAATACAAAAGTTTATGTCCATATTTATAGTAGGGGTGGGCATCGGTCGGTATCCGACCTAATATAGACCATCCATCACTGATCCAAAGAAGATCGGTTTTTTAATTTTCTCATTCGCAACCAATCCGAACCTTAATTGGATCGGTTTCCATCCAAGCCGATTAAGCTCGGTTTGGATTGGATTGGATGGTCGGTTTGGCGTGTTACTTTTCACCTTCAACATCATTCATAATTTTGTTGAAATTTAAAAGATCAGCTTCAGTCAAACTTAAGAAACAACCTGCTATTTGTTATTCAGAAATGAATTTAAAATGAAGATTCATAAAACCACAAGTTGTTAATGAATTTTGCATTAATTGTTTGAGATGATGACGTTTAAATTGGTGAGATAAACTGCTTTTTCACTTGCATACTTCTGTAATCTTAGTTTTTCATCATAAAAGAAATATCAATAACCATAGCTAATTGAATTTCAGGTACAATAAAAAAAGATTTAGAAAACAATTTCTGCTTGACTTGATTAAAGTAACTACTAAATGTTATATCAATTTCATAATTCTATTAAGCTGGGCCACACTGTAAATTAAGCATTTCCCAACAAAATAACACACAGGATTATGAAGAATCAAAACATAGGTAGAACAATTGCTCGGTTTCTATTAAAGAAATTAAAGAAGGTTGTTTGTATCTCCAAGAAAATGAGAAATGACTATTTGTATATTCAAAAAATTAAAGGAGAACTAGATTTTTTTATGGACTTATCCATAGAGGTACGGTCGGTTCGGTTTCATCAGTTATTTGAAAGCTCCATCCAACAACCGAACCGATCCAGTTGGTTATTGAAGATCAAGAACCGGACCAATCCAAACCCCCAATTGGTTCGGTTAAAATACGGTCGGTTCGGGTTGGATTGGTTCAGATTGGTCGGTTCGGATAATAGTTGTCCACCCCTAATTTATAGAAGTTGAATACCTTAGTTATGATCAAACTTAGTCGATATAGTCAATAAGAGGTCACTTTATGTTGCATTTTATTTGTTAAAGAAATCATATTGGTGAAAGAATTGCTTCTACATAAAAAAATGTCAATCTGCCATTCAGAATTTCTTAACCAGTCTAATCAAATTTGCAGTGCAAATGTTGTATGAAAATCCAAAATAATACAGTAGAATTGAAGTGATGCTGGAATTTTATTTGCAAGTTAAAGAAATTGTGATTAACATGAATAATTGATGTGGAGATGATACAAGTAGAATATATAAGACTGATAGTTTGTGTTTATGCCTGATGAAGATCATTCGTAAATTATGTCGATTTCACTACATTACTAGAGTGACATTATGTTGAATACAGTTAAACTTCAATGTCTTAATCTTCAATAAACGTGCTAATGTAAGTAATTGATTCGTTTAGCTTAAAACTGGGTCATCTACTGCTTATCCAAATTCTGTGTTAGATTTTAGCTAATGTAAGTTATTGATTGGTTTGTTAAAGTAATTAAAACGTCAAAGTTATATTTTAGCTAATATAGGTAGTTTCCCCTCCTTTATATACAGATCAAGTCCTTCATCAGAATTAAACAACAGCAATGGATAACATCACTATATATGGCCATGGAAGTTTCTCCTTTTTTTAATGACATCTACAACTCTTTCATATTAGATCAAGAAATTGTTTCTTGTATGTTCTTCACATTATAATGTTTACTTTCATACCTTACAGGTTGATGTTGACTTGAAAAAAACATTAAGTGAAACTTTTAATTGTTTTTTTTATCAAATTAATTAATTGTCCACTTATATCCAAAATTAATTTTTTCCATTACAGGTTGGTGGATGATGTATTTGTTGTATATTTTGTTAACTTAAGTTATGTAGAATGAGGGATTATGTAAATCTGTGTAATATTTAGTATTTTGGGAGATGATGTAAGTATCTGTATAAGATGATGATATAATATAGTGATGTTAAAACCCGTACCCGCAAAGTTGTGGAGTATTGGGTTCTGTGTGTTGCTTTTCAAAGATTTTCAAAGGTTTTTCTAAAAATCCATTACGTTTTCAAACGAAATCTTAGTTTTTATTTTGTATCTTGCATCAAATGAAGATTTTTGCTCCCAGAGCCTTATATATATGATGTCTGTGTGATGTTGCTTGGATTGGTTTGGGGAGGATTGATATTAACTGCCTGTGATGTTATATTTTTAATTGTTAGCAAAATTCCATAAGACATTGCTGTAAAAGGGCTAATATTTTAGGGGAGATGCCGTCGAAATTTTTACTCAAATTCCTGTTAGTATTCTAGAATAGAAATGACCATTGGTGTTGACTTGATTAATTCCTTTCTCATTATAATGATTTTTTCAACCTTGATCTATATCTTACATCATCTCTCACACAAAACACATAAGCGCAAGACTGTAAAATATCTCATACACTGAAATATATTAAAAATTGGGGCCAACAAGCCTATTTTAGATCAAATTTGCAGTAGGCTCTCAAGTATATTGATACTAGATATATTAATATGGAGATGTAATTGTAGTTGATCACATTTAACAAAAGGTCTTCATAACTAGCTCTCTCTCTCTCTCGCTCTTAACCTTTTCTAAAATCATACATGGTTAATTACATGAAAATATGACAATGGAAAATTAACTCATGCAGTTTGAGGCTATAACTGCATTAGCAACTGAGTTGCTATTTATGGCAGGCTACAAATCAAATATGAAATCTCTTATGTTGAAGTCACACATAGCAAGTGATTTCGATCCACTATTGTTGTAGATTCACAGTACTCTTTTTCAATTTCGAGCTCCTAACAAATGATCTTGCAAGATATAAACCAATAAAAAAGTTAATTTAGAATACATCAATGTCTACTACCAAATACATATCTATATAAATCATTCTTCACGAAGACGTGCATATATTTATCTTTTTACAGGGCTTTTTATATGCTGCGCATCATTCACGGAAACATGCCGTAGGCACGTATCCAAGGGAAAACCTAGTATATATATATATATATATATATATATATATATATATATATATATATATATATAGGCTTTTTATATGCTGCGCATCATTCACGGAAACGTACCGTAGGCACGTATCCAAGGGAAAACCTAGTATATATTTATATGCTGCGCATCATTCACGGAAACGTGCCGTAGGCACGTATCCAAGGGAAAACCTAGTGTATATATATATATATATATATATATATATATATATATATATATATATATATAAGACTAAAAGTGGAACGGAACTGCCATAAACTTCTTTCTACAAATGGAATTATTTGATATTTATCATCATGTCATTAGGTAAAAAAATGAAGATCTGATGAGCACAACAATGTGAATATGAACCACATCAAAACACCTAAATGAAAGAAAAGCTAGAGTCGTTTCACATATCTATTTAGAGTGGATAACATCACAATCATTTTCATTTCATTTGAGAGCAAGGAAGACAGTTGACACCTTTAAGTTAATAACAGGGGAATTACTACCATATTCATATATTAGATGCAGATGTAGTGATGTGAATCATATGATTTCATGGAGTATTTGAATGTGACACAACGCCTCAATGAAAATGACACATGTCAAAGGTTGAGAGCCACAGTATGGTGGGGGACAGAGACACTTCCCCAGTTCCCCGCGTGAGAGCAAAGTTTCCACTCATGGTAAACTTAGTGTAAGCAAGCTCTAAGGTCACAATTTTGCAATAAAATAAACGGAAATCCAATAAGAGATAAGCTACCAATGAGCATTATGGCACAGATCAAAGGAAACGAGGAGGCATGTTTTTGAACTACTTTTCATTTTCCCACAATCTTAGGCTCTGGCGGCCCCCATTAGTGAAGGATCGGAGAAGTTATCTGGTTATGAATCGAGTATAGAACCCAGGGGAGTTCGTGGTTTTAGTTTGCAACTCCAAGAAAGGATAGGCTAGCCCAACCACCTAGATCAATCACTTAGAAAGAAATAATTGGAACACGGCCTGGAGGTTGGATAATCTATCAAATGTGGTTAAGTGTGGAGGATATAGGTTATTTAAGAAGAGAGCAGAAATGGGTATCTGGATACCAAGCTACGTCTATCTTTTGTGCGCATATCCTTCTAAAGAATTATCATGTTTCAATTTTTCAATGAGTATATAGGAAAGACGGATTTTGATGGAGTTTGACCTATTCCAAGTGAAATAAAAGGAGTGATTGGTGAATAGGATGAACCACCTCCATGCATATCTGTGCTTCAGAACAATACAATTAGAATCCGAAATATGTATTATCCATATGGGAGATCATTCAATTGAGAAGATCCATCGACTTGAGACGAAGAGAAAGGTCTAGGTCCAATGATTGTGAAATCATGGCTATATCAGCCTGGCCTGGTCAGGAAGAGATTCTAAATAGAGAATATCCCCATAACTTCCCCCCTACAATTAGATAAGCTCCAACTTCATATTTCCATCAATGAGTTTCTTTAATTAAATAAAAATGCGAGGACAGGAAAACAAAGATTCAAATATTTTGTTGAGGTTCTCATGACCCCTACTCAATCCCCTATCATTATTACCAACCTCTTCATCTCCCATCCCATTTCAAACACCCTTTCACCCAAACCCCTTAAAAAATTCGAAACCCTATTACCAACCCAAATCAGAACCCAGATTCCCCAATCTCTATTGTGAAAAACCAATTGCAAAAACCAGATCTAATAAGAGAATGAAGGTGAAATGTATGAAGTGCAGCGAGACGGACCACCTGGTAGCAGAGTGCAGGCGGGTTGGAATCTACTGCTTCAACTGCAAACGCTTTGGCCAGAAGGCGAGGGATTTTCTGGCTTTCAATCGATGCTCATCCTTGAAGGTGCAGACTGACTACAACTCGAAGGTTGTGGGGCGTTGGAGGAGTTCTATGCCAGTGGATACCTCTATGCCATCAAGTGTTTACGTTCCCAACATGACCTGGAGTTTGTTAGGATTGTGGTCTTAAATACAGGTAGGTACGGAGTACTTGAAGTTGTTGAAGAAGAGAAAAAGACGAAGACAGCAAGAGAAGGAAACAACAGCTAGAAGAAGTGCGGCTGGAGGAGTTGCGGTCGACTGTCCTGGGTGCAGTCGACCAACCACCGGACCGACCACCCAACCGCAACTAGGCTGCTAGGTATCTTCGAGTGTACATGGTTCAACAGAGAGCGAGACAGTCGACCGTACAATCGACCGGTCATGCTTCGAGGTGTTGGCTTAACACGTTGCAATCGGCCGACCCAAAGTGCGGTCGACCAATTCAGCAATGTGTGTTGTTTGGGCTGACGAGTTTAAGGCCCAATAAACTGTATTTGTGTTTATTTGTTAGGGTTTACTTGGGGGCTATATATATAGCAGTAGATGTGAACTCTAGGGTTATCAAGTGTTGATCGAGGTGAGCCGTTATCATTATTCAATTTCAAGAGGAGATTGTGTCGAATGTTTCAAAGGTGAGAGTGAGAGACTGAGAGTTGTAATATCTTTGTAATCTTTGTATTTCTTGGGGAATAATAAGTATTGGTTAACTCTGCATATTGATTGTAATCTTGTGAGATCTTACATATATTGTGGTTGATTGTTCTTGGTTCATCTAGTTTTTGAGGAATTTCTATTACTTGTGGTGTGTTTCCGCTATTAGCACTACGAGTTGTTGGTAGATTCTACAACAGAGTCCGCACGCAATTGGCACTGGGAGAAGAAGAGCTGGTGGTCACTAGATAAAGTAGGAGAGGGAGTTTATTTCAAGCAACTCTCAAATAAGGAGATTGTGAAGTATGCGGTCATGGAGGGACTCCTCCACTTCGTCGTCATCACGGCGGTGGTAACCCGGTGGTTAAGATAGGAGCCAAATAAAAACCTAAGCCCTGCTGCACCTGGATCAACATCCCCCAACTCCCCTACCACCTATGGAATCCCTCGTCCCTGGAAGACCTACTTGGAACTTTTGCTAAGCTCATCACCATGAGCACCGATATGAAAGTTAAGAATAACATGATGATTCTCTTGTTCTCATTGAGGTTCAGAATTTGTCAGAAATTTCCCTTACTTTGGAGGTAGACTACTACCTCATGGGGGGGGGGGGGGGGGGGGGGGGGGGGGGGGGGGGGGTTTCATAAATATGATGTTCCAGTGCTTTCAATCCGTTCTGGTAGAGGATGTGGAGGCTGGTAAAGTTCACCTGTTCACTACTAAGCATGCTCCAAGTGTTCCTCATCGACAAGGAGCTAGAACTCAGCTCTAACGAAAAAATGTATTGGAGGAGATGAAAGAGATGGCTGAGCCAGAATTTATCCCTGAAGAAAGTAAGCCTAAGGAAAGGTCCTCCCCTTCTCTGTTTGAGATGGTCGAAGTTGACGCTGATCTCCGACAGAAAATCAAAGAAAGAAAGGCATTCTTAGTTGAGGTTGGAGAGGCAGTAAATCAGGAAGATTCTGTAATGCCCCGAGCTCGACTTAGCTGCGCACGCGACTACATGTGCGAGCACGCGAAAAATAGATCCTAACAACGGCCCACCACAGACTTGCCTCACAAAAGGTGTTATAGCTTTCAGGTACCCTTTGATCACAACTCACAAAAGGTGTTATAGCTTTCAGGTATCCTTTGATCACAAGCTTATCTATACAAACTCACATACTTCACAATCCCCACCGATGTGGAATTTTCCACACCACCAGACCATAACATCGAGTGAGCCATGCATGTATGCTTTCAAGCAATGCACCCACGGGCCCTTGATTAAGTTTCCATTTAATCAAGCCCACACTTCATTCTAGGCCCAAAGAAATACTTACAAACAACGAAAGCCCATACACCAAACCTACAGGCCCAACTATCTATTTCTCATATATTATTATTATTATTATTATTATTATTATTATTATATCTTTCCAATATTAAACTATATATATACTCTTAAGTATGGGGTGTTACATGCAGATTCTCAGGAGGGATCTTCGGATATGCCTAAACAGAAATCAGAGGAAATCAAGGATGTGATCAAGGGATCTAATAATTTTGGCAATCCCCCCAAATCTGGTAACTCTGCTTTTTCTAGAAATTATCCTAAAAGTTATGACATGTTTTATAAGGAGGATTTGGAAAAGATTACCTGGGAAGGAAAATCAATTCAAATTCCTAAATCCATGCACTCCAAACTGGTAGTGATATCAGACACATCAAAGGGGCCCAAGAGTGCCAAAAAAGCACCAGCCTCTGTTTTCCACTCTGGTGACATTTCTCCTAGTTTTGAGGAGGTGGCAACCATGAACAAAGCCAAGAAAATCATCACCAGGCTACCAAGAAGCCATTGCATCCTCTGTTTGGAGGTTCCTCGTCCCTGAGAACCCTAGTGAACAAGTCTGAAAAGAATGCTTCTTCCTTAGTAAAGAGCATGGACAGATCAGCTTCCAACGCAAGTACAAAACTCTATAATTCCCTTAATTTTTGTCGGATAAAGATGTTGTTGGTGATGCTAAGTGAGTAGGGTTGGTGGCTAAAGGGCCCCATGTTATTTCAAAAATTAGGAACTCTGAGAAGAACTCAGTTGGCCTCTCCATAGCAACTGTTTCCTCAAGATGAGTTTCATTAACCTTTGTTTTAGGTATGTTGCTTATTTTAGCTACAGTTTTTTTCCTTGCTGTGATATTTCTATTGCAATGAGGATATGATGTTGGAATGGATTAGGAAGTCCTGAGAAGTGATCTATGATCAAGGATGGTATTATTATGGCTAAACTATATGTGGTTTCTATCCAAGAATCCAAGCTTACTAATTCTAGTAAAAGGAATCTTAATTCCATTGGAGGCCCCGTTATTAATAGATGGGTGTTCCTTGATGCTACTGACAGTAGTGGTGGAGTGATGGTGGGCTAGGATGATAACATCTATGATGCTTTCTGTTCAACAGTCGACATTTTTTTAGTATCAGTTTCATTAAAAGATAGACGCGTAGGTATTGAATGGTTGATCACAACTGCATATAGCCCATTTGAGAAAAAAGATAGAGACCTCTGTTGGCATGAGATTGTATAGATAAGACCCCTCCTATGCCCTAACTGGACTTTTATGTGGAGATTTCAATGTTGCTATGTTTGATCACACTACAATATATAGGGCTTTCTACAGCGAATTTATTATAGCATCTAAGTGTTAATGCCACTACAAGAAATTTGTCATATACCTATGGACACCTATAGCGCCGGATCACTAAAACTATGGGTATTGGCATCATATACCTACTGACGTGCAGTAAACTGTGTGTATAGGTATCCTATAGTTTTAGAGCTTTTAATCCGTAACTATAAGTTTTACTAATGGGATAAAACACTGTGGGTATATTCCATAATTTATTTTCCCCCCAACCTTTTCATTTTCTCCCTAAATCCCAAATCCCCCAATTTATACACTCTCTCTCACACCCATCTCTCTCTCTCTCTCTCCACCTCCTTATCTTCATCCAGTCCGTCCTCCTCTTTACCCGCAACCGTAAAAACCGCACCGCCTCTTCAGCGACGATCGGCGAGCGGATTCTAAAGGCAGAAGGAGGAGGAGGAGGAGGACGTACGGCGGAGGCGGTGGAATCGGACGGTGGAGAGAGCTTCTTGATCGAAGGGAGGTGGAGAAACCTCATATTTTGCTGAAAGTGGGGCCCGATCACCGGTGGTGACGTCAAGTGAGCTTTCGATTTGGTTGGTTTCATGTTAGGGTTAGGGTTTGAAATGGTCAAGAGCTATTTTTGGTAGTAAAGAAATGAACTTTATGGGAAATTATGTTGATTGCAATTTAAAAGTTTGAATTTTGATGAATGTCTGGTATTTAATTATAGTTATTTGGATAATTGTTAGGACTTCGATGCATGATATTGTTGGCTTTTGAGAAAGTGGTGTAAGACCTGTGATTAGTATAGATTTAGGGAATATGTGTTGTGAGAAATAGAAATGGAGGCGGTTTGTGACTAAACAATTTTGAAGTTTAGTAAGAACTCATTTTTCGCTATCTTTTAGATTGGTTCGAAACAGCTAGGGTTGACCCTAGATTTTATTAATTGAAGTATTGGATAGTATAATAGAGCAAGCATGAAAATAGAAATCCTTGGTTCTCCATGGTGAGAGTTGAAGATATAGGGACTTAGGTTCTCTAGGTAAATGAGGTATTGTCTAACTAATTCATATACAGAGCTATTTTTCAAAATGGAATACCATCAAATTTTGTTAGGCAATCCCTAGATATTCATTACTGCTTACTAGTGTGTTCGATTCAGCATTTTGGTTGCTATTGGATATTCATTTCATAGAGTTTTTAGAAGGAACACCATTGTGAAAATTGTGTGCAATCTGCAAATGCAGAAATGCAATTGATTGTAATTTATTGAGTACCTTCAGATTCATACTGGAGTGATATTGAAGTTTTTGCTGTTTAAAATAGTTGGCTATCTAACTGCTCTTGCATTAAATGAACACTCAACTGATCGAACATTTATATTTGTATTTTTGCAGGGCGATTTTGGTGATTATACATGGTCGTAATGAACACAGGTAAGATACATATATAGTCAAATCTCTACTCTATTAAACTATAGGTTCATATCACATTATGTCAGTGCCATCCATTAGATACTATCCTTATGGTTGTTGGTGTCAGGATTTGAAAATGGATAAACTTTGAGAATGCAGTGCCGTCCGTAAACCGCAATCCTAGAGTATTGATTATGGATTTTGTACCCTCTAATTCCAATTGGCTACTGTTTGGTGGGGCATAATTTTGTTAGCTTTTGAATGCATGATTTTAGATGCATTTTTGGTCCTTCTATGTGTCAATAGGAATAAGCAGAGGAGTATTAACATTGTTATAGTCAATTATATGATTTTGGATCTTACGTTTTTATCTCAATTTGCAATGGGAGATATGTACATTTTTCCAAGCAAATAACTTCATGCAACTTTGGAGTGTACGCAATGGACTGGACTGGTCATGGAGGTAGTGATGGATTACATGGATATGTGTCTTCACTGATTCTGTAGTTGCAGATGTTGTAAGTTTCGGCTCAATTTCGTTGTTTCCTTAATCAATTAATTAGTAAAGGCTTCACTAGATGGTTATTTTGAGTCTTGATTCTGGATGAGCTTTTATGTGCATATGAATTGGCTTTAGTTATTTACTAAGCAGTAAGAAAAATCTTCCAATCCCTGTACAAATTAGCCATATCGGGTTGGGTTTTGGGTATATAATTAGGCTGGTGCTATTTGGTATATTTTTTTCCTGACATTTGTATGTTAGGCTAGTTGCAGTCTGATATTAGTTGAAACTAAAATCTGCTATTTAAAGAGAGAGAGAGAGAGAGAGATAGGTATGCTGATGGAAGGAGAGAGACAATATGAAATGCATACCTGACCACATGCTGACCACATGCTGCTGCCCTTATGTGTTGCCATTATTGCTGCCATGTTACATATCCAATAGGGTTAGGCAAGAAATAGTAGACACTTAGGAAGAGTGAAGAGTTGATGATCTTCTAAGAACATTAGAATTGGACTTGGATTTGTTTTTAGTTTGGATGCTAATATACTCAAACCAATATTAGTAGTAGGTTTTAAACTAATTTGTTTGGGGTCTGATTCATATAATAGACCGCACAGTGATTGTTTGCACAGTCTTGTAATGTACATGACAGTTTGTTTTCTGTTAGCAGTCCTTTCTTTTTCTGGATTCACAAGAATCAGAATTTCATTTATTTAGCCATTTCCTGCATGAATATTCTTTCTCACATTTATAACACACACCAATGGAATCTGTCATATTTACCATCTCTGTAGTGTCTATATAACTGGCCTTCCCAGGTATGTTTGTAATTCCTTCAGTTTATATCTCTGATATGCATTTTACTCATATTATCTTAGGTTGCAACTTTGGCTACTATTTGCAATGTGGCTGTGGATTTTTCCCCTCAGAAGTTGGTTTTCATTCAATTCGGAGGTGTCACTAACCTTGTTCAGCTGGCCAAATCAATGGATTCAACAATATGGTTAAAATTTGTAAGTGCTTTGAGGAACCTGATGTTCCTTGGAGACCGCATAAGTAGGCACCGGATTCTCTCAGAAATAACAGTATCTACTCTACATAGCCTGATAACTGGTAATTTCACTACTCTATTTAATCTTAATATGCCTTAATATAATCAAGTATTGGGATAAAACTTTTGTTTTGTAGACCCTGAAAGTGTTACCTCACTTGAAGTATGCATCCAGGTTGGTCCAAACTTACGTTATCTGCCATCAGTTTGCGAAGATTAGTTCATCAAAGTAATGCATTGAGGAAACTGCCCTTCTAGCATCCTTCTGCAGAACCAGAACAAAAAAACTCTGCTATCCCCATAGTCACCAGAATTGTATCTGTCCTACTAATCATTTCTAAATTTATCTGTAGCTCATTATACCTATAGTAAAAGCTATATTTTTGTCCTATATCCTCTTGATGATTTTCCTTCTATTTCTATGGTATTTTCATTTTTTTCGTTTATGTACACCTTTTCTTGACAGATCACTATCATATGATCCAAAATTTGACCAATGAGGATCATGTTTGAACTTAACCACTATAACAATTTATGATTTGGGACTCATTCAGACAACCCGTGTGATTGTCATGATTTAATTATGTAGCATTATTCTTGAGGTGTTATGGATCGTTAGGAGAGCACAAAGCTGTCCAGATATTGTATTTTCACATATCGAAAATTAAAATGCCAGTAACATCACTTTCATGAGAGAACTCCCATGCCTGATGAGAGTGTCCTAGTGTCTAATTTATTCTATGACATACAAATTTTGAATGTCCCCATAACACGTTTAGACTTGTATATTTGTATACCATGAAAACTCTACATGAAATAAAAAGTTTCCAAAAATATGATGAATCTAGATTTATGCTGTGGGCCTGTTTATCATCCAAACTCTGCTTATGATCACCTTATCCTAATGTACACCAAAAAAAATTTCCCTCCGTATTATAGTGTGTAGTAATTAGAACTTAATATAGTTGCATACTTTAAATACTCTGTTAACTGAACTTGTTTAAAAATCGTTCTTTTAATGAGCTATAATAAGAAAGTCTCGTCAGAAATTTGTTGTTATTCAAGCATTTAATGTTGTAATCCATGCATTATAGTCTACTTGTCTGTTATGGTTATGCTAATTGACTCAGTAGCCAGAAGATATGGTAAATTTGCATGACTCACTTTGTAGTGCAGTTTGCATTCATCTTACTTGTATTCTATCCTGATTTTATATATCATGTTGAAATGTATATGTTATCAAATTTTTCTAAAAACTTAGCAGTGCTTGTTCTAGAAGATGTAAATTACAAAGGTATGTTAAATTATATGATTATCCAACTTCTAGGTGACGACTTATGTGGTAACAAGACCTGGACGGGAACTCTTGTTTACTGTTGTCTCTCAGGATGAGAAGTACAAAGCCAAGGTAACACATTTCTGCTATTTTATTAAACTGGTTACTGTTTTATAAACATATTGAAACAACATAACTCAGATAAATATGCAGCTTGTCACCCTTAAACATAAGTTAATGGGTTTCACAGCTCAAAGAATATATGTAGATGAATTTTATAACTTTTACACTTGTTAATATGGAATATAAAGGATAATGGTTATCCAGGTAACTATTGATTTGTGACTTAAGTTCTTGTCCATGTGTGTCGGTACATACTCGCTATAATGCACCAATGTTTAGTTTTTACCCAGTAGATTATTTTTAGCAGTGAACCTTCCATTTTAGTTTAATATGTATTTTCCTACTGATAGGAATCCCTCAGTAGGATCTTGGACAAACCTTATATGATGCATCTCACTCTTAGTACACATGTTTGTATGTTTTTTCCTAATTGATAAATTCATGTATGTACATTTGTACATATGTAAACATAATCTATGACCTCTGTAGTTTATGATTAAAGAACGGACCCTCCTAGAACTTACTGTTTAGATACCATCCTCGTGCAGAATTCCTTGGAAATAGCAACTACTTTGAATAGTATACAGGCTCCAAATTTTAAGGTTTTCACATTGTTCCAGATCACTAGCTTCTTCTGAATTCTAATCATATTGAATGAAGTGCTTGTCCAAAAGCTATTCTAATTACAATTTACAGTGGTTCAAAAACTCAGTAATGGTATTGAGTAATCTATCATTTATCGGTAATATTGGACATATGGGAAGTATTCCCGATGAAATACAGCCAATGCGTCTTGTATATCTGTGTACGTTAAAAACTTGCAATGTATGCTTCAGTGAGAAATGCAGCAATGCAGATGTTTACGAAAGAAAACAAATTTTGTCGCAGGTCTGTATAAATGTGGTTGTTCAAAGACTGGGTGATGCGGCAGCTGCTGGACTATATATGTCACGCCCCGCTTCCCAAAAATACGGAATACGAGCACGTAACATTAGCCCAGTGAATGACTAACGTCACCCATAAGCTGTTTAATCGATTAACTCAACAATATAAACAAACACAGAACAATTGAGCAGACAATAATAATTATCTCATGAACAAAAATACTTGGAATGAAGCAAGAAAAATATCCAAATACAATAATAATCCAACGTCTGGAAATAAATAGCAATATTCGGGTCATAAGCCCAATACAATAAAATAACAATAATCCAATAATTAAGTCTCCAAACAAAGCAATAATTATTTATTAAGCGGGAATGCAATCAATTCCTTCACCAATGTTGTTCTGCTAATCCATCTGGTAATTCTCCATCAATAGCTGTAAATACTTCATCTAAAAAGAAAAAAATAATTGTCCTTAGAGCAAGTCATGGACAGCAAGTAGAGAAAGCAGGGAACAATAGGATAACGGTATAACAATGAAACAATGAATTAATAAGAATCAATAAAATGGGACAAAACCATGATAATCGATACAACTGGCTATAAACAATGGTGCAATATTCGGTAACGGTAATCAATAATCAATAACGGTAATACCTAGCCAATATTCGATATCAATAGGAACAATGATGATCAATATGCAATGTCGGTGATGTGTCAATCTTTATGTCTATTAATCATTTTAACACCTAACTAATGCACGTACTACTGTGTTCCATGTGTGCCGTACCACAGGTTCGATGCATACAATCAATTTCGTTTTAGACTTAAGAGGAAGATTCTATAGATCATGTAGACGGCACAATAACGGTATTTGCAGTATTGCTGCACACTGGTTGGCTCAATAAAAACAATACACGGTCAATTGGGGATACTGTGTCAGTAGTCCAACAATAAACCGATAACAATAACTTTTGCCAACACACAATATTTTGGGAAACCAGACCCACACTACAGCGTACAGTCACTATATCATCAACTACTCCAGTCAATCCCATAAACCCCAGCTTATTAATTATTTTATTAATGCAACAATACAATATGCAACTAAGACATGAGATGAACAATAATATCAATCGGGAAACTATAGGGTGATAACATGGGTAGGACGGTTAGGATGGTGATAATAACTTATTAGGAACATACAGTGCAACATACATTCATTAATTCATGCAATAGTACAACATAAGAATTATTAATCTGTTAAAAAGTAAGATCTAAAATTCTGGACAGCATGCGCAGTCTGTACAAAAGTGCAGTTTTCCGCTGACTCGGGAATCGAAAGTTGAATCCGTCAAAAAATCTGAAAACTAGACTTCCATACGGTTCCAACGCATACTTAAAGTTCACATTCTGACAATAGTAGCTAGGTCAAATACATGTTTCTTTTCAGGTTTTATGTTCAGGCAGAAACTCAACATCTTGTTGTTTTAATTTTTGAATCAGCAAAAACTCAATATAAAATTCAGTAAAAATATAATCTAGACTCCTAAACATGTTAAACATCAATCTGGAAATTTTCATAACAAAATTCTATCATTTGATCAACCTTTTTACTGTTTAAACATGAAAGATACGAGAATCTGAAAATCTGAAATGAAAAAAATAAAACACAGCTGCAGTAAAACTGGCATAACTCTTGCTACAAAACTCGGAATTCGAAAATTTTAGATGTTATTGACAAATAGACATTCAGGGCTATGTTTCATATTCAGAAAATATTTTATTTTGAGGTCATTTACTATTTCGAAAACAGCAATCAAGGTTCAGGTCAACAACATGTATAATTCTTAAGGTATTTTCCTTGGACATAAATTAATTTAACATGATGGATTTCGATTATATAGTCAACAATTTGTGTAACTAGCATTATAGGTGTCCAAACATGATAAATAAAGATTAGAACTCACACATATACAAATCCAACATCAATCACTCACCAAACGAAATACAACCTAACGAATGTCTCTACAATTAATTATTTGTGTTGTGACTTGTATGAATAACCCTATTAACAATTCTATATGCATTCATTAATGATCCAAACTTTAGAATCAAAAAGGCACGATGTCAAGAATATTGGGGTTAGCTCGTGTAAACCCACAATAAACCCAACGAAAGGGATAACAAAGGGCAATATGATAATAAAAGATCTACTTGCAGGAATTTCAATAAAACTTGAATTTGATACGAGTAGTAATTCAAGGGGACGATGACTTGCCTGTTAACCGGTGAAAACGAATACCCAGAATAACGCAATAACGACTCCGAAGCAACGAACTCACGAACACACCAAATCGCACGTGCACAATACGTGCAAAAGAGCAAAAGCAATAACAGCAATATACAAGATCAAAGACAGCAACCACCATAAGAGAAGGAGAGAGAGGGGCAATGGCAGCAACGGCCAGGGGGGGCTCGCTGGCGGCGAGCGACGGCGAGGTTCGATGCCGGCGGTCGTGGGCACACGGGGGTCGTGCTGGTCGGCAATTGAACAGGGGAGAGGAAGGACAATCGGGATTTTGGGTTCTATCTGTAGAGTGTGGTGGTCGAAGTGGTGAGGGAGAGCGGCGATGGGGTCACCGGAAGATGGGGACGAAGTTGGGTGGCCAGAGATGGGGGAGGAACTGATCGGAGGTGGGGTTTTTGGGTGCTTGCTGCTGTTGAAGGGTGAAACAAGGAGAGAAGCAGACGGGGGGGTTTTGGGGGTGGCTGGGAGGTTGCTGGCACTGGTGGTGCGCGCCAGGGGAGTGCGATGGGGCGGTCGGCGCAAGGGGCGGTGGCCGGAGTGGCCGGGGAAGATGATCGGTAATGGGTTTGTTTGGGGAGAGTTGCATTTATAGTGTACAATCAGGGTACTGGGTTGGTGAATTAGGGTCCATTAAGAGCAGATTTGGGTCAAGAACAATGAAATTGGGTTTTAGGATTCAATTAGGAGATAGATCAAAATCATCACGGTTCAAATAAAAATACCCACAATTCAAATAAATAAGAACCACAATATAGATAACCCAATAAAAGAGAAAAATAGTTCATGAACGAAAATTTCAACCCAATTAAATAAATAAATAACACAATTGAAATAATAAGAATTGGGCTTAAAATAAATTGGAACTTGCTAAGAAAATCAGATCGGCATATAAAAATAAAATAATCCAATATATGAATTTTAAATAGAAAGTCATGAAATAAAAATTTATAATCATAATCATAATAGTAATAAATTATACAATAAAATAGTATTCGGGTATAGAAATTTTATTAAAATAATCCAATAACAATAATATATTTGTTTTAAGCTCAAATATAAATAGCCGATCAATAAGATGTCGAAGATAAGATCACAATGCAACATTATTCGAAATAAATAAAATTTTTGTTTAGAAAATACTTTAATACGGATCCAAAACGAATTTAACACAAAATAAGTTTACAAAAGTTCAAATTATAGAAAATACACAGAAAATACTAATTATCGGAAATGGAGGTTACAATATAAGCTGCTATTTAGGAACTTTAACCATCGACCTTCAATTCTATCTCTCTGTGCATTACCGGTATGTTTTATTATGTCTCCATCTAGCTTCTCCTGTAGAACCTTCCAGCTAACAAAGATGCGATGGTTTCCCTCATCTGAGGCTACTTGTGCTTGATCCTCCTTTTCATTAATGGTTGTTTTGCTTCAAATGGTAAAAACCATTGGCATGTGGATTTTTCCCCCTCAGATAATGTGCCATAATATCAAGTAGATTGGTTATATTTTATCATTATTTACTATCTTCAAAGATAAGCTATAGGTGTTTTAACCATTGCAGAAATGCTTATTTTGTTCTATAGCTTGATCCACTTGAGTGTGATATTGATCTCATGCGAAGCTCGAAAATACTTTTTAGATTAAGTTGGATTTTATGGCATTCATTCAACTATGGAAGATACTTTTAAATCATAATAAAATACTTCTGTTTCTAGAGCAAGGATGGGACTGCAGATTGTTCATTCCAAGTCATCAAGGACCCAACTCAACTTACTATTGCACATGCTCGATCGAGTTAGGTACTTTGCAAATCTACGTTTCTCTGGCATTTTAAATCTGAATGACACATTTTGCATGCTATCTGAATATTGACTTGAATATTGACTATTTGTTGATGACCAAAGTTAGATATTTTTGCTTTGTTTTGTTTGTGAAGGGCTCTCAACAAGCGAGAAATGATTGAACTCGCTCAAAATGCAGCTGAGTTTGTGTTTGCTGATGATGAAGTGAAGAAGACTGTAAAGAAGATTTGCAGGATGCTAAAAGAATATTACTGCAAAGAGAATCAAGATTAATCAAGATCTCGTTGCCGTAAAATAAGAAAATTGTTAGTGTCGTATCTCAAGTGAGGAGTCAATTGAATGTTATCTTATAATGCCAATGAATATGTTGATCATAGTTTAAAGTATTGATTCTCATGTCTGCACACATGAATTCAATTGTGTATTTGGTTATTAACTATTTTGTAATTTGACATGTTTGAAATACTTCATTAATTTTTAATATGATTGAAGTTTAATTTTATTTAATTTTGTTTCACAAACACATTTATCTATTTTATTGTGTATTAAGTTTATAATTGGATTAATATTATAAAAGAAAAATTAAATTATCATAAGCGTAATTAATAAGAAAAAATTGTGTATAGAGCGATGGGTATATATTTAAATATTTGAATGCGAAAACCATTACTAAAACCTATAGCAATGGAGTTTCAACAGTGGGTATAGGAAAGCAAGAGGTGTTCTTAAAACCTATACCAATGGATACAAAACCGTGGGTATAACACTGAGGTTTTGTCCAACGGGTGAAAAAATCGTCGTTATAGGCTATAGTGACGACATTCTGCCGTAGGTATAGCTAATTAAAAACTACGGAAAAATATGTCTGTTGGTATAGGTTTTACGGGCTATACCTACGGTTTTCTACCTTTTACCCACGGATTTTTGATGTCACTATATGTCAAATTCCTTGTAGTGTGCTATTGAAAGTGATCAATAATAGCACTTCCGAAGAAAATGTTGTCTTTAATTTATTTTGAAATTTACTCTTAGCTACGACAACGTGTTTGAAATGTTGTATTTTTTACAGCATTTTAGAAATGCTATTATATCCGTAAATACACTTAATAGATAGGGGTAAAAAAGAAAATTCTAACTAAAAAATTCAAAACCATCTCAAATCCTCAACTCCTCCCCCGATCCAAATAAAAAAACCTTTTCCCCCACAAACCCTAATATTCCAAATCCCGTGTCCCCTTCCCCTTTCCCTGTCACCCTCTCGTCCTCCCCACCCCCAATATCTATCGCCCTCTCTTCCACGTTGCCCTCTCTTCTGCGTCACTTTATACTTCTCTCCCTCGCCAGCTCGCACCGACCACCTTCTCTTTCTCTCGTGCCATCAGCCACTGTGCCGGGGTAACGACTCTTTCTTTAACAACTCTTTCTGTGCTTCTATCCATTTGTATGTTGTCTTTTCCATGGATCGAAAAAAATAATGCATGATATGTAATGCTTGCATCAATTGTATTATGTTTTCATTATAAAGGACTAGTGTGTATTTTCTTTCAACTATAAATTAATCTAGGATTTGCATTTTGCATGCTGCAATAGTAACTTGCAACTCTTGCCTATTACATTTTTTTAGTTTTCTTCAACTTCTCCAATTGCTTGCTTTGTTACATTAGTTTGTGGGGTTTTGTCCAAAGTTAACTGATGCTAAAGTAACCCCATACTTGAAAGTCATCCATACTTCATTATACTTAAAATGTTCAGGTATTGCTTGCTTATATACTGTGTTCATCAAATCAATTTTCATCATAACAGTATTGGATCAAATACAAATGGGATTATAGTGGACTGCCCGGAGGTCCTGGTTCTTTAAGAGAATAGACAACCACCGTTAAGTCTATTTTTCAGGCACATTATCCTGCTTTGAGTTAGAAAAGTGACCTCCTTGATTGTTAATTATATTTTTGACAATTGCATCATGTATTCTATGAAGTATTTTGACCAACACTACTGAATAATATTGCATTACTATAATATGTATTCCAGTTGCTGTACAGATTGCTAAAAATCGTTGTACTGCATTATCATGATATGTTAAGGGACTATTGATGTACTTGATGGTTGTTAAATTTTCTCAATCAACTGGAATAGTATTTATGGCTAAACTCTCCTGATTGTGCCTATCACGCTAGATGTACTAGAAACAATACATGAGTATGAATTTTTTGGAATGTAGTGTACTTCCCCAGCGGAAGGATTGTTCTTTTATGTCCTGGTGGGTAACTGAAACCCTTATATCGACTTGTTATGTAGTCGTGCAAATCAGAGTGATATCTTTCTATCTTTCATCTTGTAGGGATTAATGGATGTTGCCTCACTTTGCAATTATATGATTTTCACGTAAAGAATGCAATAGATCTCATGTAAATTCGCACACAAAGATTGTAATTAATATTTCTCCAAATCAACAATAATTTTAGTTATTTATCTTTACAACTTATACTACTCTTATTGACGTATGCAAAATTATCCATATATTGATTATGTACTGATATGGCTAAAAATGGGGTTAAATCGGAACCGTCCAAATCAGGAACGAGTCTTAAAGCCTAGGGGTAAAATGGTAATTTCACCTACCAATGGGTCTGAAGCGGGTACTGGTTCTCCTCCTCAAAGATCCATTAACCCGCGAACGGATCCACCTCAACTGGGCGCGGGTTTCAACCCGCAGCAAACCTGGTCCACCAGGATAGAATTAGGGTTTCTGATTAATACTGATCAACGGCCTTGATTCATATCTATCCTTTCACCAGGGAATTAAGGATTACATTCCTTATCTAACCACAGGGATTACATTCCTAATCTGACCCCCAACGACACCTATAAATACCCCCCATCCATCTCCATTAAGAGGTAATCAATTTTTTGCCAATTTACGCTCTTTCATAATCAATTCTGATTATTGACTTGAGCGTCGGAGGGTGCATCGCCGGGAACAACCCCGGTATCTCGCACTTTTTGCAGGTGGACGGCAGGAGTCAGCGGTCAAACTCCGGCGGAACAGGTAACAGGTTTGCTATTCAAAGTTTCCCACGAATCCACAAATACTATCTGTTTACCCCTACACCAGATTTAGCGGTAACAGATTGGCACCGTCTATGGGAACAACGAATAGCAGCCTTCCCTCTTTCCGTTGGTCAGATCTTCTCCAGCCATGCCTCCTAGAAAAGCCAGATCCAGAGGGTCCAACCGAGGACCCAACCCCGATCAGCAACAAGAAGTTCCCATCCCGCCCGCTCCACAGCAGGGGAAACTTCCTCCTCAAGCGGAGGACCCACTCCAACAGGACCTACCTCCTCCTCAAATCAACAACCTCCTAAGGGTCCCAACCCACAGAAACAACCTGTCCATCCGGACCACGTATCCATCCACAATGCCTCTTCGGATTCTATGGCCTCCCACAATCCCCGAGCTTCCGACCTTTGCAACACCATCCTCAATCGGCAGAAGGATGAGGATCTTCGCCGCCGTCTGGATGAAAAGCGGGCCCGAGAGGGAGCCTCCCGCCAAAAACGTCCGGATGAGCGATCCCCTCACCACCGAGACTACAGAAGGTCCCCTATCCGAAGGGGGCAGAGAGAGTCCCCCAAGCATCACAGGAGAAGACCTCATTCCCCTGCCGGTCGGCAATATCCTAGGAACGATGAGGCACCCATCACCAGTGCCGAGTTCCAGCAGTTCCAAGCAACCGTCTTACAGGCTCTCAATCTCCGTCCCAACACCAATGCTCCAAGGATTCCCTCTTCTCCTCCGGTCCGAAGTCCTCGCCGACGGTCCCTAACTCCTCCAGCAGCTCCAAGCAACCCCCGGCACATGCCAAGTCCTCACCGCTCCAGGAGCTACCGTCGTCGTAGCCCCCGCTCTCCTTCGTACGAAGACGAGTCTAGAGGCTCGGCTGATTACCGTCGAAGGGATGACGCAGTCTACCGCTGTCTCCACGAAATGGATAGGCGCTTGGGTCAGTTAGACCGAGAAGAAAAGCTTAGAGGAAGGACCCTTCGTCCTAGTCGACCTCAATGGATGCACCCGTACCAATCGGCTTTAAGCCTCCTCAATTCGAGACCTATTCCGGGGAGACTGACCCTGTTGATCACATCGAAAGCTTCAAGACCCTCATGCTCATCCATCAAGCTTCCGATGCTCTGCTATGCAAGACCTTCCCCGCAACTCTCAAGGGTCCGGCTCGTGAATGGTACTCTCGCCTTGCCCCATCCTCAATATTCTCCTTCGAGCAATTTAAGTCCCTCTTCGTCACCCACTTCGTGAGTAGCCGTCGAACTGAGAAGACCAGCATTTTGCTGCTCTACCTCAACCAGAAGAAGGGTGAGAAGTTGAGAGACTATGTGAAAAGTTTCACAGCTGAAGCCAGGTCCATAGCATCCCTTGACCAGTCGGTCGCTGCAGCAGCATTTCAATCCAATGTCCTCAACTCCAGCCTCCGCTCCTCTCTTGCCAAGAAGCCCCCACAGAACTTCTCTGACCTCCTCCTCCGCAGCGAAAAGTATATTCGGGCCGAAGAAGCTGAGCACCGCCCCAACTTGGAGGGGTCTTCCTCCGGGTCTAAGAGAAAGGGAACAGAAGAGGAAGGGGCCAAGAAGCTCAAGAAGGATAATGGCAGCCAACGCCGACCTCCCCCTAAATTCGAGAAATTTACTCCTCTCACCACCAATGTCTCCACCATTCTAATGGAAGTTGAGAAGGAGGGGGTCATACCTCCTGCTCCAAGGATGAACACCCCCGCCAAGAAGAGGGATAAAGAGAAGTGGTGCCGTTATCACCGGGACCATGGCCACGACACCAATGATTGTCAGGCTTTGAAGAATGAGATAGAAGCCCTCATCCAGAGGGGGCAGCTGACCAGGTTCGTGAGAAAGGACCGAGCCGACCTTCCTCCCCCACCTCGGGGGGCTAACAAGCATCCTGAACGCGATGAAACGCCCGACTTCGAAGAGGAGCGTGTCCTACTCCTCATTCATGGGGGCCCAATAGGGGGCTCCTCAAACTCCTCTCGAAAGGCGTTCATTAGGGAAGTCAATTCGGTTTGCACCACCCCTCCTCCTAAAGGCTTCAAATTTCCCGTCACATTCTCAGACGAAGATCTTGAAGGTGTCCGCACCCCCCATTGTGACGCACTCGTCATTAGCCTCCACATGGCGAACTTCAAAGTGGAGAGGATCCTAGTGGACAATGGCAGCTCCGTTAACATCATCTTCCTCGCCGCTTTCAAAGGTCTCAAGCTATCCAGAGACAGACTTAAGCCCGCCAGCTACACACTCCATGGGTTCATGGGAGTGCTAGTGACTATTGAAGGGGTAATCGCCCTGGAAGTAACCGCTGGAAAAACTCCTACTACCCGAACGGAGTCGATGGACTTCATGGTCGTAGATGTTCCTGCAGCTTACAATATCATTCTGGGTCGGCCCGGCCTAGCTGCCCTTGAAGCCGTCCCTTCCGCCTATCACCTCAAGATGAAGTTCCCCACCCGGGCAGGAGTAGGGGAGGTAAAAGGCAATCAGGAAACGGCCCGCAAGTGCTACATGACCTCTACCCTCGGTCCAGTCCTCTTCCTAGAAACTCTGGAAATCCCCCAAGATGCTGCCCGACCAACGTCCGAGCCGGTGGATGAATTGGAGGAAGTGCTCTTCTCTGAGCAGGATCCAACCCGAAAGTTCTTTGTTAGCAAGACCCTCCCATCCGCCCTATGCTCAGACATAGTCCAGTGCATTCGAAGGAACCGAGACCTCTTTGTTTGGTCAGCTGCAGACATGCCCGAAATTTTCGAAGAGCTCTTGGTCCACCGCCTCAGCGTTGCTCCGGGGTCCAAACCGGTCCAACAGAAGAGGTACAAGTTTGCCCCCGAGCGCTAGCTAGCTATAAAAGAGGAGGTGGACAAGCTCTTAAAGGCCCGGTTCATACAAGAGGTAAACTATCCCGAATGGCTGTCGAATGTAGTAATGGTGAAGAAGTCCAATGGGATCTGGAGGATTTGTATCGATTTTACCGATCTCAACAAAGCTTGCCCCAAGGACCCCTTTCCTCTTCCAAGTATTGACACTTTGATTGACGCCACTTCGGGTCATGAACTCCTCAGCTTCATGGACGCCTTCTCAGGCTACAATCAGATCCGGATGTTCCCCCTAGATATCCCGAAGACCTCATTTGTGACCGACCAGGGCCTCTACTGCTACAGGGTTATGCCCTTCGGTTTGAAGAATGCAGGCGCCACATATTAACGCCTCGTCAACAAGGTTTTCCAAGCTCAAATCGGCCGGAATATGGAGGTGTATGTTGACGACATGCTTGTAAAAAGCATCCGAGGAGCCGATCATGTGACCGACCTACAAGAGGCGTTCGATGTTCTGAGAAAGCACAACATGAGACTCAATCCGAACAAGTGTGCGTTCGGAGTCTCGTCAGAAAAGTTCCTCGGCTTCATGGTCAGCCAACGAGGAATTGAAGCTAACCCTGAGAAAATCAAGGCCATATTGGACATGGCCCCTTCCAAGAACGTTAAGGAAGTTCAGAGGCTAACAGGCCGCCTAGCCGCCATAGGGCATTTTCTCTCGAAGTCCGGGGAGAAATGCCTCCCCTTTTTCAAGGCCCTCAGGGGGGCTAAAGGTTTCGAATGGGGTCAACAGCAACAAGAGTCGTTCGACCAGCTCAAGGCTTACCTCGTCAACCCTCCTCTCCTCAGCAAACCCATTCCTGGTGAACCCCTCTACCTCTACCTGGCAGCTTTCGAGCAGACCCTCAGCGCCGTTTTAGTAAAGGAAGAAGACCGGGCTCAAAAGCCCATCTACTATGTGAGCAAGGTACTTCGGGATGCCGAGCTCCGCTAGCCGAGGATAGAAAAGATGGCTTATGCCCTGGTGATGACCGCAAGGAAGCTTCGCCCATATTTTCAGTCCCATTCGGTGGTCGTTCTTACCGACCAACCGCTGAAGCAAGTGCTCCACAAGCCGGAGACCTCTGGTCGCCTTATGAAGTGGTCTATCGAGCTGAGCCAGCATGATATAACGTATCAGCCTCGGACCGCGATCAAGACGCAGGTCTTAGCAGAATTTATAGTTGAAAGTACCATCCCCGATTTCAGCCAAGCGATGAAGGGACCACCTGTCTGGTCGGTTTATATGGATGGCTCCTCCTGTAACGAGGGAAGCGGGGCCGGGGTCATTCTGGCAGGCCCAGATGACTTCATCCTCCAATACTCCCTCTGTATCAACTTCAAGGCCTCTAACAACGAAGCAGAATACGAGGCACTTATAGCCGGCCTTGGAATGGCTCGCAATGCAGGGGCGCAACGCCTCCGGATCTTTAGCGACTCTCAGCTGGTCGTAAACCAGGTCCTAGGCGAGTATGAAGCACGTGATGACCGAATGGTTAGTACTTAGCCAAGTTCAGGAGCCTCATGGCCTTATTTGAAGAAGCCCTCATCCAACGAATCCCCAGAGAGGAGAATTCCCAGGCCGATGCCCTCTCCAAGCTAGCCTCTTCCTCCCTCCAAGGTCTCGAGCAAACCGTCTTGATAGAGGTCCTCCTGAAGCTAAGTATAGAGGATGAAACTTCCGACTCTATGGAGTCGCTGCCTGTCCTGCTTCAAGATGATTGGATGAAACCCCTCGTCGAATTCTTAAGGGATGGGCTCCTCCCCGAAGATCCTAAGGAAGTTCGAAGAGTAAGAACTCGAGCGGAGCGATACACACTGATCGGAGGCGTCCTATATAAGCGCTCCTTCACACAGATAGACGGCAGGCCTTATTTGAGATGCCTCTCCCCCGAACAGGCCGACTACGCCCTGCAAGAACTTCACAAGGGCATCGGCGGGGTAAATTAAGGGTCCAGATCCTTAGCCCGCAAAGTGTTGAATTATGGATATTTCTGGCCCACTCTCCTACAAGATGCCGAACAGTACGTTCGGCAATGCAGCTCATGTTAGAAGTACTCCAACATCCGTCGCCTCCCACAAGCTCCACTGACTTCCCTATCAAGTCCAATCCCTTTCGCAATGTGGGGGATGGATTTACTAGGGCCATTTCCACCAGCTCCCGGCCAGTTCAAATTCTTAGTCGTGGCTATCGACTACTTCTCAAAGTGGATAGAGGCCGAGCCCTTGGCCACGATCACCGAGAACAAGGTACTTCAGTTCTTTTGGAAGAACGTAATCTGCCGATTCGGTGTCCCTCGGATCCTCATAACAGACAACGAAACCCAGTTCACCGGGGCTGCCTTCCGAGCTCTCTGTGAAGACATCGCCATCCAACACCGATTCTCCTCCGTTTCCCATCCACAATCGAATGGCCAAGTGGAGAATGCTAACCAGCAGATCCTCTCCGGTATTAAGAAGAGGTTGGATAAATACTCCAAAGGCTTATCGGTCGATCAGCTCCCAAACGTTCTGTGGAACTACCGCACAACAAAACGGACCCCCACAGGAGAGTCTCCGTTCAATCTCACCTATGGGTCCGAGGCTATGATCCCCCTGGAAGTCGGTATACCCTCTTCTCGTCTGATGGCTTATGAAGAAGAACAAAATGCCAGAGAGCTCTGAGTAAATCTAGACCTGATTGATGAGATCCGAGAAAGAGCTGCCATTCGTCAACAAAGCTACCGAAGAAGGATCGAGTTGGCGTATAATAAGAGAGTCCGTCCTACCGACCTCAAAGAAAGGGACTTGGTCATCAGAAAGTTAGCCATCTCTTTCCCCGGTCAGAAGAGCAAACTGGCTCCAAATTGGGAGGGACTTTATAAGATCGCCAAAGTCATTCGGCCCGGCACATACAAACTAGAAGACCTCGAAGGCAGAGAGATCCCCAGGACTTGGAATGCCGACCATCTTTTGAAATACCAAGAGAGAGCACTAACGCCTCTCTAAGTATTATGGGATGTCGAACCGTTCCTCTCCTTTTACTTGTATTTTTTCCTTTATTTCTCTCTTGTAATAACGGCTCGCAACTTTAGAAGCAGCCGACCATTAGTCATCAATAAAAAAAGCTTTTTCATATTTTACTTATAAAAATTGTTTGCATCTCTCTGCTTTTACTCTTCACTCTAACGATGGTTCGGAGTCCAACACTTGTTTCGATTCTTTTCCGCAAGCTCGCTCTTAAAAGCAAGCTAGGAGTGGATCACCATTCGGAATTACTCTCACAACTGTTGAACTAACTCTAACGACGAGTTCGGAGTCCAACACTTGGTTTGATTCTTCTCCGTAAGCTCGTTCTTAAAAGCAAGCTAGGAATGGATCACCATTCGGAATTGCTCCCACAACCGTTGAACTAACTCTAACGACGAGTTCAGAGTCCAACACTTGGTTTGATTCTTCTCCGCAAGCTCACTCTTAAAAGCAAGCTAGGAGTGGATCACCATTCGGAATTGCTCCCACAACCGTTGAACTAACTCTAACGACGAGTTCGGAGTCCAACACTTGGTTCGATTCTTCTCTGCAAGCTCGCTCTTAAAAGCAAGCTAGGAGTGGATCACCATTTGGAATTGCTCCCACAACCGTTGAACTAACTCTAACGACGAGTTCGGAGTCCAATACTTGGTTCGACTCTTCTCCGTAAAGTCGCTCTTGAAAGTGAGCTAGGAGTGGGTCACCATTCAGAATTGCTCCCACAACCGTTGAACAAACTCTAACGATGGGTTCGGAGTCCAACACTTGGTTTGATTCTTCTCCGCAAGCTCGCTCTTAAAAGCAAGCTAGGAGTGGATCACCATTCGGAATTGCTCCCACAACCGTTGAACTAACTCTAACGACGAGTTCGGAGTCCAACACTTGGTTCGACTCTTCTCTGTAAACTTGCTCTTAAAAGCGAGCTAGGAGTGGGTCACCATTTGGAATTGCTCCCACAACCGTTGAACAAACTCTAACAACGGGTTTGGAGTCCAACACTTGGTTCGATTCTTCTCTGCAAACTCGCTCTTAAAAGCGAGCTAGGAGTGGGTCACCATTCGAAATTGCTCCCACAGCCGTTGAACAAACTCTAACGACGGGTTCGGAGTCCAACACTTGGTTTGATTCTTCTCCGCAAGCTCGCTCTTAAAAGCGAGCTAGGAGTGGGTCACCATTCGGAATTGCTCCCACAACCGTTGAACAAACTCTAACGATGGGGTTCGGAGTCCAACACTTGGTTCAATTCTTCTGCACAAACTCGCTCTTAAAAGCGAACTAGGAGTGGGTCACCATTCGGAATTGCTCCCACAACCGTTGAACAAACTCTAACGACGGGTTCGGAGTCCATCACTTGGTTGGATTCTTCTCCGCAAGCTCGCTCTTAAAAGCAAGCTAGGAGTGGGTCACCATTCGGCATTGCTCCCACAACCGTTGAACAAACTCTAACGATGGATTCGGAGTCCAACACTTGGTTCTATTCCTCTCCGCAAGCTCGCTCTTAAAAGTGAGCTAGGAGTGGATTGCTTATAAAAAAGTTGCTTTGCTTCTGATTTTGAGTAATTGTCAAAAGTTGGAGGAGTTATACTTAAACTAATACCCGCCAACACAGTGTTCAAACATCGGAAGCAAAACGAACTCTTTTATTAAAAGACCAAACAGGACCAACATTACAACAGGATTTTTACAATAATTTGAAAAGCATAACACAACTTATTCAGCGCTTCTTTGGAAGGGGAACACTTCGGTTCAGAGACATGCGAGGGCGACGTCGCCTCACCTCTGAGCTCGACTCTAAACCAACGAAGCGAGATCCCCCTTCGCCGCTAGTTCTAGCAGTGGCCCCAACCGAGGCACCACTAGACGAAATAGCTACACCACTCTGAGCATCAGCTAGGCTTCGCCTAAAGGCAGGCGAGCGAGTCGCAAGTTCGTAAAAAGAGATCCTTCTTTTGCTTTCCTCGCGAGTACACGACGTACTGCGAACATTAGTCCTTACAGGCTGAGGTTTTAGCTTTGCAATCTCCTCCTCTAGCTCGACGATCCTATCTCTCAGAATCTCGTCCGCCGCCGATGCTTTGAGACGAGGAAGTTTAGACGGGCCTGCGACGTTAGTGCTATCGGCCACTATACGACGAAGATGAGTCACTTCGATACCCCTGTCGATCGTGATTCTCCTCAATTTGTCAATTCTGGCCAACAACTCGTCGCGCTTGGACATCAACATCCCCACCTTCGAAGCTAACTCCTCTTCTTCGGCCGAGTGTTCTTTCACCGTCACCTCCAATTGGCAAATCTCTGCCAGCAATTCGCTGTTTCTTTGTTCGACATCAAAAAGCCCCTTACGGATCAACTCTACCTCGCCTTCGAGAGGAGTCTTTCGAGACTGCTTCTGCAGTTGCCTCAACTCGCTTAAATACCCTCTCGCCGTTGCTTTGATGTCCTCCAATTTCAAGAAGTCATAAAACGCTTTGTCCCGATTACGAGAAAGAGCCTCCTTCGTTTTCTCCAGCTCAGTGCGAAGATAGGAGACCTCAGTAATTGGACCCAACTCAACCTGAAAAGCAAAGAAATATCAAGAGAAGTCTTCGACACTTAGGGACGCAATCTGAGCGAAAAGAGTTAAACATTTTTGTGAAAATTTCGTAATCCTCAGCCAAAACACCACAAGTTTTCATTGGAAGTCAAAAAGTTTACAAAAGGCGGTGGCCAGTCCGCAGTTAGGCGTTACAAAAAGAAGAAAAAGAAAATAGAGAAGAAGACAACAAAGTCAAGGATCGACCTCATCATCGGTCGGCACAGTTACAATTGCACGATCGGCACCACCCTCGCCCTCGGTATCTTCGCCCTCCGGCCTTGGAGCGAGCGCGGCCAAGGGCATCTCTTCCTCACCCTCCACAGAGTCGTAGAAGTAGTAGTCCGAGATGTCAAACCCGGGGTTCCGAGCGACAATATGCTTCAGAGCTCGGCCATACGCCTCCTCCATGTTCGTCAGCATGTGAGCTTCGGCCTCGTCCCGAACTGCCTTCTCTGCGGCTGCCACCTTCGATGCTTGCTCGCTCAGGGCTTCCTCCGTCGCCTTCCGACCCTCAGACAGTTCCCCTTCGAGCCGAGCCCTCTCCTTCTCAATGGCCTCAACCTTGGAGGCCTCGGCAGCTGAGCTCCTCAGTGCCTCGACTAGCTGAGACTTCAAGTTGGCGACTTTGGCCTCGAGCGAAGTAGAACGCAGCTGCTCGGCCTCCAGCTCCTTCACCGCTTTAGACCGTTCCGACCATTCACGGTCGTTCAGAACAGTCATCTCCTTCTCCTTGCTCTCGAATTCCTCGAGCAAATAGTTGAAGTGGTAGAGGGTCTACAGCATAAGAAACCGTCAAGAACGAGCACAAAAATTTAGAAAAATTCTCAAGAAAGTGATCCACTGCTTACCGACATGGTATTCCGAGCGATCTGCATCGCAGCGTCACCAACTTCACTTGCCTTCAACGCCGCTCGGTCTTTGGGGGTCGGTAGGTGTTTCACCGCCTGCATACAAATGTTTCCGTCCCCCAAGAATCCGTCGACCTTCATCACCCTCCAGTCGGGGACGAAGATGCGCTTGTGCTCCTCGGTCAAAATCTGCTCCGCCTCAGCGGTAAGTGGCGGAATGTCGAGAGCCAGCAGGATGCCGATGTTGAACGCTCTGCCAAAAGACCCTGGGGCATCAGTTCACGCCGGAGGGGTCGGTGCATCCGAGGTAGGTAGGTCTTGGCCTGAGAAGACTCAACAACAACACGCTCGGGGGTCGGAGAGACAGAGGTACCTTGGGTGCTCGGCCGCCTTGAGGTCCGGACACGGTCCTCTTTCTCTTCCTCGTCTCCTGCTCCCTAGCCACTCGGACCTTCGCCATCAAACCTTTGTAATCCATACCGGAGGATTCTGCGCGAACTGAGTGAAAAAAGTTAGAGAAATTTTCAAAAACTTCAAAGACAAAACTAGAATAGAAGAGGCGTACTAGGGTCGATCGGACTGAGACCCCCTCGGAATAATGCCTCCTCCGTGATGTCCTTCCAACTGAGGGTCGGAAGGCCGAGCAACTTCTCCATGACCTCTGCCTCCTCATTATTGAGCACGGGCTCTTTCTTCGCCTGCTTCGGAAGACCGTCCCTCGACCACACGGTTGGTATCACCCTTGGCTCGGGAGCTCGGACGAGGAAGTACTTTTCCTTCCAATGCTTGATCAAGTCTGGGTTCTCGATCAGCTTCACGCCCTTCCTCGACGAGAGGTAGTACCTTTGCTTATTCTTGCTAGGTTGGCAAGGTCGGTAGAGACTCCGGAGGATGAACATGTTCGGCTCGGCTCCGACCTCCTGGCATTGAAGAACAAATGCCATCACATGCCGCCACGTGTTCGGCATCAGCTGAGCCGAACACAAGCCGTACCACTACAGCACCTCGACCACAAAAGGGTGCAGCGGCAGACGAAGTCCGACATTCAGTGAGTCGGCGGGAAAAACACAAACATCGGCCGAAGACGAGGTGCACGCTCGGAAGCCGGGGCCCGGGAGCAGAAGTCCGTACTCTGCTGGGATTTGGAACCCGCTCCGGATCCGATGCAGATCCGCCTCGGTCAGCACCGAAGAGATATGATCCACCTCGGAAGTTTCCCTCGGCTCGTTCTCTTCGATTGATTTGGCGGTCCCCAGCATCACCTTCTCCAACAGTTCTCCAGAGTAACTCCGCACACCGCCGACGCTCAACAAAATGCTCAGCTGCCGACCCAGCTCCCCTGTTGTCTTTGGGTGTTCAATAATTGTTTCCATACCCTTGCCTTTGTTAGATCAGGCCTCAACCTCCTGAAGTGGCTCGGCAACCTCCCCGTCTATGTTCGGCCGAACCAAAGTCCCTTCGGTCGGCTCCACGACCTTCTTCCCTTTATCTTTGCTCGGCCTGTCCACTCGGCTGACGCCTAGGTCCGAGGAGGGGGTCTCGTCCGTGGAAGAAAACTTAACCATTTTTACAAAGATGGGGAGAGGGACTGGCCTTGAAGTGACTATTACGGCCGGAAAGATCACCGGAGATTAAAACGCCTGGCCGCGACAGCTAGCAGCGCCGCTCAAGAGCTAAAAGCTTCGCTTGCAAGTAAAAATCAAGAGCGAGAAAGTGAAATTGAGAAATGAGGTGAAGTGTTGGGGGTGGGGGGTGAAAACTTATAGTAAAAATGACGTCTCTTGGGTTTTGTAACATAAGGGCACGACTCTTGGGCCTCCCTTGAAGCGTTACAAAAGCCCAAACAACTAAGTAATGAAGAGACACGACTGTTGACAAAGGGAGCGACGTTTCGACCTGAGTAAAGCAGCTCGGCACTCCAGACCCAACGGCTGAGATCGTCCCACGTCCCTTGGATCCAACACCCGAGCGATAGGCGATCCGAGCCATATCGCTCGGATTCCGAGCAAGTGCTAATTCGAGCTACGAAATGGAGAAAAACAACTTTCTCCTCAAGATTCGTGCAAGATTTCGATCAGACGGCCCAGATCATGCCAGCGTCACTAAACGACAAGATAGTGTTTTCTTGGGAACCGTGCCTGCCTCGAGATCTGTGCCATCATCCAACAGCTGAAATCGTCCCACGTCCCTCGATCCAACACCCAAGCGATAGGCGATCCGAGCCATATCGCTCAGATTCCGAGCAAGTGCCAATCCGAGCTACGAAATGGAGAAAAACAACTTTCTCCTCAAGATTCGTGCAAGATTTCGATCAGACGGCCTAGTTCATGCCAGCGTCACTAAACGACAAGATAGAGTTTTCTTGGGAACCGTGCCTGCCTCGAGATCTGTGCCATCATCCAACGGCTGAGATCGTCCCACATTCTTCGGATCCAACACCCGAGCGATAGGCGATCCGAGCCATATCGCTCGGATTCCGAGCAAGTGCCAATCCGAGCTACGAAATGGAAAAAAATTCCGAGCAAGTGCCAATCCAACCGTGGATCTACTCCTCCTCAACAGCAAGAGGTCCCCCTCCAAACAGTCCAGCCGCAGGGCCTCCCTCCTCAGCCCGACCAAGCCCCGCTACAGGACCAACCTCCTCTTTAGAATCTTCAGCCCCCTCGGGGTCAGATCGGGCCTCAGAATGCCGGTGCGGGGGGCTCCCGTCCCAATCCTCAGAAACAACCACTCCAACATGATCGCGTCTCCGTACACAATCCCTCTACCGATTTCATGGCATCCCACAACCCCCGAGCTTCTGATGACCTTCGCAATACCATCCTCAACCGGCAGAAGGAAGAGGATCTTCGCTGCCGTTTGGATGAAAGGCAGACCCGAAAGGGAGCCTCCCACCAACAATGTCCAAATGAGCGATCTCCTCATCCCCGAGACTACAGAAGGTCCCCTCCTCGCTGAAGGCGGAGAGAGTCCCCCGGCCACCATAGGAGAAGACCTCATGCTCCCGCTGGTCGACAACCTCCGAGGAACGATGATGCACACATCACTCGTGTCGAGTTCTAGCAATTCCAGGAAACCATCTTACAAGCCCTCAATCTCCGACCCAACAACAACAATGCTCGGAGGGTCCCCACTCCTCCTCCGGTCCAAAGTCCTTGCCGACGGTCCCTAACTCCTCCCCCGGTTCCTAGCCACCCCCAACACATCCCTAGTCCTCGCCACTCTCGGAGCTACCGTCGTCGTAGCCCCCGCTCTCCCTCGTACGAAGACGAGTCCAGAGGCTCGTTTGATTACTGTCGAAGGGATGACACTGTCTACCGTTGTCTCTACGAAATGGAGAGGTGCTTGGGTCAGCTAGACAGAGAAGAAGAGCTTAGAGGAAGGACCCTCCGTCCAAGCCGGCCTCCTTTCTCTCGAACCATCATGGAGGTGCTCGTTCCAATAGGCTTCAAGCCTCCACAATTCGAGACTTATTCCGGGGAGTCTGATCCCGTCGATCACATCGAAAGCTTTAAGACCCTCATGCTAATCTACCAAGCTTCCGATGCCCTGCTGTGCAAAACCTTCCCCGCTACTCTCAAGGGTCCGGCCCGGGAATGGTACTCTCGCCTCGCCCTATCCTCAATATTCTCCTTCGAGCAATTCGAGACCCTCTTCATCACCCACATCGTGAGTAGCTGCCGAACCGAGAAGACCAGCATTTCGCTACTCTACCTCAACCAGAAAAAGGGTGAGAAGCTGAGAGACTATGTGAAAAGGTTCACCGCGGAAGCTAGATCCATCGCTTCCCTCGACTAGTCGGTCACTGCAGCAGCATTCCAATCAAATGTCCTTAAATCCAGCCTTCGGTCCTCTCTCACCAAGAAGCCCCTGCAGAACTTATCCGACCTCCTTCTCCGAAGCGAGAAGTATATCCGGGCTGAGGAAGCTGAGCATCGCCCCACCTTTGAGGGGCCTTCCTCCGGAAACAAAAGAAAGGCACGTGAAGAAGAGGGAGCCAAGAAGCTCTAGAAGGACAATGGCGGTCAGCGCCGCCCTCCCCCCAGATTTAAAAAATTCACTCCTCTTAACGCCAACATTTCCACTATTCTCATGGAAGTTAAGAAGGAAGGGGTGATACCTCCTGCCCCGAAGATGAACACCCCTGGCAAGAAGAGGGACAAAGAAAAGTGGTACCGCTATCACCGAGACCATGGCCACGACACCAATGATTGTTGGGCCTTAAAGAACAAGATTGAGGCTCTCATCCAAAGGGGGCAGCTGGCCAAATTTATGAGAAAGAACCGAATTGATCTTCCTCCTCCCCCTCAGGGGGCTAACAAGTGTCCTGAACGACGCGATGAGACGCCTGAATTCGAAAAAGAGCGTATCCTACACCTCATCTATGGGGGCCCCATGGGAGGCACCTCCAACTCCTCTAGAAAGGCTTTCATAAGGGAAGTCAACTCAGTATATGGCATGCCCCCTCCCAAAGGCCTCGGAGTACCGGTCACTTTTTCAGATGAAGACCTTGAGGGTGTCCGAACCCCCCATTATGATGCACTAGTCATTAACCTCCATATGGCAAATTTTAAAGTGGAAAGGATACTGATGGACAATGGCAGCTCCGTTAACATCCTCTTCCTCGCTGCTTTCAAAGGGCTCAAACTATCTCGGGACAGGCTTAAGCCCGCCGGCTACACACTCCATGGGTTCATGGGAGTGCCAGTGACTATCGAAGGGGTAATCACCCTCGACGTAATCGCTGGCAAAATTCCTACTACCCGAACAAAGCCGATGGACTTCATGGTCGTGGATGTCCCCGCTGCTTATAATGTGATTCTAGGCCGACCTTGCCTAGCTGCTCTAGAGGCCGTCCCATCGGCTTATCACCTCAAGATGAAGTTTCCCACCAGGGCAGGGGTAGGGGAAGTAAGGGGCAGTCAAGAGATGGCCCGAAAATGGTATATTACTTCCATCGGGGATCCAGTTCTCTCCTTCGAAACTCGTGAAATCCCCCAAGAGAGTGTCCGACCAACGTCCGAGCCGGTGGATGAATTGGAGGAAGTGCTCTTCTCTTGGCAAGATCCGAACTGCAAGTTCTTTATCAGCAAGACCCTTCCATCTGTCCTATGCTCCGACATAATCCAATGCATTAGAAAGAACTGCGACCTCTTTGCATGGTCGGCCGCCGACATGCCAGGAATCTCCGAAGAGCTCCTCGTCCACCACTTGAGCATTGCACCAGGGTCCAGACCGGTCCAACAGAAGCGGTGCAAATTTGGTCCCGAGCGCCAACAAGCTATAAAAGAAGAGGTGGACAAGCTCCTTAAGGCTCGGTTCATACAAGAGGTAAATTACCCTGAATGGCTCTCCAATGTGGTCATGGTAAAGAAGTCCAACGAGAGCTGGAGAATCTGCATCGACTTCACCGACCTAAACAAAGCATGCCCTAAAGATTCATTCCCTCTCCCTAGCATCGATACCTTGATCGATGCAACTTCGGGTCATGAACTCCTCAGCTTCATGGATGCCTTTTCCGGGTATAATCAGATCTGCATGTTTCCCCCGGATATCCCGAAGACCTCCTTTGTTACCGATCGAGGGCTCTACTGCTACAGGGTAATGCCCTTCGGGCTAAAGAATGCCGGTGCGACCTATCAACGCCTCATCAACAAGTTCTTTCAACAACAGATCGGCCAAAATATAGAAGTATATATTGATGACATGCTAGTCAAGAGCATCCATGGCGCCGATCATATGGCGGACCTGCAAAAGGCATTCGATGTATTAAGAAAGCATGATATGAGGCTCAGTCCGAACAAGTGTGCGTTCGAAGTCTCTTCGGGGAAATTCCTAGGCTTCATGGTCAGCCAAAGAAGAATCGAAGCTAACCCCGAGAAGATCAAGGTCATACTGGACATGGCTCCTTCCAAAAATGTGAAAGAGGTTCAGAAGCTAACCGGGCGCTTTGCAGCTATAGGGCGCTTCCTCTCTAAGTCAGGGGAGAAGTGTCGTCCCTTCTTCAAGGCTCTCAGGGGGGCTAAGGGCTTCGAATGGGGTCAACAACAGCAGGATTCATTCGATTAGCTTAAAGCCTACCTAGTCAGCCCCCCTCTCCTCAGCAAGCCTATCCCCGGAGAAACACTCTACCTCTACTTAGCTGCCTCCGAACAGACCCTTAGTACTATCTTGGTGAGGGAAGAAGACAGGGCTCAGAAGCCCATCTACTATGTGAGCAAGGTACTTCGGGATGCCGAGCTCTGTTATCTAAGATTGGAGAAGATGGCGTACGCCTTGGTCATGGCGGCTAGGAAGCTTCGCCCATGTTTCCAGTCCCACTCGGTGGTCGTTCTTACCGACCAACCGCTGAAGCAAGTCCTCCACAAGCCAGAGACCTCTGGTCGCCTCATGAAGTGGTCGATCGAGTTGAGCCAGCAAGATATATCATACCAGCCTCGGATCGCGATCAAGGCTCAGGCCTTAGCTGAATTCATCGTGGAAAGCACCATTCCCGTGGTCAGTCAGGTGACAAACGGACCTCCTATTTGGACGGTATATGTAGATGGATCCTCTTGAACCGAAGGGAGCGGAGCCGGGGTCATTCTGGCAGGCCCAGATGACTTCTTTCTCCAATACTCCATCTGCATCAACTTCAAGGCCTCCAACAATAAAGTAGAGTATGAAGCCCTTATAGCCGATCTCGGAATGGCCAGCAAAGCGGGGGCACAATGCCTCCAGATATTTAGTAACTCTCAACTGGTCGTAAATCAAGTCTTGGGTGAGTACGAAGCGTGAGATGACCGAATGGCTAAATATCTAGCCAAGGTCCAAAATCTCATGGCTTTATTCGAAAAGGCACTTATTCAGTGAATCCCCAGGGAGGAAAATGCCCAAGCAGATGCCCTCTCCAAGTTAGCCTCTTGCTCTCTCCAAGGTCTCGAGCAGACCGTCCTGATTGAAGTGCTCCTGAGACCGAGCATAGAAGAAGAAACTTCCGACTCGATGGAGTCACTGCCTGTTCAACTTCAAGATAATTGGATGAAACCCCTGGTTGAATTTCTAAGGGATGGGCTCCTCCCTGAAGACCCTAAGGAAGCTCGTCGAGTCAAAACCAGAGCGGAGCGGTACACCCTTGTTAAGGGAGTCTTGTACAAACGCTCCTTCACACAAGTAGACGGCAGACCTTATTTGAGGTGCCTCTCCCCAGAGCAAGCCACATACGCCTTACAAGAGCTTCACGAAGGCATAGGCGGGGCACATTAAGGGTCAAGATCCCTCGCCCAGAAGGTGTTGAATTATGGATACTTCTTGCCAACCCTCCTACAAGACGCCGAATGACACGTTCGGCAATGCAGCTCTTGTCAGAAGTATTCCAACATTCGTTGCCTACCCCAGCTCGGCTAACCTCCCTATCAAGTCTGATCCCTTTCGCAATGTGGGGAATGGATTTACTAGGGCCGTTCCACCATCTCCCGGCCAACTCAAATTTTTAGTCATGGCAATCGACTACTTTTCGAAGTGGATAGAGGCCGAGCCCTTGGCTACAATCACCGAGAACAAAGTACTTCAGTTCTTCTTGAAGAGCTTTATCTGCAGGTTCGGCATCCCTTGGGTCCTTATAACCGACAATGGAACATAATTTACAAGGGCCGCATTCCAAGCTCTGTATGAAGACCTCGCCATCCAACAACGCTTCTCCTTCGTCTCCCACCCGCAATCGAATGGTCAAGTAGAAAATGCCAACCGATAAATCCTCTCCAGTATTAAGAAGAGGCTGGATAAGTCCGCCAAAGGCTTATGGGTCGATCAGTTCCCTAACGTACTGTGGAATTACCGCACTACGAAACGGACCCCCACAAAGGAGTCGTCGTTCAATCTCACCTATGGGTCCGAAGCTGTGATCCCCTTGGAAGTCGGTGTACCCTCTCCTCGCCTTATCGCTTATAAAGAAGAGCAGAATGCCAGAGAGCTTCGGGCGAATTTGGATTTGATTGACGAGCTCCGTGAAAGAGCTTCAATTCGCCAACAAAGCTATCGAAGGAGGATTTAGCTGGCCTACAACAAGAGAGTCCATCACACCGACCTCAAAGAAGGGGACTTGGTCCTCAAAAAGTTAGCAATCTCATTCCCCAGTCAGAAAAGTCTCCAAATTGGGAAGGACCTACAAGATCACCAGAGTGGTTTGGCCCGGGACATACCTTCTAGAAGACCTTGAAGGTAGAGAGGTTCCCAGGACTTGGAATGCCGACCATCTCTTAAAGTACCAAGAGAGCGCTTGAATGCCTCTCTAAGTACCTTCAGATGTCGAACCGTTCCTTTCCTTTCACTTGTATTTTTCTTCTTTATTTCTTCCATGTAATAACGGCTCGCAACTTAGAAGCAGCCGACTATTAGTTATCAATAAAGAACTCTCTTTTCTTGTATTCCTCTTGTGATTGTTTGCATCTCTCTGTTTTTAATTGCTTTTATTCAAACGACGAGTTCGGAGTCCAACACTTGGCTCGACTCCGCTTCGCAAGCCCGCTCTTAAGCAAGCTAGAAATGGTTCTCGGAATTGCTCCCACAATCGTTGAAACATACTCAAACGACGAGTTCGGAGTCCAACACTTGGCTCGACTCCGCTTCGCAAGCTCGCTCTTAAGCGGGCTAGAAGTGGTTTGCCATTCGGAATTGCTCCCACAACCATTGAAATACAATCAAACGACGAGTTCGGAGTCCAACACTTGGCTCGACTCCACTTCGCAAGCTTGCTCTTAAGCAAGCTAGAAGTGGTTCGCCATTCGGAATTGCTCCCACAACCGTTGAAATACAATCAAACGACGAGTTTGGAGTCCAATACTTGGCTCAACTCCGCTTCGCAAGTTCGCTCTTAAAGCGAGCTAGAAGTTGTTCGCCATTCAAAATTGCTCCCACAACCGTTGAAATAAGTCCTCGCTCTACCGACGCACACGAAATTTCTACAACTAGACTAGACAGGCGAGAAGAGCGAAATTTCTACAACTAGAGTACTCGGAAGAATAACGTTTGGATCTTATGGTTCGTTTCCAAAACTAGAGGGGCCACCCTACATCTCCAACACACGAACATCAAAAAGTAAATGAACTTTTATTTTATTAAAGAGTTCAACAAACAAAATGTTCGAGTTACAACACCAAGTTACTACAAAAAGGTACCACAAAAACTCAAAGAAGCATAATACAACTTATTTAATGCTTCTTCAGAACGGGGACATTTCGGTTCAGGGACACAGGGGGGCGACGCTGCTTAACCTCCGAGCTCGTTTTAGGCTGACGAACCGAGACGCCTCTTCGGCACTGCCTCTGACTGTAGCCCCCAATGGAAGCGCTACTAGACGAAACAGCCACACCACTCTGAGCATCAGTCGGACTCCTCTTGACGGTAGGTGGACGATTCGCGAGCTCGTAGAAGGAGATCCCCCTCTCGCTCTCTTCACGAGTACACATAGTGCTTCGGACGTTAACTCTCACAAGCTGAGGCTTAAGGCGGGCGACCTCTTCCTCGAGTTCGACGATCCTATCCCTCAAAGTATCGTCCTTCACAGATATTTTGAACCGAGGAAGTTTAGCCGAGCCTGCGTCACCAGCACTGTCAGCAATGATGCGACGAAGGTTGGTCACTTCGATGCTTTTGTCGACTGTAATCCTCCTCAACTGCTCGACCTTCGCCGTGAGCTCGTCGCGCTCGGCCATCAGCTTTCCTACTGCCGAGGTCAACTCGTCCTCCTCTGCCGAAAGCTCATCTTCAGATATTTCCGAATGGCAAACCTCTGCCAGCAGCTCGCTTTTCTCTTTCTCGACGTCGAATAGCACCCTCCTGAGCAACTCCACCTCGCCTTCGAGACGAGCTTCGCGAGACCGCTTTCATAGTTCTGCACGAAGGTGGGCTGCTTCGGAGTCCAAACTGAGTTCGACAATCGGAAAGACAGAAGCATATCAACACAAAAAGACAAAAGGCAGTGCTCAACACTTGCCGAGTTTCGAAGAAATTTCGAGCCCAACACTTAGCCAAATTTCGAGAAGAAAACTCAACACCTAGACAACATTTGAGAAAATGGTTCGAACAAAATTTTATTCACATCAGAAGAGCGGTGGCCAATCCGTTATAAGACAGTACATTAAAAGAAAGGAAAAAAAAATTACAAAAGCGAGGGGATCAAGGGTCCACCTGGGGCGGCAGCTCGGACACAGGTGCCTCGGTAGATGTCCCCTCGCCCCCCGTCGCCACGGCTTGGGGGTCGGCCACCATGGTCTCCGGATCAGCAGGCGCCTCGCCAACTCACTGCTTGCCCTCCTTCTCTTCTTCCTCCTCTTCTTCCTCCTCCTCTCCGCCTTCTTCCTCGCCGCCGGACCACAACCTGTACCCCACCCTCTCGAAGCCAGGGACTCAAGCCTCGACATGGTCGAGCGCTCTCGCGTAAGACAGCTCCATGTTTTTGACCATGTGGTTCTTCGGCTCGGCTTCGATCTCCTTCCTCGCCTTCTCCATCGCCTTGGCTTGTTCCGCCTTCACCACCTCCAAGGCCTTCGCCGCTGCTGCCCTCTCCTTGTTGGCCTTGGCGACCTCCGCAGCGAGCTTCTCCTTCGCTCGCTCCAAGGCTGCCTCGAGGTCAGCGACCCGAACCTCCAAGGCCTCCGAGCGACGCTGCTCCGCATCGAGCTGCTTCACGGCCCTCGCCCATTCCGCTCGGTCCTTAAGCTCCCTCTCCTGCTCAGCAATTTCTTGGACGAGGTGGCTGAAGTGACAAGTGGCTTGCCAAAAAGCAGTAGTTAGGATGCAGTAAAAACCGAGCTGTGGACTTAGAAAATTTTCAAAAAGAAATAGTCAAGACTTACTGACATAAGCGACCGAGCGATTTCGAAGGTGTCGTCGCCGGTCGTCCCCGCCTTCAGGGCGGCTCGGTCCTTCGGGGTCGCAAGATGCTTGACCGCCTACATGCACATTTGCGAATTGCCCAAGTAGCCGTCGTGGTTCTTCACCCGCCAGTCGGGGACGAACAACTTCTTGTGGGCCTCGATCAAAATCTCCTCAGCCTGAGGAGTCAAAGAAGGGGCCTCGAGCGCCAGCGCCGCCGAGACGGAGAAAGTTTCACTTGCCGGGGCAGACGGGTCAGGAAGGGCGACCACCACCGGAGACGGTGCCTGAGGAGCAGGAGTAGGAGTGGCAACGACCGAGGCAGCCTTGGTGGGTCGGCCGGACGAAGGACCCGCGCTCGTCCTCTTCCTTTTCCTACCATCAGCGACCTTGCTCCGCTTCGTCATCATACCCATAAATTCCATCTTCGGAGCCTCTGTTTAAAAAAAAAAAAAAAAAGGTTAGAAGAACGTACAAGGCATCGGCAAAGAATTGCAGTGAGATATCAGGAGCGTACTTGGGTCGATCGGACTAAGGCCCGACCCGTGTAGCACCTCCTCGGTCATCTCTCTCCAGCTCAACATCGGGAGAGCGATTATCTTGGCCGCCACCTCCTCCTCGGCAGTTGTCAACACCGGGTCGGCCATTGCAAACTTCGGCACCTCCGCCTTCCACCGAGTCGGGAAGTCCAATATCAAAGACCCCTTTATCAGGAAAAACTTCTCCTTCCAATGTTTTATCGAATCCAGATTCTCTATTAACTTAACGCCTCTCCAGGGTGACAAGTAATAGCGAGGCTCGAGCTTGGTCATCCGGTTGATTCGGTATAAGCTTCGAAGGATGACGAGGTCCGGCTCGACTTCGGCAATGCGGCACTGGAGCAAGAAGGCGAGCACATGGCGCCAAGTGTTCCGCATAAACTGCACGGGGGCCAGACAGTACCAGCGAAGGACCTTCAACATAAAGGGGTGAAGAGGGAAGCGCAGAACCGCGTTCAAGGAGTCGAAGTCGAAGACGCAAGTGCCCTGTGACAGGACGGTGTTCGCTCGCATCCCGTGGCCGGGGAGGATCAGCTTATACTCCGGAGGGATGGCAAACCCTTCCTGATCCGGAGGAGATCCCGCTCGGATAGCACCGAAGCGAGATCATCCACCTCAGTGACCTCCCTTGGATCATTCTCCTCATAAGTCGCCGAGCGACCGACTATCGCCTTACTCAGGAGATCGCCGCTGTACTGTCTTACCCCGGCATGACAGGACAGCAGGCCGGGCATCCGACCCGACTCGGGGGCTCGTCTCTCAGTCTCCACAATCTCCTCCACTATCGAAGACTGGGCCACTACTCTCTTCTTCTCCTTGACTGCAGACGACCCTACTACCTCCTTCCCCTTTCTACGGCTCACTACTCCCCCCTCTCCTCGGTGCTTTGGCCTCCCGAGGACGATGCCTCACTTCCCGAGCTCACTCTTGACATCTTGAATAAATATCTAAGGCAAAAAGGACTGACCTTGATGTGACGTAGCTTTGAAGTGATGTTCACGGTTAGAAATAGTTCGCTGAAAATTGCCTGGCTCACGCGACAGCTAGCACAACCGCCTTGGAGCGCAAATCGCCACTAGCAGAGCAAATCGAGAGCAAAAGTAAAAACTTGGGAATAAAGGTGAGAAATGAGCTAAGGGGTGAGGGGGGGTGAGAACTTATAGCCAAGAAAGCGACTGTTGGGCTTTCGAAGCGTTTTATAGCCCACTATGGGAAGGCAAAACGACAAAACAGGGAAAGCTGTGACGTTCCATGGGAAAGGCTCGTCGGTTTGCTTAACACTACCACTCGACGACCCGTGGCTTGCCGAGCCACGAGGCAATCTGACGAGGTGACGAGGTACCGACCTCCACATATGGGGAAAAATACCACCGAGCCAGTTTCACCGTCAGATTGTCTCAAAATTCACGTCAAAACAGGATGGACGGCTCAGATCACGCCACGCCCATAAAACGACAAGATAACATTTTCTCGTGATCTGAACCTCCGACTTCGTGATACGTGCCATGATGAACGCCTCGGACCTCACCACGTGGATCGAAGACTCGATCCGAGCTCCTATTTCACCGGAGCGCTCGATCGAGCCACCGAGCCACCATCCTCCCGAACCGAGGTGACGAGGTACCGACCTCCACATATGGGGAAAAATACCGCCGAGCTAGTTTCACGGTCAGATTGTCTCAAAATTCGCATCAAAACATGATGGACGGCTCAGATCACGCCACGCCCACAAAATGACAAGATAACGTTTTCTCATGATCTGAACCTCCAACTTCGTGATACACCATGATGAACGCCTCGGATCTCACCACGTGGTTCGAAGACTCGATCCGAGCTTATGATTCATCGGAGCGCTCGGTCGAATGACTCGGACCGAGTCACCATCCTTCCGAACCGAGGTGACGAGTTCAGAATTTTAGAAATCAAAACCATGATGCATAAACTGAGCTACTGGGGGCAGAGGCCGAGCCGCCGAGCCACCAGATTACTTAGCCGAGCTACCGAACAGCTTAGCTGAGCCACCGAGCGATGGGGGCGGAGGACGAGTTACAGAGTCACCGAGTCGAGGTGACGAGGTACCGACCCTCACATTTGAAGAAAAATGGAGCCGACCTGCCTCAGCTGTTGGATCTTGTCAAAAAACGTGCTAGAACACAATGGACGACTCAGATCATGCCACGTCCAAAAACGACAAGATAGCATTTTTTTGGGATTTGCACCACAATGGACGCTCCGGATCGTGCCACGTAGCTCGGCAGATCGCTACGCGCCGATCCACTGAGCTACCAAGGATCCGAGCCGAGGTGCCGATGTACCAACCCTCGCATACGAAGAAAAGAAATCGCCGAGCTACCCAGGCCGTCCGATCCTCCAGAAAACCACGCTCAACTCTGATGGAGGGCCCAGATCGTGCCACGATGTAATCCAGTATTAAAAATTAATTTTTATTATTAAAATCATTTTATTTATTTAAAAAATTGCAAAAAATGATTAAAAAATCGAAAAAATTAATTAAAAATTTTAGAAAATAATTATAAATTTGGACAAATATTTTTGAGCCCCTGAGTAAATAATTATTGCCTAGAGTGGTTGATTAAGACCCCCGAACGACGAATCAACACTTCGCAAAATTAAATAAGTGATCCGAAAAATAGATAAAAATTAAGGAAAAATGCCAGAAAACCAGAGGGGCTTAAGAACAACTTAGAGCGCGCAACTAACACAAAAAATCACCATACTGCCTCATACAAAGAATCGAAACCTCCTATTTGGACTCCGATACAACTCCGCAAGCCATCAAAACATTAAGACTACTCCTCAAAGGCTGATCAAATTCAGTCTTCGAAAGTGGGGGGCTCGTTATATGGCTAAAAATATGGTTAAATTGGAACCGTCCAAATCGAGCGCGAATCTCAAAGGCTGGGGGCAAAATGGTAATTTTACCTATAAATGGGTCTGAAGCGGGCACTGGGTCTTCTCTCGAGAAAATCCAATAGCCCGCGAATGGTCCCATCTCAACTGGGTGCGGGTTTCAACCCGCAGCAAACCCGATCCAACGGGATAGGATTAGGGTTTCTGATTAATCCTAATCAACGGCCCTGATTCGTATCTATCCTTTCACTGGGAATTAGGGATTACATTCCTAATCTAATCCTAGTGATTACATTCCGAATCTGATCCCAAAGGCGGCTATAAATATCCTTCATCCACCACCATTAAGAGGTAATCAATCTTTTGCCAATTTACGCTCTTTCATAATTTTCCTGATTACTGACTTGAGCGTCGGAGGGTGCGTCGCCGGGATCAACCCCGGTGTCTCGTACTTTTTGCAGGTGAACGGCGGGAGTCAGCAGTCAAACTCCAACAGAAGAAGTTAAGGTATTGATTATTCGGTTCCCCTAAGAATCCACAAATACTTTCTGTTTGCCCACACACCAGATTTAGCAGTAACAGTATCTTATATTCTAATTATTTATATGTTTTCTATTTTCTCAACACTCATTCCAATCATATTTTTAGCCAACTTAAATATTTATTTTAATCTTTGTGTTTTACGTACATTACACATGTTTTCGATACATGTGTCGATTACGTATATTTTTTCCGTTACGTAAAATATTCGTAACACTATCAATATGAATATTTTATGTATGTTTTATTTTTATTGTTTACGAATATTTTCTATTCTCCTGAATTTATTTTGTATTCGAATATTTATTTATTTTTTCGCACGTATTTTACACAAAAAATTTCATGCACATTTTATTCCTAAAATTTTATTAAGTCATGAGAACTTTTCTTCTCATTTTCTAATCACAAATGTATTATTTATTTCTTTAATTAAAACTCATATGCCTAAAGATCATCTTAAAGCCCATTTTAAAAATTATTTAAAAGAAAAACCCATTAATTATTCTAAATTTTTAATAAATATTTTTTGTCCTACACTTGTCATGTAACAATATGTACAATCAAATAAATAACAACTAACTAAATGAGAAATGTGCACATGTGAGAAATCCAAAGGTTGGCCAATTCATGAAGGAGATGAAAAGTTGGAAATTTGTGGTAGTAATGGTGGTGGGTGTTTAAATTTGATAATGGACATTTATATTTTGGGTAATGGGTGTCTCTTCATTCACCCATCTTACCCTATAAATACCACCCACATTTTCTTCATAAAATCTTGAACAAAAAATCAATTGAAACAAAATATAAGAAACAAAAGAAAAGAAAGAGAGGAAAAGAAAAAGAGAGTTATTTGAGTTCTTACTTGGAGGAAGGAATGTTTGCTAGGAGGAGAAGGGAGTCCCATTCTTGGAGCTATGAGCCATCTACTAGGAGTTCATTTTCTTTCTTCAATTAAGGTGTGTGTGTTCTTTCTTGCTTTCTAAAGTAAAATAGATTTCATGTGTAGGAAAATTGATATTTAAAAATGTTTGTACATATGAGTAGTGGTTAAATTGTGATGATGATATTTAGAATGAAAATGTATGCTAATTAAAGGATTGTCATGTAAATAATTTGAAATTATGTTTTTTCATTGCGTGGTAGATCATGATTAGATTAAATGAAATAAATATAGATTTGTACACAAAGTTTCTAATTCATGTAAGAAAGTTACTGTTTTGAATTTTGTTTGCACTTCAGAAAAATATGTTTAATAAAATTTTTAGAATCTAGAGCTAAAACTTTTTTGAAAGCATTTTGTATGTGTCAGGAACTTTCCTTTAAAATTTCGTAAGATTTGAAGGTCGTTTACTATTTTAATAAAATCTAAACTTAGAACGGGTTAGTAGTTGACTAGTTGCTGAAAATCTATACACAATTCGGTTTTTGATCAAAACAGCATTGTAAATGAAGTAATTTGAGAAAACTCAGAACTAAGAAGTTGCCGTAGACTCGTTAACCTTTTTGAAAAATCTAAGAAATCAAATTTTCACAAAAAACTGAATTTTATATGAATTTTACAAGACTGTACAGCGGCAGTATTTCAGTATTTCGACCCTACTGTATATTTCGAAGAATTTAAGGTTATAGATACAGTATTTTGAGGAAACTTATAACTAAAAAATTTTAGTCGACTTGTATACCTTTATTTTGATATAAATAATGCAAAGTTTCATGAAGTATATGATTTTCTATGATTTTTACAAATAGCCAGAAATGCAGCTTCTGACTTTGAATTTACTATTTTGCAAATGATACTTAAACGAGCTGATTGAAAATATATTCTCGTTGTTTTAAGTTATATTTTGCGAAAATAAAGATCATATTCATACTTAGATGTGATGTGAACTCAAGAAAAATATATATATGCTTAATGATGTTAGGAATTGGTTTAAAATAAATCAAAGGAAAATGAGATGAGTTTTCAATGATGAATTTTAAGAGATTATGTTTTAATTTTAATTAACTTGTATTGAGAAGGTTTTGATGAATATGAAAAGTGTATTGTGAAAATGAATAGGTTGAGATTGTACTTATTGATGAATAAATAAGAATGAATGAAAGAATTTGAATGAATTATGAATACATGAACTTGAGTTATAAGGGTATGAGTACCCCAAGTTGTTGAACATGAAAAGATGTTGATTCTAGAGGCTTAGTGATATCCAGGTACCGGCAAAAATAATGAAAATGAATAATTAATTTTTGAGAAGTGGCCAATATGGCCTGTCGTTCTCGGTATTTTTGTGTAAGACCGATAGGAGGGTAAACTAGCTCTAGGTGGTATTATTTATTCATGTTCAAACTTAAGAATTAGGTATTAAGTGAAGGAGTAGTAAACTTGGGCAAACATGAGTGGAGGGCCTCTATATAGTCGGGCGGGGAATTTCGGGACTGTAGGTTCTTGCGATGGAGGCGAGCCTTAATTAAATCCGGAATTATTATTGACCGGACGGTGGATTCCGGAATCATGATTAGTTGGGCAGATAGTAGGCCGTACTCTAGTGTATATTCGTTTACCGGGGCTAGAGGGACACTTGCGGGATGTTCGCATGACTAGAATTCTGTATAATCGAGCGGTGGATCTCCGGGACTGGAATCCGTACTCGTAAAATGTCTAAATTTTGTTTTATTACTAGGTAGTTATCATTGCGAGGGATTAAACCATATAATGTGGAGTACGTAGGTGCTTGCCCTCGTACCTATGTAGTATGGGATGCATAGATACCGAACAAGTATGCATTAGTGTCATTGTAGTATAACATCTGCATTAGATATTATGTCATAACATACACTGACATGTTTAGGATAGTTACTCATTACACTTTTATATGCATTCAAGTTTGTGATTGTTAAAATAAGAGATTTCGTTATAATACAATATAGAGAGGATCGTTGTTTATAATATTGCGTCAGTTGTAAGCAACTGACGTGCACACAGATTTTCAGTGCAGTGCTTGATTGGACTGGCAAGGGCTTAAAGACGGTTGATGATAAAGATTATATTTAAGATCCTATTATACCACGAATTACATGTAAATAAAATTTGGGGTGTTACACTGCAAGTTGCGTATCTGTGCTGAATTGCTGATCGAAGACTTCCTTCTGAGCACTTAGCTACTTTATTTTCTGAACTGTTGCTAGCTTCATTTCTGTTGCAAACTGTGGATTGTACTAAAATTACTTGTTGCTTTCTTAACTACTGCTTGATTGAATGCTTCGTTTGCTCTTGAAAAGCAATTTTGTTTGAGTGGGATTCTAAAGTTGAGAACATATCCCACTCCTTATTCTTTTCTGCATCACCACTCTTGGTTCTTTCTCTTGAATACTGAACTCTAGTGTATATTTGCTATTTCTGACTTATGCTAATATATTGAGGTAGGGTTCTCCCTACCTTTCTTGGTCAAAAAAAAAATGAGTTCGTTTAAATTTAACCACTGAGTAGTAGTTCAAATAGTAAATAATTTAGAATGGATAAGAAAGATCTCAATTTCGAGGTTGAATTACTCCATGGTGCTTTATTCACTATTTTGTAATCAATCCTCATGTTATCATTATGGCTGAGAATTGAATGGCACATGTGACAATTTATTTCTTTTACCACTAGCTGTCTATCTCCAGTTCTTGACCTAGAAATTAATATATAGTGGTTAATAGTAGATTACATGGTAACAATAAAAATATCCTAGTTTTCCACACACACAAAAAAAAAATGTACATCTCTTTTTAATATCAAGAAAATGTAGGAAATCCCTACCTCATTATATATGCACTAGTCTTATTACAAAGTATCTCGTTGATAGGGGTGAGTTAGGAGAGGGAGAAAGCAAAATATGATAGAAAGGATGGACTCCCCTTTAGAGCGTAGAGAGGGTATAGAGTTATAGCCATAGACGTCTACTAAACCTAACGATGAATCCATACATAACTGGCCCACACCCTTTCAACCAAAACCAAAATAAGTCTGTCACCATAGTTTCATATTACAACTAGTTATAAAGGTCAAACTCAAAACCAAGCCCCTCTACCAAGAAAAAAAATACAAGTATTGGAAAGAATGCATAATCCAATTATCCAAAGATGTTGTCCCCATACTGACCACTGCTGAGAATAATCAAATCAGATGCAGTCGGACCTCTCATTCCTTGCACCATTCCAGCTTTAGCTCCACTCAGTTGTAGCCCCTGCTCCATCTTGGCCTTCTTCCTGCTTGGTTGTGTCGTAGTAAATCAAAGAGAAAATCAGAATATTACATCTCGTATAACTACATACGAAGCACTAATCTGAGCATGAAAAGTTCTAGCATTTCTCTCCAACCAAAGACTCTAACACACTGCAATAGTGCATAAACACCAGACTTGAGCTAAGTGTGGGTGTGTGGGTGCAAAACACCATGAGTGAAAACCCTCATGATGGTGGCAGTGTGGAGATGTGGAAAAGTTCTTAAAAAAATTGACCACACTTGTAGTGCTAAAGGGCATGCAAAGAAGATATGATATGTAGTTTCCTGAGTAGAGACACAGAAGTTACACGAAGAGCCCCCTTCCCAACCCTTCCTTGCAAGCAAGTCTTTGGTATTCAATCTATTCCAACTCAGCTTCCATATGAAGCACTAGTATTTGAGTGGAACCATATTCTTCCAAGTGGCCTTGAAGAATGAAGAGGACAGTCCATCATTGATGAAGAAGTTGTATGCGGACTTCACTGTGAAGGAACCTGAAGTTGTAAGCTTTAAAGTGGAAAAAATTGTCTTTCATTAGCAGGGGAAGTGGTTCCTAGAGAATGTAGCAAACTGATCTTTTTCTCTCTTTGGTTCTCCTCATTAAGCATTTGCAAGTTTATTCTCCATACCCAAATCCCCCCTCCCATCTGCCTTGAGTTAAGATCTGGGTTTTGGCGATAAATGCTCTTGCATACAAACTGGGAATGTATACTTATTACTTCTCCCATCAAGCCAATTATTCTTCCAGAACATGATAGATGCATCATCCCTAAGATGTCAAGAAACACATAGCATAAATAATTCCTTTACCTAATACTGGACTTTCCAGAAATACGAAGAATTTCTAGGTTGTTAAAAGCAGCTGATAGACAAGTTGAAATAGAGGGATCTAAGTGCAGAGACTGAAAATTCTTCTGGCTCATTTATGATTTTCTACCATCATTTCATAAGGATTGAGTTGTTGAACACCTGCAAGTCAAGTACCCATAACCCTCCTTGCCTTTTGGATTTGCAAATTCTCTTCCAGTTCACACTTGTTACCCCCCCCCTGCAATTTAGTCTGAGCCCATCCAAAGAAACATGGTTCTTACTTGATCAATCCTCCTGATGATCCATTGAGGTAGCTTGAAGAAGGAATAGCAATATAAAAGTAATACGAAGAGTATTGAGTTGATGAAAGTCAGTCTCCCCCTTTTAGACAATATTCTGTCTATCTAGTTGGAGAGTCTCTTCTCAATTTTAAGTATGAGTGACATCAATTCTCTCTTAGCCATCCTGCTTGTGGAGAGAGGAAGCCCAAAGTATTCCCGAGGGAGGAATTTTTCGACGCATCCAAGTATATAGGAAAAGGTGCTTTTCTTAAAAATTTTCGCATATATATTCTTCAAACATGTGCTCTTGCAAGTTGCCCAAACTATTCTAACAAACTACGAATTACTAGATATAGTTAAAATCAATCTTATGAAGTACAAATCGCGCCTCATATATAATACTCCCTCCGTTCCAAAATATAAGTCATTCTAGCTCTTTTTTTGTTCCACAATATAAGTCACTTTAAGTTTTCGAGATAGATGTCTTGTCACTTCATGTTAATTAATTAATAGATGTCTTATCCATTAATTAATTTTTTAAGAGAATTTAAAATTTATCATTATCCATTCATAATACAATAGTGATGAGTAAGTAAAGATAAAAGGGTAAATATGACATTTTACAATATTCGTAAAGGTCCCTCAATTATAGTCTAGTAGATAATCAATAATAATCGTAAGTTGTTTGTAAATAATTGCGTAGAAATTTAGAATAACTTATATTTTGAAATGAATGGAGTATTATATATTATCGCCTTGGGCATCGAGCAGAGTCGTTTCATACACACAAATTAGGGTGGCTAATTGTTAGAAATTTAATGTAGGAGTCAGTTTTTTTTTTCTTTTTTCATTAGAATTATGAGATTTTAGGTTAGGGATTTTTTCTGGATTTGAACCTCTCCGGTACTGGAGAGGTTTCTTTTTTTTGATGTAACGGATAGAGTCTATAGACTCCAGCCAATCAATTAAAATAAATGAATAAAAGTTTACAATAAGGGTTTTACCAGTGGTAAAACAAGAAACTCAGAAAAAAGAGATTATTTACAGCAAACAGTATCAAAACCACAAACAGCAGAAACAATACAGCAAACTAAAACTACAGAAGTGACGCCCACAGGAGAGAATCCGCCAGAGCAGCTAGCCCCAGATGCTGCGCAAAAGGACAGCAAGCCGGACTCGACAAGCTGGAAAGGAACGTTCACTGATGAAAGGTGCCACCAGGCTAGCTTGGATCGAGACTCCTACTCGAGCCACACCCCAAAGAACACAGTGCATAGAGATAATAAAACAATAGCCAGACACAATAGTATGAAAACGCATGCAGGGAAAAATGAATAAGGGAAAAGCATAGTGGAACAAGCACAGAGGAGATCTCCACTGGGGCAACGCACTAATCCACCGTGCATGAGGAAAACCCCAGAAACAAGATGGGTTGGAATCCCAAACACGAAGATTAAAACTCAACGGGGCTACGGCAAAACCCAGCAAGCCGAGACAACAGTCCGAGCAAAGAGAAGAAGTGCTCGCACAAACAAAGCAGCGATAAGATCACACAGAGGTAACCAAATAGCACAGACAAAATATTAAGTAACCAAGCTACCCAAACTCAAAACATAGCAATAAGATAAACTAATATAGAAGATTAAAAGGGCTAATAAAACCCAGTAAGAGCAGGAAAATAGATAGTAGCATGAAATTAGAGTAGAAAATAGCAACAAGTCCCAACTTGACTATACAATCAGAAGCATCACCACCGAAGAAAACACCAGCAACCACCATCACCAAAACTAAACTTCGATACTCCCCTACTCAACAGGGAGGCAAAAGTCCATAGGAGGACCAAAAAGAAACCGGCTAGTAGATAGCCAGTCAAAACCAAACAGCTAGGGGCATGAGAGACTTGGAAGGAATCAACCCTGCAAATTATCACAAGAAAGCATAAAAAAGAATGAATTAAAGAAAGAAACATAAGCAAAAGGAAACTGTAAGTAGAATTATAAAGCCTGAATATTTTTAAGGCAGTTGAAAGCTTGCATAAGTTTATCTGACGCCAATGCGGCGTCCGCTTTGAATGATGGGCTAGAAGCCCAAAGATTAAACAGAAGAAAGAATTCATCTATAATAGCAGCTATAGGCTTGCGATGGTGACGGAATAACCTACTATTCCTTTCCATCCAAGAGATCCATATAATGATGTGAGTTGTTAAAACCAACGCACGACGAAATATGTTGTCGGCGGGCTGGATATCCCAAACCACAGTTAAAGAGGGAGGGATGAATCTCAAATTCCAAGCTAAGGTAACAATCTTCCAAAGAGGGAGAATGAACGAGCACTGAGTGAAAAGGTGATGGTTGTCTTCCGGGAATAGATCACACAGCGGGCAAAGTTGCCCCCAGGCGAGGTTTCTTTTGTTGAGAATCTCGACTGTGAGAAGTTTGTTGTTAAAAGCTAACCAATAATTAATTTTAACTTTGATAGGAACACTAGGTTCCCAAATAAACTGCGATAGTAAGGAACGCGTTCCTCTAGAATTGAGGAAACGGTAAAAGGAGCGGACCGTGAAAATACCCGACGCCGTCCAGCGCCAGGAAATTCCGTCAAGAGGAAACCAAACGTAGCCATTGAGGATACTTAAGAGTTTATTGAATTGCGGGATGAGATGGTTAGGGATTTCAGAAACGAAGAGAATCGACCAGTGCCTCACATTATCAATAACTATATAGGATTCAGCAACAGATGCCTCGGGGAGCGCAGCCAAATGAAATAAAGAGGGGAAAGCCGAGGACAGCTTAATGTTACCGATCCACAAGTCGGACCAAAAGTGCGCTGATGTTCCCTCAGCGCACAAGCGAGAAATACTACAAAAAAAGGCATTGGACGCTTTCCAAACACCTTTCCAAAATGGAGAGGCGGAACGAGAGGTTGACGGAGGGAAATCCCACCAAAAAGAAGAGGATCGGTAATTTTTGATACATTGAATCCAAGGTAGGTGATCAAGGTGATGGAATCTCCAAAGCCACTTGCCAAGCAGGGCTATGTTATGGTCTCGAAGATTAAGGACACCGAGGCCTCCCTCCTCTCTAGGGGAGCAGATGATTTTCCAATTGGCTAGATGCGAACCGGGGATATAAGAAGCAGATCCCGACCAGAGGAAGTTGCTCCTAATCTGATCGATCCTTTTGATGACCCAGAAGGGGAGGAAAAAGAAGGACATCAGATATTGGGGCAACGCTGAAAGGACAGAATTGATGAGAATTAATCTACCTCCCCGGGAGAGAAATTTGCCTGACCAGGCTGAGAGCCTAGACTCGACTTTATCAATCAAAGGGATCCAATCGGCTCTGAGGAGTTTACCCCATCTGAGCGGGATACCCAGGTAGGAGATGGGGAAATTAGCAATGGGGCAGTTAAAGATATTGGAAACCTCTGTCTGACGATTGGGGGACCCGCTCAGCCAAATCACCGAGGATTTTTGGAAGTTGATAGATAAACCTGAAGCTAATTCGAAACAATAAAGTAACAATTTCAGGTTACGAAGAGAGTGCAGGTTAGGCTTAGAGAAGATGATAGTGTCATCAGCGTATTGAAGGTTTAGAACACCCTCGAAAAGGGGCGAAGCACCCAGACCCTCAATCATGTGCGAATGCCAAGCATTCTTAAGAAGTCTGCTGAAAACATCCGCAACAAGTGCGAAAAGGAGGGAAGAGAGAGGGTCACCTTGGCGGAGACCGCATTTCACCTTGAATTGATGGCCCTCTGAACCGTTGATAAAGATGGCAGAGGTGCCCGAGTGAAGGCTGGATTTGATTCAGGCAATCCATTTGGGGCCAAAACCTCGAAAGGAAAGAATATCTAAGAGGAAGTCCCAATTGACATTGTCATATGCTTTTTGAAAATCGAGTTTCAGAAGGATACCCTCTTCTCGAGATCTGTGACAATGGGAAATGATTTCCTGAGCTGAGGCCACGCTATCAAGAATGAAGCGATCCTTGATGAAACCCGACTGGGCGGAGTCAATGAGGGGAGAGATGATGGCACTTAGCCTAGAAGAAAGAACTTTCATGATAATTTTAAAGGAAGTATTGATAAGGCTGATAGGCCTAAAATTGGTTAACAAATGAGCACCCGCGATTTTAGGGATGAGAACAATATGAGCATAGTTAATGCGATCAAAAGAGAAATGACCCTGGTGGAGGTCCTGGAACAACTTGAATAGATCATCCTTTAGCCAGTGCCAAAATTTTTGATAGAAGAAAGCAGGGAATCCATCCGGCCCCGGGGTGGAGTCGCTTTTTAAAGCAAAAACCGTCGAATGAATCTCTTCCAAAGAGAAAGGGGCTTCAAGAGAGGAGAGATCGTGAGATTGATTACCATAAAGATGGAGCCAATCAAGTTCGATAGAACGAGGTTTATTAGTACCAATGAGATTTTTATAGAAGTTAAGGAACTCCGCATGGATATCACCAACGGAAGATACCTCTCTCCCTTGAACCGAGAGAGAGGAGATGTGATTACTACGTTGCCTATGAGAGGCAAAGTTATGGAAAAAAGCGGTGTTCGCATCCCCTTCTTGCAACCACTTAATACGAGCTATTTGAGCCCATTTCGAGTGATCTTGCTGGAGAATTTTAGCATAGTCCAGCTTGCAAGACAGACGCTCAGCCCTGGCGGCATCAGATAAGGGATGAGATTCCTCCATCTTGTCGAAGGAATCTATAGATTGGAGAAGGAAATTTTTTAGAAAGACAGAATCACGGTGCCTCTCAGAACGCCAGATTTTGCATCCGTGCTTAATAGCATGGAGCTTGAGGAGAATGTTACCCAACCCGGAGGAGCCAGTGATCAAGGCAAGACATTTCCCCACCAGCTTAACAAAAACCTGGTCTTGTAACCATAATTTTTCGAAGCGAAATTTGTGCTGGTGCTGGAAAGGGAATTGGGAAGAAAGCGAAATCGGGCAATGGTCCGAAGCTGGATTAGGGAGAGCCTGAGCCAGAGACTGAGGGAAGCAGTTCAGCCAAGAAAGAGAAACAAGAAACCGGTCAAGCTTGGCTAGGGATGGAGGATGTCTCTGGTTCGACCAAGTAAAAGATCTACCAGAGATCGGTAGATCGGCTAATTGCAGGGAGCGGATGCAATCATTGAAGAGGCAAGATTGATGAAAGGATGATCCCGGGGCGGATCTTTTGGAAACGAAACGGGTGACATTAAAGTCTCCGCAGATGAAACAGAGATCAGATAAGAAGGGTTGCAAGGATAGAAATTCATCCCAGAATAAGGGCCTCCTCTCCGCAGTGGAGGGACCATAAACCGATATGACATTGAGAGGACAATTGAAGCGGAACCAATGAAGCTGAACTATAAGAAAAAAGTTAAGACGATGAGTAGCGACGAGAGAGAAGGAAGATTCTTTGAAACCGACTAGAATACCGCCTCTTGAACCAATGGCATCCAGAGAAATCCACTTCGAGATAATGGAACCTCCAAGATTCCTAAAGATATGAGAGGAGGGAGAGTCCAATTTAGATTCTTGAATGGCGATTAAGTCGCAACGGGAAGCAGTTATGAGGTCGTAAATTGCCCGTTGTTTAGACGGGCAATTCAAACCACGAATATTCCAGGAGACGCTAATCATGGGGCTGACTAAGCTCCATGACTCTGCGACGTTCCAAGTTTCTAATGGTGCTGATACTAGCAGGATCGGAAGGGTCGAGAAGGAAGCCCATATCGCGAGCAAGGGAGGCAATAATACCATCAGAAAGAGAGTCGAAAATGGGGAAATAAAGAGAGCCGAGCTGATTTTTGGGAATAGGAGTATGGACCGATGCTTTAAGGGCATGAGGGGAGAGGACTCCACTCGACGATGACTCAGTAGAGCAACGCTCTACGGTAATCGAGGAGGATTTCTTTTTTAAGGCTAGCAGACGAGCGCTAGCTCTAATAAAGCGATTGGAAGAAAGAGAGGGGTTGGAGACCTGAGTTGAAGAGCAGGATGACTGGAGAGAAGGCGGGGAGAGAGAGGGAGAAGGGATTGGAATGGCAAGTCGAGAAGCTACCGGGGTAGAGACTGGTAAATTGATAGAACCGCTGTGAAGAGGTAGGGAAAGAGGAGAAGAAAGAGTCTGAGACTCAATAAAACACTGATTATTTGTAACGGTGGGAGGTTGATACCGCACCCGATACAAACAACCAAGTTGAGCGGGAATCTTAAGGACAAAGTCCCGGGGATACATGTTCACTAAATGAACAAAAACAGCCAGCTGAAGTAATTTAAATAAACAAAAACCATAGACAAGAATGAAAAAATTATAACGGAAGGGAAGAAGAGGGAAACTTACCTGTTTGTCTATGGAGGCTCTATTGAGATCCTCTTCCTCCTCCAGGAGCAGGGGATCCTTATCAATCCAAGATGGAGCTTTGGAAAACTTAGAAGAATTGAGAATGGCTCGTTCGAAAGCCGGCTCGGCGCGCTTGGGGGTGGGAAAATGGGCGATCTGAATGAATTGTTCCCAATCCGAAGCGAAATTGGGATTAACCTCCCACGCAGGCCAAGGAGAAGAGGTAGACTTGCCCTTAGCAATATAAGAAGAGGAGGCAGGAATAGTCGCTGAAGGAGGAGCAGCCGACTGGAAGATTTTGGGAGGAGAAAGAGAGGTAGTAGATTTGTTCGGGGTTGCAACGGTGGATGAAGAGGGGCCTTTCGCGGGGATAGTATCAGGATTGATCCACACTAAATTAGGTGCCTTGGAAGGAGAGATCTTAGGGGCAGGAGGGCGAGACACAGGCCTGAGATGCCGAGGAATATAGCTGCGCGCAGAGCCCACTCTGGGAGCTTTCGGCGCAGGAGGAGAAGCAATCACAGGAGAGGCTTGGCCCGGATGGAAGGACGCTTTAAGGTCGCCTTCAAATCTCGGAGTAGTGGTCTCCGATAAGGAAGAGCTAGGAGGAGTAGATGAAATAGAAGTGTCATGGTAATGAGCAGACACGGAATACGAGGAAACACCGTCTGATAAGCAAAAGGCCTCGATACGGGGAAGCGATTTGTTACAACGGAAGATCGCTTCCAATTGAACAGAACCAGAAGCTAACCACGATTTGGAAGAAATACTGACTAAATCCCCAATGCATTTGGCCATTTCACCAAGCGAATGGGGAGAGTCACAGAAAGGAGGCAATCCCACTAAAGAAACTTTGAAATCCACCCAATCAGAGTCCTGAGGAGGGGACGGAGTATTCACCCATTGACGAACAGAGAGATGGATAGAGCCGATGGAAAGAGAAGGAGACGCAATCAAGTCATCCAGAATTGAAGGAGAGGGGCAACGTATAACCATGTCACCATTGGAGCAGTTGTAAAGAACCCAGTCCCAATCCTTGATATTACAGAAATTACTAAGAAAAGTGTTGAGGGTAACGAAAGGCACCACGCCACCATTGAAAGAGATCGCACCATACATACGGAAGGACTTGAGACGATCCGAAAGCACTGATTTGGGAACGAAAACATTGGTGATTTGCTGCACGGGCAGAGGAGGAGATGAGACTGCCTGAGACTTCTTAGGGTCCTGAGAGAGCTCGGGAATGCGGAGGGATGAAGAAGGTGTGGGGAGGAGAGGGGGTTTAGTGGAAGCAGACTGCTTACGAGATTTAGTAGGAGCGGAAGGGGGAATCTTGTTGCGAAGAGAGGAGAGGTCCACAGCGTTGAGAACTTGATCGGAGATCGGAGTTCCAACAGGAAGCCCCAATATTTTTTGAAGAGTAAAACACCGCTGCTGAGCGTGCCCCTCTTTGAGACAAAAGAGACATTTCATTTTGTTTGGGCAAGAAGCTTTGATGTGTCCACGTTCAAGGCAACGGAAACAAGAGGGCCAGAATCGGCGAGAGAGCGATGAAGAAGTAGAGGAAGATGAAACGGTGAGATGAGAAGGGCGGGAGAAAGAAGTGGGGGATAAGGAAGGAAGCTTCGCGAAGATGCTCCTCTTAGAATAGGCTGGGCCCAGTCCAGAGCAGATAGTGGGCTCAGAAAGGCGAAGAGGGGAATAAACAGAGTTGAGCAGTTTTTTTTTTTTCTTTTTCACCACCTCAACCCATGAGAGTTCCATGGGCCAAGATAAAGAAAAGCCCACACTCAAAAAAAGCAAACGTTCGTTAAAGAGCAGAGGGGAAGAAGAAGGAAGAAGATGAGCGTTAATGGTGAAACGCTATAGAAAATCAAATGCCGAAGGGAAGATAGACTAAAGGCCAGAGCACTCCCTAAGGAGGTTCAGAGATACCCGAATTCTTAAAAATGCACAGGAGTACCGAGAAGATACACCTCTATCAAAGGTAAAGCAGTAATCAAACGCCCCAAAATAACACAGAATCACAGTAGAACAAGCACAACAGACGATATGAAAAAAAAAAAAAAGAAGAAGAATTAAAAATACTCACAGTGGTGGAGGAGATCGCCTTACTGGACCGGAGAAGGGACTGGCGCAAACACCGAAGAGAGAAGCTGAAAACGAGGTAGGGAGAGAGAAGCCACTACCGCTGGAACCCACCGAGTAGGCACAAGACTTGGGGCAGGAGATAAGGCTCGGAGACTGGATTAGGCGCCGCGCAGCGTCAGGGAAAAGCAAGCAACCCTGGGGGACGGCACACACAGAAAGGCGGAAGGAAGGGGGGGGGAGGGAGGAACTACACCAGACGGCAAGATCTGAGCAGAGAGGAAAAGGGTTTGGAGAGAATCGACCGGTGAGCAACTTTAGTGAAGGAAGAGAGGGAAGAGGGAGTCCCCAGGCGCTGGATCGGAGCTGAGAAGGGAAGAAGGGAGGAGTATTACAATAACTTTAAGTGTGTATATTGAAGAGGTAGGAGCTTAAGATTACATTTCTAAAGTTTTTAAACCCAATTCCAATGACACCACATGAACTCTACCATTGGTACTGGAGAGGTTTCAAATCCATTTTTCTGCAATTTAGCCTATGATTATGTAAGTCCTATATAGGCTCATATATGTCATATGTTTCTATGTGACCACTGTGTCGTACGGTTTGAGATTGAGTGTCTGACAAAACCTAACCCTAGGTAGCATGTAGGCAGGTAGCGGACCAAGTTAATGACATGTTGCAATACTGTCGATGTAAAGGGTTCTGATGCATTGAATGTACCAAGCATTTATTTCCTTGTACCTGTTAATTTGGATCTTCCAAGGTTTTTAAAAGTTTTTTTACCATGATATGAAAGTATTAGATTAAATTTTTTCCGTTGCTAATATAATAGATTTGAGATAAACCTTGTGAAATTATTGACAGAAATAAAAGATTGAGCATATACAATGAACTATTATGTAATTTGTGGCCATTGCAGAATGATAAGCATTACATGCGCATATAAATTCCGTGTAATGCTTATCATTCTATAATGACCACTAATAACAACGAATTCCTGACAGAGCATATTGAAGATGAGTCTTGATTTTGAATATTAATATATAGTATTTCATAAGTAAATCGCCATTGGAAACAGGAAGATGATTGACTTTTGGAAAGATAAGTGGTGCAGCCCAATTATCATAAAGAGAAGGTTTCCAAAAATCTACAAATTTGTGTCAGATAAGAACGACGGGGTAGGCAGACAGTGGCGAAACGATGGATGGAGGCCTAGGGTGTTGGACCGGATTAACAGGGAGGCTAGGAGACAAAAAACAGGAGCTACTACAGTTTCTTAACGACTGGAAGCCGTCAAGAAACAATGAGGTAGACAAGTTGACCTGGGCAGCCGAGAAAGGGGGAGTCTTCTCAGTGAAATCTACATACAAATGGCTTAATGATGGTGGGTTGCGTACTGTAGATCACATATGGAAGGTCCGAGTTCCTCTCAAAATCAGGACTTTCAACTGGTTAGCTAGCAAAAATATTATTCTAACCAGGGACAACCTGATAAAGCAAAAATGTCTAGGGTCAGGCGATTCTATCATGTGTAATAGGGAAAGCGAGACGGTTGACCACCTGTTCATGCAGTGTAGCTACGCTAGGTTAGTTTGGGGGGATATGTGTTGGGTTTATGTCTTGCATACTATAATGGATAAGAAGACGATGAGACGGTGGAGGAATCGGGAATATCGGAGACAGAGTGGAGGCAAGGAAACAGTCAGCAGCTGTAGTTGCAGAAGTGGCGGTCGACCAGTCATAGAGTGCAGAAGTCCCGAGAGGGGGACGGGCGACCGACCTTGGGGGTGCGGTCGACCGGTCGCGGTGCTGATGGGTTTATTGGGTCGGATCTTGGTAATTCGTGAGAAGCCCAACTTGTTCTTCAAGTAAGATCTGATGGCTCTTATCGTAGGGTTATCTCTTCAGGAATATCCAATGGTTACTGTATCAAGATATCAACCTAGGTTTTCTCTAGATCTCTATATATTGTTGTTATTGGCCTCCATTGAGAGCCAAGAGAGAGAGAGTACTTCATTGAAGGCGAAGCTTGAGAGTTTCTCTAATTGTAAATAACTAGTACTTGCTGATGAGACTTGTAGAGGATCGTGGTGAGAATTGTAATATTCTTGTATTTTCTCTAATTGAATAATATTTTGGGTTTCTTCTCCCCCAGATTAAGGCAAAAGCCCCAACCGAGACAAATTTGTGTGCTTTGATGTGTTTAGTATGATCTCATATGTGCTTGGTAGTTTGTATTGATTGCATCGAATAACTCAACAAGATCCTAGAGAGGGGTTTTCGGTGGAAAATCCCTAACAATTGGTATCAGAGCTTCGGGTTCAAGGATTTGTTCGAGTTCCTTGGAGATGATGGCAGATCAAATCACGAAGATCAAGCAGTTCAAAGGCAAGATCAACTTTAATCTCTTGAAGGTGGACATGCATGAAGCATCGGTTCAACAGAACTTGGATCTAGTCCTAGAAGGAGATAAAAGGAGACCAATTGGCACAAAGCAGGAGAAGTGAAAGCAGATGTGTTCAAAAGCCTTGGGTTTAATCCGGTTATCATTGATGAACGAAGTCAGGTAGAGGAGAAGTACGGCGAGTCTTTGAGCAAGATTCAGAACTGACTACTCGGGATCGTCGTCATAAGTTCGGATGCACCAGAGAAGAAAGTTGTAGGATTTCTCAATAAAAAAAAGTACCGCTCTTCTAGATCATGAAGTCGAGTTCAATATGGAGTTATCTGAACTGAGGGCGTTCAACGCAGATGATCTAAGGGTTTCCAACTCAATATATTCACCATCAAATCCATCCAACATGATAACCGTGCTAGGCGAGAAATCTACCAAGGAGAAGTTTTTCATAGCAGGTATGATCAAGAGATTGGAGGATGATGCACTTAGGAAGGAGAGTCAGAAATCGGCGTCAACTTCTGTGAATTTCTTGGAGGTGGATTGTACTTTGATTGGAAGGAAAAGTGTATATCGGGATAAGGTCCGTGGCCACCAGTGCAAAAGGATAGAGCATTACATGAGAGACTATTGCAAGCGATTGAGTCAGAGGGATGCCAAATTTAGTGCCACTGAATCAGGTGAAGACTTAAACAGTGCTTTTATTTTAAGTTCTTAAGATGTGAATTTCAGATGTTCTTTTGATTCGGTTAGTTCTTCTCAAGTTTGCTCCGAAAGGGAGATAGTTTCTACTTGCAAATCTGCATCATATCATTGTGTGGGAACACAGTTTGATAAAATTTGTGAAGTAATAGTTTCTACTTACAAGTTTGCGTCATGTCGTTGTGTGAGAACGAAGATTGACAAGACTTGTAAAGTAAGATGTGAGAAAACAAATGAGTCGAAGTTGATAGGCAGAAGGGGATACACACTAGAGGAGGGCATGCATATTCCTTTGATGAAGCGGAGCCTTATTTCCATGAGAACTCTAGATGTTCAGGACTGCAAGTACACAGATCCAGGTAGAGTTCGTTCAGTTTGGGAAAGTTATCGCAAGGTGATGAAGGGTAAGAGGAGGATTGGGCAGGATCAGCACAACCTCTACCAGCTTTGGAGGAACAGAAAAACTTGCGCAAGTATTTCGAAGCCCATTGTTCCTAAAGCACTATCTAGTATGCCGTCACTAGAATCATCCGAACGAGACTGCGATATTCGAATATCGTCGGAAGGTGGAGAAAGCCTTGAGGTATGTGGATTTCGTGTGGAGGGTGGCACCTCCATGATTACATCTACTGGGGTGTTCCCTTGAGGGGGCATACAGTGAGAGAAAAACAGGTGGAGATATATTCAACTAGCAGAGAAAGCCATTGAAATGAATTTTTTGCAAGAAGAGAAGGAAAAGAGTCTAGATGGTTTTAAATCACACAGGTGTGGATTCATGAGTATGCAATCCAAGGTGGAGATTGTTAGGTTTATGTCTTGCATACTATATTGGATAAGAAGATGATGAGACGATGGAGGAATCGAGAAGATTAGAAGTGGAGTGGAGGCAAGGAAACAGTCAGCAGCTATAGTTGTAGAAGTGGTGGTCGACTGGTCATAGGGTGCGGTCGACCAGTTATAGGGTGCAGAAGTTCCGAGAGGGGAACGGTCGACCGACCTTGGGGGTGCGGTCGACCGGTCGCAGTGCTAATGGGTTTATTGGGTTGGATCTTGGTGATTCGTGAGAAGCCTAATTTGTTCTTCAAGTTAGATCTGACGGCTCTTATCGTAAAGTTATCTCTTTAGGAATATCCAATGGTTACTGTATCAAGATATCAACATAGGTTTTCTCTAGATCTCTATATATTGTTGTTATTGGCCTCTATTGAGAGCCAAGAGAGAGAGTACTTCATTGAAGGCGAAGCTTGAGAGTTTCTCTAATTGTAAACAACTAGTACTTGTTGGTGAGGCTTGTAGAGGGTTGTGGTGAGAATTGTAATATTCTTGTATCTTCTCTAGTTGAATAACAACTAAGATTTCTTCTCCCCCGGATTAAGGTGAAAGCCCCAACCGGAACAAATTTGTGTGCTTTGGTGTGTTTGGTATGATCTCATATGCGCTTGGTAGTTTGTATTGATTGCATCGAATAACTCAACAAGATCCTAGAGAGGGATTTTCGGTGGAAAATCCCTAACAACATGCTACACAGGTTCTGCATCGTAGGGCCCTTGCCTGAGACGGTGCTAGATGTGTGAGGAACCTGGAAGGAGGGTAATGTTAACACTAGATACAGGGACATCTGGGGTACGGGGGTGGCGACTATCTGCTGGGGAATTTGGGTAGAAAGAAATAATAGAATCTTCAGACCAACTCACAGACACATCATGCATCATCAGCTTATATCCATGATTATAGCTAATATTAAATTCTGGTATCGAATGGCAGGGGTTGAACAAGCTAAGAAAGTGAAGGAAGCCTTCAATGATAGTACCTCAAATCACGAAGAAGAATCCGAAGAGAGGGGCAAGACAATAGTGGAGGAGTAATCGGGAAGCACGGGTGGGGATTCATCAAGCAAGGATTGAGGATTTTCCACCGCTCTTTTTTGGGGATGTAATCTTTGCATTTCTAGGTTTTTGGGTGGGAAGCTCTTTTGTATGGGTTGGGCTCTCCCTTTTGTTGAGGTATGAGACTCATGGCTCACTGTTGAGTCTCATGAATATCATCTTTTATGTATTGGCTGATGTTTTAGTAAAATCTTTGTAATGAAACGCGGGGGGTTTAATCGCACCATTTATTGATAATAAAAAAAAAATGAATAAGACATTGAATTCTAATTAATTAAACAAAATGGTCCAACTTCATCATAGCTTAAAGAAGACGAGATATTGAAGATGAAGAAATCTTTTTGTTCCCATGTATGGTTAAATGATCAAGGAGAAGCAAGAGGGGTTGAGCCGAAAAATAAGTAATGGTATCACCTATGAAATCCTAGTGCTTAAGTCTTAGTCGATATTCAGATGCTGGTCGATACCCGATACTGAGACAGAGATTCGATGCCATGATTCTAGTTACTTCTTCTAAGAAAATAGAGATTAAGGCACCCACGAGACCCTACAATAGTGGTAGTAAGAGTAGTGGTTGACTACTATTCAATGCTCAACTAGGGAGAGCCTGTTATCAACCAGCTTTGTTTCATAGGCAGCCTTTATGTATTCAGCCCATGTGAACTCTTTGTACCGGCTCCTGGCCTCATCTCCTCCCTCTTTCATCATGAGCTGTGACAAAGGTGTGATTACTTGGTTTGGTGGTGGCCCACCAAAAAAGATCATGGACAGTCTTGATTTTGATCCATTGGTCAACACCCTGTGCCTCACACTCCTGAATCTCCCATTTGTCAGCACCTATATATATGCATCAAATCATAGATAGCATGAGTATCAATCATTCATTCACCCTTTTCTTTCTTTTCAAATCAAACATATACATATGCATCGCTACTTGTAACTTCACATAACTAACACATAGGAGCATCTGTGGTCGTGTCATCAAGATCCAAATTTTGGATATTTGGTAAATTTAACCCCAAAAACAAAAACAAAAAAACCTATAAAAAAAAAAACTTTGCGTTGCAGTCGTCGATAGCCAAAATTTGAATTTTTTACTATTTAAAATCTCAGACGAAACATTATTTTTCGTCTCATGCAATAAAAAAAAATAAAAATAAAAAATCGAACGGACGGAAAATGATTTCCTGTCCATCTTATCTAAAAAAAAAATTAAAAATCTTTAAATCATAATTAATTCCTTAATAAATGTTAAATTAATCCTAATTATTTCATTAACTTTTAAACCTAAGTTTAACCCAAAGAAATCATTATAGGATCGTTCTATAGAAATTAATAAGAAAGAAATGTATGGGATGGGGCTTCATCTCCCGTCCCACTTCATTTCTGATTTGTATTTTTTTTAAATGGAACGGACGGGGATTCATCTCCCGTCCGACCATTTTTTAATTTAAGAAAAAGAAAAAATTGTATGGACGATGTATTATTTCCCGTTCCTCGATGTGTTAGGCAAAAAAGTAGTGGGACGATGTATTATTTCCCGTCCGAGCTCTCCGAACAAAGATAATTTTTCGTCCGATCAATGAGACGATAAATCATCTGCTGTTAGCTATGTTTTGCCAATTGTCATTTTGTCTCTCAAGTATAGCCACCGATTGTTCATTCGAAACTCAAATTTTAAGTAAATGGCTAACGAGCGCAACTTTTGTCAAATTTTGAAAAATTTGACAAAATGGCCAACGACTACAGATGCTCTAACCAAGTTTTTTTTTTTTTGATTAAAAGGCGACTAAAGTCGCCGCTTCATTAAAAAGAAATTAACGAAACAGGAATAGTAAATACATATAGTGCCCGAAGGCGAATACCACCAAATCGTCTCATCCTGACGGAACACTCCGCCGAATAACCAAAATACATCAAACTAACTAAGCATCTAATACATCAGACCAAAAACTGGAGGACCCTTTCCCAGATATGCAAAGTCCCCCTGCTAGCTGTCTACTCCTCCTCCTGTCCTGATCGCATCTTCTTCCTGGAACTGTTAAGCCCTGTCCATTCATAACAACATAAGTGAATTTTTTGCAACAACGAAGAAAGTGAATGACGAACGCTATTGAAACAGAAGTCGTTACGGTCTAGCCATAAGTTCCACAAGATGGATGCAACAGAAATGTCCCACTCTAATCTCTTCTCTTTTCTAATCCTGTTAGATCTAATATCCACCCAAACCTCTGCACTAGACCTAGGACAATGTAAAACCCCAAACTTTGTACCCACTTCCCTCCAGACCCATGTCGCTCTATGACAATTGAATAAGATGTGGTTCGTATCTTCTTTGTGGACCATACAAGTGCTACACACCGCATTATCCACGATTCTCCGCTTCCTCAAATTAACCCTGGAAAGAATTGCGTCATTCTCTACCAACCAGAGAAATACTTTCACCCTGGACGGGACACTGATACCCCAAATTACATTAGTGATGTCGTTTCTAATACCTCCATCGTTCAGCCTTTTGTATAATGAGAAAACCGAGAACTTGCAATTTGTATCCAACGTCCACCAACGCTCGTCTTCCATTTGCAGGGTGTATTTTCCTTTTATACGAATGTAGTTATTCACCATCTGTAATTGGCTAAGCTCTTCCTGATCCAGGTGCTCTTTGACCTCTAATCTCAGCTTGTCGTTCCTCCAAACGTCCGACACTAGTGAATCATTGTTCAGAGTTGCCTGTGCCGCTGCAGGAAAAAGGCTCATAAGGGAATTATTGCCACATCACCTGTCTTTCCAAAATCTTGTGCTTTTCCCGTCTTTGATCCTACAGATAGTGTTGTCATGATAGACCTCACCCGTCCTGAACACACCTTTCCAAAAGAACGATTTTCTACTATGGATGGCTTTCCCCCCAAACCTGAATTTTTTCCTAGTCCTGTAGTTAGTTAGGAACTTACACCACCAATTGTTTCGTCGTATAGCTAACTTCCACCACCACTTACTAAGAAGGACCTTGTTCATGTCTCTAAGATTGATGATTCCCAATCCTCCAAATTCCTTCCTTTTGCAGATCCTCCCCCAGCTCACTAGGTGGATCCCTTTCCCCCCTTCGTATGCTCCTTTCCAAAGGAAGCGCCTTCTTAATTTGTCTATCTTGGAAATAACCCATCCCGGGAGTTCGTAAATAGACATTAGGTAAATGGGGATGTTGTTGATGACTGCATTAAGCAAAGTGATTCTACCCCCCAACGTAAGTGATTTCCCTTTCCACCCTGCGAGCCTTTTGTCGATCCTATCGATAAGTGTTTGCCAGTCTTCCTTGGTGAGCTTACCCGGTCTGATGGGTATCCCTAGATAAGCCAGCGGAAATTCTCCCCTATTGCACCCTAGCATTTGTTGGATCGTTGAGATGTGAACAGAGCATACTTCGCTCAGCTGTATGACACAACTTTTGTTGAAGTTGACCTTCATTCCAGACCAAGCCTCAAAGCACTTCAGGACCGACCCCATAGCTATGATGTCCTCCTTAGACGCCGACCCAAACAATAGCGTATCATCCGCATATTGCAGGATAGAGATATGATTTGAAATACCCCTGATGTCGATGCCAAAGTTAGCCCTCTCCTTGCTCCCGTAAGCTATCATCTCCGGCAATCCATCCGCTACAGTTGCGAATAACATCGACGACAGAGGGTCCCCTTGTCGTAGGCCTCTCTTGCATCTGATCTCTTTACCCTGTGACCCATTAATAATAAGGGACGATTTACCTCCTCTGATGCACTGGGATATCCACTTCCTCTATCTTTCTCCGAAACCTTTGAGTAGCAACGCTTCATCCACCGAGTTCCATTCTACTGAGTCGTAAGCCTTTTGAAAGTCCACTTTGAAAAGGAAGTCGTCCGTTCTGTCTTTGCGCGCTCTGAAGACAACTTCGTGGGCCGAAGCGACGCTATTCATGATGTCTCTACCCTTGATGAATCCGCTCTGTGATTCTCCGATGATGTCATTTAAAAGTGGAGCTAATCTATTGGCTAAAACCTTGGTTATGATCTTAAATGAACCGTTGAGAAGACTAATAGGTCTGAAGTCCCCCACCTCTTTAACCTCAGGAACCTTGGGGATCAGCACTATATTCGTGCAGTTTAGACGATCTAAATCTGTCTCCCCCTTGTAAAACTCTTCAACGATACGCATGAAATCTCCTTTGATGATATTCCAATAAAGCTTGTAGAAGAATAACGGGAATCCATCTGGACCAGGCGCTTTATCTAATCCCAGACAGTTGATGGCGGCTAGCACCTCCTCTTCTGTGAACATGCTTTCAATATTGTCAGATCCACTAATCCTTGAATCCAACCACATATCTTGGTTCATCGAACATCTATGCTCTCTTCTTTGACCCAACAATTCCTTGTATTTCTGGTGAAGATGTTGTTTAATTCTATCCTCATTCTCGCACCATGCTCCTTCCATGTTAAGCCCTGAAATGTGATTTTTACGCCTTCTTCCATTGGCCATCTTATGAAAAAATTTGGTATTAGCATCTCCTTCCTTCAGCCACTGTATTCTGGAGCGTTGCTTCCAATAATATTCCTCCAACCTCCCGATATGGAGAATGTCTTGTCTATTCCTATATAGCTCCTCCCATTCAGCCTCTATTAAATCTCGTTCCTCCTCTAGAATTTCTAGTTACTCAATCCTCTCCCCTATTTCCTCTTTGATTCTCCGATTCTGGCCAAATTCCGACCTGGCCCACTGTTTCAATTTAACTCTTAATCTCCTGATCTTTTGAATCCAACAACCCACTGCCGAGTCAGTCGTGGTGGGAGCGTTCCAGCTCTCCTCGATAATCCTCTTGGATCCTTCACACAGCGTCCATGCTTTCTCAAACCGGAACTGATGAGTTTTCCTTCTCTGTCCTACCCCGCAATCTAGAGCTAGCGAAGTATGGTCTGAAGTGAATCTAATCATCGCTTTAGCCTTCGCTAGAGGAAAATAGTCCTCCCATTCAGAGGAGACTAGTATTCTCTGAATGGGAGGATATGACAACCACAACTAACCAAGTTATATACAACCAAAAAAAAAAAAACCACTGAGCTAACCAATAATTAAAAAAAAGGTAATTGCATATGACAATATTTTTCTATCAGGTTAACACATGTAACCTCTTCGACTGAATTCATTAAGTTACGTCTTAGTTGACCATCAATTAACTTCATGAAAATATTTCAGATATTTTTGTATTAGTTGACTATCAAGTGACTGGGTGAAAATATTTCAGATATTTTTATGACAGATATATCACTTATTTTTATGACTATTGTACTCTTTATCTGATTGTTTACAATACTTGATGAGGAACAAAAAAATTCAAAAAGGTATTTTACATAAATATGTTTAACATGTTCAACTAGGATAAACTAAAATTGTAGTCATTTCTAACATGTATTAGGGTTGTTATTTGCATTGACGTAACTGGTAGTTAGCCTACTAATAAATATTTAGGCCACAAGATATGTAAGTTACATTGTTATGTCCTTTATGGGCTTTTTTTTTCATTTGAGACTTCAAGATTCCACCCTCAACAATTCATGAATCAATTTGAATGGGAAGGCTAAGCATGAAATTGAACTCTAAAAGCAACAGTTAATTTTACTAAAAAAGATTACTCTTCTTTCATAAGATGCATGCATGGAAGGGGTATATGTGTAATTGTGACTGACATATACATGATGAGTTAATGAATCTAAGAGTTGGTAATTAACCTGCATCATGTCACCAGCATTGATGAAGAAGGAGTCCTGATCCGGTGCAACAGAGACCCAGGTGCCATCTCTTAATGCAATCTGAAACCCATTTGAATTGTTTGATCTCAAGATGGATATCATTTGTGGGTCAGTGTGTTCCCCAAATCCAGTAAGACTGTAGTCCACCTCATCATCGTCGCCGTCGTCTTCATCATTTCCCTGCTTCAGTTTTGCCCATGATGGGTAATGGTTGATTCTGAACATCAAGCTACTCTCATCATTCATCACTAGTTTACTCAATGCATCCCTTGGTTCAATCCCCAACCCTTCACCGATCAGTTCTAACACCTTACCACCTAAGTTTCTTAGAGCTGATAGGTACTCGTTCATAGCAGAACTGCAATTTCATTTTAGGAAGACTGATTACTGTTAGATTTGCGATGTAAGAATAAAAGATATTTTCTATATGTAATAGCAGATAGATAGATATGTCATATATAAGCTATGAGCTATCTATGAGCTATCATAACATATTATTGTAGGAACATATAAACTGCATTCTAATAAAAAAATCTTGATTTAAAAAGTCATAAATAGGTTCATTATCAGAACAGTTATTTCTAGCCAATATGGAAAAGAGCTTTAATCTTTAGCAAGTTTGGTTCAGAAAATCATGAAAGTATATATGTAACTTAAGCTAAATTAAAAGGTTAACCATCATTTCAACTATGCTCCTCACTCATGAACCTGGCATTTGGAAAATGGCACGTGCAAAATGGTGCAGGCACCACTTCTTTCTTTAGCTTGAATTCTGACATGGATCGAAAGGTTTAGTCATAATCCTTCCTATAAAGAGTTTTCTTTTCAACCAAGCGCGAGTAACGGAGGTTAATTATTATTATTATTATTATGTATAAGGGATGAAAAAAAGTTGGTGGTTAGAAATTTCTCTGTTCTTACCGAAACAAGCTAGCCGAAGGCTCCGTAAGGAAAGATAAAGAAGTTTCAGACATTGGTTTGGAAGTGATTTCGAACAGAAGGTACTCAACCCATCCAGCATCTCCTTTGAACCCAATCCTCTTGTTCCGGTACCCGAAAGGATTCGCTGACCCTGCAGCCTTCTCTTTCTCTGCTTCAGGCAAAGAGAAAAACTTCACAGCCTCTGCGTCCAGTCTAGCCATGAGCTCTTTCGAGATTCCATGGTTGGTTACTTTGAAAAACCCGTAATCTTCGCAGGCTTTGACAATGTCAGCTTCACAACCAGGCTTGGAGAGGTCGCCTACCGGGATGTTGAAGAAATGAGGGTGAGCTTTGTAGGGCTTCAAGAGGGATATTGGCTCAACTGGTGAATTGGCAAGGACCACCATGGTTGGTTTTGTTTGAAAACAGAGCAAAAAGGGGAGGAGTTTCAAGTTTGGTTTGTAGAGAGAATATGGGTAAGATTGATTAGTGAAGGACCATATTATATTATATCTATGTATTATGCTATATTATGGAAATAGGAGAGGGAGTATATCCTTCTCTCCTTTCTCTATTTTAATTTAAAATAGAGAATAAAGAGGAAAAGTAGCAATTCCTATTTAACTAATACAAGCATTACGTATAATTTTATTTTATTTTATAAGAATAAAAAAAAAAAAAAAAATCTCAATCCCTCAAACACCATCTCTTTCCTATCTCATTTTCTCAGTCTCACAAAATCTAACATCTCTTCCCAAATCCACCGCCATCCCCTAACATAGAATTAGAATTTTAAGCAAACACAATTCATAAAATTATTTTTAACTGATTTTCTTAGTCTATCAACTTTACCTTAACATGTGCTATTGTATAACTTATTTACTGAATGTTAATGATGTTATAATATACCTCTTAACATAAATTAGTTGATTTTTTGCGACATGGTTTATATTGTATAACTTATTTACTGAATGTTAATGATGTTATAATATACCTCTTAACATAAATTAGTTGATTTTTTGCGACATTTTTTTATTGAATGCATTTTTAGCTTTAGTAATATTCAATTGGACATCATTATGATTTGGCAGTAATTCTCTAAACCATCTGTTTATAGTTTATATGAAGATGATAATGAAGATTTCGATAATCATGATATAGGGATGATATTCATAAGTTTCTAGTATAAGAGATTGAATCGTAGAAGCGAGGGCTAAGGTGTTTAGATTTTTTTTCCATTTATTTAAAGGATGGTGGGAATTTAGAGAGAGGGAAAAAAAAAGTTTTTAGTGGGATATCTAGAGGTGTGATTAGTTAGTAAGCAACCTGTGCATTATAACTGCAATTGGATAGTTGCATGAAGAAGAACCCTGTTAATTCTTGGTTCCTAAGAGGAGGAAAAATAGAGTTTTTAGTACGAAATCAGGTGTGATCAATGAGTAAGTAGCCTAACTTATTGTAACATCAATTGGGATAATTGTTCGAACATGAGCACTATCTCTTGAGTCTGGAGTCTTTTTCGCATCCTTAATACCACTTTCTACAATATTAAAAGTTATAATTGTTATTATGCCTGCATTCATATGTTTCTTGTATTACACGTACTTAAAAGGAACGTGAGATAAATTTGTCTGTAAGAATTTACATTATTTAGAAAATGAGCTATGTTAATATGTGAGATTGAAAAAATGTATGCTGTTAATAAAATGTAAAAGGTAAATTGCATAGTAAAAAAATGACTATATTCTTGCAAAACTGTATAACATAATAAAATATATAGCATGTTCTTCTTTTTCATATTTAGGGACCTACCTTACATTTTATATAGAAAATACATCATATATCAAAACTAAAACTATGAACTTAGAATCTGATAGAGCCTATAGAATAAAAATATATTTATTCTAGTTAATTAATTACTCCATCTAGAAGATTAACCCAGCAGCCATTTGTGGGTGCACTCACCTAGAACCTCAAATCAGTTCACACTAGAAAAGAATGTACTTTTGGCCAACGAGCATGTCCACTTAAACAGATTCCATTCATCTACTAGAAAGGGTCAAGAATAAATTTAGAGCCAATGAGTATCATTTTCTATTCATATATTCTGAAGTATTCTAAAGCTCAAGAATAAATTTAGAAATGACACAAAGATCTTCCCCAAAAAAGTTTTTGTGTTAGAATTAGAGTTCTATGCATTCATTTAAATTCCAGCTACACATTTAAAATTTCAGTCTATCGTTCAAGTAACTTTTAACAAGGAATAAAATCTTTCATAAGAATATAAATGTGTAGTTTTTTTTAGTGCATTGTGTACGGTTTGCGTTAGAGGATAAGAAGAGCAAACAAATTGTCCTTCCAATTTTCGGTGTTGACTTGTAATGCCAACTCTCACTCCTTAATACGATTTGTGCCGTACGTCTATGTTCCTTCTCTTTCAAGTTCTAGCTGGTCTTGTTGAGTTCAAATTCTTTTTCATTTCATTTCATTTATGCTAAGTGATTGATAAATTTAACTCATTATAATTAAACTCTTACATACTATTATAATAAGGTGAGATAGAGTACTAGATTAAGTAGAATCTTTGCCTTCTACTCTTCTGGTACCTTTAATTATTGGCCAGCACAAGTCCACTCCCAGGATTGAACGTAGAAGATTTGGTTCAAAGGAGAGAATATATAATTGTAGATGTTGCCTTGTCGGTCAGCCTAACTTGGTTCAAAGGGGAGAATATTCTTCTTATTTTTTTAGTTAAAAAGGAGAGAATAATTATGAAGTCTTTTTTGATTTTTTTGCTGATAATAATAGTAACAGTTGACCAAAGGGTTTTTTCGCTCTTCAAATATCAAATCGACCCTTGCACATGACAGAAAGCGAGGGAGAGTGTGTGCGTGAATGCGTGTGTGAGTGATACATGAAGAGAATGCACTTCGACCATTAGAGTACTTTATATATAAATAACCATAATTCTAACAGTAATTCTGATAATTCTCTTTGATGCATCATCTTGGTAAATGACCACAAGTTAAATCATCTCCAATCATGCTAGTTATCTCTTATTTTTAGCCAAAATAGTAAATTTTTTAAAAAAAATGCTCCAACGGGATTTGCTTAAAAAAGATATCTCAAATTTAATCGCCAGATCTTGCGAGTTTGTATTGCTCGCCAAACTTCTCTTCCGCTCTTTTCGCCTCTCAACCCCCTCACCCCCCAACAACAACAACAACAAAACAACAACAACAACAACAACAAAAAAAAAAAAAAAAAAAAAAAAAATCCACACAACTCGAGCCCGTGATCTGTTCGCGAGAAAGATTTCTTTCTTTTAGGCTTGGGCTTTTTTCTAGGCTTGGGTTTTTACATTTTTATTTTCTAATTACTCGGTATTTAGTTAAGGCTTTAACGGATTTGTGCTTATCAATTATACTCTATATTTTTTGCTACTATTGTAATTATACTATACATATGTAGTACAATATGGCTTCAAATCTAATATTATAATGAGAGAGTTGGGGTTGTCATTAGCAGACAACCTGTAATTTGTAAACATTCATTCAACCATCTAATCATAACCATTCATTTTAAGTGGGAGTTATATTAACCATTATTTACTCAATTATTGTTAGTTATCATAATACCCTAAAAGTTCAAATTTATTTACGACATAATTATTTACAAAAGTGACACTCATATAAAATAAAAGTGTGTGCCACAAGGGGTAATTTGTAAAGAGTATGTGATGAGTAAAAGGAGGTCTCAAGTTCAAAACCAGATTACGTCTTATTATTTACTATATTAAAAAAATTAATTAGGACGTGCATCGCACGTGCAAATTACTAGTGATCTTTAACCAGAGAATTGATAATGAGTGATATTACTATCTTAATGACGATTCTATAAGCAATTATACAAAATATAGACATTTATTTAAAAGAATATTACAACTATTTAGTAAATAATAGTTGTAAATAGTTGAATGAATATTATGGTTGCTCCCTTCGGAATCTCAAACTCCTACTTTATATCTTTGAAAAAACCTCCGGCTTAACTATCAATTTCAATAAACTTCTATGTTTTGGCTTGGAGGTTCCGACAATCAAAAACTTGAGATCACCCAATTCTTTAACTGCCCATCCACATCCTTTCTTATTCAGTATTTAGGTATCCCTTTAAGATGGGGTAAGCTCCATAAATCGGATTGGAATCCAATGATTGATAGGGTTGAATCTTGACTCAACGGCTGGTCCGATAGACTTCTATCTCGACGAGGTAGATTGATATTAGTAAACTCTGTCTTGTCCTTTATCCCTCTTTATACGATGACTTTTTATTATATCCCTTCTTGGGTTATTAAAAAAATCGATCAAATTAGAAGAAACTTTTTCTGGTGTGCCTCCTCAGTATTCAAAGGAGTAAACATCTGTGCAATTGGAAGTTAGTGTGCAAGACTAAGCTAGAAGGAGGTCTTGGTGTTCTTAACCTTAGAAACAAAAATCTCGCACTTTTGGGGAAGTGGTTATGGAGAATCCTCAAAGACGATAACTCATCTTGGGCTTGTCTTCTTATTCATAAATGCCACGCTCACCACAAAATTTTGGAATTATATCCCAAATTATCTCATTCGGCATCTTCCTTTTGAAAAGGAATGTGGAAAGTGATTGAACCCTTCAAGTCGGTATTTTCAAAGTTTGCACTAGCGAGTCGTCCGCCAGATTTTGGACGAACTTATGGATTGATAATTACAAATTTGCTTCTGTTTATCCCAAATTATTTCACATAGCCTCCAATCCGCGTGCTTCTGTTGCGGAATATGTCGTCTCTTAGCATGATCTTAAGGAATGGCGCATACCTTTCAGAAGATCTCTTCCTCCTTCCCTACTCCCTAGTTACTTCCAGTTACTTAACGCCCTTCAAGCCTATTGCTGGCATCCTACTGATGATGTTGGCTAGTAATGGTCTAATTCGGGTTTGTATTCAGTTAAATCCTTTTATAACTACCTAAACTCTGAGGGTGTTTCCTCTCCATTCGCTAAATCCATTTGGAAATGCATCACTCCCCTTAAAGTTAAATTCTCAAGTGGCTTGCTATTCAAAATAAATTTCTTACGGTTGATAAGATGAACAAGTGGAACTTGGCTTTAGGCCAACTTTGTTCCTTATGCCTTTCTAATCAAGAGAATGCGAATCATTTATTTTTAAATTGTTCTTTCATTTGGCCCATATGGATGATATGTTTGCAAGCTTGGCAAGTCCAATCTCGCCCGAGTTGCATTGATTCGTGGTGGAGTACTTGGATGCTCCATCAGGTTAGAAGTCCCTCTCTCAAATCGTGGGATTTATCTATGATGGCTCTCATCTGGATTATATGGAAAAAAAAAGAAATAATCGTATATTCTATAACTCTTCGTGCCCTATTAACTTTCTTATTGAAGACCTCCCTTTCTTTACTAAGTTCTGGGCTAATGTTTTACCTCATAACAAAGTGTATGCTCTTCATCTTCATTTTATTGACATTGTTGTGGCTTTTTTTTCCTTCGTTCCACCTTTCTGTCGCCTTGATTCTTTTTGTCTGTTTTCTTTTGATGAGGTTTTTCTTTTCTTGTTTGCTTTGCAGAACTGATTGGCGTGGCTTTCCCTTTTGGTGATTTGCCTTTCAGGGTTTCTTTCTTCTTGGGCATCTGATCCCGCAGCTTTGTTTACATATGTGGCCTTTATTTTGTGGTGTTTGGAGTTTCCAGTTCCCAGTTCCCTCTCAGGATGTTGTTTAGTCTTGTTGTAACCCGTACTTCGGGTATTTCCTTTTTGTGTCTAGGTTATTTTGGATGTTGTGTTCTTCTCCTTCTCCTCAACTCTATGACTTTTTTATGCTTTTATGCTAATCTGAACTATTCTATATTACGCGCTATCTTTTGGGTTGCTTCAGTCTGGTATCCTCTTTGTCTTTCTTATGTTATGTTCAGGTTGATTTGGTTTTGCTTTGAAGGGCATTACTTTTGCACAGCTTTATGGCCGTCGGCCTGCCGCACGCAAGGTGTGGTGGATTCGTTCATCCAACTTTCACCGTTTGCACATAGTCCTCTGCCTTGCTTTTTTGGTTGTGTTTTTTGGATGTTTTTGCTGTGTTTTATTTGTTCGTTTCAGATTCTCTCCATTTACATTCTATACTCAAGTTATGTATATATTGTATTTTTATTTTGGTGCGATTTTACTTCTTGTAATTCGACCATCTGTATGAGACTCTTTGTTTATTATCAATATATATTTTTTATTTGGCTGGAGTCTTTTGATACTATCCTATCTTTCAAAATAAACTATTTAGTAAATAAAAATTAAAATATTTTTTGCTAACCAAATTAGATAGCATGGTTGGACGTGGGATTTTTTTCCCTAGCCAAATCATCTAATTGTTCTATATTTTGCTTATTCTAGCGAGCCAAAATAGCTGTTGTGATTGAAGATGCTCTTAGTGCACATTTACCATTAGTCCTTCTAATCTGCTACTAAAATTAGTCAGACTCTTTTACATTCCATTGTTTTTAAAATGTTAAGTATTTTTGTCAAGCCCCGCTACTCGTTATACAGAAATACATGCACATAACTGAGACTTAGCGAATGATATCAGTATACCAATTCATATCATCCATAAGTTGTACAATAACTTTAAGCTCAACAATACAATAACAATCACAGGACTAGGATTAATATAATGCAATAACCAATATCTGAGATACAAGAACTTACAGAATGCTGAAAATACACAACACAATGGCAGTAAACAGTTCGCCAAATTCCTTCAGTTTCTCATTATCGTACCTGTATAAACAATAATTCAAAAGAAATATAGAGAATACTCGTAAGAGCAAGCTTTGGGCGACAAGTAGTAGCAAGTAGTAGGAAAAAAAATAAACAAAGATATAAAAATAAACAATGAATTGGAACGATATCAGAGATCAATAAATGGTAGATAACAAGATCAAAAGTCGATAATCAATGGTACAATGGTCGATACACAATAATCAATAAGGTCAATAGTCGATAGTCAATAATCAATAAACAATAGTCGATAAACAATAATCAATAATCATTAAATCAATAGTCGATGTTTAGTGTCAATCTTTAGGTCTATCAAGCTTTTATTAACCTATCTAATGCACGCAATCCTGTATCCTATACTGCAGGTTCGGGTGCATACAATCAAGTGGACGTTTAGACTATAGTGGTGAACTCTACAAATCATGTACTTGGCAACAATAATCAATAATCCATAATCCTCAATCAACGATCAATAACGAGAATCGGTCCATGACACAATACACGATACAATCGGGATACTGTAGCAGTAGTCTACAATCAATCTATAAAATAATAACCGATAACAATAAACAATATAGGGAAACACGAGCCCCTCATCCGAGTATAGTCTCCGATTATTCACTACCAAGTCGACCCTTATTACCCTGGCTTGTTATGATTCTATTACAATTAGTTATGATCATATAACCAATACGATCAATGAGATCAATGGTATCAATAATTATGCAATAGGTACAATCGATAAGAACAGTAGTATCAATACAATATCAAGAAGATATCAAGATTTTGCAATAAATGAAATATAAATAGTTCAATTCTTTAATATGAATAATAACGGGTTTACATGCAAAAGCGTAACAATATAAGTTTTGGACAGCAGCACCTATTGGTACTCAAATTTACTTTCCCGCTGCTACAGGAATGTAAATCAAATTCCATTAGGTGTTCCAGAAACTAGATTCCCTACCGGTTACAATGCATATTCACACAACACATTATAGTTACAGTAGTTATGCAAATAAATTCATTCTTTACTGGTTTGTGTACAGTCTCGGTTCTAAAAATTATAACATGACAGTACTAAAAAGTCAATAACTTATAATCTATAAATCGAATTGAGAATCTGTATGAAGTTTCGGATTAAAGACTCAGTGTGATAAAATTTCTATTTACAAAGTTATAAATTTCAGTGTCGGAAACTGGGTCGAAACCTCAGTACAAGGTCAAGCAAAAGACATGGCAGTATTTTCAATAACATCATGATTTAACAGTTCTAGACTTGAACAATAACGCAGCACGATAAGAAAGCTATGAATCAATAACTTGATACGATAAATAAAATAATGAATCAATAATGAAATTCAGTTAGATACAATATTCAATTCAATAACTATTTACTGGATTTCAAAGAAAATGCTTGCACAGGAACAATAAAATGTGTACAAGAGATATTTGCCTTGTAACATGACGATTAGTGACAGAGAATAAGAAGAGCAGCAATGGAAACAAAGAGCAAGAGCACGACGAATAACGGCGGCAACAAAACAACAGCACGGTAATCAAGAACAACAGCAACAACGCGAACGACAGCCACAATGAGAACGACAATGTTGATTCTTGGTTTTGATGACTACAACACAATGCAAAGTTGTGCTACTTCTTATATATTGCAGGATGTATCAATGTCAATACCATGTGTGATACACAGGCAAAGTTGATCCAATGAAGCTCTCAAAGAAAATTTGATCAAGCTCCAAAGTTCTAAGTTCAAGACAAGATTGATCAAGCAAGATTCCACAACTAAAGACAATGACTCAAGCTCAAATTCAAGACTCAAGATCAAGACAAGATTCAGTGATTCAATGTGTTTTATTAAATATCTTGTAAACAACTATAATTTTATTTCTTTGGGTCTTAAAATGATGTAATAGCCTTATTACACACACACACACACACACATCTCTTTATAATTGAGTGTTTTTTTACAAGTTTAAAGGTCGAAACAAGCTTGATTAAGATCAGCTGTTGAGTACCAGTCGACTATACTAGTACGAAACTGTCTGAACTTTTTCAAACTCTGGCCAGTCGACTCATCATGACACGACTTATCATGACAACCCAGTCGACTGTTTAAGTCGTTTCGACAGATTTCAAAATTTAAAACTTATTTTTTCGAATTCAAAAGTTTTATATCCATTTTAAATCAGTTTTATTAACTGCTTTACAACGTCCTAGTGATTCCTCTCTAAAAATAAAGCCTAGGAATCACCATGGAAAGGTTCCAAGCATTTTGATAAAAGTTTAAGTTTTTGCTTTTGAAAAAGTGAACTAGTATTCAAACAAGCATTCACAATCTTCTAAGTCTTGGTTCTCTGAAATCAGTCTAGTATTACAGTGAATTCGAAGTTGATCTATTAGCTTCCATACAAAAATCACAATCACAATAAGGCTATAGGTTGTTGTAAATCTTTTATTGTTTTCTTTCACTCTCGGATTGTGAGAGTGGTCCTCTCGGTTGGAGAGTAGGGCTCTAGGTTGTAGAGTCGGGTTTTCACTCTTGGTTGAAGAGTGGGTTTGCTCTCTCTAATGGTGAGAGAGGTCTACGGATTGGACAAGGTTGTTGTCTAAACGCCGTAGGTTATTCTTGTATTTTTTTCAAGAATAGTGGAAAATATCAAGTGGGCTGCTTGGGGACTGGATGTAGGTCAGGAGGACCAAGCCAGGATACATCGCTGTGTACTCTGTGATTGATTCTCACTGTGGTTGTATTTTCTTCACTTGATTTTTAATATCTCGGTGAAACTTGTCTGGCAAGTCGACTGTCCTTCTTCTATAAGTCGACTGATCAGACTGGTATAACATAATTTTCGAAAAACTTTTCTGACAAGTCGACTGAGTTCCGCTATAAGTTGATTGGTCAGACTTGTATAAAATACTCTTCTATTTTGATGTCCCAGTCGACTTTATTCTCTTTTCAATTCGACTGGACAGTAAGAAAAAGTTCAATTTCGTTATTATTTTTATACAACACTATTCAACCCCCCCCCCCTCTAGTATTTCTTGTCCTGCCTACAGGATCCAACACTTGGTATCAGAGCCTGGTTGAGTGCAATGGCAACTACTTCTAATGCAAGTTAATACCATGAAGGCCAATCCACACAAAGGCCACTCCTACTCGATGGAACCAATTACAACTATTGGAAGTATAGAATGAAGATCTACCTTCAATCCATCAATTATGAGATATGGAACATGACGGAGACCGAGTACACCGCTCCTACCATTCCATATGCACAATGGAACGACAACATGAAGAGCGAAACAATGAACAATGCAAAGGCGATGAACGCTCTATTTTGTGCCTTTACCAAGGAGGAGTTCAATCGTGTGTCCAATGCAACAACGGCGAATCAAATTTGGCACACACTCGAGGTAACTCATGAAGGAACTAATAACGTTAAAGAGTCTAAAATATCTGTTCTTTTTCATAGGTTTGAAATGTTCCGCATGAAGGATAACGAGAATGTGTCTAAAATGATCACAAGGTTCACAGATATTACAAACTCTCTTGTGGAACTTGGAAAGACGTACACTCAAGCCAAATGGTGAGGAAAGTACTTCGTGCACTAACACCTGAATGGAAGAAGAAGACCACCGCCATAGAAGAGACTAACGATTTAACACAACTCTCTCTTGAGAATCTTGTGAGAAATCTTATGACGTATGAAGTACAACTTGAAGAACGCAAGAAGAATCTAGAGCCTCAACAATTAAAGAAAAAGACTCTAGCATTCAAGGCCATGTCGGACTCCGAGGATGAAGAAGAAGATGAGGAAGAGATAGTCATGTTCACGAGAAAGTTCAAAAAGTTTATAAGGAAAGGTAAATTTAATTCAAAATCTAAGGATACTAATGAACTTCCAACTTGTTTCAAGTGTAACAAGACAGGACATATGAAGAAGGATTGCCCACTAGAGAATGCGAAATCTAAAGGAAAGGCTTTCAAGTTCAAGAAGGAGAAGTACACCAAGAACAATAACATGAAGAACAAAAAGGCGTATCAAGAAACTTGGGACGATAGCGACTCTTCATCGGAAGAAGAAAGTGAAGAGACAAACGAGGTTGTTAATTTATGCTTTATGGCTTCACAAAGTTAAGTAAGTGATGATTATGATTCGAATGATTTATTAGATGCATTCAATGAGATTTTTCAAGAGCTTAAAAAAGAAAAAATTAGAACTAAAAACTTGGTGAAAGTAAATCAAACACTTTTCCAAGAGAATCTTGACTTAGATAAAGAAGTCAAGTCTTTAAATTCTCGACTTTCTAGTTTGGATATAGATCTTGTATCTCTTAAGAAAAATTATGAAGAGATATCCAAGAATGTATCTAAATTTAATAAAGAGAAGGAGAATTTAAATGATGTTCTCCAAAATCAAGTTCAATCTAATAAGAGATTTGGACTTGGTTTTCAAAAGTCTCTTGAAAAACATCATGTTACTAAGAATGCTAGTGTATATAAGCCTGAATCTATTTCTAGTGTTAAGAATAAACTATATGATTTTTTTGAAAAACCTATAACTGTAGTTTTTAATGAAAAAAGCAATTATGTAGTTCAGACCAGTCGACTGAACCCAAACATCAGTCGCCTATCCAGAGGTTCTGAGTCTTATTCAACAAGATGAAAACCTCAGATAAGTCAATCTATTACACCTTCCAGTCGACTAGATTTCCGTAACAGTCGACTGAAAGGTTCGATAAAATCGACTGGACAGAGCAAAACTATGTGGGTTCTAGTTAATCTGAGTCAGAAAGATAGAGTTACTTATATAAAATTATATATTCTTGCTGTATGTAATTATGTAGATTATATTCCTGCATTTGGTGGAAAATTAAACTCACTTTGGATTTGGTTTCCCAAAAACTAATCTCTTTTGGACCCAACGAAAAAGGTACCATATTCACATTGTAAATTTTATATGTACCTAAAAGAGAACGTTGGATACTTGACAGCGGATGCTCAAAGCACATAACTGGTCATGCCAACCTCCTATGTTCCATTCAAGAGATTGATGGAGGAACAGTTACATTCGGTGACAACAATAAAGGGAAGGTTATTGGAATAGGTATAGTCAATAAGCACACTAATCCTTCAATAGAGGATGTTTTACTTGTTAATGGTCTTAAGCATAATTTATTAAGTATTAACCAATTGTGTGATAAGGGAACAAAATTGTTTTTGAAAACGATGCATGCTTAATTTATGACTCTACCATGCAAAATATAATTTTTCAAGGAATTAGGAAGAATACTATTTATGAATTGTGTTTAAAATCAATTGAATTTTCGAATGATTTTTGCTTAGTAGTTTCTAATAATGATTCTTGACTTTGGCATAAGCAATTTGGCCATGTGAACATGAAAAATATTGCTAAATTGTCTAAATACAACCTAGTTAAAGGACTGCCAAGACTATCCTATAAAAAGGATAAGTTATGTGATGTATGTCAACTAGGTAAACAAATCAAATCTACTTTTAAGACAAAAGAAGTAATTTCTACTAGTAGACCCCTCGAATTAATCCACATAGATTTATTTTGCCATACTAGAGTTGCTTCTTTAAATAAAAGTAGGTATGTATTTGTTTTAGTAGATGATTTTTCATGATTCACTTGGGTTTTCTTTTTAAAACATAAGAATGATGTTTTTGATGAATTTGCGAATTTTTGTAAACGGATTCAAAATCAAAAGTCTCTAACTATAGTCACTATTAGAAGTGATCATAGTGGAGAATTTGAAAATGAAACGTTTTCAGAATATTGCAAGAAAAATGGTATAACACATTCATTTGCATTTCCTAGAGCTTCACCACAAAATGGAGTGGTCGAAAGAAAGAATAGGACTTTGCAAGAGTGTGCACGTACCATACTTGTTGAAAGTAATTTACCTAAGTATTTTTGGGTTGAAGTTGTTGCTACAGCTTGTTATGTTTTAAATAGATTTTTGATTAGACCTAAGCTTAAGAAAATATGTTATGAACTATTTTTTGATAAAATTCCTAAAGTATCTTATTTCAAAATATTTGGATGTAAGTGTTTCATTTTAAACACTAAAGATAATTTAGATAAGTTTGATTCTAGATCTAATGAATGTATCTTCATTGGATACTCAAATAGGAGTAAGGCATATAGGATCTTCAATAAGTCAACTTTGACTATTGAAGAATCCATGCATGTTTCATTTGATGAATCTCTGACTTCATCTACTGTTATTAAAGATGATGCAACTAATTCATCACCTTTAAATAATGTCATTAAATCTTTAGAGCAGACTACCCTAGCGGATAAGTCGACCGATAAGGAAATTAAGTCGACTGATGTGAATCAGTCGACTGATTGACAAGTCAAGTCGACTAATCCTGTTGTGATGACTCAAACTTTACCAAAATCTTTTGTTGAAGTTAGAGATCATCCTCATGACTTAATAATTGGTGACATCTCACGTGGTATTCAAACCAGATCTCATGTTAACATGATTTCTCTTACGGCTTTTTTATCAGATTTTGAACCTAAAAATATACAAGAAGCATGTGAGAATGAGTTTTGGATGAATGCCATGCAAGATGAATTAAACCAATTTATAAGAAATGATGTATGGGATTTAGTTCCACGACCTCCTGACCATACTATAATTGGTACCAAATGGGTATTCAAGAATAAATTAAATGAATCAGGACAAGTCGTTAGGAACAAAGCTAGATTAGTTGCTCAATGATATAATCAAGAAGAAGGCATAAATTTCGATGAAACATATACTCCTGTTGCTAAACTAGAATCAATTAGGATCTTGTTATCTTTTGCTTATTTTATGAACTTTACACTTTTCCAAATTGATGTTAAAAGTACTTTTCTTAATGGTTTTATAAAGGGAGATGTTTATGTTAAGCAACTACCTGGTTTCGAACATGAACAATTCCAAAACCATGTTTTTAAATTGAAAGAGGCTTTATATGGTCTTAAATAAGCACCTCGTGCTTGGTATGATCGATTGAAGACTTTTCTTTTAGAAACTGGTTTTGCAATAGGTAAAGTAGATACTACTTTGTTTATTAGGAGAAAAGAGACCGATATTTTGATCATACAACATAATCTTTGGTTCTACTAATAGTAATCTATGGATAGAACGAGTAGTAAGACCACACCTATGGCTACTACCACTATCCTTGACAAAGATAAATTAGGTAAGAGTGTCGATCAAAAACTCTATCGAGGTATGATTATCTCACTCTTATATATAACTGCTAGTAGACCAGACATTATGTTTAGTGTATATTTGTGTGCTAGATATCGGTCAAGTTCTAAAGAGTCTCACTTAAAAGCTGTGAAACGTATTTTAAGATACATTAAAGGCACATCTGAGTATGGTCTATTTTATTCACGCACCGATAATTTTCAACTTTTTTCGTATAGTGACGCTGATTTTGCTGGCAGTAAAACTGACCGCAAAAGTACTAGTGGAACATGTCACTTTTTGGGACATTTCCTAGTCTCTTGGTGTAGTAAAAAGCAAAATTCGGTATCTCTATCTACTACAGAAGCTGAATATATTGCTGCAAGTTTGGCTTGTGTCCAAATTTTGTGAATGAAACAAACTCTATTAGATTATGGTATTTCATTTTCAAAACCTGCAATAATGTGTGATAATACCAGTACCATTAATTTATCTAAAAATCTGGTTCAACATTCACGTACAAAACACATTGATATTAGACATTATTTTCTACGTGATCATGTTTTAAAGGGAGGTATATCTTTAGACTTTATTTCTACTGATAAATAAGTAGCAGATATCTTTACTAAACCACTTAAGGAAGACACATTTATCACCTTAAGAAGAGAACTAGGAATTTGCAGTTTTTATGATATTTCTTGATTTTTTTTATATGGTAAGTCGACTTAGTAATACTTTTCGGTCGACTTGCCAAGTATTTTTCGAGATTTATTTTTTCTGAGTTTTTTAGTGCTCTAGACAGTCGACTGTGAACAGTACTCAGTCGACTGCCAGAAGTATTACTTGAGTTTTTTTGTTTGTTTTATTTGCTCTCGACTAAGTAGGCTGTTCCTCAAAACCAGTCGACTGTCGTGCTTCAGTCTATCTTTTAGATTCGAAAACGGCACACCTTTTGAGGCGATTTCTTTTACCCTTTCTTACCCTTTGACCGATCTGATCCCTTGATTACTCCTAGACTCAATCTCAGCCTTTGATTCTAAAGTAAAAACCCTAGTTCCCCTCTTTTTCATTCTCTCTATCTCTTTGAAGACATAGACAGTCGGCTGCTCCTCAACCTTTTCAGATTTTTGAAGCTTACAAGTTGAAGACTTCGTTCAGATTTCGAGTCAATCACTTGCTGAAGTTCTTTCCAAGATCGCTTGAAGTCCTGTGCTTCTCTTTGCCTCTCATTGTTGGTATAACTTCGTGATTTTTTTCTTGTTTAGTGTTTTGGGTTTGAATCATGCCTCCTAAAAGATCCCATAGTTCTAATGTTGAGGAAGGACAATCTTCTAGCAATTACCTTCAATATCTTAGGAACCCAAACCTTGTTGAGAATTTTTTTCTCATTTGTCAAATTGCTATCATTCTAGGGAGATTTGTAAATTTTCATGATTTAGAAAGATTCCCTTTAACTCCATTATTTGAACAATGTGGGTTATTTAACTTGCTTTCCCTTGTTAATCAACCGTATTACTATCGACAACTTATATATTTGTTTTATACAAATATGAGAGTTGTAAATTTCGAGGATGGTAACGAAATATTTATTACTACTACGGTAAAAAATATTCGTATGAGTTTGACTCCTGCAAAATTGGGAATTATTTTGGGAATTCCATCTGAAGGATTAGATTTAAGGGAGATCGATATGGATGACGACTCTATCCATTCAAAAATCTTTTTGCCAAATTGTGGTCCCCCAATGTCTAACCAAACAATTACACCGCGTGCTAAGCTAGTTGCAAAAATTTTGTCGTATAACATTATCCCTAAAACGGAGAGTTATAATCAATTTTCCCACGAGTTGCAACAAGTTGTCGATACAATTTTTGGCAACATTCAAGTAAATGGAGTCGAGTCATTTTCAATCGTCTTCATAAGGCTCATACTTCTTTTTTTTCCTTTTGGTGCAATACTTACTCATGTTTTCAATTTCTATGAAGTTGATCTTACTTCTGAGTCTAGTGTTGTTACTTATTATGAGTCTTTTGATCGTACGAGTTTAGCTTGTATGAAGATTTTTCACTCTCCTCCTCGAAGAAATATCCCTCCTATCCCCTTAGCCACTTCAGCTCGTCGGTCTTCTACTTCTAGTTCATCTCGTCCTCGTGCTGATTTTGATGATCCTAGGAGTCTTTATGTAACACCCCACCTTTTATTTTAATTAAAATGCATTTTTTTTCTTTGCACGTATGATGCACGTGAAAAATTTTTATTTTTCATTTTTTAATCTCATTATTCATTTCTTTTAGCATGCATAACTTATTTAGCCCTTAGTTAATCCATGGACCAAAAGATTAGACTTTAGCCCATTAGGAGGTAAGCCCACTAGGTAATAAAATTAATTGATTAATTACTAGGCCCATTAGACAGGCCCACTAGTAAATTCACAAATAAAACTAAGTGTACACTACTACATAACAAGTTGCAAAAAAGTTAGTACACATTTAAAGTTATAGGACTAAATTAAAATTGTATGTGCATTTGTACATGCACACACACCCTAGGGCCGGTTTTCCCCTAGGCATGACCAGATTGCACATGAGTGAAGAAAGGGATTTAATTAGGGGGGTTATGATTTGTAGGATTTAATTAGGGGGTTATGAAAATGAGTTTTAAATTGTGTTAAATAGGAGGATTTATTAGGTTGTGTAGTTTTGCAATCTAGACCCTAGTGTAGGCCTATAAATATCACCCAATCTCTTCTCATTCCACACACCAAAAACAATATCAAAAGAAAGAGAAAAGAAAGAGAAAAAGAAAAGAAAGGTTCTCATCTTTGTGGTGGAGTCTTTGCTTGGAGAAGTCTTGCTAGGAGCTAGGATTGCTTGGTTGGAGCTATGAGTACTTCCATCTTGTTTGTTCAACCCTTCACTAAAGGTGGGTGTTCTTATGCTTTCTAAGTAGGATTTGCATGCTAATAGGTTAATGAGTATTAAAGCATTGAATGAGATATTGTAGATAATAATCCATGCTAGCAACTCATGATTTTATTGTTACCATGCTAATAATGAATAGAATAAAAGTTGATTGTGATGTGTGCTAAGTATGACATAATAAGACTTGGTTGAAGTTAAGTAGTTTACTCACTACAAAATGCACATGCTTTACCGGCGGTTTTTTGTACATTTACCGGTATTTATAAACGCCGCTGTAGATACCACCGGCGTTTTATAAATCGCCGGTGCAAGTGTCGCTGAATCGCACGTCGCTGTAGGTTAGGGACATTCACCGGCGTTTTTTACGACCGCCGGTGTAGGTTAAAACTATACCGGCGGTCGCAAAAACGCCAGGGAATGTGTGTTTTCATTTGGTAGTGCTATTTTTGGCCATTACCTACACCGGCGTTCTTATACCGCCGGTAAAGGCTGTCATTTTTTTTTGCTGAAAGCTACACCGGCGCTTGTAAAAATGCCGGTGTAGCTATATTTAAAAAAAAAAAAATTCTTCATCCCAACTAAATCCAGCATCTTTAATAGTAAAAGAAAATGAAAATTTCCAGTATCTAAGCATGTTTGTCTATTAATTCTTCATCCCAACTAAATCATGATGTTTCCGGCTCAAAGAGAAACCTGCACACAGGTTTGTTCAGCCCAATTCTTGTACAGATTTGGATTTTGGTATACAGCATCCTTAGATGACAGTTAACCCATTTTGGTAAAAAAAGCATGCTAAGATGACAATCAGATGGCTAATATCCAGCATCTTTAACAGTAAAAGAAAATAAAAATTTCCAGTATCTAAGCATGTTTGTCTATTAATTCTTCATCCCAACTAAATCATGATGTTTCCGGCTCAAAGAGAAACCTGCAAACAGTTTGTTCAGCCCAATTCTTGTACAGATTTGGATTTTGGTATACAGCATCCTTAGATGACAGTTAACCCATTTTGGTAAAAAAAGCATGCTAAGATGACAATCAGATGGCTAATATTCAGCATCTTTAACAGTAAATTGTAGAACCAATTGTTCAGATGCATGAATTCAGCATCTTTGACAGTAAAAGAAAATGAAAATTTCCAGTATCTAAGTATATATGTTTCTCCATTAATTCATCATCCCAACTAAATATGATTTTTGTGGCTCCAAAAGAAACCTTCACAAGGTTTGTTCAGCCCAATTCTTGTACAGATTTGGAGGATTTTGGTATACAGCCAGCATCCTTAGTTGACAGTTAACACATTTTGGTAAAAAAATCATGCTAAGATGACAATCAGATGCATGCGATCAGTTTCTTTAACAGTAAAAGGAAATGAAAATTTCCAGTATCTAAGCATATATGTTTCTCCATTAATTCTTCATCCCAACTAAATCATGATGTTTGTGGCTCCAAAAGAAACCTGCACAAGGTTTATTTAGCCCAATTCTTGTACAGATTTGGAGGATTTTGGTATACATACAACATTCTTAGTTGACAGTGAACCCATTTTGGTAAAAAAATCATGCTAAAATGGCAATCAGATGCATGAATTCAGCTACTTTAACAGTAAAAGAAAATGAAAATTTCCAGTATATAAGCATATATGTTTCTCTATTAATTCTTCATCCCAACTAAACCATTGATGTTTGTGCCTCCAAAAGAAACCTGCACAAGGTTTGTTCTGCCCAATTCTTGTATAGATTTGGAGGATTTTGGTATACATACAACATACTTAGTTGACAGTCAACACATTTTGGTAAAAAAATCATGCTAAGATGACAATCAGATGCATGAATTCAGTTTCTTTAACAGTAAAAGGAAATGAAAATTTCCAGTATCTAAGCATATATGTTTCTCTATTAATTCTTCATCCCAACTAAATCATGATGTATGTGCCTCCAAAAGAAACCTGCACAAGGTTTGTTCCGCCCAATTCTTGTACAGATTTGGAGGATTTTGGTATACAGCCAGCATCCTTAGTTGACAGTCAACCCATTTTGGTAAAAAAATCATGCTAAGATGGCAATCAGATGCATGAATTCAGTTTCTTTAACAGTAAAAGGAAATGAAAATTTCCAGTATCTAAGCATATATGTTTCTCCATTAATTCTTCATCCCAACTAAACCATTGATGTTTGTGGCTCCAAAATAAACCTACACAAGGTTTGTTCAGCCCAATTCTTGTACAGATTTGGAGGATTTTGGTATACAGCCAGCATCCTTAGTTAACAACCCATTTTGGTAAAAAAAATATGCTAAGAAGGCAATCAGATGCATGAACTCAGATTCTTTAACAGTAAAAGAAAATGAAAATTTCCAGTATCTGAGCATATATGTTTCTCTATTAATTCTTCATCCCAACTAAACCATTGATGTTTGTGGCTCCAAAAGAAACCTGCACAAGGTTTGTTCAGCCTAATTCTTGTACAGATTTGGAGGATTTTGGTATACATACAGTATCCATCTTTGACAGTCAACACATTTTGGTAAAAAAATCATGCTAAGATGACAATCAGATGCATGAATTCAGTTTCTTTAACAGTAAAAGGAAATGAAAATTTCCAGTATCTAAGCATATATGTTTCTCTATTAATTCTTCATCCCAACTAAATCATGATGTTTGTGGCTCCAAAATAAACCTGCACAAGGTTTGTTCTGCCCAATTCTTGTACAGATTTGGAGGATTTTGGTATACATACAGCATACTTAGTTGACAGTGAACCCATTTTGGTAAAAAAATCATGCTAAGATGCCAATCAGATGCATGAATTCAGCATCTTTAACAGTAAATTGTTCCATGGTCATACCTAGTAATACCAATCTCAAGAACCAATCTCAAGAATCTCAAGAACCAATCTCAAGTAGCAAGCTATGTAGAACCCCGTATTTTCAAATATTATTTTAATTATTTGAAAATGAATTTAAGTAATTTTTGAGGATTTAAATAAATATTTTCTAAGAAAGTTATCTGTTGTACACGTGCAAATGACTTTTGAGAAGTTTGAAAAATTAAGTTCTCTTTACGAAAAATCGTTATTTATTATTTGAAGATTATTTAGTATTTTTCCAGATTTTTCTGAAATTAAATGGGTACTATTTGCAATTTTTGAGAAAAGAAGAACTCATTTGCAAAATTGACATTTGTTTGGGTTAAAACGCAAAAGTGGCATTCTGGACGTTTTGAGCAGTATTGGCATTGAGGTTTAAGTTATATTTCACTATTAAATCCTGGCTTAAATGATATTTGATGAAATTTCAAGACTAATCTATATGTATGTAAATTATATTTTGGGAAAGGATTATTTTGCAAATCGGGTGAAAACCCTAATATTTTAATCCGGCATATATATAAGGGATTTTCCTATTCCCAGCCGTCATTGAGTATACACAGGATTTTGAGATTTATTTTGAGGAGCAAAAGAAGAGGCTTTTGGATCTAGCAAGGAGAAGAACTATTTCGTGGATTTTCTCCAAGAACAATGTGAGTGGTTTGTTTGTTTTGTCTTGTTTGTTTGTTTGATTGATGAATGCCATGAGACCTTTGTTTCACTTGTTTATGATCGTTATGCTATTAATTTGTTAGTCCCATTGTATATATGATATGGATTCTTTATTTGATATGGATGATTAGAACTTTTAATTGATATTTGGACCATGATGAGAAAAGATGTAGATTTGTTGAGGATATGTGGATTTATGAGATCATGTTGTTAGAAAGCAAATTAAGAACTGATTATGTTGTGATCAGATATTTAACATCTGAATCTAGTGATTGCAAACCAATCTTGTTTATGTGTTGAGGACGACATTTAGTTTTGTTGAGAAGACCCTAATGGGAGAATTAAGAATTGAGATCATGAGAACATGAGATTTGAGTGTTTGATTAATTGAGGAATGTATCCATGATGGAGATTATTGAGAGATGTCTATTGGCCTGGATACAATTAATTTTTATGATCAGTGAATCTTTAGAAAACCCCTGGTTGATTTGTGTTCGGACCTATTGTTGGGAACCTGTAGCCGACAGTCGACTGGACCATGCAGCAGTCGACTGGCACGAGCCTGTTGTGAATTTTTAGTCTTTGAGGTTTGTTCGGGACAGTCGACCTAGACTGTGGTCAGTCGACTGGTCCTCTACTTATGATTTTGTTCAGTTCTTTCGGGACGGTCGACTGATAACTTATCCAGTCGACTGATCTTTCCTTAGTTTATTTTTGAGAAATGTTGGATCATGCCCTCTGGACAGTCGACTGATCTGATGTGCAGTCGACTGGTTCTGAAGGATCTTTGTATTTGAATTGGGATATTTTGTTTAGTGTTTGATTTTGAGACATTTGTTCAGTACTTGATGTTGAGATATTTGTTCAGTATTTGATTTCGAGATGTTCAGTTAAGAACATGATTTTGAGATATTTTGTTGAGCCACTTGTTAAGTGGTAATTTGTTCAGATATTTGTTTTTGAGTCTCTAGAGGTAAGTGACCCTAGTATACCGGTGTTTGTTCAGTTGTTTGTTGAGGCCCATTGAGGCAAATTTTCAGTTATTCAGATTTTTAGTCCGGTAGGGTGCACTACTCTAGGAGATTTGTTCAGCAACCCAAACTAATAAGGACAGGCATTAGTAGTGTCATGACGAATGAGAACTTGAGTTATGCACCTCAGTATGGCTTTTGATGTAGGATTAATCTCCTGAATTATCCAAGTAGTTAACTTAAGATGTGTGATTTATCTCCGGAATTATCCAGGTAGTTAACCTGAGATGTGAGGTATTTCTCCGGAATTATCCAAGTAATTATCTTGAGATGTGGGATTGAACTACGGAATGATCGGAGTCGAGGCGACGCTTTTGGGGTATTCCTGTGATTATGAGTCTATATTTAGATGTGGGATGATCTCCTGAATTATCCAGGGAAAATACCTGTGATGTGGAATCAATCTCCGGAATGATCAAGCATGGGCAAATTATCATAGTTTATCTTCATCTCTTAGTAGTCATCGTTGTCAGCATGTAGTCATGATGTTTTCTTGAATCACTTTTATGCATTTGGATTTCCTGTTTTTACACACACTTGGCTTTCGGTTTTGGTATCACCCCTTATTCTTTCGTTGTACTTCATACTTTAGTGTTTGATTAATATTTGTTGGATATTATGTTTTAAGTTCATTTATGTTATTTGTTTTGATTAGTCGCCACTCACACCATTTTTATGGCTGACCCCTTTAGTTTGGGGGTTAGGGTTCAACTCTAGCCTCACTTGTTGCAGGTTACTGCTTAGACTGGAGGTTGGAGGCTTGAGTGGGCATTTTGAGATAGTTGGATTATTTAGCGTTTGTTGTAAAATTGTAATGACATATTGAGTTGTTATTGAGTTGTAAATAAAAGATTAATTTGTGTTGAGATGTTTAGACTTCCGCTGTAATTGTAATAATTGTTGTAATAAAGAAGAAAAATTTTAGTGGTGTTGTTGGTGTTTGTTGTTCTATTGAAGCGGATTGCTGGGATTTCGCCACTTATTTTCTAAGCTCTCATATTAGAAATTTGGGGCGCTACAGAGATTGGTATCAGAGCTCTGCTTCAATATAATAATAGACTTAGTATGACAACCAACCTAGGTGTGGACACTAGAGAGTGAGTACCTAGGTGTGGACATCAGAGTGTGAGTATCACATAGAATTGAATTATGATGTTTGGTTTGAAATTATGGTTTGACTTTGCCATAGGGCATCGAAATGAGTTTGAATTGTATGTGTGCTCTAACTTTACCCTCGTTTTGCAGTATTCAAAATGGTTGCACCCAGAGGTAGAAATGGTGGCAACAATGAGGATGGATCAGGTAGTTCTCGAGGAGCGGGAATTGACCTAGAAGCTGAGTTTGCCAAAGTATATCAGACGTTAAATACGCTGATGGCACTCAATGTGGCGCAGCAGCAAGCGCAGCAGCAGAACCCGCCGCCAAATCATGGAGCTGGGCATGGATTGGTGAATGCCGACCCCATAAAGCAGATTGAATCCTTTAAGAGGATGAGGCCGCCAGTCTTTGAAGGGCAAGCTGATCCAACAGCAGCAGACGATTGGATTCGGAAGATGGAGACGATCTTCGAAGTATCGGAGACTCCAGCAGCTAGTAAGGTGAAGTTAGCTTCGATGCAGCTCGAGAAAGACGCTGGTGTCTGGTGGGAGTCACTGAAGAGGACTCTGGGAGATCAGCCTTTGACATGGAAAGCTTTTCTGGAGGAATTCAGAGATCATTTCTTTCCTCTTGATGTTCAAGAGAAGAAGGCGACTGAGTTCATGAACCTTCAGCAGGGGAGCATGACTGTTCGGGAGTATGAGACGAAATTTGCTCAACTTTCGAGGTATGCACCAGAATTGGTCATGGATGAAGCAAAGAAGGCCAAAAAGTTTGAGCAGGGCTTGAGGCCGAACTTGAGGTCAAGGATGGTTCCGTTGGGCATTAGAAGATTTGACAAGCTGGTCAGGAGGGCCGCGATGACTGAAGAAGATATGGAACTGTTTCAGAAGAAGCAGGAATCATGGAACCGGAACAAGAGGCCAGCATCAGGCCAGAGTGGGAAGGGATTCCCCGCGAAGCAGGCGAAGTTCAGTGGACCGGTGCAGAAGGCATCTGGAGCTCAGGGAGTGACCTGCTACTACTGCAAGGAAGTGGGACACTACAGGTCAGCATGTCCGAAGTTGGCAGAGCATGTTTGTTCTCAGTGTGGGCAGACTGGACACTCCAAGCCCCATTGTCCACAACTGAAGAAAGATGGTTCGAGTGGAAGCAAGTTCCCGAAGAGGCAAGGGCGAGTATTTGCATTGACCGAGGAGGATGCGAAAAACTCGGAAGATGTAATACAGGGTATGCAGGAATTTTGATTTCTTTCATTTTGAATCAGTGTAATGAATAAAAGCTTTTATTTCAGAATAAATTAAGATTGAGTATCATTCTTATTGTAACAGGAGTTGTTTTAATAAATGGAATTAAAGCAAAGGTTTTGTTTGACACTGGTTCATCGCATACATTTGTATCGCCAAGTTTTGCAAAGATCTTAGGTTTGGAACCTAAGCTATTTCCAGGCAGGGTTTTGTCAGTGGCAACGACGTCAGGTGAAGAGCTAGTAGCAGATCGATATTACGAGGGCTGTGATATCGAGATTGGTGGAAGGATGTTCGGCATCGACCTGATCGAGCTACATGTGTTGGGAGTGGATGTCATCGTAGGCATCGATTGGATGGCTATATATGATGCCACGGTTGATTGCAAGCAGAAGGAGGTGTTGGTGAAAGCACCAGGTGGACCTGCAGTAACTTTCCGAGGGAAGAAGAAGATCCCGCAGGTGGCTGCAATGGTATCTAAGAAGTCTATTGCAGATGAAGTCAAGAGCATTCCGGTTGTTCGAAAGTTTCCTCAGGTGTTCTTGGATGATTTTCCAGGACTACCGCCGCAGAGAGATGTGGAGTTTTGCATCAATGTGCAGCCGGGGAGTGCGCCGATTTCCAAGGCTCCATACAGGATGGCACCTGTAGAGCAGGATGAAGTGAAGAAGTAGATTGAAGAGCTTTTGAGCAAAGGGCTTATCAGACCGAGTTCATCTCCGTGGGGAGCGCCAGTGTTGTTGGTCAAGAAGAAGGATGGGTCGATGAGGATGTGCATTGACTACAGGGAGTTGAATAGGGTGACTATTCAGAACAAGTATCCGTTGCCGCGGATTGATGATTTGTTCGACAGGCTTCGAGGAGCAGCAGTATTTTCGAAGATTGACTTGAGGTCAGGATATCATCAGGTGCGAGTCAAGGAGGAAGATGTGAGCAAGACAGCGTTCAGGACTCGTCATGGGTTGTATGAATTTTTGGTGATGTCATTCGGGTTGACGAATGCGCCAGCAGTTTTCATGGATATGATGAATCGGGTGTTGAGGCCATTCATTGATTCCTTCGTGGTGGTCTTCATCGATGATATCTTGGTGTATTCGAAGTCGGAAGAGGATCATTCTAAGCACTTGACAGCGGTATTACAGACATTGCAGGAGCACAGCTTGTATGCCAAATTGTCGAAGTGTGAATTTTGGAAGTCTGAGGTGGCTTTCCTTGGTCACATTCTTTCTAAGGAGGGAGTGGCTACTGACCCTCAGAAAGTGGAAGCAGTAAGGGATTGGCCCAGGCCGACGTCAGTGAAGGAAGTCAGAAGCTTCTTGGGATTAGCTGGTTACTACAGGAGGTTTATTCAGGGGTATTCTCAGATTGCAGTTCCATTGACAGGTTTAACCCGGAAGAGTGTGGCATTTGTGTGGACAGATAAGTGCGAGGAGAGTTTCCTTGAGTTAAAGGAAAGGTTGACTACCGCACCCATATTAGCATTGCCGCAAGCAGGGAAAGATTATGACATCTACAGCGATGCATCTCTCAGAGGTTTGGGATGTGTCTTGATACAAGAAGGCAAGGTCATTGCTTATGGTTCGAGGCAGTTGCGTCCGCATGAGAAGAATTATCCGACGCACGATTTGGAGCTAGCAGCTATCATATATGCCTTGAAGTTATGGAGGCATTATGTCTATGGTGAGAAGGTCAATATGTACACTGACCACAAGAGCCTGAAGTATATCTATCAGCAGAGGGATTTAAATCTTCGTCAGAGAAGATGGTTGGAGGTATTGGAAGACATTCGTCCTGAGATCAGGTATCATCCGGGCAAGGCGAATGTAGTGGCTGATGGACTTAGCAGGAAGAGTAGTTTGTCAAGGTTGATCACTACTCGAAGAGAGTTGGCAGCAGAGATCGATCAGGCAGGTATCGAGGTGGTACTGCGAGGTTTAGGGGCATTTTTGGCTCAGTTGAGGCTGCAGCCGTCCTTGAGAGAGAAGATTGTGGAAGGTCAGAGATCAGATTCAGAGATCCAGAAGATGTTGCAGCAGATTGCAGAAGGCAAGTTATCCGAATTTCGTGTCCAAGATGAAGTTCTTTGGTTGGGTGAGAGGTTGTGTGTTCCAGATGATGCAGAGTTGAGAGAGAGTATCTTGCAGGAGGCACACAGCACATTGTTATCAGTTCATCCAGGAGGTACGAAGATGTACAGGGACATCAAACCACATTTTTGGTGGTCAAGCGAGATGTAGCAGATTTTGTGGCAAGGTGTCTGACTTGTCAGCAGATCAAGGCAGAGAATCAGAGACCTGGAGGTTTGTTACAGCCATTACCCATTCCGGAGTGGAAGTGGGAGAATATCAGCATGGACTTTATTACGGGTTTGCCGAGGAGTTCGAAGGGCAATGACTCGATTTGGGTTGTTGTGGACCGATTGACTAAGTCGGCACATTTTCTAGCCATGAAGATTACTTGGTCGATGGAGAAGTTGGCTGAGTTGTACATTGAAGAGATTGTGAGACTTCATGGAGTTCCAGTTTCGATTGTGTCTGACAAAGACGCAAGGTTTACTTCGAGGTTTTGGAAGAGCCTACAAGCAGCCTTGGGCACCAGGACTGATTTCAGTACAGCATTTCATCCGCAGACAGATGGTCAGACGGAGAGGGTGAATCGAGTACTGGAAGATATGTTGAGAGCTTGTGTTATGGACTTTGGTGGTAGTTGGGAGAGATACTTGGCATTGGCTGAGTTTGCCTATAACAATAGTTACCATGCAAGTATTGGGATGGCACCGTATGAGGCTTTGTACGGCAGGAGGTGCAGGACACCTGTTTGTTGGTATGAGGTTGGCGAGAGGCAGATGTATGGTCCTGAGATCGTACAGCAGACGTCAGAGCAGATTGAGCAGATTCGCAAGAGATTGGTTGAGGCTCAGAGTCGGCAGAAGAGTTATGCTGACACTCGACGAAGAGACTTGGAGTTTGAGGTTGGGGATGCAGTTTTTCTCAAAGTTTCTCCGACCAAAGGACTGATCAGATTTGGTAAGGGTGGCAAGTTGGCGCCAAGGTACATTGGGCCATACAGGATCGTGGAGCGGATTGGCAAGACCGCATACAGATTGAAGCTTCCAGAGGAGTTAGCTCAGGTGCATGATGTGTTTCATGTATCATTATTGAGGAAGTATGTGGCCGATCAAAAGCATCAGTTGGTAGAAGTTCCTGAAGAACTACAGGTGAACTTGAGTTACAAGGAACAGCCTGTTGAGATCGTTGATCGTAGGGAGAAAATCCTTAGAAGCAAGGTGATACCTATGGTCAAGGTATTGTGGAGGAATCAACAGTTCGAGGAGGCTACTTGGGAGCCAGAGGATCGCATGCTGAATGATTTTCCTGAATTGTTTGAATGAATGTATTTCTTGTATGAGAATGGAATTCTTGAATGAATGAACCATTGAATGATATATGATGTATCCTTTTATTTTGATTGTGATGTTATATGGAATTGTTGGATTTTGTTCTATATATGAAATATTGTTTCCTTTTGTTGGTATGTGTTGTGAACTCATTAGTAGTAGTTCTGAGGACAGAACTCTTCTAAGGAGGGAGTGATGTAGAACCCCGTATTTTCAAATATTATTTTAATTATTTGAAAATGAATTTAAGTAATTTTTGAGGATTTAAATAAATATTTTCTAAGAAAGTTATCTGTTGTACACGTGCAAATGACTTTTGAGAAGTTTGAAAAATTAAGTTCTCTTTACGAAAAATCGTTATTTATTATTTGAAGATTATTTAGTATTTTTCCAGATTTTTCTGAAATTAAATGGGTACTATTTGCAATTTTTGAGAAAAGAAGAACTTATTTGCAAAATTGACATTTGTTTGGGTTAAAACGCAAAAGTGGCATTCTGGACGTTTTGAGCAGTATTGGCATTGAGGTTTAAGTTATATTTCACTATTAAATCCTGGCTTAAATGATATTTGATGAAATTTCAAGACTAATCTATATGTATGTAAATTATATTTTGGAAAAGGATTATTTTGCAAATCGGGTGAAAACCCTAATATTTTAATCCGGCATATATATAAGGGATTTTCCTATTCCCAGCCGTCATTGAGTATACACAGGATTTTGAGATTTATTTTGAGGAGCAAAAGAAGAGGCTTTTGGATCTAGCAAGGAGAAGAACTATTTCGTGGATTTTCTCCAAGAACAATGTGAGTGGTTTGTTTGTTTTGTCTTGTTTGTTTGTTTGATTGATGAATGCCATGAGACCTTTGTTTCACTTGTTTATGATCGTTATGCTATTAATTTGTTAGTCCCATTGTATATATGATATGGATTCTTTATTTGATATGGATGATTAGAACTTTTAATTGATATTTGGACCATGATGAGAAAAGATGTAGATTTGTTGAGGATATGTGGATTTATGAGATCATGTTGTTAGAAAGCAAATTAAGAACTGATTATGTTGTGATCAGATATTTAACATCTGAATCTAGTGATTGCAAACCAATCTTGTTTATGTGTTGAGGACGACATTTAGTTTTGTTGAGAAGACCCTAATGGGAGAATTAAGAATTGAGATCATGAGAACATGAGATTTGAGTGTTTGATTAATTGAGGAATGTATCCATGATGGAGATTATTGAGAGATGTCTATTGGCCTGGATACAATTAATTTTTATGATCAGTGAATCTTTAGAAAACCCCTGGTTGATTTGTGTTCGGACCTATTGTTGGGAACCTGTAGCCGACAGTCGACTGGACCATGCAGCAGTCGACTGGCACGAGCCTGTTGTGAATTTTTAGTCTTTGAGGTTTGTTCGGGACAGTCGACCTAGACTGTGGTCAGTCGACTGGTCCTCTACTTATGATTTTGTTCAGTTCTTTCGGGACGGTCGACTGATAACTTATCCAGTCGACTGATCTTTCCTTAGTTTATTTTTGAGAAATGTTGGATCATGCCCTCTGGACAGTCGACTGATCTGATGTGCAGTCGACTGGTTCTGAAGGATCTTTGTATTTGAATTGGGATATTTTGTTTAGTGTTTGATTTTGAGACATTTGTTCAGTACTTGATGTTGAGATATTTGTTCAGTATTTGATTTCGAGATGTTCAGTTAAGAACATGATTTTGAGATATTTTGTTGAGCCACTTGTTAAGTGGTAATTTGTTCAGATATTTGTTTTTGAGTCTCTAGAGGTAAGTGACCCTAGTATACCGGTGTTTGTTCAGTTGTTTGTTGAGGCCCATTGAGGCAAATTTTCAGTTATTCAGATTTTTAGTCCGGTAGGGTGCACTACTCTAGGAGATTTGTTCAGCAACCCAAACTAATAAGGACAGGCATTAGTAGTGTCATGACGAATGAGAACTTGAGTTATGCACCTCAGTATGGCTTTTGATGTAGGATTAATCTCCTGAATTATCCAAGTAGTTAACTTGAGATGTGTGATTTATCTCCGGAATTATCCAGGTAGTTAACCTGAGATGTGAGGTATTTCTCCGGAATTATCCAAGTAATTATCTTGAGATGTGGGATTGAACTACGGAATGATCGGAGTCGAGGCGACGCTTTTGGGGTATTCCTGTGATTATGAGTCTATATTTAGATGTGGGATGATCTCCTGAATTATCCAGGGAAAATACCTGTGATGTGGGATCAATCTCCGGAATGATCAAGCATGGGCAAATTATCATAGTTTATCTTCATCTCTTAGTAGTCATCGTTGTCAGCATGTAGTCATGATGTTTTCTTGAATCACTTTTATGCATTTGGATTTCCTGTTTTTACACACACTTGGCTTTCGGTTTTGGTATCACCCCTTATTCTTTCGTTGTACTTCATACTTTAGTGTTTGATTAATATTTGTTGGATATTATGTTTTAAGTTCATTTATGTTATTTGTTTTGATTAGTCGCCACTCACACCATTTTTATGGCTGACCCCTTTAGTTTGGGGGTTAGGGTTCAACTCTAGCCTCACTTGTTGCAGGTTACTGCTTAGACTGGAGGTTGGAGGCTTGAGTGGGCATTTTGAGATAGTTGGATTATTTAGCGTTTGTTGTAAAATTGTAATGACATATTGAGTTGTTATTGAGTTGTAAATAAAAGATTAATTTGTGTTGAGATGTTTAGACTTCCGCTGTAATTGTAATAATTGTTGTAATAAAGAAGAAAAATTTTAGTGGTGTTGTTGGTGTTTGTTGTTCTATTGAAGCGGATTGCTGGGATTTCGCCACTTATTTTCTAAGCTCTCATATTAGAAATTTGGGGCGCTACAAGCTAAATTAGAGAGTTGGGAAAAATTGTAGAACCAATCTCAAGAACATACCAACTACATCATCCTAGGGTTTGTGTAGAAATTTCAGAAACAAAAATTTTAAAAATAAAACGATTCAGAAATTTCAAGAACAAACCTAGGGTTTGTGTCAATTGAAGGAGCGACGGCAGGGGAGGGGGGCGACGAGGGGGGGAAAGGGCGACGGCAGGGGAGGGGGCGGCGATGGTGGAAGGGTGGTGACGATGCGAGTGAGAGAGAGAGAGGGTTGGGGAGGCTTGCAGCGACGACGGGAGTGAGAGAGTGGACGACGGAGGACGACGGAGCACGGGGACGACAACGGAGGGCACAGCGATGGCGGCCACGGCAGAGGCGGGAGAGCGCGAGGGAGAAGGGAAAAAAAATTGGGTTTTTTTTTGAATGGTATAGGGTGTGGGGGAAATTTATTCCAAACCTATATCGGCGTTTGTAGTTAAACGCCGGTGAATATGGCCTTCACCGGCATTTTAATATAAAACGCCGGTGAATACCATAATTCCCGGCGTTTTATAGAGGCCACCGGCGTATAACCATCCAATTTGACGTCCCATTCCTGGTTTCTTCCTACCCCGGCGTTTCTGGCAAAACGCCGGGGAATATATGCCGGTAAATCCATCGTGTGTTGTAGTGACTATTTATCATGAAATTTGAAAGTAAAGAAACAATCACATAAACCATGGTAGTAAATCATGTTATGATGAGTAAATTAAATTACAACATGTAGTTGTTGATGAGAAAAGAAATAATTGATCTTTCTGCCATGCACTAGTATACATGAATAAATAATTGAATGTATGAACAACTGTTGGGACCCTTCTTTTGTTAAGAAAACAAATTTATCTTTGTAGAGTAAATTTTGATGCTATTAAACTCGTTTGATGGTCTATGAAAGACATAATGCGCTAGTTTGATTACATTGAATAAATATAAATTCATGTTTAACAATAGGAAGAAATAAATGGAAATTTTGATTTTTTATTGTCTAAAATATGAATTTTTAATCATTGAGTTACTGTAGAAAGTAAACTTAGTTTATGAAGTAATTTCAGCCTAATAAAAGATTAGAACAATTAGAGAATCGAGTTTTGTGAAATAGTGGAATAATAGAAGGTTGGAATAAAAACATATGAAGAAACTACATATCGATAGGCGCACTTGGCCTAGTGGTCTAAGTGCTGCGCTGGTTTCCCTTTGGGCCTAGGTTCGAAACCTGTCATGGCCAAGTATATAATTTTTCTTGTTTTTAAAAACCCACCCGAAGCCAGAGTGAACATAAGGGATTTTATCGAGGCATTGAACACCAAAGTCCACTTGGACTAGTGGTCGGCGAGTTGAGCTTGAGCTCTGTGCGGTTCGGTCTGGGGTCATGGGTTCGAAACCCACCAGCACCCTTTTATTTTTTTTTCTTTGTTGTTTTTCCTATTCTTCAATAAATTGATACTTTTCTAAAGAGTTTTTAATTGAAAATAATTATAGATGTGAAATGTAATTTTTTTTATATTTGAAACTGATTATGAATATGAAATGGATTTTTCTTTATGTAATGAAGCTCTAATTAAAATGGGTTATGGATATAAAGTAGAATGAAAATATTAGAAGATAGGGTGCTTGTATAATTTGAAGTATAAAAAGAAATGAAGATCATGAGAATAGAATTCTAGTATATTTTGTGAAGTGGTCTTTTGAGGAATTACACTTATATTTTTGTTTAGAAATATTTTTATAATGAACAAAAATATTGTGATGACTTAGATTTTGTTGTAATAAATCATGTAGCAATATTGTGTCCTTGAAATAAATGTATTGAACAAACACTCATGTTGAGATAGGAATTTTGTTTTAATTGCTTATACAAGTTTGTAATGTCGAATTCTTTGAGATAGAGACCATTTGTCTATGTTTAAAAAGGCATGAATAAATACTAAGTTGAATCATGAATAAGATGGAGGCATAGGCATGATTATTGAAAAGATGTGATTATCCATTATTCTTGTACATGACAAATTTGAATTTAGAGTTAGTAAGGCCTCGTATGCCGGCAATTTTGAATGAAATGATTATTATATTTGAGATTTGCCATGGAGCTATCTCGGTGGATGTTGATTAAGTCCGGTAATAGGTAATGCTAATTCTAGGCTTAAAAGATTATTCATGTCTCAAATATTAAGAGTTAGGTACTTAAGTGAAGTGTAGTAAACCTGGGCAAACGTAAGTGGGGCATTCTATATAGTCGGGCGATGTACTTCGGAACTATAGACCCAGTCGGGCGGTGTACTCCGGGACTGTGGTTGCTCCGATAGGGACGAGTTTATTTTGAAATCCGGGATTATAATGATTGATCGGGCGGTGTACTCCGGGATCATGAATAGTCGGGTGGATAGTTTTTCGTTCCCCAGTGTATATACGTATACTGGGGCTAGAGTGGCACTTGCGGGTGATTCGCACGACGAGGAGTCTGTATAACAGTCGGGCAGTGTACTCTGGGGCTGGGATCCGTACTCGTGGAATGCCTGAACCTTGTTCTTGCTACTGGGTAGTTTCATGGCGAGGGATCGAGCCCTGTATTGTGAAGAACGTAGGCACTTGCCCTCGGATCTATGTAGTATGGGATGCATAGAATCCGAACAAGTGTGCATTAGTGTCATCCTAGTATAAAATTGTGTGCATTAGGCATTAAGACATGACATACACTTATATTTAGAATAATCACCTTTGACACTTTATTTATTCATTCAATTTTTATTGTGTTTTTATTAAAGTAATAAGATCGTACTATTCCCGGTATAGAGAGGATGGCCGAGTATGACATTTCGTCTGTTGTAAGTAACTGACGTGCCCACAGATTAATGTGCAGGTAATGGACTATTCATGGAGTTATAAAGTGGATATGCTGTTGCTATTTAAAAGTTAAAGATGTTGCAAATGATGTTAAAGTTATACAAGTTGTATTCTTAATGTTGTAAATTTTATTTTTCGCTGTGTAAACAAAGTTGTAGTTGAACTCTGATGTACTATTGAAAAAGTTTTAAATTCCTTATAAAATTGTACGAAGTGAAGTAAAGATCTTGTGAAATCTCGAATTTATCCTTAATTGAAATTCGGGGTGTTACACTTTACACTTCTGTAAATTATCTCATGGATTGTCAGGACACCCTTGAAGCCAGTATTTCCCATCTTACTCACTTGTTCACTTCCCAGTTTCCACCTCCACCTCCTCCCTCTCAAGGTTCCGCAAACGATGATGAAGACAAAGATTGATTAGCTATATTTTTTCTATATTTTTCTACTTTTTATGTATTTTCTATTTTATGTTGTTTTTTGAACAATGTACTTCGAATTTCATATGTCTAAATTTGCTTTGGTTTTGACTTGTGTTTGTTCTCTTGCATTATGTTCCTCTTTATTTTTCTCCTTCTATTTTGTTGTTGATGCTAAAGGGGGAGAAAAAACTTGTATATGTTATATGTGTATATGTTGTATGTGTATATGTTGTTTGCATTTGGTGCATGTTTTTGTGCATGTTTTTAACTTATGCATATTGTACATTAGTTAGGGGGAGCATTTGTTTTTTTATTATTATTGTAAGCTATTGTGTTGTCATCATCAAAAAAGGAGAGAATGTTGATTCTTGGTTTTGATGACTACAACACAATGCAAAGTTGTGCTACTTCTTATATATTGCAGGATGTATCAATATTAATACCATGTGTAATACACAAAGGCAAAGTTTATCCAATGAAGCTTTCAAAGAAAATTTGATCAAGCTACAAAGTCCTAAGTTCAAGAAAAGATTGATCAAGCAAGCTTCAACAACTAAAGACAATGGCTCAAGCTCAAATTCAAGACTCAAGATCAAGACAAGATTCAGTGATTCAATGTGTTTTATTAAATATCTTGTAAATAATTGTAATTTTATTTCTTTGAGTCTTAGAATGATGTAATGGCCTTGTTACACTCACACATATCTTTATAATTTAGTATTTTTCACAAGTTTAAAGGTCAAAATAAGCTTGATTAAGATCAGTTGTTGAGTACCAGTCGACTGCCATTTGGTAGCAGTCGACTGTACTAGTACGAAACTGTCTGAACTTTTTCAAACTCTGGCCAGTCGACACATCATGGCAACCCAGTCGACTGTTCAAGTCGTTTCGACAGATTTCAGAATTTAAAACTTTTTTTTCGAATTCAAAAGTTTTATATCCGTTTTAAATCAATTTTATTAACTATTTTACAACGTCTTAGTGATTCCTCTCTATAAATAGAGCCTAGTAGTCACCATGGAAAGGTTCCAAGCATTTTGATAAAATTTTAAGTTTTTGCTTTTGAAAAAGTGAACTAGTATTCAAACAAGCATACACAATCTTCTAAGTCTTGGTTCTCTGAAATCAGTCTAGTATAACAGTGAATCCGTTTTAGACTGATTTCGAAAGTTGACCTATTAGCCTTCATACAAAAATCACAATCACAACAAGGCTATAGGTTGTTGTAACTCTTTTATTGTTTTCTTTCACTCTCGGGTTGAGAGAGTGGTCCTCTCGGTTGGAGAGTAGGGCTCTAGGTTGTAGAGTCAGGTTTTCACTCTTGGTTGAAGAGTGGTGTGCTCTCTCTAGTGGTGAGAGAGGTCTACGGGTTAGACAAGGTTGTTATCTAAACGTCGTAGGGTATACATGTATTTTTTTCAAGAATAGTGGAAAATCTCAAGTGGGCTGCTTGGGGACTGGATGTAGGTCAGGAGGACCGAACCAGGATACATCGCTGTGTACTCTGTGGTTGATTCTCACTGTGGTTGTATTTTCTTTACTTAATTTTTAATATCTCTGTGAAACTTGTCTGGCAAGTCGACTGTCCCTCTTCTATAAGTCGACTGATCAGACTGGTATAACATAATCTTCGAAAAACTTTTCTGACAAGTCGACTGAGTTCCGCTATAAGTTGATTGGCCAGACTTGTATAAAATACTCTTCTATTCTGACGCCCCAGTCGACTTTATTCCCTTTTCAAGTCGACTGGACAGTAAGAAAAAGTTCAATTTCATTATTATTTTTATACAACACTATTCACCCCCCTCTAGTGTTTCTTGCCATGCCTACAGGATCCAACAGGCAACAACAGTGACAACAGTTTAAGCAAGGGACGGCAGCATTGAAGTGGACTTCGGCTGTATGGTGAATCGGCTGCGATGGAGAGATGTGGAAACTGCGAGACAATCGAGGCGACGACGACGAGGGTTACAGTTGGGGAAGATGAGGGAGGCGATGGAGGGGCTTGCGGTGACTATTGTTGGAGGGCAGTGAGCAAGTAGAATTTGGGTTGTCAGGTTGGCGAAGAGGCATTGAGGAGGTGTTGTTGTGATCGGAATGCTGCGGGTGGAGGACTGATCGGTGGAGCGCACAGGAGGTGGGGCCGAGGCTGAGTGCGAGGGCGGAGGAAAGGGGTGTTCGGGGTGGTCACACGAGGTCTCAAGGTGCGGTGGTCGGCATTAATGGTCGCTCGGGGTGGAGTTGATGGTGGTGAGGGTGCCGCGGTGGTGGTGCTGCAGTTGATGAGCGGCAACAAAAGTTGCGAGAATGAGCAGCAATGGAGGTGGAGACTGCGATGGCTGTCGAGGTTGCAGTGGTCAGAAGCGCTCGGGAGGCGTGCGGCCGGAGGGAGTGGATGTAGTGGTGGAGGAAGAAGACAGTGAAGGGGGTTTCGGGTTGCTGGCAGTCGCGCGCTCGCAAGAGGTGGAGGCACGGTGGAGGTTGAGATAGAGGGGCTTGGGTTTTGGGAAGGAAACAGAAGAAGGAGATGAAAGAGGGGATTAGCGGTCGTGGGGATATATTAGGTTAATTAATTAGGATTAGGGTTTAGATTAATTAATGAGGAGATTAAGGAATTAGTTAGAGATAAGAGAAAATCAGGGGATGCATGAAGATGAGTGATTAGGAGAAAAATGGGAGACTGAGTTGTTAGTGGAGATTAGGGGGGTTGTATTCAGTTGGGGTTTGACTGAAAATTGGCTTTAGTCAAAGAATGGGTTAATAGGTTTGGGTATTCAAATGTGGGCTTGAATATAAATAGTAGAAGATAATCAAACATAACAATAATAGTAATCTAATAGAACGAATTAGGATTATAGAGTGAAATATAATTCGAGCTTACAATATATAATCAACAAGAGTGGAAATAGATTGTAGAATGAATAGGATTTGGGTTTACAAAAATAATAACCAAATTTACAAGTAATCAAATAATGACATTAAAGAAAGGATTAGGATTTCAGAGTTCTTACATAATAATCAAATATCCAATGAAAACAATTGGGTTCAAAACAATGACAAAGTTTATTTAGAAAAATTGGAATTCAAGAATTGAAGAAGAGATAAGAATACTAATAACAATCTGTACAATCAGAAAGTACAATCAGAGAATGAGTTACGAATATGGCCTTAAACAAATGAATATTCAAATGAATATAATTGAGTTCAAGAAAATGGAAAATTTTATATGCGGCTTGGGTTCAATTAAATAGGAGATGTACAAGAAAATGAATTTAAACGAACAAATAGAGTTTATAAGGAAATTAAAATATAAGAATACGAAGCAAAGAAAACTACAATCCGTACAATCAGGAAGAAAAATAATTTATAGACAAACAAATATGAATACAAAAAAATTTGTATAAACGGAAACGGGGGTTATAATCCTATCCACCTTACAAAAAGAATTTCGTCCTCAAAAATTATTCAGGCGGAACATAGGACTAAGCCAAAGTAGTGCTTATGATATAACGAAGAAAGAAATTAGAAGAAGAGAAACAAAGTGGTGCCAACACCGCAATAAGAAAGAACATAGATGTAACCCATATTTCTGATTTTTTGGGATTTTTATTTGTAATTCTTCTTTCTTAAATTATTGTATTTGGATTCATTTAATAATAAACCTTGATATCCCTTAGACTCATTTGTTCTCTTTTGATCATCTGTATTCTTATGGCTTGAACCCTGAAATTTTGGTACACTGCTAATTTTATTTTATTGTGTATTGGGTTTATTTAATCCTTTATTTTCTTACCCTTATTATTATTATTTATTTATTTTCTTATTGGATCCTAAACTCATACCCAATAACTCGTTAACCCGTAACCCAAACTGAACATCTTAATTTCCTATAAATATCATTAAACCCTAATTAATCTTAACCTAATCCTAAACTCATCCCCGCCGCTCTACCCTTCTTCTTCCTCCCGTCTACCTTCAGAACCCATCCCCGCAACAGCCAAGCTCTCGTTCCCATCACTTCGACGACCGCAGCACTGCCCTCGTCTATTTCCCACTCCCGTCCTCCATCCATTGACTGTCAAAGCCCCATCAACACCGATGACTCACCCTCCTCGACCAGCACCATCGACCACCCTGCTCCTCCTTCCACCCCCGAGAACCCATCGAAATTTGCATCGTTCATCACCACCCCAGACCACCTCGCCACTTCTCCTCCTCATCGATGCCTGCACACAAGCGACCACCATCCCGCTCGTCAGCCACCGATGCCAAGCCACTGCCTCCATCACCGCAACAGAACTAGCACCGCCCGAGCGCAACCTCTTCGTTGTTGCGCTGTCTCTTGCCATGCACGTAATTGCACATGCTGTCGTTGTTGTTCTTGCCGTTGCCGTGGCTGTCCTTATTGTTGTTGCTAACACTTGCACGTGTGTTGCCCGTACGTGTTTCGCACGTGTTGCCACTACTTAGTTATTTGCACGTGTATTGTTGTCGTCGGAATTCTCGTCCCGTTATTCTTTCGTATTCAGAGTCGTCATCTTTAAGGCAAGTTTCTCTTGAAATAGTTTTATTTTTCTTGTTCAAGAATTCTCTTTGATCTCCGCAAGTAGTTCCTCTTTCGTTTATCATATTTATCTGTTTGATTCATTTCGAAGAGATTATTATGGATTCATCGGCGAAACCAAGTAGTAGTTCTCTTTTCATGCCATTCCCTTAATTCAAACCCAAGCTTGTTATATATTGTCATATGCACACACGACACGAATACTTAGATTGGAAACATGTATATAGACATTGATGATTGAATGTTTTCCGTTTGAATGTGATGATCATGCTAGGTTGTTAATAATTTGTCTCATCAATAGTAGAATTCCACCCTAAAGATTAACTATGATTTCCGTCAATTATTGCTTTGAAATTATATGCTTGCTTATTTATTTTGTTGTCATTTAATAATAATCTACTTGCTGGTCTGTTGTTTTCTCTGTGCTGCGTTGAATTTTTGACCTAATTTCTATCGTTATTTAATATAACTTTGTAAATATCATCTGTAGCTTTTTGAATCTATTTTTCAGAACTTTTTACAGAACTATATTCTGATTTACGAACTGAAAGATATCATATTTTTAGTACTGTTAAGTTTTCAATTTTCAAACTTTTGTCTAGAGTTACACCGACGTGATTTTCTATTAAAATAAAATTTTAATAGTATAATTTGAAATTGAAATTTTATATGTTGTTACTAGACAGGACTAAGAGTCACATTATTATTTTTATAAGATTATTTGATAATTTTTCAAACTTTTTATAAGTTTGAAAACTTGACTCAAGGTTGCTGTTAGAACACCAGTTCAATAAAAAACTCGATTTCTGACCTAACTAAAGATAATATCAATTAGAACTTATTAAATAAGAATTATAGACCTGTGTGTCTGGAATCTAGATCATCTGACAATTTTGCAATCTGACCTACAAATTATAAGATATTCACATTTTCGTACAGTGACGTCTGAATTCCAGAATGTAGTTCAAAAATGCATTTCCGTGTCTAATTAATTAAAACAGTAGATTAATTTTAAGAAATAAAATCTAGAATTAATTGTGTTGTTACTAAACATTGTTAGGAATTAAAATATGATTTTTATGAGATTTTCAAAGGATTTTACAGTCTATTTTTATACACAAGTATTTTGACTCTTACATGCTGCCTGAACATGTAATCAGTAAAGAATAAACTTATAGACCTGATTTCTGTACTTATTATATGTAATATGAATATGAGTTGGAACCGGAAGAGAGTTTACTTTCCAGAATCTCTAACGGAACCTAATTTTTTTTCCTGTAACAATGAGAAATTTGATTTTTGTACAGCAACGTCTTGATGTCTAGAATGTATGCTTTGTATTTTGCTTATATATCTATGTTTCATTTCACAACTAGGGATAGAATTAGTTGTATTGCATAACCTTGCCATCTCTTTGACATCATTTCAAAATTTCATAAACCTTGAATCATTGATTACAGTCACTGTTTATTGCATCATAAATTCTAGACTTTGTTTCTATTATCAACTTTTGTTATTGTCATTGATCTTTGATTTTGTTCTAGCCTATTATTTCTTGACATACCATATTTTCCTTGCTTCTTTGCTTCCGCTACTTACTGTCTGTATCTTGCTCTAACGGACACATTTTCCCACCTCTAGTCAATGAGTTTGCAGATACAGAAAAGAAATTCAACTCAAGGGCTTGGTGAGCAAACTTTCTGAAGATCGGAGCTGAACCATTAGACTATTATAGTTATCCCATGTCATTTGTTTATTCAATTGCTTTTATTATACTTTGCATTCCGGACTTGTGTGTCTCGAAGTTTACTTTTCCCAGATGTTGGATATTATTTGGGTGAATTTATTTCATGATTATTTTGGAGTTTATTCATTGTTTATGTGGTTATTCTTTCTTGCGTGGCTGTGTTCTCTTGTATATTGTTGAGTTGATCTGTAACAGCTATGGATGATATTTTTATCATTCGCTGGGCTTTGTTACGTGATCATGTTCCCATAACTTGGGAAGCAGGGCGTGATAAGAGATAAGATTGATGTCAAACAATGAATCGATGAACGGTGATGAATGGAATGTACGAAAGGGAAGCAAACGATGCAAAAAAGAAAAGCAACAGGAGAATTCTGGGTCCTGTAGATTATGGGCCCACCACGCTTCCGCTGCACCACTCTGATGGTGATGTTCCAAGATGCTCACATGTTGTAGAAGGTCAAGCGATGCCGATCGACGAATCGAGCAGAAAGAAAAGAAATGGATAGTAACGAAATCAAAAATAATATAGGTAGGAAAAAATGAATTTATACTCAATAAGAAATCAATGAATGAGGACGACTGCAAGGGACGAAGGGAAACAAGGAATAAAAAAATTGAATATGAAGGGATCAAAATGGATCGAATAAGGTTGGTATCCAGATTCAAGATGGTTATTATATGTTCATGTGATCAATGCGGCATACATACTTGTTAAGATTAACATGGTTCGAACCTAACTTGGTTAGCATATTAACCAATCCTGGCCAACATATTTGCCAAACCTGGCTCTGATACCACTAAAAACTCTGTCACGCCCCGCTTCCCGTTATACGAAAATTCAGGGATGTAACTGAGGCCCAGCGAATGATATAAGTATACTAACTCATATCATCTATAAGCTGTACAAGACCATTAAGCTTAATAATATAATAAAAATCACAGGACCAAGAATATAATGCAATAACTAATATCTGAGATACAAGAATTTACAAAATGCTGAGAATACACGGCGAAATGGCAGTAAATGGTTCGCCAAGTTCCTTCAGTTTCTCATCATCTGTACCTGTATAAAAAATAACTCAAAAGAAAGATGGAGAATACCCATAGAGCAAGCTTCAGGCGACAAGTAGTAGTAAGCAGTGGAAAAAAAATAAAGGACGATATAAAAATAAATAATGAATTTGAACGATATCAGAGATTAATAAAAGGTCAATAACAAGATCAAAAGTCGATAATCAATGGTACAATGGTCGATAAACAATAATCAATAAGGCCAATAGTCAATAGTTAATAATCAATAAACAATAGTCGATAAACAATAATCAATAATCAATAAATCAATAGTTGATGTTTAGTATCAATCTTTAGGTCTATCAATTTTTTACTGACCTATCTAATGCACACAATCCTGCATCCAATACCACAAGTTCGGGTGTATACAATCAAGTGAACTTTTAGACTATAGTGATGAACTCTACAGATCATGTACTCGGCAACAATAATCAATAATCCATAATCCACAATCAACGATCAATAACGAAAACCGGTCCATGATATGATACACGACACTATCGGGATACTGTAGCAGTAGTCCACAATTAATAGATAAAATAATAACCGATAACAATAAACAATATAAGGAAATATGGGCCCCTCAGCCGAGTACAGTCTCCAATTATTCACTACCAAATCGATCCTTATTACCCCAGCTTGTTATCATTTAATTACAATTAGTTATGAATATATAATCAATACGATCAGTGAGAACGGTGGTATCAAGAATTATGCAATTGGTACAATCATAAGAATGGTAGTATCAATACAATATCAAGAACATAACAAGATTATGCAATAAATGAAATATACATAGTTCAATTCATTAAATATGGAAATTAACGGGATTATATACAAAAGCGTTATCAATACAAGTTCTGGACAGCAGCACCTATTGGTACTCAAATTTACTTTCTCACTCCTAAGGAATGCAAATTTGATTCTGTCAGGTGTTCCAAAAACTAGACTCTCTGCCGGTTCTAACGCATATTCACACAACACATTATAGTTACAGTAGATATGCATATAAATTTATTCTTTACTGGTTTCGTGTACAGTCTCGGTTCTTGGAATTATTACATAACAGTACTAAAAAGTCAATAACTTACAATCTATGAATCGGATTGAGAATCCGTAAGATGTTCCGGATTCAAGACTCTGTGTGCTACAATTTCTATGTATAAAGTGATAAATTTCAGTATTGGAAACTAGGTCAAAACCTCAGTCTAAGGTCAAGTAAGAGACATATGGTAGTATTCAAGTATTCAATAACATGATGATTTAACGATTCTAGACTTGAACAATAACGTGGCACGATAAGAAGGCTATGAATCAATAACTTGATACGATAAAGAAAATAATGAATCAATAATGGAATTCAGTTAGATACGATATTCAATTCAATAACTACTTACCCAATTTCAAAGAGAATACTTGCACAGGAACAATAAAATGTGTATAAGAGATGCTTGTCTTGTAACATGACGATTACCGACAGAGAATAAGAAGAGTAGCAACGACAACAAAGAGCAAGAGCGTGACGAATGACGGCAACAAGACAACATCACAGCAATCAAGAACAACGGAAACAACGTGAAAGACAACAACATTGAGAACGAAAACAACAGCGACAACAGTTTAAGCAAGGGATGGCAGCAATGAAGTCGACTTTGGCTTCCATGGAGAGCTGTAGAGATAGCGAGGCAATCGAGGCGGCGACGAGCATTGGGGGAGATGCGGGAGGCGATGGAGGGGCTTGCCGTGACTACCGTTGGAGGGCAGCGAGCAAGAAGACTTCGGGTTGTCAGTTTGGCAAAGTGGTAGTGAGGAGGTGCTAGTGCGATCAGAATGTTGCGGGTGGAGGACTAATCGGCAGCATGCACAGGAGGTGGTGGCCGGGCTGAGTGCGAGGGCGAGAAGAGGGCTGTTCGGGGTGGTCGCGCAAGGTCGCAAGGTGTGGTGGTCGGCAAAAATGGTCGCTCGGGGTGGATTTGATGGTGGCAAGGGTGCTGCGGTGGTGGTGTCGCAGTCGGTGAACGGCATCAAAGGTGGCGAGGATGAGCAGCAATAGAGGTGGAGACTGCGATGGTTGTTGAGGTTGCAGTGGTCGGGAGTGCTCTGAGGCGTGTGGTGGGAGGCAATGGGTGTAGTGTGGAGGAAGAAGACAGTGAAGGGGGTTTCGGGTTTTTGGCGGTCGCGCTCTCGCTAGAGGTGGACGCACGGTGGAGGTTGAGATGGAGGGGCTTGGGTTTCAGAAAGGAAAAAAAGGAAGGAGATGAAGGAGGGGTTAGCGGCTGTGGGGATAGATTAGGTTAATTAATTATGATTAGGATTTAGGTTAATTAATGAGGGGATTAAGGGATTAGTTAGAGATAAGAGAAAATCGGGGGATATGTGAAAATGAGTGATTAGGAGAAAATAATGGGGATTAAGTTGTTAGTGGAGATTACTGGGTTTTATGCAGTTGGGGTTTGATTGAAGATTGGCTTGGGTTAAAGAATGGCTAATGGGTTTTGGTATTCAAATGTGGGCTTGAATATAAATAGAAGAAAATAAAAAATAACAATAATAGTAATCTAACAGAACGGAGTAAGATTATAGAGTGAATTCTAATTCGGGCTTAGAATATATAATCAACAAGAGTGGAAATAGATTGTAGAATGAATAGGATTTGAGTTTACAAAAAGAATGAACAAATTTACAAGTAATTTAACAATGACATTAAAGAATGGATTAGGATTTCAGGGTTCTAGTATAATAATCGGATATCTAGTGAAAGCAATTGGGGTCAAAATAACGGCAGAAATTATTTAGAAAAATTGGAATTCAGGAATTGAAGAAGATATAAGAATACTGATAACAATCTATACAAACAGAGAATGTGTTAGGAATCTGGAATTAAACAAAATAATTGAATATTCTAATAAATGTAATTGGGTTCAAGAGAATAGAAAATTTTATATGCGGCTTAGGTTCAATCAAATAGGAGATGTACAAGAAAATAAATTTAAATGAACAAAAACAGTTTATACGAAAATTGAAATATAAGAATACGGAGCAAAGAAAATAAAATCCGTACAATTGGGAACGAAAATAATTTATATACAAACAAAATACAAGAATATAGAAAAAATTGTATAAACGAAGACGGAGGAAACAATTTTGATTAATGATCAATATGTTACAAAATGTTCTTAATATTTTCTTAAATGTTAACACAGAAAAATGTTCAAAGAAGCATAAATTTATGCCCCCCCCCCCCCCCCCCCCCATATCTCATTTGGACAATTGCCTAGCCGGCCAGTAGCCATATTAACGTCGTAAATTTTTTTTTTTTGAATAGAAAGGTGGAATATAGTCACTCTGTTTCATTAATTAGAAGTTAATAAAATAGATCCAGAATACTAGACGATAGTACAACCTACGAACAAGAAATAATACATGAAAGCATATAACACGTACAAACAACTAGAGATCCCTCCAACAAATTTTGGAGGGTGGGTCGACAACCAACAACCATATTAACGTCGCAAATTAACCAGTTGACTGACCAGTTTGTGAGACCTATGCAAAAACGATAAAGAATCTATATAATAAAATACAAAGAAAGCTATCAAGTGGCTCCCCTTCAATCCCCCCAAAATCAAAGGTTCAGATCTAATATCACAGAACACATTTTTCCCTAAAAAGTTTCTCCCCAAAACTCAAATTCAAATTCCCTCCCAAAATAACTCATTTATTTATTTAATTCTCTCTCTCTCTCTCTCTCTCTCTCTCTCTCTCTCTATATATATATATATATATATATATATATATATATATATATAGAGAGAGAGAGAGAGAGAGAGAGAGAGAGAGAGAGAGAGAAATCTTCGGTTGCACACTACTTTGGTGAGCACTCCGTGAGCACTCCCAAACTAGAGACCCTATGAAAAATCCGAACCGCTCATATTGTTCTATATGGCTTAGATAGCCTAACAATAAAAAATCAAGTAATTTGAAGTTCATTTACCCATGATTTACATCATCACAAAATTGTATGGCTGAAAATTCTAACAGCATGATGGATGGGCAAATGAACTTCAAATTACTTGATTTTTTATTGTTAGGCTATCTAAGGCATATAGAACAATATGAGCGGTTCAGATTTTTCATAGGGTCTCTAGTTTGGGAGTGCTCACGGAGTGCTCACCAAAAGTAGTGTGCAACCAAAGGGGACTCATATATATATATATATATATATATATGGGTAAAAGGGATATGAGCAACTTGCTCATTTAATAAATGAGCAATTGATGAGGTGGTATGCATGTGATACATTGAGTATCTAACAACTTTTAGCATTTCCCAATCACATGCATGCCACCTCATCACTTGCTCATTTACTAAATGAGCAAATTGCTCATACCCCCTTTCCCCTATATATATATATATATATATATATATATATATATATATATATATTAAAACACAAAGAAAGCTATCAAGTGGCTCTCCTTTAATCCCCCAAAAATTAAAGGCCCAAATCTAACCTCAAAAAATACATTTTTTACCAAAAAGTTTTTTCCTAAAACTCAAATTCAAATCCCCCCCCCCAAACAACTCATTTATTTATTTAATTATTTCTCTCTCTCTATATATATATATATACTAGTAATTTACACGTGCAATGGACGTCTTTATATATATATATATATATATATATATATATATATATATATATATATATATATATATTAAAAAGGGTAAAAGGGATATGAGCAACTTGCTTATTTAGTAAATGAACAATTGATTATGTGGCATGCATGTGATATATGGGACAACTAACTCTTTTAAGGATTTTCCAATCACATGTATGCCACATCATCAATTGCTTATTTAGTAAATGAGCAAGTTGCTCATACCCCCTTTCTCCTATTAAAAAAATCGACGTTGTCTGGCATCGAACCTAAGACCTCCTTTATATTAGTTATACATATGCATTGCACGTGTTTGTTTGGTGACAAATTCTCCCATTAAAATAGTAGATATATATATATATATATATATATATATATATATATATATATATATATATATATATGTATCTGAAGTCTTGTAAACAGTAAATCAACAATAATGTAGCTGAAGTTTGAATAGTCTGACAATAATTAGTTGTGAATAAAAATCCATGTTTCCATTAGTATATGGTGAAAAATAATTAAAAATTTCCATATATATATAATTAAAAATTTCCATATATATATGGAAATTTCCATATATATATATGGTGAAAAATAATTTATTGTTGATTTACTGTTTACAAGACTTTTCTTATGATGTATCGTTCTGAAGACGTGTCGTAGGCACGTGGCCACGGGCAAATCTAGTAAGTAAATAAAACATGTGTTTTATAAATATTTTTAATTAATATTTTGATTCTTCTCAATTCATTAATTATATAATTTTTCACCATATACTAATGGAAACATGGATTTATATTTACAACTAATTATTGTCAGACTATTCAAATTTCAGCTATATTATTATTGATTTACTGTTTACAAGACTTTTCTTATGCTATATCGTTCTGAAGACGTGCCATAGACATGTGACCACGGACAAATCTAGTGAGTAAATAAAACATGTGTTTTATAAATATTTTTAATTAATATTTTGATTCTTCTCAATTCATTAATTATGCAGAAGACCTTGCAAATATTTGACAAACCCAAGGGGATCCAAAGTGCAACAGTTTGCTCCATCTAGTTGCAAATAATTGGCAATAATGTATATCCAATTCACAATTATTAGTATGGGCCATCCTTATCTCTCTAGGTTATGCTAGCTCATAGGAACAACACCTGCTTCTAGTACTATCCTATATGAGTGGCACCTGATTGGATGCCTACTCATTCATTCTTTTTTCGTATGAACTGCAACGCATGTTGATTATCTTTTTTTTTTTTTTTTTTTTTGTTGATAACGAAACACATGTTGATTATCCAAATAGAATCCATACCAATACCAGTACCATGTAGTAATGTGAGTAATATCCAATCATCTGACAAAAGTTGAGAGCAGGTGTCGTGTAGGGGTCAGATCCAGTACTACATATGTGCGAATTATGCAAAGATACAGCGCGAGTTAAAGTCCCGCGCATTTTTTGCCGTACCCACTTTTTGAAAATATTGGGCGATCTGATCCATTTCAAAAATATTTAACAAACTAACTCAGTTTTGTACACATTAGCATTAATCACTATTGAAAATAACAACATAGGTTGTTTCCAATAGTGGTATCTATTAAAAAAAAAATCGCATGCCGCTATTTGGAGTAACTATATTAGTTAACTTATTCTCAATTGTGTACTCTCTTTCACTTGAAAAAAAATAAAAGTGTGAAAAATTTTATAGCTGATATCGTTGTTTGGAATAGCGACAACAGTATTACAGATGCCGTTGTTAGGAATAGAGGCATCGGTTATAATATTTATTGTTAGATACAACTGATGTCGTTGTTTGGATTAGCGGCAACAGTTCATTTTATTACATATACTTGGCTAATCTATTTCTGTAAACTGTTTCCGCTGTTTCTAAGAACGACAACAGTTATTTCATATCGTTGTTTGAAAGAACGATTGTGGAGGAAGAGGGTTTAATGAGTATTATAACTGGTGTCGTTATCTCCAACAACGACATCAGTATTGCTAATGTCATTCTTTGAGATAACAATATTATTTATAAGTTGTTTCAGTACTTGAATTTTTTTTCAAATCAGAAGGTTCGCACTTGTATACGAAATGTACTGATGTCGTTGTTCCAAATAGCGGCATGCTAAAATTAATTAAACTGATGTCGTTTTTTTGAAAAAACGACATAGTATTAACCTATACCGGTATTTTCAATAACGGTTAAGGTTTACGTGTCCAAAACTAAATCAATTGGATAAATATTTCTGAAAGTGGATCAGATCGTTCAATATTTTTAAAAGGTGGGCCCGGAAAAAAATTTAAGTCCCGCGGCGTATCACATATTTCACAAATTAAAGTTCGGGTGACCCGTTTTTTTGAGTAAGTTGTGCTAATCGTGCTACTTTTAAATTAATGTTATTATAAGAAAGAGAAACGTTCATAGAGATCGAAACATTCAATGATACGAGGTGGCATAATAATGGGCCAACTTCATAGCAAATTAACCTTTTTTTTTTGTTGCTAATTTTAAAACCTACTGTATATAGTTAGATAATTAACAACTAAAGTAACCTGAAATTAAATAATGACTACAACACAAATTCAGCCAGGACTGAAAGAGCTTCTCAGAGTCTTGCTTTGAAGAACAATGAGCAACCCTACCGGAGCATTTGGTCGACCACCGCATTGTCTTCCTTGTTCGTTAAGAAAATGTTGTTAGAAAATGAGTGTTTTAACATTATTTTACAAACCAGTTTTGAGGCAATTTTCTAGGAAAATCCACTATATATATGAACCGAGATTACATACGGCTTGTGTGCGCCCTCACGAATGCCTGACCAAGTTGAACCCCCCCCCCCCGTGGGGGCTTCTTTAACGGTTTTGTCGGGCATGCATTCACACATTTCAAACTGATGAAACGGTTTTGTCTGCTGTTTTATTGTGTATATTCATTCACTTGTCTCCCCGTACCCCTGCAAATTGAGACCCCTTCCCTGCTTATTCTTCACACCAGAAAACTTCTCATCTCCTGTTCCTCTCAGTTATGTTCTAATCTTTCGGTCTGGTTGTTCTACTGTGTCGGTTGAGTTGTAACCGCACGAATGCCTGACCAAGTTGAACTCCACGTACCCCCCGTGTGGGGGCTTCTTTAACGGTTTTTTCGGGCATTCATTCACACATTTCAAACTGATGAAACGGTTTTGTCTGCCATTTTATTGTGTGTATTCATTTACTTGTCTCCCTGTACCCCTGCAAATTGAGACCCCTTCCCTGCTCACTCTTCACACCAGAGAACTTCTCCTCTCCTGTTCCTCTCAGTTATGTTGTATTCTTTCGGTCTGGTTGTTCACTGTGTCGGTTGAGTTGTAACCGCACGAATGCCTGACCAAGTTGAACACCACCCCCCGTATGGGGGCTTCTTTAACGGTTTTGTCGGGCATTCATTCACACATTTCAAACTGATGAAATGATTTTGTCTGCTGTTTTATTGTGTGTATTCATTCACTTGTCTCCCCATACCCCTGCAAATTGAGACCCCTTCCCTGCTCATTCTTCACACCAGAGAACTTCTCCTATCCTGTTCCTCTTAGTTATGTTCTAATCTTTCGGTCTGATTGTTCTATTGTATCGGGTTGAGTTGTATCCTAGTCGACTCCTCAGCCGTTGTATCCTAAGAGGCGGACGCTTCTGCAATCTCCAGTACTGGGGAGGGGGGGGGGAGAGAGAATATGTTATAAGGATATTGGGTGATACACAAATCTCAGCTAAAATCAGTTAGATTTCATTTGTTGTTACTTCTATATTATTTATATTTTGTACGGTTTTTCAACATCTTCTCCTCATCCTCTATTTGTGTGCCTCTCGATCAAAGGAATTTCTTACTAATTTTATAACAAATGCAGCTACCCATTGTGAAGTACTCCTAGCATTGAAATTTCTGGGTGTGATGATCTAGACTACTCCTTAAAGGCCCTTAGGCCATATTGAAATGTACCTGATAAGAGCATCCACTATCATTTCTTTTAAATTTTCTATTTTTAGCAATTAGAATTTAGAAACTATACATGTGTGCCGCTATCGTTACTGCTATTGTTATTGCTGAAAGTGAAGGATTTTTTTTTAATAGGACGGATGAACTTCCTCCATTGAATGCCAAATGTACAAAAAAATTATTTTAAAAAATTTAGGATGGATGATGATCCTCCGTTTGACGATTTTATTTTTTTTTAATTTTCTGAAAACGTCGGACATCCATCCGATAATTTTTTATTTTATTTTTATTTCCAAACTGAGCCAAAAAAAGAAGAAAAAAGGACAGACGGAAGAACTTCATCTGCCTGAGCCTTTTTCCAATTTTCTTTTAAATTGTGGAATTATGAAATTACTTTTTTGCCCACCTATTCTAAGCCTATTTAATTTTGGTGAGGGGGAAAATAAGTAATTTTTAAAAATAATAAAGAAAAATTGAGAGACAAATGATCTTCATCCGTCTCTCATCTAAGCCTATTTAATTTTTTTAAATTTTTTTTCCAAATAAACGACGAACGAAGCTTCATCTTCCATCCGTCCCATTTTTTTTCCTCAAACAGATCATCGTCATCCGCCTCCTATTTTTAGCAGACTTGTAAAGCAACTGCTAAGTTTAGCGAAGCACTCTATTCATTCCTATTCTAATAAATAGGTTTTTAGCAAACGAACTGTAGAAAAACGACAGTGGATGCTCTAATAGAGAAGATGCAGACACCTCCACACTTCCAAGTTGCAAAATGACAAAGCAAGCATCCCCTTCAAGTATAATGTGCTACCTGCAGGTAACCTCTATTTTGCAAGTTGCACGGCCCACTTGGTCGCGAGAAGCTCAACCTCGAAGGCAGAGTCAGCACCAGCACATGTACCAAATTATAGCCCTTCCATGCTCACACATTATTTATTGTGATTATTTAAAACATTTGGCGCGTGTTATATGATTTCTTGTGTTTGGTTTTCTGCTCAACTGGCCCAATCGGAGAAAACCAGGCCCAAGCCCAGAACAGGGCCCATAGTTTTTTTTTTTCTTTTGAAGAAAAATGTGGAATCTGGCCACCCTGTTTCATTAATAACAGAGCCCATAGTTGATTTGCGGGTTTTGAGTTCTTTAAGAACCGGCCGACTCGGCCCATGTACACCTCGGCTCTATGAGTTTACTCCATTGTTCTGCACTTTGAAATTGAAATGTGTGAGCTACCTCTTTGTCCAATTATGAACAGCATTTCTAGACGAAGAAGAAACCCTTGGTGAGATAATGGCCGTCCGATCCGCATTCCGCCATTTCTTCTCTTTCCAGGTTCTTCTGATTATGTTCTTCGCATTCGGGCTTAACCCTCATTCGATCGATTATGTACTTATTGCGGATTTGAATGAAGATTAGTTAATCCTCCATGGAGCTTAGAGCAGCGGCGATTTAAGCTTTGATATTCGGGCTTGATTTGTGTTTATTTTACATGAATAATTGCATCTATCAATTGACTTAAGGTCAATTAATCCTCATTCGATCGACTATTTTGCATGAATGAAGACTACTCCCTCAATGCATAATGATTAAGGTCAATTGACTTAATTGTCAATGTTTCTTATGCAATTAGTATGACAGATAGTGACAGATGGTGATGAAAGGGTGCGGAAAGTTACTTGTTAGAGTCAGTGGCGTAGATTTTTCACTTAGGGAGCGTTTGGTAGGAAAATTATTTTTGGTTCCTGGAAATCTTAACTTGGGAATCCAGTTTTTCATATTTGGTATGCTAGCTTTTAAATTCAGATTTCTAGAAAACTAAAGATTCCTGGAAAAAAAATTTGCCACAATTCTCACAAAAATTTTCTCATTGGGGGTGGAATTCTTAGATTCCCAAGCGCTTGGAAAAATGTTATTTCTTTGTTGGAAAATAATCTATCTTAAGTGTATATAAAATTCCAACATTCTTTACAATTACAATTTTATCCTTAAAATAAAAAAAAACCAGGAAGGGCTTGGATGTTTTTGCCAATTCATAAACATTTCATATGGCCAATAACTACCGATCTTTATCTGCAACCTTACACCTCTGTTGTATTGGATGCTCATAAGGAGGGCTTGGAAGTTTTTGCTGCTGACTTTGCAAATGATGATATATCTTTTAGCTATACCTATAGCTATGATCCATTAGCTGAATATCTCAATTTTGTCGACAATGGGATCTTCTCTATTGATGGCGTGCTGACAGATTATCCTATAACTGCATTGGAGGCCATAGGTGATGCTTTCTTTGCTTTACTAATTAAATATACAGAAATTTACACACACATGTACAGATATACATATTCTTATGTGTATCATTATCAGTTCTTACTATTCATTCGGTTCACAGATTCTTATTTGTTTAAGAGCAACTTAGAATTTTACTGACGTAATGACATTTTGGTGACTATTTTGTGATTTAAGTGATAAAAAAAAATCACAACATTATGACCGCTATTTTGACGTCTGCAATTTTTTTCTATTTCATTGAATGATAGTGACCTAAAATTAGTATTTTGAAATTTGGTTGAAGGCCAAAATTAGTAGATGTGAGCCTTGATGGATGAATTGGTTAGATTGTTTTGAATCATATTGAATCAAAAGAATTACCTCTTCTCAAGTCTTAGGGCCTAACTTAATTTAACAATGTGATCAATATCTCCTAGTCCATGTAAGACTAAACATATTAGCTAAGTACAATTTTGTGTTTCTAAGTAAATTTGTAGTTAGTAGATTGTGTGGCATAGTTTAATCATGGTGTTGGAATGCCAAGCAAAAGTTTTGATATCCTGCAAATACATTGTCCTCTTTCAATTTTAAGTCATGTTACCACTTAAAATTGTTTGTATTTTGTGGCCCAGATTTGCATCATTTTTTTTACTCGGGTATTTCATCAAATAGTTTGTTTTATTATTTGAGGATGAGAAAGGTATTTTGGATAATAAGATTAAGATTCCCAGGAAATATTTAGCTCAACCAAATATAGGAAATTAAGTTTCCAACTAAGATTCCCAGAGATGTATAAGACCTACCAAACATGTTTTATGATTCATAGGAATCATAAATCCCAGGATATATGATTCCCAGGATTTATGATTCCTGGGAACAAAAAAAAATCCCTGTACCAAACGCCCCCTTAAGGGATGCGACGCTTACTATTAAAAAATAGTAAATTATAACAGATACATTTATATTCCTTAATATATCATATATTTACCAAATGTCATAAACTATTACAATTACTAAATAGCCTTTTTTCGGCAATAAAATTCTTGGAGACTTCCTATTCTGAAAATACTGACTGATATCTTCATTGTCAGTGATATCTAATATGTCTCTTTTAATATATGTCATTAAACAATCATCATCTCATCTCCCAATTGGTTACGTAATGAAGTTTTGATGATTTTCATTGCAGAAAATACTCTCTACAACCGCAATTGCAGTGGGTAATTGCAATGTCAACTTTTGAAGCAAATACTCCAACAGATAATAGCAATGGCAACTTCAAGAGCAAAAGTCCTGGCGTTTTTTATACCTTGGTTTTTTTTCTATGTTTTTACAAGTCATTTGGGGTTGCCAAGATATTTTTCATCAAATGTAAATGAAATACACCTCCCACTATCGTCAAATAAAATTTTATTTTTGTAATTTGAAAAAAAATAAAATTTTAAATCAAAGTTAAAACTAAATCCTATTTCTGCTGGGACTTGAACAAAAAGAAAATTAAAATTTCAAATAAAAGTAAAAAAAAAATTAAAAAAAAAATAAATTGTAGCTGGGACTTGAACCCGGGTTCTCTAGGATGAGAGCCAAGTATCTTAACTCATTAAACTACAGTTGAATAATGAAAAGTAAATGTTAGATTACTCTATTTAGCTCATATTATTGTATATGTAAATTTGAGGGGTGCAGCCAAAACCGAGGAGAAGTAGCCGCATGGCCCGCACCCCCTGGGGGCCATGTAGCTACGCCCCTGGTTAGAGTTCCAGAGAGCGGTTGTGCAAGCACACCCTCCTCCGATTATATATTCACTAATTTAGGTTGGATAGCTCTTAAGAGCATCCACAGTCGTTTTTTCTATTTTGCCAAATATAGCAAAATAGCAAATAGCAAAAGGAGCAACTTGCTGCAGTCGTGGTTTGCTATAAATTGACAAAGAAATATTAAAAAATGAGCTCGGACGGAACATCTTGTTCTGTCCTTTTTTTTAACATAAAGTTTAAGTTCATTAACTAATGATTAGAGATTAAAATAGTTAAATTAAATAAATTAAATATTAAAATATATACTAATTAACCTACTTAATACACTAAACTAGATTAAATGGTTTAAATTGATCGCATTTGAGCTAGACGGGACAAGCTATTTTTAGTTTAAGATGGGACAACATGTCTTTTTCGTTATTTTTTTTTAACAAAAAAATTAATGGGACGGTACATGTGGTACAACATGTACCGTCCGATCATTAAAAAAAAGTTAGATGAAACAACTTGTTTCGTTTTATCCCATTAAAAAAAACCCAAGCCGTCCCCTATAATTTGAGAATTGTCATTTTGTTTCTCAAATTTGAGAAGCGCATGTAGCAATTTTGCCAAAATATGGTAAAATAGCAAACGACTGCAGATGTCCATTTCTAAAAATATGGCAATTTGGCAAATATAGCAAACAACTGTGGATGCTTTAACAATGCTTATGTTAGGTTGTATACTAGATGGTGCATGCAGTTATTATTTGCTTAGATCCTTGATTTTAAGAATGTAATGATTTTAATCATTGAGCTTTTAGTTTGTTCTTAACATGTCTTATACACTTCGGAGAAAGAGTAATTAGTGCTGGCAAAACGGAAGAGGTTGTTACCGCACATCTAATCTGTGGTGAGGGTTACGGTTGAGAGAACTGTATTAACCTTTAACACACCCTCACGGATTGAGGGCCTTGTTTAAGGACGAAACCTTCATTTTGTATCTATTAGAGATGTTATACGGATAATGTACGTGTTTTAATAGGAGTACTATATATATGTAATAAGTGTGTATAGTGGAAATGAGAGGGATAAACTATCTTTCATGGTATTAGAGCCTTCCCCAAATAAAATAAAGTTCTAGCTTAGCCGCAACCCCTTCTCAGCCACCTCGTTGTTGTCTCTTCTTCAACCTCTCGTCACAATTTCTTCACCACCGTCACCGTCTGAGACTCTTCAACTAGCATCCCTTACTGATGACCTAGAAACCACTTGAGGAGAGCAATGGCTCAGATCCAGCTGCTCCTATCATTGTCGTCCGGCTCCGAGCATGCACAACTTCGTCGACCTGAAGGTAGTTGAACTCGACCCCAACGGATCTGGTTCAGCACTCTGATCCAACCTGAACCAGATGGCATTGCACTGCCTCCCAACACTGCTCCAAGTTTGATCCAAATCCAACCTCTTCCCAAGAATCTAATCTGATCCTCAAATCTGACTCCCGCCAGTATACCTGTGATCTGAATTGAATGATTATAATGATCCAAACCTGACCCGATATTAGCAACCCCAATTAGAGTCCACTTTGTGATTTGTGGTCAATCTAACATCCTGATTTGCTGATCATCCGATTCTTCTTGTTCTCTTACTGTCGGCCCTCTCCACCACCACCCCCCGTCAACACTTATCATCTCTTTGAACAGAAATATCCAAGTTTTTATTGAATTTTAATTTGACCAATATCGAAGTAAAACACAATGTGTTTGATGAATTGCCGCAAAGAAATCTAAACTCATATCGCATCCATTTGAGGCTTGTGAGGAAAGAAAATTTTCCTATAATGCACTATCAAGGCAATCAACTATGACACATTGCACATGTAGCCTTCAATTTAATCACTGTTCAGATGACTGAGAATGAGTTGCAACGGTTTCGGTAATATCAAAAAAATTTATAATATCACGCTTTTTGACAGCGGTCTTCTTCATCCGTCACATTAGCAAGATCACGTATCACATGTTTAACCAATTCGCTCCAACATAATTGATAATAGATGCAGGTTCATCTGATCATATGACTAAAAATTTAGATATATTGTCCTCCGTTAGTAGATCTTTTCATCCACCTGTTATACTTACTGATGGTTCTACTTTCCTCGTTGGGGGTTCGGACATGTAAACCTTACTTCCACTTTACCACTTAGTCTTGTTCTTCATATGCCAAAATTTTCATTTAACCTAATGTCTGTTAATAAAATTACCAAAACACTGAATTGTTCAGTTACCTTTTTCCTAATTATTGTGTGTTTCAAGAACGTGGGACGGGGAAAACTATTGCCACAAGACGTGTGTCAGAAGTTCTTTATCATCTTGATAGTATTTCTACGTTATTTGCATGCTTGAGTGCACCTTTGGATTTGCATTGTCAGTTGGGTCATCCGTCGTTACAGAATCTAAAGAAGTTGATACCAGAATTATCTTCTCTTAAGGAGTTATCTTGTTAATCATGTCAATTAGATAAACACTTGCGTACGTCTCGCCCTCCTAGATTCAATAAACGGTCGAGTAGACCTTTTAGTTTAGTTCATTCTGATGTGTGGGAACCCTATCCTATCCAGTCTCAGTTCGGTGACTTTAGATATTTTGTTACCTTTGTTGATGACTATTCTCGTGCCATATGATTATATTTAATGAAATCTCGGTATGAAGTTTTGTCTATTTTTAAATCATTTGGTGCTGAGGTAAGAACCCAGTTTGATATTTTTTGTTCAAATTTTGCGAAGTTATAATGCCAAAGAGTATTTTTCTTCTGAGTTCACTAGTTTTATGTCTTTTTGTGGTATTCTTCATGATTCTTCTTGCCCTTAAACCCCTCAACAAAATGGGGTTACTGAGCGTAAAAAATGTCACATGTTAGAGGTTGCACGAACAATGCTTATTCATAGACAAGTTCCTAAGCATTTTTAGGGGGATGCGGTTCTTACTGGATGTCACCTAATTAACTGCATGCCCTCGTCTGTATTAGATGGTCAAACACCATTACCCGTTTTATTTCCAAATGTTGACCAATTCCTCCGTCCTCCCAAAATCTTTGGATGTGTTAGTTTTTTCCATGACCATTGTCTTGTTCGCTCCAAGTTAGCTCCCTGCTATATTCGATGTATTTTCTAGGGTACTATCGCTCCCATAATGGTTATAGATGTTCTAGTCCTGAGTTGCGTCGTCATTTTATCTTTGTTGATGTTACATTTCATGAGTCCCAACCTTATTTATCTACCAATTCCTCTGGTTTAACCCCGGTTCCCTCCGATGCCACTGAATCTGAATTCCTAACCTACCATAGACTTGTGGTATCTACTTCCACTGATTCTACAACATAGTGCTCCCAAGCAATGTTCGAACGGCCTACAATCACTTAAGTGTATAAATGACATTTGGACACCACTCCCTCAGATCACACCACTGTGCCCATTGTCCCATCGCCTCAAGTCTGATGAGACAAGTTCGTCTAAACCTACTCCTATACCCTCAGTTTCCTTCACTGCACCCACACCATCTTCTAGTGAGCATTCTGATCTTGATCTTCTTATTGCCATACGCTAAGGGAACCACTCCACTACCCATTATTTATACAGCCATCTTTTATATGCTCACTTGTCATCTACCCATTATGCCTTGGTCTCTACTTTAGGCAGTCACCAAGTTCCTAAGTCATTATCAGAAGCACTGTCACATCCTGTTTGGAGCCAGGCTATGCGAGAAGATATGTCTGCTCTTGAGAAAAATGGTACTTGGGATCTCGTTAGCCTTCCATCTGGCAAACATTGTGTATGTTGTAAATGGGTGTACACAGTTAAAGTAAACCCAGATGGTTCTCTGGCTCGTCTAAAAGCTCGATTAGTTGCTAAAGGTTATTCTTAGACCTATGACATTGATTATGATGAGACATTCTTTCCTGTGGCCAAAATACCTTCTATTTGGATCATTATTGTAATACTCCAGATTTTTAAATAATGTTTTTAAGATTAATAAATGAATTAAAATGATTTTTGGTGATTTAAATATTTTTCTGAAATTTACCTTCTTACACGTGCAAAACACGTGCAAATGTTTTCATGGGAAGTTCAAAGTCAAAAATTATTTTGTGGAAAATCATTATTTATCATTATAAATTATTTTTGAATTTTATGGATTTTTCTGATAATTATTGGACTTATTTGCAAATATTACAAAAGGAGGGACTTTTGTGCAAAATTACCACTTAGAGTAAAAACTCCAAATTTTCAGATTTTTGGGCTGGTCTGGATGCCTAGTCAACTCAGGGTTAAAAATTTTACTTTTGTTTAGATGAATTTGGTTTATTTTGCAAGTCTTGATAAAAGAGGATCTTTTTTGCAAAATTGTCATTTAGAAGGACAAAAATGCAAAATCATTTTCTGGGTTTTTCAAACATTGCCGGCTAGTTATAAAGTGTTTGTTTTGTTTTTAAAACTCAATTAAGTTGGTTTTATTTGGTTTCCAAGTATAAGGATTTATATATAGAAGAATATATTTAAAAGAGGTATTTTTGCAAATCTATTTACAAAACCCTAAACCTAATATTCCGGCCTATTTAAGAGTGGGTGCAGCCGTCTCTTGCTGTGCTACACAAAGGATTTATTATTATTATTTTTCTTGTAGTTTTCAAGCAAGGATCCTTGGTTTTCTTGCGAGGGAGGATTTCTCTTTTTCTTTATTTTTTTTCGGTTGATTCTTCATAGAGGTGAGTGACATATATTTATTTTGTATTGTTCCATGTATGTTGTATGTGATGATTTATCGATTAGAAAGCATGTTAAGAGCTTGTATGAAGATATAATGAATTTTGATATATAGATGAATTAAAAGTTGAATCTTTTCTTGAAACTATGCTATTAATGACCAAAACCCTAATTTGATCAATTGTGATTGCTAAAGAACCTAATAAAAATCAAGAGTAGGATGCTTTTAACCATATTGTTGCTGAATTGAACTTTATCTATTGAGTTGTATGATGTTGTTGTATGGAAAGTGAAAAAAATTAACTAAAGATGAACTCACTGTGTGTATACATTTATACATGCTCTGTTTTGGATTTGATGAAGAAGAACTTGATTAAATACTTGTTGTTTCCGCATATATTCGTGGGTAATTTGATGTTAGGAAGTGGGTATGCATTTGATAAGTCCAAAAGGAGTTTTTGAACTAAAAAGTAATCAAGTGTTGAAGGATGAAGATGGTTTTGATCGGGTCTGTTTTTGATATTTTTGATGTTTTCGATTGGGTTTTGAGATTCTATATGATACTGAGATTTGACTAATCAATATGCCACTGATATAAGATGTTCCTTGATATTTTGACTGATGCACACACCCACAATTACATATATACATATAAACCTATGTTGCTGTTTTGAAGACTGCAGAATTTTTTTTTGAGTTTTGTGTGTTTTACAAAGCTTTTCGATTGATTTTGATTTGTTTTGTTCATGAGATGGTTTTAAACTTCATACTATGAATATACAACGAGTTCTTAAAGTCACTGATGCACAGATACAGATACTAAGCGTGTCAAACAGTAAGATTTATGCAGATTTGTCTTTTCTTTTTCCTTTTTTCTCATTATTGAGTCTAGCAGGAACTAAAATTTTCTCTCATACATAAACATTACCATGTCATGCTACCTTGATTTTTCAAAATCATTGTGCAATCACATTCATGTCTTAATAGAGTATCACATTGAAAGCATTGCCGTTATTATATTGCTTTCCTTCAAAGATAAGCTTAAACTAGGAATCTCACCATCTTAGTTATTTATTATTGCTCTGATAGTGTCTTTTCTTTTGAGTTGCACATTCCTAATTACTGCATAAATGTTGTGTTCAAGTTTTGGGTAAAAATTGATTTCTTATTTTTTTTACTAGTGGTAATAATCCATCAGCATCAGTTGAGGGAAAAATTGCCTATGTGGGCAGTCTATTTTTGGTCGTGGATGGGCATAAGTCTGTATTATCGTAATTACAGATACATTAATATATTATATATAGGTTACAGGTAAGAACAGGATTTAGCAAGCAATGAAGGAAATTGGTTTTCTGAAGTCGCACTCAAGTTCAATATGATCAAACAAATTTATTTTCAAATTCTTTTATTGTCGTAGGCTAGTGGATTGTATTTTCAGTTTAAAGATTGTCAGTAATTGGATGACCCTAAAATTAAAGCAAGGGATTAGATTATATCTGAGTATGAATGCAACATTTCTGTGATTCAAAATATATGCTTCCATTTCAATAAAAGATCATCTTCTATATATATATCTGCATATCTGCCTATGGTTCACTTTCCACAACCTGCATTTACTTCGTTTCATCAACTGTGTATTTCCTATATCCTGCATAGAGTTCAAACCACTATAACCTGCGTATGTTTTACCTTTTACACCTGCATATGGGTATTTCTACATATGTACATATATATACATTTTGCAACATCAGTGTAAGAGGGGTTAATCAGTAAAAAAAAAAGGATTTTTGATATATCACATATATGCACAAACCTCATATGAGCAAAGGAGAATTTTTACATCAAACACATATACATACATACTTCAATCCAATAAGGGACCTAATTCTAGAACTGCATATACTTTCATTTCTACAACCTGCATATGTTTCCAATTTCTACAACCTGCATATGATCGCATTTCTACCACCTGCATATGTTTCCAATTTCTATAACCTGCATATAGTTAATCTACTACATTCTACATATATTACTCTTCATAATCAGTATAAAGGATTTTCTATATATCAGTTATATATATATACATACATATATTTCAATTCAATAAAGAGTTCTTTGTATCTGCATAAGGTTTATTTTCCTATATCTGCATATGTTCTCTTCAACTCAGTGAAGGGATTTTTATATATGCATATAACCAAGAACAGCTTTTTTGTAAATGGATATATATATATATATATATATATATATATATATATATATATATATATATATATAGAGTAAGTCTATTAAGAGCTGGGAAGCTGGAATCCTTATCGGGAGCTGGAGATTTCAGCCATCCGATCGATCTTGATCGCTATCGAACGGCTGAGATCTCCAGCCGCTTACACATGGATTTGATCAGGGATAAAAGGGGTATAATCGAAATCCCCTTATCTCTTATCTTCTCACGCTCTCCTCTCTCCCGCTCTCTATCTTTGAGAGGAAACCTTAATCCCAGCTCTTATCTTCTCGCGCTTTCTCTCCCACTCTCGAAGATCGTCCCGCTCTCTTCGAAATCCTAATCCCTATCTCTTCTCTTCTCATGCTCTCTCTCCCGATCTCCATCTTCGAAACCCTAATCCACCTCTCTTCGAAACCCTAATCAACACCAAAGTGGAGCTCTCTCTCCCGCTCTCTTTTTTCGTCACTTGTGTAAACCCAACTCCACGATCAACGAAATCTCCAGTCGCTTATCTTCAGATCTGTCGAGGGGTAAAAAGGGTATAATCGATCAGCCCCTATCTCCCTTATCGTCTCAGCACCAAAGAAGAGCTCTCACAAGTTCGTTCTCTCTCTCCGACGGAAAACCAAAACCGCGATAAGGGTTTCGATTTCTCAGCTCATTGGGTTCTGCCTCTCTCAGATTCCGGAGGGAAGTGTTTGACTCTCATAAATGCTTTTATGATTTCTGTTTAATTTCTTGCATTTTCATTCGGTTTTGTGTGTAGGCAATGATGAGATTGATTTTGATATAAGTTGGTTACAAAATTTTTGGGCATTGAAATTATTGTTTTCAAGGGTATTTGGTTGTGTGCCATGATAATTATTCAAAGTTGAATAGAGATTGGGGTATGAGCGGGATAGTAGATGGTGAAGAAATGAAATAAAGGTGTTTGAATGTCCAATGCTCTCAACACTTACCTTACATTTATGTGATTTGAGACTAGCTCAATTCATCAAATTTTTGGGCACCGATGACACACAATGATTGATAGTATTAGTATAATTTTTGTAACTGACGTTGAATACGTATGTGTTGGATACTCATTTAAGCCTTTTGGTGTTTGATTCTCTCCTTCGGTGTGTTGGTTTAGGCAGTGATGCAAAACACTTTATGATCTGAATAATTATTTCAATCCTGTTTTAAGTATTCTTGATTATATATCTATCATATCCTAGTTGGCGCGGCACTCCAATGCAGCCCTACTTATGAATAGTGTGTTCTGAGCCTACTGGTTTTTTGTAGTCTATATATATTCATGAGTAAGTCTATTATGTGTGCTTGGTCGATTGATTGTGAGAAGATAAGAGATAGGGTTTTTGATTTTACCCCTTTTACCCCCAAACATTCTGAAGATAAGCGGGATCGAATATGAGTCGTTCCATCGCGATCAATTGCGAACGAATGGCTAAAAACCCCCGCTCTGGATAAGGATTTCAGCTCCCAAGCTCTTAATAGACTTACTCTATATATATAAGACAGTTGATGATAAGCTCCAAACAACATAAACAGAACATGAAGTATCAAATTTTGTGATGCTCAGAACAAACAAAAACTATATTTTTTGGTAACTAATGTTGGATGCGTATGTGTTGGATACTCATTTAAGACTTTTGGTGGTTGATTCTCTCCTTTGGTGTGTTGGTGTATGCAGTGATGCAAAACACTATATGATCTGAATAATTATTTGAAGCTTGTTGTATTTATTCTTGATTATATATCTATTATATCCTAGTTGGCGCGGCACCCCAGTGCAGCCCTAGTTATGAATAGTGTGTTCTGAGCCTACTGGTTTTTTTTAGTCTATATATATTCATGAGTAAGTCTATTATGAGAGGAGGTCGATTGATCGTGAGTAAGAAAAAGAGATAGGGGTTTTTGATTTTACCCCTTTTACCCCGAAACATTCTCAATATAAGCGGGATCAAAGATGAGTTGTTCGATCACGATCAGTCGCGAACGAATGGTTAAAAACCCCAGCTCAGGATAAGGATTTCAGCTCCCAAACTCTTAATATACTTACTCTATTTATATAAGACAGTTGATGATAAGCTCAAAACAACAGAAACAGAGCATGAAGTATCAAATTTTGTAAGCTCCAAACAACAGAAAACTAGATTTTATAGTGACTGACGTTGGATGCGTATGTGTTGGGTACTCATTTAAGCCTTTTGGTGTTTGATTCTCTCCAACTGTTTGTTGGTGTAGGCCGTGATGCAAAACACTTTATGATCTGAATAATTATTTCAAGCTTGTTGTATTTATTCTTGATTATATATCTATCATATCCTAGTTGGCGCGGACCCCCAATGCAGCCCTGGTTATGAATAGTGTGTTCTGAGCCTACTGGTTTTTTTTAAACCACATGTTTAGTGTCTGTTGTTCTGAGCTTACAAAATTTGAAACTTCATGCTCAGCTTCTGTTTGTCTTGAGCGTACACAATTTGATACTTCATGTCCAGTTTCTGCTGTTCATTTTCTGTTTGTTCTGAGTTAACAAAATTTGATACTTCATGATGTGTTTCTGTTTGTTCTGTGTTTACCAAATTTGATACTACATGCTCTGTTTGTGTTTGTTATGAGCTTACAAAATTTGATACTTCAGACTCTGTTTGTGTTATTTATGAGCTTACAAAATTACACACTTCATGCTCTGTTTCTGTTTGTTCTGAGCTAACAAAATTTGACACTACATGCTCTGTTTGTGTTTGTACTGAGCTTATAAAATTTGATACTTCATGATCTGTTTGTGTTAGTTCTGAGCTTACAAACTTTGACACTTCATGCTCTGTCTCTGTTTGTTATGAGCTTACAAACATTTGATACTTCATTATCTGTTTCTGTTTGTTCTGAGCTAACAACACCAGATACTTGTTTCTCAGTTTCTGGTTTTTCTGAGCTAACAAATTTTGATCTTCATGTTCAGCCACTATTGTTCTGAGCCTACTATATTTGCTGAATGATATTTTGTGTTCTGAGCCGACTATATTTTGTAATTATTTTGTCTTTTCCAGGTTAAATGAGCTATGTTTAATTTTGATTTCAGGTTGATTTCAGCATGAAGTGCTTCTTGGAGCTATTGAATACTGGACTACGCGAAAAGTTGATATTTGGAGCAAAAAAAAATTGTGTTTTTGTTGACACTATACAAAAAACTATATATTAGGAGCAACTAAAAGTTGTATACTTTCAGTATTTGTAAAGTTTTTCATGTACCTGTGCGTTATTGAACATTATATTACCTTATAAAGTTTTTGTTAAGTTTCAGTTTTTTGTAAAGTGTCAGATGTCAAGAACATTGTATTACCTTACAATTCAATGAAGATCGAAATTCTTCCACATATTTAGTTCATTATTGTTTTGATGTCATGATCGAAATTCTGTGATTGTTTTGGTGTATTACGCAGCATGATGTATCAAATTTTGTTAGCTCATAACAAACAGAGACAGAGCATGAAGTATCAAATTTTGTAAGCTCAGAACTAACACAAACAGAGCATGAAGTATCAAATTTTGTATTCTCAGAACAAACAGAAGTACAGAGTATGAAGTAAAAAATTTTGTAAGCTCAGGAAAAACCAGAAACTGAGCATGAAGTATCAAAATTTGTAGCTCAGAACAAACAGAAACACAGCATGAAGTATCAAATTTTGTTAGCTCATAACAAACAAAGACAGAGCATGAAGTATCAAATTTTGTAAGCTCAGAACTAACACAAACAGAGCATGAAGTATCAAATTTTGTATTCTCAGAACAAACAGAACAGAGTATGAAGTAAAAAAATTTGTAAGCTCAGAAAAAACCAGAAACTGAGCATGAAGTATTAAAATTTGTTAGCTCAGAACAAACAGAAACACAACATGAAGTATCAAATTTTGTAAGCTCATAACAAACAGAAAATGAGCATGAAGTGTCAGATTTTGTAAGCTCAGAACTAACACAAACAGACCATGAAGTATCAAATTTTGTATTCTCAGAACAAACAGAACAGAGTATGAAGTTAAAAAATTTGTAAGCTCAGGAAAAACTAGAAACTGAGCATGAAGTATCAAAATTTGTTAGCTCAGAACAAACAAAAACACAGCATGAAGTATCAAATTTTGTAAGCTCATAACAAACAGAAAATGAGCATGAAGTGTCAGATTTTGTAAGCTCAGAACTAACACAAACAGAGCATAAAGTATCAAATTTTGTAAGCACAGAACAAACACAAACAGAGCATGTAGTGTCAAATTTTGTTAGCTCAGAACAAACAGTAAATGAACAGCAGAAACTGAACATGAAGTATCAAATTGTGTACGCTCAAGACAAACAGAAGCTGAACATGAAGTTTCAAATTTTGTCACCACAAACTGGTTGGAGAGTGTTCTGAAGATTATAGAAAACAAATAAATACACAATTGTAACCACAAACTAGTTGTATCTTTCAATTTCCACTATTTTCATTACAATCTGTACATTGGTTACACAATAAAAAATTCCATTTGTCGGAGAGTGTGGTGTAGGTATCTCCGGTTCTCCGCTAACGACCTTCTTGTTCTTCCTCTTGAATTCCTGCACAAAGTGATTCATCAAATAGAAAAATGCAAGTACGTATGTGGCATGTTCCTGGAGAGTGTATGTTGAACATGGTTAAGCTGGTAATTTAAAACTTGTAGGCTCAGAACAAGTACAACAAAGAAAGAAAACTGTAGACTCAATTGCAAAAATCATGCAGGCTCAGAATAACACCACCATAAACCTCAAAATTTGTAAACTCAGTACAAATGCATTTGAAAATGAAGTTGAAAATGGGTAAGCTCAGAACAACTTTTATTGAACAAAAGGGTGAAGTATCAAATAATTTCAGCTCCCCAGCTCAAAACAAACACAAATTGAACATGAAGTTGAACAAGCTTCCAATAAAATTTTCTATACCAATTGCCGAATATATAATCATGAATAAACAAAATCATGTATAAACTTTTCATCACTGCCGCATACTAAATCAAGTATAAGTGAGTCAAATGTGGAATTTTGAATATAGTCACTAGAGTTGCTTTATTAAGCCACGCCTACTAGCTTCCAAAAAAAAAATTCAAACTGCATAATACTTTTCATCATTGCCTACTAACTTGGAATTATAAACTATAAATCAAATTTTTTTACCAACTTTTCGGGTATAAATTTCTTATCGAGCATCTATTTCATTTCCATCATTATTTTACCTGCACACAATGAAGACATAAAGTTAATTTAATAAATGTGCTATAAGGTATTAAAGAACAATAATGGCAGATATGGGTCAGAGATTATTTTAAATCATGTATGACACATACCTTGCAAAATCCACAGAAATAACCCAATAAAGTTCATGCAATGTTTGGAGCCTCTTCTGTTATGGGTTCCAATATTGAAAAAGTAGTAGAAGCTTGTGACTCATTTATAGTGGAGCTACAAGATTAATATTCACAAAATGAAAATAAGATTATATTATATATAACCAAAATAAACTATAGAGTTTGTATTTAAATACTAACCTTTCCTTTAAAGGACAAGTGCGACTGTCATGATTAACAAGCTTCTTGCACAAACGACACTTCCTTAGTGGTTTTGCAGCCCTCTCCAATACTTTCTCCTTTCCCCCTTTAATTCGCTTCCCACTACCTTTGGTCTTTGCAATATCTGGTACATGAATATTGACTGTTTTAGGTAGTGAAGTACTTGTTGCTTGTTGTAATTCTTGGGGCATATCTTGCTGCAATTCTGCAACAACACCAACTAGTGATATTTTAGCCTTCTGGCGCATCTCCTTTGATGAGCGAGCAATCCTCATCACTTTGTTGATTTCATTTGACAACTCCACCATATCTAAATCTTGTCGACTACCGTAGCTACCAATGATTTCTTCACCAGCATCATCATATACAATCTCGGTAGTTACCGAAGCGGTCCACCTTTTTAAAATATAAGTTAGGGGTAGGAAATCAACAAACTCATTCCTCAATACCACAAGGATGTGTCTACAAGGAATTCCCTCCACCTCAAATTTTCTACAAGTGCAAGACCCAACATTGTCCATTCCCTTATAGAACACATCTCTTGTTTTATCAACTTTTACTGACTTTCCCATTCTCCGCACAATATAGTGTCGCACAATACCATCGTCAACTTTCATTAAAGAGGCGTAATTCAAGCTTTCAACTAATTTAGCTTGAAATACATGAAATTTTGCTCTAGTGTACAGCTCAGACATTTGTGTCTCAATTTCAAATTCTGTTTGCAGCTTTGGTTTTGTATGAAGAGAGCTTTGGTTTTGTATGAAGAGTTGTGTAGTCAGCTGCTAACTGATTTTGTCTTTGTTTTCTTATTGCCCTTTCAAATCCCGTGATAAATTCATGTAAAGAATTTTTGCTATTAACATACTTATCCACAAAAACATTCATACTTTCTGATCTCTGAGTTGTGCGAATTCCAGCAGTAAAAATATGCTTAGCATAAGCTGGTATCCACTTCTCACAAAGCTCATAAATGTCAGAAAGCCAAGGATTACCTGTTATTGTAATATGTATCAAGTATTAATACTTGAAATAAATGGTCAAACATAGCTATAATTTATTGAAATAAGTAATACCTGCAATTTGCATATTAGCGTTCATTACGTCATTCCATCTCATCTCAAACTCTTCCGGGGTCTCTGATTCCCAAATGCAACTATGGAATGGAATGCTAAAATCACTATTAAGGCCCGGACCACCAAGCTTATCGGGTAGCTTTTTAAGAATGTGCCACATGCATAGCCTATGGCTCGAACCAGGAAAACACATGCGGATTGCATTCTCCATTGCAGGATCTTGATCTGTAATGATAACTTTTGGTGGAGACCCACCCATTGTTTCACCCCATTTTTCAAACAACCAAACAAACGAGTCGGTGGTCTCTTTATTTATGAAAGCCGCACCAAAATTGAAAGATTGACCACGGTGATTAACTCCAGTAAATGGAGCAAAAACTAATTTGTATTCATTTGTGTCATATGTGGTATCAAAAATTAGCACTTCACCAAAATGCTTATAAGCCTTCCTGGCAATGGCATCAACCCAAAACACATGGGTTAATTTGTTGTCTTCATCAACCTTGTAATGAAAACAGAAAGAAGGATTCATCTCTTTTTTCTCTTGCAAGTGCTCCAGCAATATATCAACATCATAAGCTCTCATCTCATCCTTCTCTTTTTGCAATGAATTCCTAATGTCTTTTTCAGTACAATTAATATTACTGAAACCTTCATTTTCTATTTCCATGAAGGACATAAACTCTGAAATTCTTATGTTAGCCTCTTTGAAAGAACTAAGTAAACTTTTTTGCACTTCGGAAACAGTTCTATTACATCTTAAGAATTGTTGCTTTCTAGGTGTAACACAAAGATGGGTGTGCTCTTCAACAAACCTTCGAATTGACCATCTCCCGTCATCGTCCTTTTGAATTCGTATTTGAGCCATACACTCTTCTTTCGTCACAGCCCTTTTCCTTATCTTGATCAAATTTGAAGAAGACGATTCTTCAATATTGGCAACATTCACACCAACTGTATCTATCGGCTTACCTTACTTTGAGCATACAAATTTTTGTTAATACCTCTCCTTCGTAGTAGTGTCAACCATTGTTGCAAACTTGCGCACTGAAAAACCAACCAATTTTGCATATCTTTTATCAAATTCATATCCTTCGTCTAATGTTGCAAATACTAAACCAACAAATGGTTTAGAAGCATCATCAACGTCCCTCCAACCGGACTGAACATCTTGGCTTAGTAATTCTTCATTTTCAAACTCCATCCTTCATAAGAGAATGAGACAACAAACATTAAAAAAAGCTACAACTTTAAATTAACACAAAGGAAAAAGTCTAACAAACTACATTCTGAAGCTACAAGTAATCAAGTCTTCATACTGAGGGGATATGAAACTTAGTGTTGAAAAAAGTTAAGTACATATTTTGGACAGTTAAATATTTTTCTTTTTTGGGAGAAACTTATAGTTAAATGGGAAACATCCCTCAGCTGCTTCCTCTAAAGTATTAGTACACGCACACAACACGCAAAGGATTTGATTTCCCAATTTTGATTTGATGCAATCAACAGGCATAAAAAAAAACCCCCATTAACAAAACTATTAGCAGTGATTGAAGCAAATCTCAAAAGTAACAGAAACTAGGGTGCATATTACATGCATCATGCGTGCTTATATGCATGTGTCATGTCCACATCTCAATATTCCATATACTAGTACGAATATTATTTGTTATTCTAAAAATTATGAAGCATTCACAAATGCAACTTTACTGAGCCTACAAGTTTCTGACATGGCTTAAATAAATTTCAAGAAATAAATGTATAGTTGTTAAAGAAATGAATGCATAATTTAAGGGATAAAAATATAACAACAAACTAGAAGCATTTCTAAAGGAAATAAAATTTGGAATTGAGCTGAGAAATCGAAACCCTTATCGCGGTTTCGGTTTTCCATCGGAGAGAGAGAACGAACTTGTGAGAGCTCTTCTTTGGTGCTGAGACGATAAGAGGAAAGGGGCTGATCGATTATACCCCTTTTCCCCCTCGATAGACCTGAAGATAAGCAGCTAGAGATTTCGTTGATCGTGGAGTTGGGTTTACACAAGTGACGAAGAAAGAGAGCGGGAGAGAGAGCTCCACTTTGGTGTTGATTAGGGTTTCGAAGAGAGGTGGATTAGGGTTTCGAAGATGGAGATCGAGAGAGAGAGAGAGTGAGAAGAGAAGAGATAGGGATTAGGATTTCGAAGAGAACGGGACGATCTTCGAGAGCGGGAGAGAGAGCGCGAGAAGATAAGAGCTGGGATTAGGGTTTCCTCTCAAAGATAGAGAGCGGGAGAGAGGAGAGCGTGAGAAGATAAGAGAGGGGAATTTCGATTATACCCCTTTTACCCCTGATCAAATCCATGTGTAAGCGGCTGGAAATCTCAGCCGTTCGATCGCGATCAAGATCGATCGGATGGCTGAAATCTCCAGCTCCCGATAAGGATTCCAGCTTCCCAGCTCTTAATAGACTTACTCTCTCTCTCTCTCTCTCTCTCTCTCTCTCTATATATATATATATATATATATATATATATATATATATATATATTTTGTGCACACTTCATTTTTTTAGTAAAGAGATCTCCTATATATATTTACTCATATACAAACATTATGAATGAATGAATTTTCTGTGAGTAAATTAACAAAGAAATGAAGAGATTATAAAGAAAGATTTAATTTCTGTTGAGGGTAGAGTTGTGAATCTTTAGGAGTTGAGTGGGAGTCCTGTGAACCGACAGATGAGATTTTGTGGATATAGAGCAGAGGGGTCTTGGGTTTGTTTTATGGAATTAAGTCCGGCAGGATACACTAACTCTAGAGAGGAGGAATTCATATTCTTTTAATAATAACTAATTTAAGGACAAGCACTAGTACAGATGTGATGGAACTTGGGAAACGTAAGTATATGTTCTTGGTTTTGTTAGTCCAATAGATGCGTTCCAGGACTGTTTGTTGTTCTGTCTCGAGAGGACATTTGTATGTTCGCGTGTCGAGGGTCTGCAGGCCTATTCACGGAGCATGCAGGGTGCATTCGTGTGTCGAGGGTCGGCATGTAATAACCCTAAATTCTTACAATATATATATATATATATATATATATATATATATATATATATATATATATATATATATATACACACACACACATTGTTATATATATATATATGTATATATGTATATATATATATGCATTGACATTACTATTTTTTTTTTTCATACACTACACTATTATTTTTATGTTAGTATGGTTAATTTTTTTTTTAAAAAAAAAGCCCAACCCAATATGCATGTTTTATTGGCCCAATGAATCCATGAACATGCACATATGGGTATATGTATATGTGTGTATATATATATGTCTATATGTATGTATATATATAAAATATATTTTTTTATACACTAAGCTACTATGTATATATATAAGTATACATATACTATTACTACTTATAACCTACAAATTTTGACTACAAGACAACTTTTGACAAAAAAAAATGAATACTAGCCTACAATGTTGACCAAAGAAGGCTTAGGTGTACACTCTAAGCCTTAGGGTCTAGTCCTAGAGTGGTGACTAAGCCCTCTAGGAAGATCTGTTGTGCAATCTAGATGATCTAAATAAATAGATAAACTAGACACAAATTAAAATCCTCGCAAGTGTACGAATCGTTTATAGAAGCGTAGTGACAAGCAAGGGTCGATCCCACAGAGATTGTAGAAATTAACTTACTAACCAATAAAACAGAAATGAGAATCTTAAAGTGTTGTTCTAAAAGAAATGACAAGATTAAAACTAGATCAAGTAGTTCTGAATCACAAATATCTATTAAGTAGTTGGGCTTTGATTTCCACATATAGTCAAGAATGCTAAGTCACCTTCTACACTACTCTAATTACCCATGTTTGTTCCTTTAAGGGCATGGTATCTACTCCTTAAAGTTAATGTTTCCCTAGCTAAGAATTAGGCATGGTATCTACTCTAATTCGTTTCTCTCCTTAAGTATTTAGCATGGTATCTACTAAGTTGCACTTAAGGAAAACATAGGAACAATGGAAATGAACAAACACTCGAAGTTCTAGAAATTGGTATCAGATCTAGATCCTTCAAGTTGATTAAACCAAGAACCCCTAAACATTCCTGTGTTTCACGCTATGAGCACAAGATACGGGTCGTCTCTATGCTCATATAACAGATTCAGACTTATAATACGCAAACTTGATAATCTCAGGTTCTGCATGGCAGTCGACTTGCTGTCACTCTCAGTCGACTGCTCTTAGAACTTCTGAACAAGTTTGATTCCTATTATAAATCTATACCAATTCAATCAGGTTTAATCAATAAGTAATAGAGTAGCATTTAGAAGAATATAGCATTACATGACTACGGTTTCAATCTACCCAACTATGAAATTAGTTCCACATAATAAGACTTTTATTGACTAACAGTTTTGAATACATGATTAAAATAAAAACTAGAAAGAGAAGAAATAAACTGATGATGTTCGGCCTGAGAAGTTGACTTGCTGTCACTCAGTCGACTGGCTCGTCCCTTTCAGTGTACTTGATCCCCTTCTTTCTTCGATGCTGATAGAATAATGCCTGTTAGTTGATGATTGATGATTTAGAGATTAAGTGATACTCTCAACTTCTTATTCTAGCCTTCTTATACTTCTTTTGCCCACATCTGCAGATTTCAATTCTATCTCTTTACACATTGAATATAGATCTGAGTCGATCTTCTCACTTGCCAACCCTGGTCCCCCAACTTGATTAATGAAGAGTTGTTATTCGCAGATGACCTGGGTTTGGATAACTTAATCTTGCTTCGTATTTGGATGAGGACGAATCTTCACTGTTCTTATCTTCTAACTCTGCTGAATGCCAGTCGGCTGGTTTGGAGTAAGTCGACTGTGCCGAGACATCTGTAGATTCATAAGTAATCAGTCAAGTCGACTCTCTTTGGAGTAAGTCGACTTTGCCGAGCAGCGTCAACCTCTCTGTCCAGTCGCCTGTTGGAAGCACCAGTCGACTTATGCTCTGCAGTCTCTGTGTATCATCCTCATGTATCATCCTCAAAATCCTGCATCTGCTTCGTTTTGCTGTTTTAGGCTGTTTCCTATGGAAAAGAGAAAATAAGAGTAAAATACCACATATAGAGTATTTAAATGTCCAATTGCATTAAGATTATTGCTCCTAAATGTGAATATTATTGGGTTCATCAAATACCCCCAAACTTAGCTTTTGCTTGTCCTCAAGCAAAATTAAACTACAAGCATCTCTTGAACATCTTGACCCTTCCAACATTTACCTCAGAGAACTTGCTACATTAGGTGTCAAGGTTAGAATAAGCATTAAGATAGGTCTAAACAAGTTTTAATTCAAATGTTAATCACTTATTCACACGAATACTCAACTTGAATATCAAATAGTAGTGTGGCCAATGCCTAAGCAACATAATCATGATTAAGGTTAGCAAGCTCAACTATATTTCAACTCCAAATTCTCACCATGGCATACACTCACAAAAAATTAGCTCTCATTGACATGGGACATTCAAGTTAGATCTCGTGACAATTTATCATTACTTGGATGAAACCATATGCTTGATCTTGCTACTACATCTTCACACCATTGATTTGCATGTTACATGGATCAAAAGGTCTTTTATAGGTTGTAATGGGGCCATGGGTGAGGGTTTAAACAATTGAAGGGAAAAGGAATACAAAATTCTAAAGAATTAGTAGAGCAACTTGCGTTGTTCTAAGAGATTTTTTTTTTTTTCAAAGGCCATATATCACAGGCCTATCTTTATTTCTACCAACACCTTTCCCCCATCCATAACTCAGCAATTTACAACTTTTCATTTTTTTTCTTATGACACATCCTCCAACGTACATTTTCATCCCCTTCATCTTGACATACCACATCTCTTTTTCAATTCTTGCTCTACTAACTCAATAGATATAGGTAAGGTGACCTATTCATCTAGTCTTTGGTTAAGGATGATGTGTCTTACAAAAATAAGGCTTTTATAGGCTTCAAAAGGGTAACTAGTGAATAATTGATGTTGGGTAGGCTATTTGTCTTTGGTGATAGAATCTTAGGTGCCTTAATCATTTCCAAGTTTTTATGCGAAAACCAAAAAATAAGTTTCGAAAAGTAGCAAAAACAAGTTCTAGATCATCTCAAGAATGCAGTCAACTGAGATCTTCAAGTGTGTGGCTCTCTCAAAACAAATAAATAAGGCTCAAAAACTCACAATTTGTGTAGTTAAGTTTACTCACAGTTGAACTTGCTATTCTCTTTCACAATTCGTTAAATTGACATAGCCAAATGAATGAAAGTTTCAAGTATGATCCATATGATAAGTTATTAACATTTTTAAAGATAAAGGCCACACTTAATACTAGTTCTCCACTTTCTACCTATAGTAACTGAGCACATTTCTCATCATTGTTGTTAGAAAAGACTCAACATCAAGAAACTCCAAACGTGAATAACTACCCCCAAACTTAAATGGAACATTGTCCTCAATGTTTGAAATAAAAATTTAAAATAGGCATATGTTACCATCTATTTTGAAGGAAAGAAACTGAAAATAAAAGAAATAAAAAGAAAGTGTAAGTACTCCCCTGAAAATTGGGTTGCCTCCCAATAAGCGCTGTGTTTCCTGTCTTCAGCTAGACTCGATGAGTTCATGCAATGTGTTGAATGGTTTGAAGATTCACATCTTCCTCTTGCGGCTCAAGACTCATCTCAAGATAAGGTTTCGCTCTATGCCTGTTCACCCTGAATGTTTGATTTTTCTCTTTGCTATGAACCTCCAACACCCCATGTGGAAAGACTTTTGTAACAATGTATGGGCCATACCATCGTGACATAAGCTTGCCTGGAAAGAGTCTTAATCTTGAGTTGTATATCAATACCTTCTGTCCTTCATAAAACTCCTTCCTTGCTAGCTGTTTATCATGGTATATCTTGGTCTTCTCTTTGTACAACTTTGCATTTTCGTATGCGTCGTGCCTCAATTCTTCAAGCTCGTTCAGTTGCAATCTTCTTTTGTCACCTGCTTGTTTCATATCAAAATTGAACCTTTTAATGGCCCAATAAGCTTTGTGTTCCAACTCCACTGGAAGATAACAGGCTTTTCCAAAAACCAGACGGTATGGTGACATACCAATGGGTGTCTTGTATGCGGTTCTGTAGGCCCATAATGCATCATTCAACCGTAGCGACCAATCCCTTCTACTTGTATTTACTGTCTTTTCCAGAATGCTCTTGATCTCTCTGTTGCTAATCTCCACTTGCCCACTGGTTTGAGGGTGATATGGAGTACCCACTCTATGTGTAATCCCATATTTCTTCATCAAAGAAGCAAATGGAAAATTATTGAAGTGGCTACCTCCATCACTAATTATTGCTCGTGGTGTACCGAACCTGGTGAAGATGTTTTCCTGTAAAAACTTGACAACAACTTTGTGATCATTAGTTTTTGAGGGGACAGTCTCGACCCATTTAGACACATAATCCATACCAACAAGAATATATAAATAACCAAATGAGTTAGGAAAGGGACCCATGAAGTCGATTCCCCAAACATCAAAAAGCTCGATTACTTGGATGTTTTGCAGTGGCATTTGATTTCTAGAAGAGATGTTGTCTGTCCTTTGGCATTTATCACAAGTCCTGCAAAAAGAAAAAGCATCTTTGAATACATTAGGTCAATAAAAACCAGATTGTAATACCTTAAGTGCTGTTCTTTTTGGTCCAAAGTGTCCTCCACATGCATATTGGTGGCAATGTTGTAGAATACTCATTTGCTCTTCTTTTGCCACACATCTTCTTATAATTTGATCAGGGCAGAATTTAAATAGGTAAGGATCATCCCAATAATAGTGCTTGCACATGGCCACCAGTCTCTTTCTTTCTTGACTTGTCATACCTGGAGGGAAAACATGAGCAGTGAGATAATTTACAATATCTGCAAACCATGGAAGTTGTATATTTATTTCAAATAAATTTTCATCTGGAAAATTTTCATTCACTGGGGGCACAATTCTTTCTTCATCATGCAGTAATGTGGACAAGTGATCTGCCACAACATTGTCACTTCCTTTCTTGTCTCTAATCTCAAGGTCGAATTCTTGAAGCAACAGCACCCATCTGATCAACCTAGGCTTAGCATCCTTTTTAGCAAACAAATATCTCAAAGCAGCATGGTCAGTGAAAACAATGACTTTAGATCCAATCAAATATGATCTAAACTTCTCTACAGCAAAAATGACAGCTAACATTTCTTTTTCAGTAGTGGAATAATTAAGCTGTACATCATTTAAAGTTCGAGAAGCATAGTAAATAGCATGGGGTACCTTATTTATTCTCTGACCCAAAACAGCCCCCAAAGCATAATCACTTGCATCACACATAAGCTCGAAAGGATGGTTCCAATCTGGTGCCATGATGATAGGTGCAGAAATGAGAAGATTTTTCAATGTAATGAAAGCATTTGTGCACTCTTCTGTCCATGCAAACTCAACATCCTTAGCTAACAATTCACAAAGGGGTCTGGAGATTTTTGAGAAATCTTTTATAAATCTTCTATAGAACCCTGCATGTCCAAGAAAACTCCTTACACCCTTGACTGTAGTAGGAGGGGGTAGCTTTGATATGCTGTCAATTTTTGCCTTGTCCACCTCTATGCCCCTTTTTGACACCACATGTCCCAAGACAATACCTTGTTGTACCATAAAATGGCACTTTTCCCAATTCAGCACTAAATTGCATTCTTCACATCTCTTAAGTACACGCTGCAAATGGTTAAGGTATTCATCAAAACAAGACCCAAAAACACTGAAATCATCCATAAATATCTCGATGAACCTTTCCACCATGTCTGAAAATATACTCATCATGCATCTCTGAAATGTAGCTGGTGCGTTGCACAATCCAAAGGGCATCCTCCTGTATGCAAAAGTACCAAAAGGACATGTAAAAGTGGTTTTTTCTTGATCTTCTGGTGCAATAGCAATTTGATTATAGCCACTATAACCATCTAAAAAACAATAATGACTATATCCTGCTAATCTTTCTAACATTTGATCAATAAAAGGAAGAGGGAAGTGATCTTTCCTGCTTTCGTTATTCAGCATCCTGTAGTCAATGCATACCCTCCATCCTGTGGTCATTCTCGTAGGTATAAGCTCATCTTCTTCATTCTTCACCACTGTGACTCCACTTTTCTTAGGCACTACATGTATAGGACTCACCCATTTGCTATCTGAGATAGGGTAGATGATGCCAACATCTAGTAGCTTCAAGACCTCTGTTCTTACCACTTCCTTCATGTGTGGATTAAGCCTTCTCTGTGCTTCCCTGCTAGGTTTTGCATTGTCTTCAAGAAGTATTTTATGCATGCATTTGGATGGACTTATTCCCTTGATGTCTGCAATGGTCCATCCTATTGCGCCCTTGTGTTCTCGCAGTACCCTCAGCAGCTTATCTTCTTCTTGCGCACTCAAGTTTGCAGCAATTATCACAGGTAGCGTCTGGTTCTCACCCAAATATGCATGCTTCATGTGTTCAGGCAGCGGCTTAAGCTCCACGTCTGGTGTCCTGGTAACAGAGGAAACAAAAGTGTTATCAGAGATAAGATTTTCAAACACAGGTGCAAACTTACCTGAATGTGATTTTGGAGTTTCGAGGTAATGTACTGTCTCTGCAATTCTCCATTCATCGTATTCCTGTTCAACATGAGACAATGTTAGAGATTGTGTAATTGCGGCTTGTAGTGGTTCAATGCTATGTACCTGAAATGTTTGATCGACAATCTCCTGTACCACATCAATATTATAACATTCATGATCATCATGTGGTAATTTTAGTGCATCAAACATTTTAAATTCAACCTTTTCTCCATTTATTTTCATACTTATAGTACCCTTTTTAACACAAATTTTTATATCAGCTGTACTCATAAAGGGCCTACCTAGAATGATCGGTAAAGAAGGTGGCATTGAAGAGTCCTCCATATCCAACACAACAAAATCTGCAGGCAAAATGAAGTCGTTTACCTGAACTAGGACATCTTCCAAAATACCTCTAGGTCTCCTAATGCTGCGATCAGCCAACTGCAAAGTGATGGATGTTGGTTTGAGTTCCCCCAATCCTAGCTTTTCGTAAACAGAGTATGGAAGAAGGTTTATGCTTGCCCCCAAGTCTAACAGTGCCTTTTCAAAGAAGTGCTCACCAACCCTGCAAAGAATGGTAAAACTACCTAGGTCCTTCAATTTAGGAGGTAATTTCCTTAACAATACGGCGCTCACATCCTCCGTCAAAGCCACATCCTCCCTAACCTGAAATTTTCTTTTGTGAGTACAGCATTCTTTCAAAAATTTGGCATAAGAAGGAATTTGTTTAATAGCATCAAGTAGGGGGATATTAATTTCTACCTTTCTGAGAGTTCCAAAGATATCAAATAAATGTTGTTCTTTCTTTTGCTTGACTAACCTTTGAGGGAATGGTGGCAATACTGCCCTTTCTTTTTCACTTACCATGTTAGACCCCAAAGCTTTTGATGGTTGTGTCTGATTCGTCTGTGTGTGTTCCAACCTTGCTGTCAATTGTCTTACCACTTCTCAAGGTTGTCACTGATTTGAGTTGTTCTTGGCCTCTAAGGTTTGGTATAGTTTGTGATGGAAGTTCTCCTGCCTTTCTTTCACTCAACTCCTTCGCGATTTGACCGATTTGGGTTTCCAATTTCTGAATTGCCTGCCCTTGTTGGTTGCTTGTTTGATGTTGTTGTTGGAGCAATTGAAGAACGGTGGATTCAAAATCCAACTTCTTCTGTTCTTGACTTGACCGATCATACCCACTTCCCATCTGGAAGTTCCGTGCATGTCCTTGCGAAGATTGAGTGCCTTGATTGTTGCTCCATGAGAAATTTGGATGGTTCCTCCACCCTAGGTTGTATGTGTTCGAGAAGGGGTTGTTTTTTGGTGGAAACACTCCTTGTCCCACATAGTTGGCATGCTCCTGGTCTGTGAAAGAAGACATGGGACACGTATCAGTCGTATGATCAAAATGAGAACAAATTGCACAAATTTCTTTTGTTTGATTTTTTACACCGCCCATTGTCGTCATTGCATTAACAAGCATATCATTTTTTTGTTCATGTTTACCATTTCTAATTGTATGTTATTACTACCAGAAATTTCGTAAACTCCTTGTTTTTTAGAAATGCCTCTTCCCCTTGTTGAGAATTGCTGTGAGTTCTCGCTGAGTTCTTCAAATAATTCGATGGCCTCCTCACCACTTTTCCTCATCAAGATTCCGTTGCAAGCTGAATCCACAATTACCTTGTTAGTATCATTTAAACCCTCATAAAATGCTTGTACCTGATCATCCTTAGGCATGTTGTGCGTAGGACACTTGAGAAGCTTGTTCTTGAAGTCCTTCCATGCTTCGAAGAATAAATCTCCATCTTTTTGTTGGAAGAGTTGAATCTCCCTTTTTAGTTGTTTGGTTTTCTGGGCTGGAAAGAATTCTTTCAAGAACTTTGTTGCCAATTGCTCCCATGATTGAATTGATCCTGATTCTAAAGAATTATACCACAATTTAGCATTAAGTTTTAAAGAGAATGAAAACAAGATTAACCTGATTTGTTCAGGGGTAAGCCCTTGGACGCTTTGTGTTCTGCAAAGATCAAAGAAATCTTGCAGATGGAGGTGAGGCTCTTCGTCTGGTTTGCCACTAAAGTGGGGAACCATGCTAAGTAACTGAGGAGATAGATGCATATTCCCTGTGACATTAGGTTGATAAGCAATGCAGGAAGGTTGCTCAATATTCTTAGGCGTGAATTTGTCCTGCATTGGTACACGATTTGGTACTTCCTCAGCCATTGTTGCTTGTGAATTGGATCTCTGTGCAGTCGACTTGTTCCTTGCAACAGTCGACTGGTTAGTTGCAGACAGCCGACCTAGTCTATGCAGAGTGCGTTCTGTTTCTGCGTCAATAGGTAATAGCTCTGGACGAAGTGATCGTCTCCCGTGCATTCACCAAAGTCCTGTAACCTAAAAGAAAAATATTTATTAATAAATGAAAAGAAAAATGAAAAAGATTTTACTGATTTGTAAGTTAAAATACTAAACAATCCCCGGCAACGGCGCCAAAAACTTGTTGTGCAATCTAGATGATCTAAATAAATAGATAAACTAGACACAAATTAAAATCCTCGCAAGTGTACGAATCGTTTATAGAAGCGTAGTGACAAGCAAGGGTCGATCCCACAGAGATTGTAGAAATTAACTTACTAACCAATAAAACAGAAATGAGAATCTTAAAGTGTTGTTCTAAAAGAAATGACAAGATTAAAACTAGATCAAGTAGTTCTGAATCACAAATATCTATTAAGTAGTTGGGCTTTGATTTCCACATATAGTCAAGAATGCTAAGTCACCTTCTACACTACTCTAATTACCCATGTTTGTTCCTTTAAGGGCATGGTATCTACTCCTTAAAGTTAATGTTTCCCTAGCTAAGAATTAGGCATGGTATCTACTCTAATTCGTTTCTCTCCTTAAGTATTTAGCATGGTATCTACTAAGTTGCACTTAAGGAAAACATAGGAACAATGGAAATGAACAAACACTCGAAGTTCTAGAAATTGGTATCAGATCTAGATCCTTCAAGTTGATTAAACCAAGAACCCCTAAACATTCCTGTGTTTCACGCTATGAGCACAAGATACGGGTCGTCTCTATGCTCATATAACAGATTCAGACTTATAATACGCAAACTTGATAATCTCAGGTTCTGCATGGCAGTCGACTTGCTGTCACTCTCAGTCGACTGCTCTTAGAACTTCTGAACAAGTTTGATTCCTATTATAAATCTATACCAATTCAATCAGGTTTAATCAATAAGTAATAGAGTAGCATTCAGAAGAATATAGCATTACATGACTACGGTTTCAATCTACCCAACTATGAAATTAGTTCCACATAATAAGACTTTTATTGACTAACAGTTTCGAATACATCATTAAAATAAAAACTAGAAAGAGAAGAAATAAACTGATGATGTTCGGCCTGAGAAGTCGACTTGCTGTCACTCAGTCGACTGGCTCGTCCCTTTCAGTGTACTTGATCCCCTTCTTTCTTCGATGCTGATAGAATAATGCCTGTTGGTTGATGATTGATGATTCAGAGATTAAGTGATACTCTCAACTTCTTATTCCAGCCTTCTTATACTTCTTTTGCCCACATCTGCAGATTTCAATTCTATCTCTTTACACATTGAATATAGATCTGAGTCGATCTCCTCACTTGCCAACCCTGGTCCCCCAACTTGATTAATGAAGAGTTGTTATTCGCAGACGACCTGGGTTTGGATAACTTAATCTTGCTTCGTATTTGGATGAGGACGAATCTTCACTGTTCTTATCTTTTAACTCTGCTGAATGCCAGTCGGCTGGTTTGGAGTAAGTCGACTGTGCCAAGACATCTGTAGATTCATAAGTAATCAGTCAAGTCAACTGTCTTTGGAGTAAGTCGACTTTGCCGAGCACCGTCAACCTCTCTGTCCAGTCGCCTGTTGGAAGCACCAGTCGACTTATGCTCTGCAGTCTCTGTGTATCATCCTCAAAATCCTGCATCTGCTTCGTTTTGCTGTTTTAGGCTGTTTCCTATGGAAAAGAGAAAATAAGAGTAAAATACCACATATAGAGCATTTAAATGTCCAATTGCATTAAGATTATTGCTCCTAAATGTGAATATTATTGGGTTCATCAAGATCCACGCCCCTCCACTATTTTTCTCCCTCTCCTTTTGCAGCCGACAGCAATAACAGCAGATGCCGCCCCCCTTTTCCCCCCTTTTCTCTATATATATGTGTATTTTCTATCATCCTACTACTACTCATACTACTACTACTATACTACCTTACTTTTACTACTACTTACTACTCCTACACTTTTCTCCTTCTCTCTTTTCTCTCTTTACTGCCGACAGCACCAGCAACAGCAGCTTCTTTCCATCTCTCTTTTTCTATATATCTACTACTACTTACTACTATTACTACTACTTTACTGCTTCCACAACAACTACTACTACTTTTTCTACTACCTACTGCTTCACAACTACTACTACTGACTATTACTATTACTACTACTTATATACTACAACTATTACTACTTAGTGCTACTACTAATACTACAACTACTACTACTTACTACTACTTCAACTATTACTACTACTTAGCTACAACTACTTCACTACTCCTACTCTTACTACCTACTACTACTACTACTATACCACTCTACTACTACTTTTGGATTGGAGCAAGAAGTCAAGAAGAATCAAGGAGCAAGGAGGAGAAGATAGCAATTGAAGCTTGCAAATAAAACAAAGTGGGTATTCTTCATACCTCATGTACTTTATTATTTATATTTAAATGATTGTATAGTAGTTTATTAACATGATTGTGTAGTAATTTATTTGTAGCAAAAGGAGAATTGTTGATAATAGTTTCCTTTGGTAGATATTGCTTGATGAATTAAAATTGATAGCTTGAATTGTTATCGGTTGTAATCGTTACTAGTAGTGATTGAAAAATATTAAAGTGCTAGTGGTTATTGTAGTAATTGATAATACAATACAAATGGTTATGTATGCGTGCTTGTGTGTGTGGTTGAAATAGCCAGATTATGGAAACAAATTTTTTATAAGCATGGAATACGGTGTTAGATGAAATACGGTTATGCATGGGTATGTATATAACTAATGCATGCTTATATGCGTACTTGTTGTGAAGTGTGGTGCACAGTGAGTGCAATAGTTTGGTGCATGTGTGGTTCAACTCTTAGCATAATTGGAGGCTAGGTTGAACCCTAACTAAATCAAGATGAGACTTGTTGAGTTGGTGAATTGAGAAATTAAAATAGGATAATTAGTAAGGACAGGCACTAGTTGGGCGTTGTACTCTCCTGTCATGGGGACACGTGCGGCGTGGTCTCGTCTGGGATACGTGCGGCGTGGTCTCATCTGTTAATTTCTGGAATTTAGTGATAAGGACTGTATGGTGGAAATTAGGGAATAGATCCTCCAAATCCACATAAGGTTCTATGTTGTTTAATACAAACAAGGAGCAAGAGTGTAACTCTAAGTCTCTGGGCGGAGTAGGGGTGGCCCTATCGATTCGCCTTATGTTCATGATAACTTTGGTAGGGGCAGGAGTGGAGAAGGACCATGATTCCGGCAGAGCTGAAGATCACCAGCCTGATCGGGAGTGGAGAGGACCATGATCCTATCGGAGTGGAGAAGAACCATGATCTGAACGAACAGGGTGATCACTACCGTTCAGAGTGGAGAAGGACCACGATCCGACTGCAGGAGCGGAAATGGACCGCAGGTACTACAGACTCTACCAGTCACTAGATGAATGTCAGAAATAGGAAGGAGTACAAAAGTAGGATGCATGGCGAGGGATTAAACCCTATCATCTGGAGAATACGAACTCAATTTGGGGAGTATGTAGTATGTGATGCATACGTTCCCAAATCAAGTTTGCATTATGTTAAGAGCATGGTATGCATATGAGTTGTGTATTAGAGTCTAGAACATGACATACACCGACACTTGTGGTTTAACTTTCATGTTTCTTTTTTTCTGCATCAAATATTGATTGTTGAGGATTTTGGAGATTGTGGTTTTTCATCCGCGTTACATCTGTTGTATTCAACTGACGTGCCCACAGTTTGCTAATGTAGGATCGCTGATCGAGGAGCAGGGGACTCGAGCTGCGAAAAGCATCCAAGTAGAAGATATAGTTTCCTTGTGCAATGTAAGTTTCTAATTTTCTGTAATTTTTTCTGTGTTGTGTACTCATTGAAGTAAAGATTCTGGGTAAGTGTCACGAGCTTCCAGTGTGTGGAACTCGGGGCGCTACAAAGTGGTATCAGAGCTAAACTTCAAATTGTAGTACCAACACAACAGGGAATTAGACTTGGATGCCCCAGTTAGAGTCAGGTTTAGTTTGGATAGTAGGGTGGTCATGATTCATATTGTTGTACGACCAGCCTATATTTATGATCTTCATATATCTAGAACAAACCCCTGTCTATGGTTTCTAATTTTTGAAGGATGTCAGGAAGAAACGATGATGGCACTAACGGAAGGACCGAGGGTGAAGGTAGAGTCTATCAACGAAATAGAGGTAGCAATAGCACGAGGACCGGAGGTGAAGGCAGTAGAACGAATTCCGCCAATCTCAATATCGAAGCAGAAATTGCATGGGTATATCGCATAATGGGGACTTTTATGGAGGCTAGTCGAAATTTTGCACCACAGCCAGGAGCCCATGAAAGGAATGCAGGCGATGCCATTACTAACCACATCAAGATGGTGGAGTCTTTTAAAAGAATGAAACCACCAGTATTTGAAGGCCAAGCAGATCCGACAGCAGCCGATGATTGGATTCGTCAAGTGGAGACTGTGTTTGAAGTACTTAAAATACCAGAAGAGAGCAAAGTTACATTGGCGACTATCCTTTTGGAAAAAGACGCAGGAGTGTGGTGGCAATCAGTAAAGCGGGGCATGGGTGATGGACCAATTGCCTGGGAATATTTCTTAGAAGAATTCAGGCAATATTACTTCCCTCTGGACGTCCAAGAAGAAAAAGCTATGGAGTTTATCAATTTGAAGCAGGGCAGTATGACAGTACGAGAATATGAAACCAAGTTTACACAGTTATCTCGATATGCCACGGAAATGGTTCAGGATGAAGTTAAGAAGGCTAAAAGGTTCGAGCAGGGTCTTCAACCTAGACTGAGGTCAAGGATGGTGCCTTTATGCATTCGTAGGTTTGATAAGCTAGTTCGACGAGCCGCAGTAACGGAGATGGATATGAACCAAAACAAGTAGTCCCATGAGAAAAACGGGAATCAGAATGAAGGAAAGTGATCTGTTCCAACCACAAATTTCATGGAGCAAGGTCGAAACCAGAAATTCCAGAAGTCTAATACCAGTATAGAAGCCGTCAAGTCATTGAAGTGTTTCCTCTGTGGAGAGCGAGGACACGCTAAATCCCAATGCCCAAGGAATAAGATTCAAGATAGTGAACGAATATGTTTCAATTGTGGAAAGGTTGGGCACGTCAGGCCAAAATGCCCACAACTGCAAAAGAACAACAGTGGTCCAGAGCAGAAGAATAATGATCAAGGGAAGAAGCCCTTCCGTCAGGGACGTACTTTCGCACTGACTGAAGTGGATGCTGAGAAGGAAGATGTGGGTCATTACGGGCACTAAAGGGTGTAATGTAATTTGTTGTGCTGCTAAAAATGATATGTTTTGGTTGTGACTAGAAGTATGAAGGTTTCTATATATACATATGTACTTGGATGATAAGTGTTAAATTAAATGTGATGTTTTGTTTTGAGATGGGTATGTTATGATGTTTTTCTGGGTGTCTGATCCTCTCCACTAGTATAGTTCCGAGGACGGAACTATTCTAAGGGGAGAGTGATGTAATACCCCTAAATTCTTACAATATATATATATATATATATATATATATATATATATATATATATATATATGGGAAAAAGGGGTATGAGCAACTTGCTCATTTAGTAAATAAGCAATTGATGATGTGGCATACATGTGATTGGAAAAGCCTTAAAAGGGTTAGTTGTCCAATGTATCACATTCATGCCACATAATCAATTGCTCATTTACTAAATGAGCAAGTTGCTCATATCCCTTTTACCCTATATATATATACATTGTTATATATATATATGTATATATGTATATATATATATATGCATTGACATTACTATTATTATTTTTTTCATTCACTACACTATTATTTTTATGTTAGTATGGTTATTTTTTTTAAAAAAAAAAAACCAACCCAATATGCATGTTTTATTGGCCCAATGAATCCATGAACATGCACATATGGGTATTTGTATATTGATGAACTCAATAATATTCACATTTAGGAGCAATAATCTTAGTGCAAATTGACATTTAAATGATCTATATGTAGTATTTTACTCTTCTTTTCTCTTTTCCATAGGAAACAACCAAAAGCAGCAAAACGAAGCAGATTCCAGACTAATACAGACTGAGAGGATGATATACAGGGAACTGCAGAGCAACAGTCGACTGGCTCTTCACCGATCGACCGGACAGAGAGATTGCTGGGGCTCGGCACAGTCGACTTCCCCAACATCAGTCGACTTGAATGATGAATCATGAAGCCACAAATGTCTCGGCACAGTCGACTTACATCCAACACCAGTCGACTGCATTCGACGGAGTGAAAAGATAAGATAATTGAAGATCCACCCTCATCTAAATCCAAATCAAAGTTAAGTTATCCAAACCCAGATTATATGCGAATAACAACTTCTCCAACCATCAAAGCTAGAGACTGGGGATTGGCAAGAGCACTTGGTTAGTAGAAAAGGAAGAAAAAAGAAAGATACAAAACGCCGATCAAATAAGGAAAGAAATAAACGAAAGAAGAGGACTTTTCTAGAAAAAATGCAAACCCTAATTCTCTTCCCGTGTTCTATAAATATCAACCAAGAGGCGTTATTCTAGGGGATCGACAGCAAGCATCAAGATACCAGGATCAAAGAGAGAGGAGATCAAGTATTCTACAAGGAAACGGGCCGGTCAACTGTGTGACAACCAGCCGACCTATCTGGCCGAACTACATCAGTTTATTTCTTCTCTTTCTAGTTCTGTTATGTTAATCATGTATTCGAAACTGTTAGTTAATAAAAGTTTTATTATGTGGAACTAATTTCATAGTTGGGTAGATTAAAACCGTAGTCATGTAATGCTTATATTCTTCTGAATGCTATTCTGTTACTTATTGATTAAACCTGAGAATATTGGTATAGATTTATAATATACAAACTTGTTCAGAAGTTCTAAGAGCAGTCGACTGAGAGTGACAGCAAGTCGACTGCCATACAGAACCTGAGATTATCAAGTTTGTATATTACAAATCTGAATCTGTTATATGAGTATAGAGACGACCCGTATCTTGTGCTCATAACTTGTAACACAGGAATCCTTAGGGGTTCTTGGTTTAATCAACTTGAAGGATCTAGATCTGATACCAATTTCTAGAACTTCGAGTGTTTGTTCATTTCCATTGTTCTTATGTTTTCTTTAAGTGCAACTTAGTAGATACCATGCTAAATACTTAAGGAAAGAAACGAATTAGAGTAGATACCATGCCTAATAATTGGCTTAGGGAAACATTAACTTTAAGGAGTAGATACCATGCCCTTAAAGGAACGAACATGAGTAATTAGAGTAGTGAAGAAGGTGACTTAGCATTACTGACTATAGGTGGAAATCAAAACCCAACTACTTGAGAGATATTTGTGATTCAGAACTACATGATATAGTTTTTAATTTCTCCTTTTCCTTAGAACAACAATTCAAGATTCTTATTTCTTTTTATTGGTTAGTAAGTTAATTTCTACAATCTCTGTGGGATCGACCCTTGCTTTTCACTACGCTTCTATAAACGATTCGTACACTTGCGAGGTTTTTAATTTGTGTCTAGTTGATCTATATATTTAGATAGCTAGATTGCACAACAAGTTTTTGGCGCCGTTGCCGGGGATTGTTAGTATTTTAACTTACAAATTAGTAAATCTTTTCTTTTATTTTCTTTTCTTTTATTAATAAATAATTTCTCTTTTAGGTTACAGGATTTTGGTGGATGCACGGAAGGCGATCACTTCGTCCAGAGCTACTACCTATTGACGCGGAAACAGAACGCACTCTGCATAGACTAGGTCGGCTGTCTGCAACTAATCAGTCGACTGCTACAAGGGACCAGGCGACTGCACAGAGACCCAATTCACGAGCAACAATTGCTGAGGAAGTACCAAATCGAGTACCAATGCAGGACAAATTCACGCCTAAGAATATTGAGCAACCTTCCTGCATTGCTTATCAACCTAATGTCACAGGGAATATGCATCTATCTCCCCAATTACTTAGCATGGTTCCCCACTTTAGTGGCAAACCAGACGAGGAGCCTCACCTCCATCTGCAAGATTTCTTTGATCTTTGCAGAACACAAAGCGTCCAAGGGCTTACCCCTGAACAAATCAGGTTAATCTTGTTTCCATTTTCCTTAAAACTTAATGCTAAATTGTGGTATAATTCTTTGGAACTAGGATCAATTAATTCATGGGAGCAATTGGCAACAAAATTCTTGAAAGAATTCTTTCCAGCCCAGAAGACCAAACAACTGAAAAGGGAGATTCAACTCTTCCAACAAAAAGATGGAGATTTATTCTTCGAAGCATGGAAGGATTTCAACAAGCTTCTCAAGTGTCCTACGCACAACATGCCTAAAGATGATCAGGTACAAGCATTTTATGAGGGTTTAAATGATACTAATAAGGCAATTGTGGATTCATCTTGCAACGGGATCTTGATGAGGAAAAGTGGTGAGGAGGCCATCGAATTATTTGAAGAACTTAGCGAGAACTCACAGCAATTCTCAACAAGGGGAAGAGGCATTTCTAAAAAACAGGGAGTTTACGAAATTTCTAGTAGTAATAACATACAATTAGAAATGGTAAACATGAACAAAAAAATTGATATGCTTGTTAATGCAATGACAACAATGGGCAGTGTAAAAAATCAAACAAAAGAAATTTGTGCCATTTGTTCTCATTGTGATCATACAACTGACACATGTCCCATGTCTTCTTTCACAGATCAGGAGCATGCAAACTATGTGGGACAAGGAGTGTTTCCACCAAAGAACAACCCATTTTCGAACACATACAACCCAGAGTGGAGGAACCATCCAAATTTCTCATGGAGCAACAATCAAGGCACTCAATCTTCACAAGGACATGCACGGAACTTCCAGATGGGAAGTGGGTTTGATCGGCCAGTTCAAGAACATAAGAAGCTGGATTTTGAATCCACCGTTCTTCAATTGCTCCAACAACAACATCAAACAAGCAAACAACAAGGGCAGGCAATTCAGAAATTGGAAACTCAAATCGGGCAAATCGCGAAGGAGTTGAGTGAAAGAAAGGCAGGGGAACTCCCTTCACAAACCATACCAAACCCTAGAGGCCAAGAACAGCTCAAATCAGTAACAACTCTGAGAAGTGGTAAGACAATTGACAACAAGGTTGGAATACACGCAGACGATGCAGATACACAACCATCAAAAGTTTTGGGTTCCAACAAGGTAAGTGAAAAAGAAAGGACAGTTTTGCCACCATTCCCTCAAAGGTTAGTCAAGCAAAAGAAAGAACAACATTTATTTGACATCTTTGAAACTCTCAGAAAGGTAGAAATTAATATCCCCCTACTTGATGCTATTAAACAAATTCCTTCTTATGCCAAATTTTTGAAAGAATGTTGTACTCACAAAAGAACATTTCAGGTTAGGGAGGATGTGGCTTTGACAGAGGAAGTGAGCGCTGTTTTGTTAAGGAAATTACCTCCTAAATTAAAGGACCCAGGTAGTTTTACCATTCCTTGCAGGGTTGGTGAGCACTTCTTTGAAAGGCACTGCTAGACTTGGGGGCAAGCATCAATCTTCTTCCTTACTCTGTTTACGAAAAGCTAGGGTTGGGAGAACTCAAACCAACATCCATCACTTTGCAGTTGGCTGATCGCAGCATCAAAAGACCTAGAGGTATTTTGGAAGATGTCCTAGTTCAGGTAAATGATTTCATTTTGCCTGTAGATTTTGTTGTGTTGGATATGGAGGACTCTTCAATGCCATCTTCTTTACCGATCATTTTAGGTGGGCCCTTTATGAGTACGGCTGATATAAAAATTTGTGTTTAAAAGGGCACTATAAGTATGAAAATAAATGGAGAAAAGGTTGAATTTAAAATGTTTGATACACTAAAATTACCACATGATGATCATAAATGCTATAATGTTGATGTGGTACAGGAGATTGTTGATCAAACATTTCAGGTACATAGCATTGAACCACTACAAGCCGCAATTCAACAATCTCTAACATTGTCTCATGTTGAACAGGAATACGATGACTGGAGGATTGCAGAGACAGTACATCACCTTGAAACTCCAAAGTCATATTCAGGTAAGCTTGCACCTGCATTTGAAAATTTTGTGTCTGATAACACTTGTGTTTCCGCAGACCAGTCGACTGGTGAACAGAATAAGTCGACTGTCTCGACTGCTACCAGGACGCCAGACATGGAGCTTAAGCTGCTGCCTGAACATCTAAAGCATGCATATTTGGGTGAGAACCAGACGCTACCAGTGATAGTTGCAGCAAATTTGAGTGCACAAGTAAAAGATAAGCTACTGAGGGTACTGCGAGAACACAAAGGTGCAATAGGATGGACCATTGCAGATATCAAGGGAATAAGTCCATCCAAATGCATGCATAAAATACTTCTTGAAGACAATGCAAAACCTAGCAGGGAAGCACAGAGAAGGCTTAATCCACACATGAAGGAAGTAGTAAGAACAGAGATCTTGAAGCTACTAGATGTTGGCATCATCTACCCTATCTCAGATAGCAAATGGGTGAGTCCTATACATGTGGTGCCTAAGAAAAGTGGAGTCACAGTGGTGAAGAATGAAGAGAATGAGCTTATCCCTACTAGAGTGATCACGGGATGGAGGGTATGCATTGACTACAGGAAGCTGAATAACGAAACCAGGAAAGATCACTTCCCTCTTCCTTTTATTGATCAAATGTTAGAAAGATTAGCAGGATATAGTCATTATTATTTTTTAGATGGTTATAGTGGCTATAATCAAATTGCTATTGCTCCAGAAGATCAAGAAAAAACCACTTTTACATGTCCTTTTGGTACTTTTGCATACAGGAGGATGCCCTTTGGATTGTGCAATGCACTAGCTACATTTCAGAGGTGCATGATGAGTATATTTTCAGACATGGTGGAAAGGTTCATCGAGGTATTTATGGATGATTTTAGTGTTTTTGGATCTTGTTTTGATGAATGCCTTAACCATTTGCAGCTTGTACTTAAGAGATGTGAAGAATGCAATTTAGTGCTGAATTGGGAAAAGTGCCATTTTATGGTACAACAAGGTATTGTCTTGGGACATGTGGTGTCAAAAAGGGGCATAGAGGTGGACAAGGCAAAAGTTGACATCATATCAAAGCTACCCCTTCCTACTACAGTTAAGGGTGTTAGGAGTTTTCTTGGACATGCAGGGTTCTATAGAAGATTTATAAAAGATTTCTCAAAAATCTCCAGACCCCTTTGTGAATTGTTGGCTAAGGATGTTGAGTTTGCATGGACAGAAGAATGCACAAATGCTTTTATTACATTGAAAAATCTTCTCATTTCTGCACCTATTGTCATGGCACCAGATTGGAACCATCCTTTCGAGCTTATGTGTGATGCAAGTGATTATGCTTTGGGAGCTGTTTTAGGTCAGAGAATCAATAAGGTACCCCATGTTATTTACTATGCTTCTCGAACTTTAAATGATGCACAGCTAAATTATTCCACTACTGAAAAAGAAATGTTAGCTGTCATTTTTGCTGTAGAGAAGTTTAGATCATATTTGATTGGTTCTAAAGTCATTGTTTTCACTGACCATGCTGCTTTGAGATATTTGTTTGCTAAAAAGGATGCTAAGCCTAGGTTGATCAGATGGGTGATGTTGCTTCAAGAATTCGATCTTGAGATTAGAGACAAGAAAGGAAGTGACAATGTTGTGGCAGATCACATGTCCAGATTACTACAGGAGGAAGAAAGAATTGTGCCCCCACTTAATAAAAATTTCCCAGATGAAAATTTATTTGAAATAAATATACAACTTCCATGGTTTGCAGATATTGTAAACTATCTCACTGCTCATGTTTTCCCTCCAGGTATGACAATTCAGGAAAGAAAGAGATTGGTGGCCATGTGCAAGTACTATTATTGGTATGATCCTTATTTGTTCAAATTCTGCCCTGATCAAATTTTAAGATGATGTGTGGCAGAGGAAGAGCAAATGAGTATTCTACAACATTGCCATCAATATGCATGTGGAGGACATTTTGGACGAAAAAGAACAGCACTCAAGGTATTACAATCTGGTTTTTATTGGCCTAATGTTTCAAAGATGCTTTTTCTTTTTGCAGGACTTGTGACAAATGCCAAAGGACAGGCAACATCTCTTCTAGAAATCAAATGCCACTGCAAAACATCCAAGTAATCGAGCTTTTTGATGTTTGGGGAATCGACTTCATGGGTCCCTTTCCTAACTCATTTGGTTATTTATATATTCTTGTGGGTGTGGATTATGTGTCTAAATGGGTCGAGGTTGTCCCCTCAAAAACTAATGATCACAAAGTTGTTGTCAAGTTTTTGCAGGAGAATATCTTCACTAGGTTTGGTACACCACGAGCAATAATTAGTGATGGAGGGAGTCACTTCAATAATTTTCCATTTGCTTCTTTGATGAAGAAATATGGGATCACACATAGAGTGGGTACTCCATATCATCCTCAAACCAGTGGGCAGGTGGAGATTAGCAACAGAGAGATCAAGAGCATTTTGGAAAAGACAGTAAATACAAGGAGAAAGGATTGGTCGCTACGCTTGAATGATGCATTATGGGCCTATCGAACGGCATATAAGACACCCATCGGCATGTCACCATACCGGTTGGTTTTTGGAAAAGCCTGTCATCTGCCAGTGGAGTTGGAACACAAAGCCTATTGGGCCATTAAAAGGTTCAATTTTGATATGAAACAAGCAGGCGACAAAAGAAGTTTGCAACTGAACGAGCTTGAAGAATTGAGGCACGACGCATATGAAAATGCAAAATTATACAAAGAAAAGACCAAGATGTACCATGATAAATAGCTAGCAAGGAAGGAGTTTTATGAAGGACAGAAGGTATTAATATACAACTCAAGATTAAGACTCTTTCCAGGCAAGCTTATGTCACGATGGTATGGCCCATACATTGTTACAAAAGTCTTTCCACATGGAGCATTGGAGGTTCATAGCAAAGAGAAAAATCAAACATTCAAGGTGAACGGGCATAGGGCAAAGCCGTACATTGAGATGAGTCTAGAGCCGCAAGAGGAAGATGTGAATCTTCAAACCATTCAATACATTGCATGAACTCATCAAGTCTAGCTGAAGACAGAAAACACAGCGCTTATTGGGAGGCAACCCAATTTTTCAGGGGAGTACTTACACTCTCTATTTATTTATTTCTTTAATCATTCATTTATTTCTTTACTTTATTTTATTTCCTTCAAACTAGTTGGTAACACATGCTTATACTTTAAGTTTTGTGTGAACATTGAGGACAATGTTCCATCTAAGTTTGAGGGTAGTTATTTGGAGTCTTTTGATTTTTTTTTTTTGGGATAAACAATTCCTTATAAAGTAAGAGTAAGGATACTTATTTACTTTAGGATTGTTGAGTTTCATAATTCGTTACAAAAATTGTATGAGTCATGCGATTATACATAAAATACAAATGTGATGCTTTCTCTTGTGATTATCCTCTTTGATCTAGTCCTAAACAGAGTTTAAGTAAATAGAGTAAAAACGAAAAGAATATATATATATGAATAAAGTCAATCTACTCCAATGTTTTGTGTTGCTTAGTAACTAGGGGTATTCATCACCAATGTTTACCTTGACGTCAAATGACAACTTGAAATATGAGTATGCAAAGCACTTGAAGTTTGTGACTTGTTGAGTAACCGGGTGGATTCATCACAAATGTCTTGCACTCGCGTCAAAAGGCAAGTGACAACTTAGAGAAGAGGCTAAAGGAAAAAAAAAAAAAAAAAACTCTAGTTTGCTACTCGGTTTGTAGTAAAGAAAAGGGATAATCACAGATTGGGTAGTTACATACTATAACTATAATTAATTGCATGACAAATATGATTGGGTTTGGAGCTATGAATAGACAATTGCACTGGAGAAAGTGGGTATGCTTGTTTTTACTTTATTTGCAATTGTTTATATTTTTAATTGAAATTTTGATGCTTGCATAATGAGACATTTTCTTGGTGTGATGGGTTGAGACTAGTATTTTTCCCTTGTTCATAATTTTACTTTTTGCTTGAGGACAAGCAAAAGCTAAGTTTGGGGGTATTTGATGAACTCAATAATATTCACATTTAGGAGCAATAATCTTAGTGCAAATTGACATTTAAATGCTCTATATGTGGTATTTTACTCTTCTTTTCTCTTTTCCATAGGAAACAACCAAAAGCAGCAAAACGAAGCAGATTCCAGACTAATACAGACTGAGAGGATGATATACAGGGAACTGCAGAGCAATAGTCGACTGGCTCTTCACCAGTCGACCGGACAGAGAGATTGCTGGGGCTCGGCACAGTCGACTTCCCCAACATCAGTCGACTTGGCTGATGAATCATGAAGCCACAAATGTCTCGGCACAGTCGACTTACATCCAACACTAGTCGACTGCATCCGACGGAGTGAAAAGATAAGATAATTGAAGATCCGCCCTCATCTAAATCCAAATCAAAGTTAAGTTATCCAAACCCAGATTATATGCAAATAACAACTTCTCCAACCATCAAAGCTAGAGACTGGGGATTGGCAAGAGCACGTGGTTAGTAGAAAAGGAAGAAAAGAGAAAGATACAAAACGCCGATCAAATAAGGAAAGAAATAAACGAAAGAAGAGGACTTTTCTGGAAAAAAATGCAAACCCTAATTCTCTTCCCGTGTTCTATAAATATCAACCAAGAGGCATTATTCTAGGGGATCGACAACAAGCATCAAGATACCAGGATCAAAGAGAGAGGAGATCAAGTATTCTACAAGGGAACGGGCCGGTCGACTGTGTGACAGCCAGCCGACCTATCTGGCCGAACTACATCAGTTTATTTCTTCTCTTTCTAGTTCTGTTATGTTAATCATGTATTCGAAACTGTTAGTTAATAAAAGTTTTATTATGTGGAACTAATTTCATAGTTGGGTAGATTGAAACCGTAGTCATGTAATGCTTATATTCTTCTAAATGCTATTCTGTTACTTATTGATTAAACCTGAGAATATTGGTATAGATTTATAATATACAAACTTGTTCAGAAGTTCTAAGAGCAGTCGACTGAGAGTGACAGCAAGTCGACTGCCATACAGAACCTGAGATTATCAAGTTTGTATATTACAAATCTGAATCTGTTATATGAGTATAGAGACGACCCGTATCTTGTGCTCATAACTTGTAACACAGGAATCCTTAGGGGTTCTTGGTTTAATCAACTTGAAGGATCTAGATCTGATACCAATTTCTAGAACTTCGAGTGTTTGTTCGTTTCCATTGTTCTTATGTTTTCTTTAAGTGCAACTTAGTAGATACCATGCTAAATACTTAAGGAAAGAAACGAATTAGAGTATATACCATGCCTAATTCTTGGCTTAGGGAAATATTAACTTTAAGGAGTAGATACCATGCCCTTAAAGGAACGAACATGAGTAATTAGAGTAGTGAAGAAGGTGACTTAGCATTACTGACTATAGGTGGAAATCAAAACCCAACTACTTGAGAGATATTTGTGATTCAGAACTACATGATATAGTTTTTAATTTCTCCTTTTCCTTAGAACAACAATTCAAGATTCTTATTTCTTTTTATTGGTTAGTAAGTTAATTTCTACAATCTCTGTGGGATCGACCCTTGCTTTTCACTACGCTTCTATAAACGATTCGTACACTTGCGAGGTTTTTAATTTGTGTCTAGTTGATCTATATATTTAGATAGCTAGATTACACAACATATATGTGTGTATATATATATGTCTATATGTATGTATATATATAAAATATATTTTTTTATACACTAAGCTACTATGTATATATATAAGTATACATATACTATTACTACTTATAGCCCACAAATTTTGACTACAAGACAACTTTTGACCAAAAAAAAATGAATACTAGCCAACAATTTTGACCAAAGAAGGCTTAGGTGTACACTCTAAGCCTTAGGGTCTAGTCCTAGAGTGGTGACTAAGCCCTCTAGGAAGATCCACACCCCTCCACTATTTTTCTCCCTCTCCTTTTGCAGCCGACAGCAATAACAGCATATGTCGCCCCCCTTTTCCCCCTTTTTCTCTATATATATGTGTGTTTTCTATCATCCTACTACTACTCATACTACTACTACTATACTACCTTACTTTTACTACTACTTACTACTCCTACACTTCTCTCCTTCTCTCTTTTCTCTCTTTACTGCCGACAGCACCAGCAACAGCAGCTTCTTTCCATCTCTCTTTTTCTATATATCTACTACTACTTACTACTATTACTACTACTTTACTGCTTCCACAACAACTACTACTACTTTTTCTACTACCTACTGCTTCACAACTACTACTATTGACTATTACTATTACTACTACTAATATACTACAACTATTACTACTTAGTGCTACTACTAATACTACAACAACTACTACTTACTACTACTTCAACTATTACTACTACTTAGCTACAACTACTTCACTACTCCTACTCTTACTACCTACTACTACTACTACTACTATACCACTCTACTACTACTTTTGGATTGGAGCAAAAAGTCAAGAAGAATCAAGGAGCAAGGAGGAGAAGATAGCAATTGAAGCTTGCAAACAAAACAAAGTGGGTATTCTTCATACCTCATGTACTTTATTATTTATATTTAAATGATTGTGTAGTAGTTTATTAACATGATTGTGTAGTAATTTATTTGTAGCAAAAGGAGAATTTTTGATAATAGTTTGCTTTGGTAGATATTGCTTGATGAATTAAAATTGATAGCTTGAATTGTTATCGGTTGTAATCGTTACTAGTAGTGATTGAAAAATATTAAAGTGCTAGTGGTTATTGTAGTAATTGATAATACAATACAAATGGTTATGTATGAATGCTTGTGTGTGTGGTTGAAATAGCCAGATTATGAAAACAAATTTTTTATAATCATGGAAGACGGTGTTAGATAAAATACGGTTATGCATGGGTATGTATATAACCAATGCAATGCTTATATGCGTACTTTTTGTGAAGTGTGGTGCACAGTGAGTGCAATAGTTTGGTGCATGTGTGGGTCAACTCTTAGCATAATTGGAGGCTAGGTTGAACCCTAACTAAATCAAGATGAGACTTGTTGAGTTGATGAATTGAGAAATTAAAATAGGATAATTGGTAAGGACAGGCACTAGTTAGGCGTTGTACTCTTCTGTCAAGGGGACACGTGCGGCGTGGTCTCGTCTGGGACACGTGCGGCGTGGTCTCGTCTGTTAATTTTTGGGATTTAGTGATAAGGACTGTATGGTGGAAATTAGGGAATGGACCCTCCAAATCCACCTAAGGTTCTATGTTGTTTAATACGAACAAGGAGCAAGAGTGTAACTCTAAGTCTCTGGGCGGAGTAGGGGTGGCCCTATCGATTCGCCTTATGTTCATGATAACTTTGGTAGGGGCAGAAGTGGAAAAGGACCATGATTCCGGCAGAGCTGAAGATCACCGGCCTGACCGGGAATGGAGAGGGACCACGATCCTGTCGGAGTGGAGAAGGACCATGATCTGAATGAATAGGGTGATCACTGCCGTTCAGAGTGGAGAAGGACCACGATCCGACTGCAGGAGCGGAAATGGACCGCAGGTACTGCAGACTCTACTAGTCACTAGATGAATGTCAGAAACAGGAAGGAGTACAAGAGTAGGATGCATGGCGAGGGATTAAACCCTATCATCTGGAGAATACGAACTCAATTTGGAGAGTATGTAGTATGGGATGCATACGTTCCCAAATCAAGTTTGCATTAGGTTAAGAGCATGGTGTGCATATGAGTTGTGTATTATAGTCTAGAACATGACATACACCGACACTTGTGGTTTGACTTTCACGTTTTTTTTCTTCTGCATCAAATATTGATTGTTGAGGATTTTGGAGATTATGATTTTTCATCCGCATTGCGTCAGTTGTATTCAACTGACGTGCCCACAGTTTGCTAATGCAGGATCGCTGATCGTGGAGCAGGGGACTCGAGCTGCGAAAAGCATCCAAGTGGAAGATATAGTTTCCTTGTGTAATGTAAGTTTCTAATTTCCTGTAATTTTTTCTGTGTTGTGTACTCATTGAAGTAAAGATTCTGGGTAAGTGTCACGAGCTTCCAGTGTGTGGAACTCGGGGCGCTACACGGCGGGCCTATTCACGGAATGTACCTGGTGTATCTGTGCATCGAGGGCCTCGCAAGCCTATTCGTAGGGTACACGGCAGGGAGGTGATTCTCCGATTTTTGAGCTATTCTTACATGGTGCTTGTGCGTCGAGAGCTGTGGTGCCTATTCGCGGGGTATTCTGAATCTTGTTTCCATCATCATAGTAGGATTAGTTGCATAACGAGAGATCTAACCCTATAAAGTGGAGAACTTTAAGGGCTTGCACCGGACCTATATAGTATGGAATGCATAGAATCCGACAAGTATGCATTAGAGAGTCAGCATGTAGAAATTGTGCTTTCTTGACTTGGTTTATATGCATAATGATTTCTGTTTTCTTACACTTGACACTTAGTCTAGATTCACTTGATGTTTTCATGTGTTACTTATTACTATCTTATATTCCTTGATGATTTCATGTTTTATTTATTGATATTTCTTATTTCATTTATTCTTGTTGTTAATACATGTTGTTTTATGACGTTATGTCTTATGTTTTATTTATGTTGTTTTCTTTTTATGTCACTCACACCGTTATGGCTGACCCCTGTAGTTTTGGGGTTTAGGGTTATCTCTAACCTCATGTTTTATAGGTAGGTGCCTATAGCTTTGGGATTTGGATGTTTGTGCTAAATTGATGTTATGGCTTATGTAAAATTACAAAAGATGTGTTGTAAAGAAAAGTTTGTAATTCAAGGTATTTTGTATTCCGTTGTGTTTTGTAATGAACTAATGTAATAAAAGTTGAAATAAAAATTATCTGTGTTTTTGGCTATGTTTACTATTTCAATTGAAGTTGATGCTGGGAATTGTGCCACGTATTTCTGAGATATCATATTGGAAATTCGGGGCACTACAATTATTGCCTTGACTGCTCGATTTTATCGGCCGCTCCATCAACTTGATGTTAAAAATGCGTTTCTTAATGACGTTCTTGAGGAGAAGGTTTATATAGAGCAGGCCCCTGCTTTTGTTAGTAAAGCTGAGTCCACCAAAGTCTGTTGCTTGAAATGATCTTTGTATGGACTCAAACAATCTCCTCGTGCTTAGTTTGGCCGTTTTACTGAGTTGTCACGAGTTTTGGATTGAGGAGTGATAATGATCATTCTGTGTTCTATCGACAACATCAAGGGAAGAGAATCATTTTAGTTTTATATGTTGATGACATTGTAATTACAGGAGATGATCAGAATGGTATTCAAGATCATAAGTCATATATTCAACAGAAGTTTCAAACTAAGGATCTCGGGTGACCAAGTATTTCTTGGGGATCGAAGCTGTTCAATCTAAGTAGGAAATTTGTTTGTCACAGAGAAAGTATGTACTGGACATACAAATCGAGAGCGGTATGCAAGGATGTAGGCCATCAAACACTCCGATGGACCCAAATTCCAAGTTGTTGCCAGATCAGGGTGTCATGTTGAAGGATCCAGAGATATATTGGACGCTTATTGGAAAACTGAATTATCTCATGGTCACTCATCCTGATATTGCATACTCAGTTAGCCTAGTAAATCAGTTTATGACATCTCCCAATACAAGCCATTAGAATGTAGTTATGAGAATTCTTCAGTATTTGAAGATCTCCCCTAACTGTAACACCCCGAATTCCATTTACATGTAATTCGTAGTACAACTGAATCTTTTACTTCATTTCAAACAATTTTACAAGGAAAATAAAACTTTTTATTACACAACAATGTTTATTACAGAGTTACACATCGAAAGTTAAATAAATTACAACATGAAATACAACTCTAATTTCAACAGCTTTAATCATGAATATAATCTTTATCATCAACCGTCTTTAAGTCATTGCCAATCTAATCAAACCCTGCACTAAAAATCTGTGGGCACGTCAGTTGCTTACAACCGACGCAATGTTATAAACAGCAATCCTATCTATGCTGTATTATAACGAAATTTCTTACTTTAACAATTACAAACTTGAATTCATATAAAAGTATAAAGAGTGATTATCCTAAACATGTCAATGTATGATACGACTTAATGCTTAATGCAGATGTTATACTACAATGACACTAATGCATACTGGTTCGGATTTTATGCATCTCATACTATATAGGTCCGAGGGCAAGCACTTACACACTCCACATTAAAGAGTTTAATCCCTCGCCATGAAAAACTACTCGATCGGTAACAAAATCAAGAATTATATATTTCACGAGTACAGATTCCAGTCCCAGAATCCACCGCCCGACTATACAAGATTCTCATCGTGCAAACATCCTGCAAGTGCCGCTCTAGCCCCGGAATATATTGGAGATGTGCCTCCTATCGCCCGACTAATCATGATCTTGGAATCCACCGCCCGATCAATCATAATCCCAGATTTAATTGAGACTCGTCTCGCTCCGCAAGAACCACAGTCCCAGAATCCACCGCTCGAATGGGTCTATAGTCCCGAAATCCACCGTCCGACTGTATACACACACCCCACTTACGTTTGCCCAAGTTTTATTACATCTCCCCTTAGTGCCTAATCTTTAAGTTTGAAACATGAATAAATAATACCATCAGAGCTAGCTTACCCCCATACCAGTCTTACACAAAATTACCTACACGACAGCCCATATTGGCAACTTCTCAAAATCAATTATTCATTTCCATTACTTTTTCCAGTACCTGGGTATTTCTAAGCCTCTAAAATCAATATCTTGCCATGTCAAAAACTTGGGGTACTCAAACCCTTATAACTCATGTTCATGTATTCATAATTCATTCAAATTCTTTCATTCATTCTTATTTATTCATCAATAAGTACAATCTCAACCTATTCATTTTCACAATACACTTTTCATATTCATCAAAACCTTCTCAATACAAGTTAATTAAGATTAAAACATAATCTCTTAAAATTCATTATTGAAAACTCTTCTCATCATTTTTCTTTGATTTATTTTAAACCAATTTTTAACATCATTAACCATATATATATTTTTCTTGAGTTCACATCTCATCTAAGCATGAATATGATCTTTATTTTCCCAAAATATAACTTAAAACGGCGAGAATATATATTTTTAATCACCTCATTTAAGTATCATTTGCAAAACAGTAAATTCAAAGTCAGAAACTGCATTCCATGCTATTTGTAAAAATCATAGAAAATCATATACTTCACGAAAATTTGCGTTATTTATTTCAAAATAAATTTATACAAGTCTACTAAAACTTCTTAGTTATATGTTTCCTCAAAATACTCTTCGAAATATATAGTAGGGTCGAAATACTGAAATACTGCCACTGAACAGTCTTGTAAAATTCATAAAATTCAATTCTTTATGAAAATTTGATTTCTTAGACTTTCAGAAAGGTTAACGAGGATACTACAACTTCTTAGTTCTGACTGTTATCAAATTATTTCATTTACATTGCAGAATTGATCAAAACCCGAAAGATGTGCAGATTTCCCGCAACCAGCCAACTACTAACCAGTTTTGAGTTTAGATTTTATTAAAATAGTAAACGACCTCCAAATCCTATGAAAATTTAAAGGAATGTTCCTGACACATACAAGATGCTTTGCAAAAAGTTTTAGTTTTATATTCAACTATTTTATTAGATACGATTTTTTGATGTGTAAACAAAATTCAAAACTGTAATTTTTCTTGGCATGAATTAGCAACGTATATAAATAAAAATCTTTTAATTAGCAGGTATTTCATTTAAATATCATCATAACAAATTAACCACTACTCATATGTATAAACAATTTTAATTATCAATTCCTACACATGCACGATACTAAAATTTTAGAAAGTCCAAGAAGACACCCACTTTAATTAAAGAAAAAATGAACTCCTAGTAGATGGCTCCTAGATCCAAGAATGGAACTCCCTTCTTCTCCTAGCAAGCCTTCCTTCCTCCAAGAAAGAACTCAAATAACTCTCTTTTCCTTCTTTTCTTTTCTTTCTTTTCCACTCTTTCTTTTCTTATCTTTCTTGTCTTTTGTTTCTTTTGATTTTTTGTGTAAGATTTCATGAATAAAGGGGGTGTTATTTATAGGGTTTGAGAAGACTTTTCTACTACTCAAATTAAGTGTTCAAATTCATAACCTACATAATCTCCTTCACTAATTGCCCACTCACCATTACTACCACAAACTCCCAACTCTTCATATCTTTTCATGAATTGGTCAACCCTTGGATTTCCCACATGTGTACACTTCTCATTTAGTTAGTTGTTATTTATTTGATTGTACATGTTGTTACATGACAAGTGTAGGATAAAAAATATTTATTAAAAATGTAGATTAACTAATGGGCTTTTCTTTTAAATAATTTTTCTAATGGGTTTTAAGATGATCTTTAGGCCTTTGGGTTTTTATTAAAAATAAATAAACAAAATGAGAACAAAAGGTGTGCATGACATCTTAGAAAATTTTAGAAATAAAATGCACGTAAAATTTTACGTGCAATGCACATGCCACATATTAAAAATTAATTTGAGAGAACGAAAAGCAGTCAAAAATACAAAACATCTATATTTAATAATGTTACGGATATTTTACGTAACAGAATATATATGTAATCGACACGTATATTGAAAGCACGTGCAATGTACGTAAAAAATATAAGGATTAAAATAAATGTTTGAGTTGTCTAAAGATAGGATTGAAATGAGTTTTGAGAAAACGGAAAACAAATAAATAATCAGAATATGACATTTATATAAAAATACGTTACGAATATTGCTCTTAATGGTCCAAAATACACGTGCATAACACACGAGGACAAAATTGTCATTACTCAATTTTACGGGGCGTTACACTCTCCCCTCCTTAGAACAGTTCTGTCCTCAGAACTTACTAGGGTGAAAGTTGTATTTTGTACACATCAAGAAAAAATATCATTATTGTATATATTGAAAACTGTAAATATTAAGAAAATAAATGAAGCATAAAAATATGTATTGTGGAAAAACAATGTAAACTTATATAGAAAAACTATGAGTGCCAAAAATTTATAAGAACAAAACAAGAAAAACTAGAAAAACAGCATAAGAAAAATATCAGCAAAAAAGATAGGATAGATTGAGAGAAATTTACATAAAAATAATATTAGGTAAAGTATTAGATGAAAAGGAAAAATATAAATTAAGTCATTAATTGTAAAATAGTTCGGAAAACCACGTGATATAGAGAAACATAATCAAAGGATAATTTATAAATAGACTTAGTAATCAAAATTTATCAAAGTAATGTGCGGAAGAATGATTAAAATTGCAAACTGAACTAGTAAAAATTGAACTAGTAATTCAAGAGAAAAATGTTTGAAAATATATAAGCATGAAATGTAGGTGAAAATATAGACAGTATAAAATAATTCTGTATAACAAGTTAATGTCATAAATAATTTGTAAAGTAGATATAATAATTATATATACGATTTAAAAATAAACAAAAGTGAGGGTTATTAAAGTAGAAAATTCCATTTTTGTTGTGGGTGCGCCTCGTTGGTGTCCAACTGCAGGCTTGTCAAGTTGCAGAATTGCCTCTACGACATCTGATTTGCCTTCTGGACATTCGTTTGCAGACCTTGTCTCCCTGACATCCATTTGCAGTTTGCCTCCATTGATGTCTAGTTGCAGATTTACCCTCTCGATATCAGGTTGCACCAAAACGGGAGGTGGGAAGATGTAATCTTCCATATGTACTTGGATATTAGATGTTTAATAAAGTATGAAAATAGAAATTACGTTTTTGAAATTGGTGATATGACAATAGAAGTAAAAGTTGAGATAGTAAGGATAGAAAATTACAACGATAAATTATTTAAATAAAATGATAGATTTTAAATGTCGAATATAAGCTATATCACAAAATAGTAGGAAGAGGATTTATAATGTGTAGAAATATGTCATATTTAAAATATTACAATCTTAAAATAGTGGAAAAATATAGTATCATAAAATCAGAGTATTTGTAAAGCGAATGAAAACATACAAAATTGAAATTAAAGAATTTAATGGAAATAATAACAAAGGAAAATGATAGTCTTAAAAATAATTTAGTAATAATTCAACACTTAATACGTAAAATAAATAGCAGAAATTTAATAAGTAGTGTAAAGCGCAAAAATAAGGACGATGAAACATCAAACGAGTAATTCAAACTTAAAATATCAAGATTAAGGGTTGTAGATGAAATAATAGATATCAAAGTGAATTACTAGTATAAGCAAATAATCTTTTTTTTTTCTTTTTAAAAAAAAGGATGAAAAATTATTACGATGAAAATTCATGAAGAAAATTTTAAAGAGAGAAGTGTGTCCACGTGTAAGGCATCATGAATGTAGGTTCACACCAACCATGCTTCCGCAGCACCAATCTGATACCAAGGGAAGACATGATCGCATACAATACCACATCAATTGTATACGAGGGGGGTATCACGAATGCAAGTTCCATAACTTCATCATTCATGACTCCAACCATCCAATAGGGAAAGGGATGAGAAAACATCAGTGTATAGAGCAACACAAATGTAAATCACTTATTTAAATCTCTATAAACTGAACCCACACTCTAATGTCCACCTAATGTGTCGTCCTTGTAAATTTGTACTACTTATTGAAGCGTGGCTCTGATACCACTTGTAACACCCCGAATTCCATTTACATGTAATTCGTAGTACAACAGGATCTTTTACTTCATTTAGTACAATTTTACAAGAAAAATAAAACTTTTTATTACACAACATTGTTTATTAGAGAATTACACAGCGAAAGTTAAATAAATTACAACATGAAATACAACTCTAATATCAACCGCTTTAATCATGAATATAATCTTTATCATCAACCGTCTTTAAGTCATTGCCAATCCAATCAAGCCATGTACTGAAAATCTGTGGGCACGTTAGTTGCTTACAACCGACGTAATGTTATAAACAACGATCCTCTCAATGCTGTATTATAACGAAATCTCTTACTTTAACAATCAAAAACTTGAATGCATATAAGTGTCAAGAGTGATTATCTTAAACATGTCAGTGTATGATATGACTTAATGCATAATGCAGATGTTATACTACAATGACACGAATGCATACTTGTTCGGATTCTATGAATCTCATACTGCATAGGTACGAGGGCAAGCAGTTACGCACTCCACATTAAAGGGTTTAATCCCTCACCATGAAAAATTACTCGGTAACAAAATCAAGGTTTAGACATTCCACGAGTATGGATTCCAGTTCCGGAATCTACCGCCCGACTATACAGAATCCTCGTCGTGCGAACATCCCGTAAGTGCCGCTCTAGCCCCAGAATATATTGGAGATCTTCCTCCTATCCGCCCGACTAATCATGATCCTGGAATCCACCGCCGGATCAATCATAATCCCGGATTTAATTGAGGCTCGTCTCGCTCCGCAAGCAACCACAGTCCTGGAATCCACCGCCCGACTATATAGACATACCCCACTTACGTTTGCCCAAGTTTTATTACATCTCCCCTTAGTGCCTAATCCTTAAGTTTGAAATATGAATAAATAATACCATTAGAGCTAGCTTACCCCCTACCGGTCTTACACAAAATTACTGAGAACAACAGCTCATATTGGCCACTTCTCAAAATCAATTATTTATTTCCATTATTTTTGCCGGTACATGGGTATAACTAAGCCTCTAGAATCAACATGTTTCCATGTTCAACAACTTGGGGTACTCATACTCTTATAACTCATGTTCATGTATTCATAATTCATGCAAATTCTTTCATTCATTCTTATTTATTCATCAATAAGTACAATCTCAACCTATTCATTTTTTCAATACACTTTTCATATTCATCAAAACATTCTTACAATTTAATTAAGATTAAAACATAATCTCTTAACCTATTCATCATTGAAAACTACTAATTTCATCATTTTTCTTTGATTTGTTTTAAACCAATTCCTAACATCATTAACCATATATATATTTTTCTTGAGTTCACATCTCATCTAAGAATGAATATGATCTTTATTTTCCAAAATATCTTAAAACAGCGAGAATATATTTTCAATCACCTTGTTTAAGTATCATTTGCAAAACAGTAAATTCAAAGTCAGAAACTACATTCCATGCTATTTGTAAAAATCATAGAAAATCATATACTTCACAAAAATTTGCGTTATTTATATCAAAATAAAGGTTTACAAGTCTACTAAAACTTCTTAGTTATAGGTTTCCTCAAAATACTGTATCTATAACCCTGAATTCTTCGAAATATACAGTAAGGTCGAAACACTAAAATACTGCCACTATACAGTTTTATAAAATTCATATAAAATTCAATTCTTTATGAAAATTTGGTTTCTTGGACTTTCTAGAAAGGTTAAAGAGTCTACTACAACTTCTTAGTTCTGACTGCTCTCAAATTATTTTATTTACAATACTGAATTGATAAAAAACCGAAAGATGTGTAGATATCCAGCAACCAGCCCACTCCTAACCAGTTTTGAGTTTAGAATTTATTAAAATAGTAAACGACCTCCAAATCTTATGAAATTTTAAAGAGATGTTCCTGACACATAAAAGATGCTCCCCAAAAAGTTTCAGTTCTAGATTCTAACTATTTTATTAGATACGATTTTCTGATGTGCAAACAAAATTCAAAATAGTAACTTTTCTTGGCATGACGTAGTAACTTCGTGTACAAACTTATGTCCAATTCATATAATGTATTACTATGAACCCAAACAACATCATTTCAACATATATACATAAAAATCTTTTAATTAGCAGGTATTTCATTTAAATATCATCATCATAAAATGTAACCCCTATTGCTCGTAATTGTATTTTCAATTATACTTAATAAAATTTTGATTATTTATTTTATTTTTGGTTGTATGTAAATCCTTTTTTTTCATTTTATGGTGTGCTATTCTTCTCTCTCTTGCGATTCATTTTGCATTGATTCAGTTTTTTATTCTCTTTTATTTGGCATGCAACTTGTTCTTGATCTCGTCTATTGTTTAAACCTATTTCATGGCCTAATTGTCTCTTATTGGATTCCTTTTACCCTATCGGATACTACTCAGTTCACCCAAACCCATCTTATCTCTATATAACCACCCTAATTGAACCCTAACCCTAATTATCAAAACCCTAATACCTATTTCCTCTCTCCTAGCCGTCACCCTCTCTCTCTCCTATCCCGACCCCCCAACTTTCTCCCCTTCACTGCTATCATTGACTTCGACACCGGCGACACCCCCGACCTCCAGACCCACATTTCCGTAAGCCCTCCTCTTCTCTTCTTCCCCGTCGCGACCCAACCCAGGCCAATACCCCCTCCCATCGTCATTGTTGTGTCCGAGTGCCACCACAGTAGCCGTCATCGCCGCCCCTAGTGCCGCCGCAACCCCGGGCTGTCGTTGTCATCCTTACTGACGCCGTTGCTGCCCTTGCTGTTGGTGTTGATCGCCGTTGCTATTGTTTGGTTGCTGTCTCTTTGTGCGTGTTCTTTTGTGTGCCCGTGCTTTGAGTATTGGAGTTCTCTTCTTTCGTTCTCGTTCGTGTTCGTTGTGTTCGTTGTTCGGGATCCGTTCCCGTTATTTTATTCTTCATTTTTGTCGTCTTCATATCAGGCAAGTAGCTTGTATGTGTTCTTTTTGTCATACAAGTTAATTCCGTAAGTAATCGAGTATGAAAATATTTGTACTCTCATGATGATCCATATTTGATAGGTTAACCGTTGACATCATCTCTTGATCATGATTAGTTGCAATAATTTACATCTGTTACATGAAAACAATTAGATTACTGGACATCTTGATTGTATGTTGTTTATGACACATCGTATGTTGTAGATGACTGTTGCATAGATATGTGTTGGATGTATTATCTCATTATAGACCATTTATACACATGCCATGTTGATTTGAGTAATCCACATATATCATGTTTGTATGACATCTAGATTGGACCGTTTGTAGTTAAGTTGTTTGATAAAATGACGAAAAGAACTTGTGTTTTACTGCTGCCCTATTTTGTATAGTGATTTCGACCCTGTTAACATCAGTAAATAAATAAGTTTGTGAACATGATTTGTAGCCTATGATTTTTAGTTTTCAGAACTTTCGACGGATCTGATTTCCAAGTTTTTATGCATGAGTTATCACTGTTTTACTGCAGACATATCGTATTTTCAAATTCTGAACTATATGTATTTTGTATGAAATATTATTTTAAAACTGATATTAAAAGTAGAATTTAAACTCTATATTTTGCTAAGTATGTTTAGATATGACTGGGAACAATCCCTATTTTTTGTGGAATTAATTAATGACTTTTGTATCTCATTTCATACTTATAGAACTAGTCGATATATTTCCAAACTGCATGCTATTCAGTAAAAAAATATGTTTTCAGCTTGATTCTATTTATTTTTTATGAAAACTTTGTGAATAAGAACTGCTGCCTTATTTGTCTATTTTATCAGCCTTTTTACGGATCTGGATTTTGAATCATTCTTTATGAATTATATCTGTTTTGGTACTGCTATGTCTGAACCTTCAGAATTGAGATTTTGTTGCATTACTCTGGTTTTCCAATTTTGTTGACTATAACTATTTGTAATATAAATTCACGATATTTTAAATTTTGAAACTAGATATGTTAAGAAATCTTCCATATTTTTCTCAGATTTAATTATGATTATTTTAAACTCTTTTCATGCTTCTAAACATGATTTTGCATTTTCTGGCTGAACATAACTTTTGTATTAAACGTTGTTTTTGACCCTATTTCTGTGGCTGATATGTGACTTATATATATATGTGCTAGAATCGGCAGAGAGTCTAGTTTCTGGATTTTCTGACGGATCTGGATTTGCTATTATGTAGCAATAGGAATCTCAGAATTTGTACAGTAGTGTCTTGCTATCCAGAACTGAAAATGTCGTTGTTTGACTATTATGAGTTGTTTTTATCAACCGTTGCAATCATTATTTCATCTTAAACTTATTCTCTGTTCTTGCCAAGTCTTTAGCCTGTTTGGATTTGGTTACACATGTCTATTGATAATAAAAGAAATCAAGCCGAGGTTTTTAAGGGAAAAAATCGAGTAGTGGACAATATAGAAATACATATTCAGAAGGGACTCATTTCCCCACTGTTTACTGTGGTACCTACTGTTTATCTCTGGATGCATGAGGGCATGATCCTTGACACCGTTACTATTTGTTATTACTGTTACTGTTACTGTTTTTCTGAATATATTGCCCTATAGAAGTTCCACTACAAAATCATAAAGCAAACTGTTTGATGTAGCAATCTTGTGGTAAAATCTGGGACGCATGAAGTGCTACCTAGCTAGTAATAAACATTAAGACATAAGAATAATTGTTTACATTGTCATATCCTGTTACAGTTACTGTGGACCTTTACTGTTACCGTTGATTACTGCTATCGTTGACACACTGTTACTGTTGATTACTACTACCGTTGATATACTGTTATTGTTGATCCTTACTGTTACCGTTATGCTTCTCCTGTTATCACTACACTGCTTACAGCCATCTGTAGATTGTTATATTTATTGCTTTCTCCATGCTAGTATTACCTGTTTAGTTTAGTTTTTCCCCATTTTCCTACTTGTATTGCTTGCGGACCGGACATGCATCTAACAGGCGCTGTGTTTTCCTGTTTTCCCTATTTCCTTATTATTGCCATATGAGCAGGTTTTGCTGATCAATTACCTACTAGATTTGGTCAGCAAAAATTTTGAGCTGTGAAATTGGAAATAATTTGCTTAAATGTTTTGATGAACTATTTTATTTCATGAACTGTATTGAGACTTGTATTTGGGCTTACTGTCCTAGGATTATTGTTTTGTTTCGGATCTAATATTTGTTGGAACATTTATTATTGATGCAATAAATACTGTTGAGTCATGATTGTTTTTGCATGTCTGGTTGGAGTATATTGTTACATTAACTGTTCTGATGAGTCGGCAGGTCTGTACAGCTTATGGATGGTAAAAACTATCCACTGGGCTTAGTCGCGTACCGTATTCCGTATTCTTTTGGAAAGCGGGGCGTGACACACATTAACCACTACTCATATGTATAAACAATTTTAAATATCAATTCCTGCACATGCATGATACTAAAATTTTAGAAAGTTTAAGAAGACACCCATCTTAATTGAAGAAAAAAATAAACTCCTAGTAGATGGCTCCTAGCTCCAAGAATGAAACTTCCTTTTTCTCCTAGAAAGCCTTCCTTTCTCCAAACAAGAACTCAAATAACTCTCATTTTATTCTTTTCTTTTCTTTCTTTTCCTCTCTTTCTTTTCTTATCTTTCTTATCTTTTGTTTCTTTTGATTTTTTGTATAAGATTTCATGAACAAAGTGGGTGGTATTTATAGGGTTTGATAAGACTCTTCTACTACTCAAATTAAGTGTTCAAATTCATAACCTACATAACCCCCTTCACTAATTGCCCACTCACCATTACTACCACAAACTCCCAACTCTTCACTTCCCTTCATGAATTGGCCAACCTTTAAATTTCCCACATGTGCACACTTCTCATTTAGTTAGTTGTTATTTATTTGATTGTATATGTTGTTACATGACAAATGTAGGATAAAAAATATTTATTAAAAATGTAGATTAACTAATGGGCTTTTCTTTTAAATAATTTTTCTAATGGGCTTTAAGATAATCTTTAGGCCTTTGGGTTTTTTTTAAAAAAATAAATAAACAAAATTAGAATAAAAAGTGTGCATGACATCTTAGAAAATTTTAGATATAAAATACACGTAAAATTTTACATGCAATGCACATGCCAAATATTAAAAATTAATTTGAGAGAGCGAAAAGCAGTCAAAAATACAAAACATGTATATTTAATAATGTTACGGATATTTCACATAACAACATATATATGTAATCGACACGTGTATTGAAAGCACGTGCAATGTATGTAAAAACACAAGAATTAAAATAAATGTTTGAGTTGACTAAAGATAGGATTGAAAAGAGTTTTGAGAAAATTGTAGACATATAAATAATCAGAATATGATATTTATATAAAAATACGCTACGAATATTGCTCGTAATGGTACAAAATATACGTGCATAACACACGAGGGCAAAATTATCATTACTCAATTTTTCGGGGTGTTACACTAACAGAGGATTATTGCATACTGATGGTGGATACTGTCGAATTACTGGTTGGTCAGATGCTGACTGGACTGGCTACCCAATGACTAGGAGATCCACCACTGAGTATTGTGAGTTTATTGGGAAAAACAGTTTCACAGAAGAGTAAGAAACAAAATATGGTGTCTCGATTAAGTGCTGAATCCGGGTATCATGCTATGGCTGACCTTACATGCGAGATGACATGGGTCAAACGATTACTTACTTTGTTGGGGGTTCTTTAGCATGAGTTGATGCGTATGTATTGTGACAGCCAGTCTGCTATCTACATAGCCACTAATACTGTGTTTCATGAACAGACCAAACATATTGAGGTTGATTGCCATGTGGTTCGCAACAAGATCAGTGAAATGCCGAATGAGCATCCTCAGATAGAGGCTAATCATATTCGTACTGATCACCAGCTAGCTGATACTCTCACAAAGTCTCTTGCGATAGCCATAATACAGTTCATCAATGACAAGTTGGGCGAGTATGACATATATGCTCCTACTTGAAGAGGAGTATTAGAGATGTTATATGGGTAATGTATGTGTTATAATAGGTGTACTATATATATGTAATAAGTGTGTATTGTAGAAATGAGAGGGATAAACCATCTCTCAATACCATAACACTAGTATGTGTCTGGTGGGATTTGAAAGTACATGTCCTTGTACCGTCTTAAATGTCACTGTCTCTAGACCAAAACTAAAGTTGTTCTGTGGGTTGATTTGGTAAGGGATTGTTTCATCGTTTAACAAGGTTCATGATATATTTATTTATAAAACATTATATTCTTGTAATTCAGCTTTGATTTTCTTTTCTTCTTTTTTTTTCCTTTCTGTTTTTATAAGTCACCTGTTCTTATTGACCTTAAGTTTGGTGTGCACAAAATGTATCATTTACAACTAATATTTTTAGTTGAGATTTATAGGATTTGCATGAAAATATAATTCAAAACAAAGAGGCAAAAAAATTAGCAATCAAGCAAAAGTAGAGGAATGTATTAAAGAAAATTGCAAATATCAAGAAGATTTTAACACAAGGAACATGTGCTTCAAATCGTCAAGAAAGCCAGCAATAATCAATTATTTATTTCTGTTATTGTGAAAAAATATTATGTAGAGAGTCGTTGATTGATTGATTAGTATATGGAAGAATATATAGTTGATTTGCCAAATAAAAGTTAAGTCTACACGATGGCGGTCAACCATACAATATGTCGGTTGACCGTCGCAACAGTCAACAGCTCATGTTAGTGGAAAAGATGAGTCAGTCGACCGGTCTTTGCTCGACTTTCGAGTTAAAAGATGAATGGTCGACTACTCAACAAAGCGGTCTACCGATCACGTGCAGTTTTGACTATTTCGGAAATATCTTTTCGTTTTTAGAAATATACATTCCCTTACTTAATAAATAGAGGTGAATTCACCGAGTATTCTTCACCCTTTGTAATTATAATTCTTCTGAACTAATCATTCAATCAACGATCCGAGTGTGAGAGCTTTTATTGTTTTCTTCATTCAAAATCGTTATAGATCTTGAGAGCTTTTTCTTTTCTTCCACTTCGGTGAGTTTTGCGGGACTTATTTGCGAATATAATAGGTCTCTCGGCCTGAATTCCGAGGATCAATGTACAAGGGTTTAAAGTATAATAGAACGCTTGTGGCGGAGAATTGCTACAAGTAGGTGGTGTGGACGTAGACCTGGGTATTGACCACATTATATCGTTGTGTCTTGCGTACTTGCTCTGTTAGCTTTCTCTAACTCTATCTCCTTACTTTACGTATTTTATTTAAGATTTTAATTTCCGCACAATCACCCTATTCACCTCCCCTAGGGTGATTGACATTTATGAAACTTCTTGGCTGTTAAGAGTAATTTCTTCAAATCCCAAACACAACGGAATTTTCAGTTTCATAAGTTTTTTACCTTCATAACTACATACTGGTTTTTCGATGCTGACGTGGCGGATCCGGAGGATCAGGAAGAGCGCGTATCCTGAGGGGATCCTGTGGCCCAGGACGGGCCACGTTATTCCTGACCCATATCACAAGCCCCACACTCCTGTAGGGCTGGGTGAACTAGCTGTGTAAGAGTGATTCTTCGCCTTTGTGGGAAGAGCAGGGTGGATGTTGGGGTAAAAGGTAGGATCTTCTCTTTCCTGAAGAGGCCAGGGGGTAGGAGGAAGGGACCCCTCATTGGATTTTGCGCGGGAGGCCAAGTCTGGAGAGAAGGGAGAGCCAGAGCGACGGTTGCCGAGGCTTGGGGTCGGCAGACGAGCCCTAGGGATCGGCGGATGAGCTCCAAGGGTCGGTAGGCGATCCCCCCGCTAGTTGGAAGAGCGAGGGGACGCCGGGGTCTCCAGTTGGGGCCCGTTTTGTTGAGTACCAGGGGTCGGCGGCCGAGCTCCGAGGGTCGGTGGACGATCTCCTCGCTAGTTGGAAGAGCGAGGAGGAGGCGGGGTCTTCTTCTGGGGCTCGGTTTGTCGAGCACTAGGGGTCGGCAGACGAGTCCCTTGTGACAAGAGGAGGGCTCATGGGGCTCGCGGTGTCATCCGAGCTCCGAGCCCTTCTGAATCAAAGGAGGGTAGATGGGGCTCGCGGTGCTATCCGAGCTCCAAGCCCCTCTAAATCAAAGGAGGGCAGTTGGGGCTCGCGGTGCTATCCGAACTCCGAGCCCTTATGAACAAAGGAGGGCAGTTGGGGCTCGTGGTGCTATCCGAGCTCCGAGCCCCTCTGAATCAAAGGAGGGCAGTTGGGGCTCGCGGTGCTATTCGAGCTTCGAGCCCCTCTGAATCAAAGGAGGGCAGCTGGGGCTCGCGGTGCTATCCGAGCCCCGAGCCTTGATGAACAAAGGAGGGCAGTTGGGGCTCGCGGTGCTATCCGAGCTCCGAGCCCCTCTGAATCAAAGGAGGGCAGTTGGGGCTCGCGGTCCTATCCGAGCGTCGACCCTTTTGTGAAATAGATGAGGAATTATTGGCTCGCGATACTATCCAAGCGTCGACCCTTCTGTGGAATAGAAGAGGAATTATTGGCTCACGTTGCTATCCGAGCGTCGACCCTTCTGTGTAATAGAAGAGGAATTATTGGCTCGCGATACTATCTGAGCGTCGACCCTTCTGTGGAAAATAGAAGAGGAATTATTGGCTCGCGTTGCTATCCGAGCGTCGACCCTTCTGTAAAATAGAAGAGGAATTATTGGCTCGCGTTGCTATCCGAGCGTCGACCCTTCTGTGAAATAGAAGAGGAATTATTGGCTCGCGGTCCTATCCGAGCATCGACCCTTCTGTGAAATAGAAGAGGAATTATTGGCTCGCGATACTATCCGAGCGTCGACCCTTCTGTGGAATAGAAGAGGAATTATTGGCTCGTGTTGCTATCTGAGCGTCGACCCTTCTGTGAAATAGAAGAGGAATTATTGGCTCGCAATACTATCCGAGCATCGACCCTTCTGTGAAAATAGTAGAGGAATTATTGGGTCGCGATACTATCCGAGCGTCAACCCTTCGGTGAAATAGAAGAGGAATTATTGGCTCGCGATACTATCTGAGCGTCGACCCTTCGGTGAAATAGAAGAGGAATTATTGGCTCGCGATACTATCCGAGCGTCGACCCTTCTGTGGAAATAGAAGAGGAATTATTGGCTCGCGTTGCTATCCGAGCGTCGACCCTTCTGTGAAACAGAAGAGGAATTATTGGCTCGCGGTCCTATCCGAGCGTCGACCCTTCTGTGGAAATAGAAGAGGAATTATTGGCTCGCGGTCCTATCCGAGCGTCGACCCTTCTGTGGAATAGAAGAGGAATTATTGGCTCGCGATACTATCCGAGCGTCGACCCTTCTGTGGAATAGAAGAGGAATTATTGGCTCGTGATACTATCCGAGCGTCGACCCTTCTGTGGAAATAGAAGAGGAATTATTGGCTCGCATTGCTATCCGAGCGTCGACCCTTCTGTGAAATAGAAGAGGAATTATTGGCTCGCGATATTATCCGAGTGTCGACCCTTCTATGGAAATAGAAGAGGAATTATTGGCTCGCGATACTATCCGAGCATCGACCGTTCTGTGAAATAGAAGAGGAATTATTGGCTCACGATACTATCCGAGCGTCGACCCTTCTGTGGAAATAGAAGAGGAATTATTTGCTCACGATACTATCCGAGCGTCGACCCTTCTGTAAAATAGAGAGGAATTATTGGCTCGCGATATTATCCGAGCGTCGACCCTTCTGACTTGTCGAAAAAGTCTGTTTGGAGAGAAAAAGTGGAGGGGTAGTGGGGTAATTTTATGCCTATTGCTGACGCCATGGGCGCAAAGATCAAAGCGTTTCTAGATCTTGGTGGTCGCTGGATCTTGATAGTTAAGATCCAATGGCCAGATCTTTTTTGCGAAAATCGAGGAGTCGCTTTCCCCTTTAAAACCCCCTCCCCCTCCCTCATTTCTTCTTCACTTCATTACTCATTTTCCAATTTTAACAAGAGCGGGATTCTTACTTGCCGTCGGCGATACTGTCCGGTGACCGTAAATTCCTACGCTCCAGGTTAGTACTTTCTTTTTAGTAATGTCGCGAACTCAGTTCGAATCCGAGGCTAGCTCGTCAAGCATTCTTTGGAGGAATCCGAGCAGGAGACGTCCTCGTCCTTGAGTAAGTATAAGGTGAATGGGGACGACGTAGCCTTCGTGGTGTCCCTACTGAGGTCCAGAAGGCCGGAAAAGGAGCCCATGGATGAGGGTGAAGAGGAGGAAGAGGATGAGGGGGACGGCGAGGACGAGGAGGATCAGGATCAGGAGGAGGACGATAAGGAAGAGGAGGAGGAAGGCACCGAAGGCGAGGAGGAAGACGAGGAGGAGCAGGGTGCCGAGGGTGAGGAAGACGAGGAGGGCTAGTATTCCGAGGTCCAGGGTGTTTACGACGAGGAGGATGAGGTCGACGAATGGGAGGCTACCCAAGGAGATGCTGGCCAGGGCACGGCGGGAAGGCCGATCGGGGTCAGAGATGATCTTCCACCCCTTCCCCCTTTGTCGACGCCGTCTCCCGAGCGGAAGGCTCGCCCTCGTCGGAAGAAGAAAGTCTTGACCATCCCACACAGCCCTTCCTCACCAGATGAATACGCACCGAGACCGGGTCTCGAGTTTCCCCGGGTCTCCTTCAAGAATCCAGGGTCGATTCGGATGTATCCCAACGATATTAAGGATATCGAACCGATCCCTCCAGTGCCGGGCGAAGACACTTGGGTGAAGATTCGCGCTGATAGCATCCCGAGCATTTTGAAGGCGGAATATCTTAACATTCTTAGGGCTGCGTACTATATTCCGTGGAAGTTCGAGATCTTCATTCTGAGCCCAGGTATTCGGCCCACTACAGCTCTGGCGCCGGGTTACTGTATGTTCCCTGAGGATGCCTTCCTCTCGGGGCTGAGGCTACCTCTGCATCCTTTTGTTAAAAGGGTTCTGAACTGGGCGAGGTTGTGCCCTATGCAGTACGGTCCGAACTCTTGGAAGCATCTAGTCTGCTTTATACTAAAGTGCCAAGAGAAGGGAGTGACGCCGAGGCTGACGTATTTCCGAGCCGTTCTTGGGATCAGCTCGCTCGGAGATTAGGAGGGGATTTTTTACTTTTCACTGAGGCCGCATAAGAAGGTCATGCACGGTCATCCAGAATCCATAAAGGGGTGGAAAGAAAAGTATTTTGTGGTTCGGACTGAGGGGTCTTGGGGAATTCTGACCAGGTGGAACTTCATCAAGCCGAACCACAAGCCTCCGAAGCGGAGCGACTTGACCGCCAAGGAGTTGAAGAGGGTGGATAAGATAGTCGGGGGGCACAGTATCGCATGGCCTCGAGTGACCGAGATACACCTCGCCCGGGCCGGACTGAGTCCTGCCGACCCTAGTATGTTTCTTTCCGAAATTGTTCATTTTCCTGCCTTCATGTTAACGTTAGCTCTTCTCCTTTCTGTTTTTGCAGGGATGACAACTCAACAGGCGGACGCTAAGAAGATACTGCTTGCTGTTGCCGAGAAGGCGAGGACAGGGAAGAAGAAGAAGGCCGAGCAGGAGAGGATAGCGGCCGAGAAGCAGAAGCTGGCTGCGCAGGCCGGAGGGTCCTCCAAGGAGCCGCCCCCGGTGGCCAAGGAGCCTTCCCCGGTGAAGAGGGTCAAGAGGCACCACTCCCCCCACTCCCATTCATCGAGGGCGACTCGGGACGCTGGGGGTGGTTCGGGAAAGACAGTGGATGCCCCGGGAAAAGGGCTCCCCCCTATACGGACGATCGCCGCGAAGATGGTGGGCAAGCAGGGTACGCTGCCCTTTGCTCCTGATTGGTCGATCGTGCGGGGGGATTCTCTGCTCGATGGCCTGTGTCGGTCGAGTTCGTCTCGAAGGCCGCCACCGAGCGCGATTTGATGGCCCTGGCAACGCAGACGGTGGACCAGGCCTACATGCGGTGGTCTCAGGCACACCTCTCAGTAAGTTGGCTTGGCTCCACTTTTCTCATTAACTTGGAGTTTTTCTGATCTTTCTCTCTTCGAACAGGCGATGCTCCATGGTCAGCACTTCCACAAGTGCTTGGAGAAGGAGATATACATCGAGAGGCGGAATAGGGAGAAGTACCTTCGCGAACTGAATAAGGCCACAGATGACCTGAAAGAGGCCCGGGCCCTGGTGACCGTCCACGAGGCCCAGATAGAGTCGCTCTGCAGAATTCACAAGCAGGACCGGGAGGATCTTAAGGCGAAGATCGCGGCCGAGGCGGAGAAGGGGAAGAAGGCCCTGGAGGAGATGGAGTCGGCCTTGGGGGAGACTCAGATGCTAGCGCAGGATGAGGCATACGAACAGGCCAAGTCCCATTTTAAGCAGATCTACCCCGAGCAGAACGTGGACCACCTCTGCTATGGATGGCAGGCGGACCTGCCGTTGACCCCTGGTGGTGACGAGACGGGGGGATTCCAGGGAGACGAAGAGGTGCCACCCCCCTCAAGAATAGACTAGTTTTTGCTTCTTTTTTCACTTTTGATGTAACTGCCTTAAGCGGACTGGCCACCGCGGCTTTTGTATCAAACTTTTGAAAGAAATGAAATTTACTTTTTTGGGTTGATCTTTCCAGACTTGTGTTTTTTGTGATATTTGCTTTCATCTTTTGGTAGATGCACGGGACCCGGATCGCCGACCCCGTTTCTATCGATGTACCTCTAACTCGAGCGGGGAAGGAGGCTCAGGAGGCAGTTTTGGCTGGCCAACGAAAACAGGCTCGGGACCGAGCAGCCGCTAAGAATTATTTGCTGAACAGATCTAGAGAGCTCGGTCTGGAGGTGGTGCACCTGAAGAAGGCCATTGCCGACGGGACAGGTGGGTAATTGAGACAGACTGGTCCCTATCGGATGCCTCGAGCGGGCGGTCTGCTTCGGAGTCTTTCCTTCGCGAGGCCGTGGTTAAGAAAGAGCTGGAGATTCGCAGGCTGAAGCTGGTGTTAGGCGCGGGTCTGATGGAAGAGGCCAGCAACTCGACCCCAGGGCGGTCTCCGACAAATCTATTGGATGAGGCCCAGCCCGGTGATGCAGGAAGCTCGGTGGCGGGAGTATCTTCCCTGGCCGATCCAACCGAGCGTGGGAAGAGCCCCGAAGGAGGCGCCGAGTTTGAATTTCAGGCCGAGTGCGAGTGAGTTTGTGAGTTGTTCTTTATATTTGTACCGATGTTCATTGAGTTGTAAGCAGTGAGTAATAATAATAGCATTCGTTTTCTCGACCCTTGATTGTCTCGGTTGCCGAGGGTGGTCGGTGTGTCTGCTACGAAGGGTCGCTACTACGCGACTGCATCACTTATGGCGACGTTTCGCATTCCCATGAGTATTTATGGCGACGTTTCGTCTTCCGTCGTTTCATGTTCCCGTACGTAATAAATGTGGGCCTCAGGTGGCTATATAATCCCCACCCCCCTTGTTGGTTGTCAGGCAGTGAGTTGCTTGATTTGGGTGCCTGCAGAAGGCGGGCGCCCAAAGAACACAGTATTTCCCTATACTCCGGATCGGAGGCACACCGATCACCTTCGGACTATTCGGGGTTCAGGCCGGTAGAGCCATGAAACCCCGGGTCGTCCGTTGGTGAGCGGTGGGCCGACCGATCGATTCGGGGGTTCGTATAGAGCTGAAGCGTGGTGGCTCTCCTGCCGTCCTCGAACAGTTCGGTGTTTCGGGCTTGTAAGAGCCGTAAACCCCGGGTTGTTCGTGGGCAAGAGAAGGGCCAGCTTGACGGCTCGAAGGCTCGGAGCGTTTGGCTCGGGACGGAGAGAGCAGAGGGTCGATGGCCCCCCTGCCACCCTCGAATAGTTCGGGGTTTGGGTTGGTGAGAGCCGTAAACCCCGAGTTGTTCGCGGGTGAGAGTGTGGTCAACAAACCGACTCGAAGCTCGGGGAGTCTGCCGAAGGCGGACGCTCTAAACCTTGATAAAATTTTTGTTAACACATGGTAGTAGGTCGTAACCGAGCCCTCATGTGGGTGAGAAAAGACAGTTGCAGGCGTAGCAGAGGGTCGCCGCCGAGCATCAAGGTAGCGGTGCCTTGAAGAAGCTACCTGCCTTGCTCGGGGCCAACGCCGAGCTCCCGCAGTTGTTCTCAGGGAGAGACGGTGAGAGCGTGGCTGGCGGATGTCGCCTCGTACATAGGTTGATGAGCTTGAAGAAGCCCAAACTGAGCGAGGGACGGATGCCGAGCCCCCATACCGGTGAGAAAGACAGTTGCAGGCGTAGCAGAGGGTCTCCGCCGATCGTCAAGGTCGCGGTGCCTTGAAGAAGGCACCCGCCTTGCTCGGGGCCGATGTCGAGCTCCCGCACTTGTTCTCAGGGAGAGACGGTGCAGGCGTGGCTGGCGGATGTCGCCTCATACATAGGTTGATGAGCTTGAAGAAGCCCAAACCGAGTGAGGGACGGATGCCGAGCCCCCATACCGGTGAGAAAGACAGTTGCAGGCGTAGCAGGGGGTCTCCGCCGAGCATCAAGGTTGCGGTGCCTTGAAGAAGGCACCCGCCTTGCTCGGGGCCGACGCCGAGCTCCCGCACTTGTTCTCAGGAAGAGACTGTGCGGGCATGGCTGGTGGATGTCGCCTCGTACATAGGTTGATGAGCTTGAAGAAGCCCAAACCGAGCGAGGGACGGATGCCGAGCCCCCATACCAGTGAGAAAGACAGTTGCAGGCGTAGCAGGGGGTCTCCGCCGAGCATCAAGGTCGCGGTGCCTTGAAGAAGGCACCCACCTTGCTCGGGGCCGACGCCGAGCTCCCACACTTGTTCTCAGGGAGAGACGGTGCGGGCATGGCTGGCGGATGTCACCTCGTACATAGGTTGATGAGCTTGAAAAAGCCCAAACTGAGCGAGGGACGGATGCCGAGCCCCCATACCGGTAAGAAAGACAGTTGCAGGCGTAGCAGAGGGTCTCCACCGAGCGTCAAGGTCACGGTGCCTTGAAGACGCACCCGCCTTGCTCGGGGTCGACGCCGAGCTCCCACACTTGTTCTCAGGGAGAGACGGTGCGGGCGTGGCTAGCGGATGTCGCCTCGTACATAGGTTGCTGAGCTTGAAGAAGCCCAAACCGAGCGAGGGACGGATGCCGAGCCCCCATACCGGTGAGAAAGACAGTTGTAGGCGTAGCAGGGTGTCTCCACCGAGCGTCAAGGTCGCAGTGCCTTGAAGAAGGCACCCGCCTTGCTCGGGACCGAAGCCGAGCTCCCACACTTGTTCTCAGGGTGTTATCCGAGTACCGAGTCCGAAGCTTGTAAAGGAAGCTTTTCAGCCTCGCTGTTATCTGAGCACCGAGCCCTAAGCTTGTAAGTGAAGCATTTCTGGCTCACGCTGTTATCTGAGCACCGAGCCCGAAGCTTGTAAAGGAAGCTTTTCTGGCTCGCGCTGTTATCCGAGCACTGAGCCCCAAGATTGTAAGGGAAGCTTTTCAGGCTCGCGTTGTTATCCGAGCACCGAGCCCCAAGCTTGTAAGGGAAGCTTTTCTGGCTTGCGCTGTTATCCGAGCACCGAGCCTCAAGCTTGTAAGAGAAGCTTTTCTGGCTCGCGCTGTTATCCGAGCACCGAGCCCCAAGCTTGTAAGGGAAGCTTTTCAGGCTCGTGCTGTTATCCGAGCACCGAGCCCCAAGCTTGTAAGGGAAGCTTTTCAGGCTCGTGCTGTTATTCGAGCACCGAGCCCCAAGCTTGTAAGGTAAGCTTTTCTGGCTCGCGCTGTTATCCGAGCACCGAGCACCGAGCCCCAAGCTTGTAAGGGAAGCTTTTCAGGCTCGCGCTGTTATCCGAGCACCGAGCTCGAGATATGTTCTTTATTTGTAACAGAATAGGAAGCCGTAGGCTTGTTTTAAGAAAGTTAGCATATTTACAATATATTTGAACTTTACAAAAGACCAAGCACGACGTGCTGATTACAATCATGATAAGTGCTTCGACGCATCCCCTATCTTGAACGAGACATCCTGCAGCTCGTCCGCTGGCTCCGGCTCTGGCTGGGTTCTTTCGAGCTCCAGCTCAACGGCATCGAGGGGAAACACCCTGCTTCCGATCGCCATCATGTAGCACGAACGTGCTGCTTCCTGATTCCCTCGGACAACTCCAATGCCAGTGTTGGTAGGGAATTTCATTTTCTGATGGTAGGCCGAGGGAACTGCCTGGAGGGAGCAGAGCCCCGGACGGCCGAGGATGGCATTGTAGGCTGCCTTTACATTCACAACCATGAAATCCATGGACTCGGTCCTTCTGTTCGGGGTCGTGCCTGCCTTGACGTCTAGGGTGACGATCCCCTCTATAGTCACGGGGACGCCAGAGAATTCGTGCAGGGTATACCCGCTGGCTTTAGTTTTTCACGGGAGAGCTTTAGGTTCTCGAATGCTTCCAGGAACAGAATGTTGACCGAGCTCCCGTTGTCCACGAGGATTCTCCAGACCTCGAAGTTCGCCATGCTGAGGTTGATGACAAGTGCGTCACAATGGGGGAGCCGGACCCCTTCCAGATCCTCTCCTAAGAAGGAGACAGGGAGTTGCTGGACCTGGGGGGAGAGAGGGCCCTGGACGGTGTTGACATCCCGGATGAAGGCCTTGCAGGAAGTGTTGGATTCCCCTCCCATGGGTCCTCTGTGGACGCAATGCAGGATTGCCTGACCCTCAGGCTCCTCGGGCTCCGGATCCCGCTCGGGACGCTGTCGATGCCCTCGAGGAGGAGGGGAATCCCTCCTGTTTCTGTTGTCCCTCTGTTCCCAGGCGCCTTCCCGTTTGAATTCTCGGAGGTACCCTCGTTGGATGAGGGCCTCAATTTCGTCCTTCAGGGCGCGGCAGTGATCTGTGTCGTGCCTGTTGTCCCGGTGAAAGCGGCAATAGAACTGCTGATCCCTCTTCTTACTGGTGTTGTTGGACGGTCGAGGGGGGTACTGGACAAGGTCGCTGTCTTCAATTGCTAAGAGGATTGTCGACACATTCTGCGTCAGCGAAGTGTACCTCTCGAAGCGGGGGATCGGCAGAACCTTCTTTGCGGAGCTCCCATCTCTTGGAGCTTTTTTCACCGGCTCAACCTCGTCGGCCTTGTGCTTCCCCTTCCTGGGAACTTCCTTCTGGTCCTCTGGATTGAGGGCCTCTTCGGTTCGAATGTATTTTCGATCCGGTTGAGGAGGTCGGGGAAGTCTATCGGCGGCTTCTTTGCCAGGGAGGCCTTCAGCTGTCTATGTCGGATGTTGTGGCGGAAGGCTGCCGAGGCAACGCCGGGGTCGAGGGATGAGACTGACCTCACCTCGGCAGTGAACCTTCGGACAAACACTCGGAGTGACTCCCCCTCCTTTTGCTGGAGTCCAAGTAGGGACGCACTCGTTCTTTCGGCCTTTCGGCTGGTTACGAAGTGGGCGAGGAAGCTGCCCTCTAGCTGGTCGAAAGAATAGATGGAGCCGGGGGTGAGCTTGGAGAACCATTCCCGAGCCGGACCCCGGAGTGTTACGGAGAAGGCTCGGCACAGGAGGGGATCCGATGCGCTGTGAATCATCATGAAGGTTTTGAAGCCCTCCATGTGATCAGCAGGATCGCCCTCGCCGTCATATGTCTCGAACTGAGGCGGACGGATGTTGCGGGTTATCTCCGCCTGCAGGATGAGGGCGGAGAAAGGAGGGCGAACCAGCCTGTACCCCTGAGCTGCTCTTGGGTCGCCGTTTCCAAAGTGGTCGAGGCGCTCCTCCATTTCTTAGAGGTGCTTCAAAATGTCGCCGTCATACGCTGGGGGGATTGTTGAGGGGCGAGACATGCTAGCCTCGGCCTCCGACTGTGTGTGGGAACGGCAGGCGTTTTCATCGACGGGGACCCCTCGGATGGCACCCAAGATTTCCCTCCTGAAGTCCTGGAACTCCCGGTGGGTAACCGGTTCTCGCTCGGTCCGGTTTGGTTAGGCGGACTATCGCCGGCCGACCCGGCTGAGCACAGGCTCCCGCCCTTGGGACGGGGGTCTTGGATGGTTCGGAGCCGAGTTGGAAGCGGCTCCTCCCCTGCCACGGCTGGCCTGTCGGTTCAAGATTACCCCCCGCAGGTTGCTCTGGACCGGACGAGAGGCGTTTGGCTGGGGCCAGTAACTGACCCCTTTGTTGTTTGGTCCCTGAGCGTCGGCCGCGATGCCTTGTGGAGGCACGTCCTGTCGGCGTGCGGAGGTAACAGCTTTTGCGGCCTTGGGCGCCATGTGAGCTCGGATCGACGGGAGTGCCGACGGGGGCGGAGCTCGGGTCGGCGTCTACGAGGGTACCGTTGGAAGCGAGGCTCGGTTTGGCGTCTACAATAGATAGTTTCCCACAGACGGCGCCATCCTAATACGGTTTGTTTTTAGGAAACGTGTGGATGCACCAGGCGTAAGTTCTTACTCGATTTGTATTGATGGAGGAGACTCCTATGCAGACGACCCTCGACTGGACGAACGGTACTGAGGTAGGTGGTAGTGAGGTGGAGGCTGATGCTCGGCTCGGATCTTTGAAGCTCGGATCCGAGGGTCTCGTGTACCTGCATACGGTCTCGGAACACCGGGGTTGGTCCCGGTGGCAGACCCTCCGACGATCTAGTCATTGACTAAGAGAGAGTAACAGTAACTAGGGTTTTGGTGGGAAAAAATTGATTACCTGGAGAAGGAGTAGGGGTCTGGTATTTATAGAAGATGCCAACCGGGTCTGGGCCCGTTTGGGGCCGGGTCTGGACCCGGTTGCCCAAGTGGCTGAAGCGGTGGAAAACTGGGCGGTATAGGACTGACATGGCAGACGCCGGGGCGGTTTCCGGGCTGACGTGGCATAGGTCCGGGCGGTTTTCCGATGCTGACGTGGCGGATCCGGAGGATCAGGAAGAGCGTGTATCCTGAGGGGATCCTGTGGTCCAGGACGGGCCACGTTATTCCTGACCCATATCAGAGATATTGATATATTAGGCATTATCTTTCTTCCACTTTTCTGGTGTTAAAAATAGTTCAGTGATATTGCAAAACAAAGTCGTAATTTATAGAATATAATTATCTTTTGTATTGCTTTGTTAAATGACATGGAAAATAAACTTACAATAATGTACTACAGTGCAAAGAAATTCAGTTTCTATTTAAAATTCCATGAACAAAAGTATTTCATATTATTAGATTAGTGTCATGGAAATGGAACTGCAAGATTTTTCACATGTCAACACTGAGTCCCCTTTTTACATGGAACTCGTATTGGTCTTTAATTTGATTTTTACATACCTTCCCTTCCCATCATCTATCGTGAGAATGAGAACCAATTATTGTCTTTTAATCTGAGTACGTACATGTCAAGCATATATAGGTGGATGTTGGATACTCTTGGAATAGTAGATTTTGAATTTCACAATTGTATTTAATGACACTATTTAATTTGGATATACTTTAATTTGGATATACATGTCATTCTATATCTCTATACATCATAATGGTTAATAAGTATACATTGCTCAACGCTACACACTTCTGTGTTTGGCTTTGCGTTAGACTTTGAATAAGGGCTTTGGTCACATCATAGTGTCTCAAGAAGATACAAAAGATCCCCATCTCGAACTACATTAATGTCGTCAACTTCAGCATTCTCTTGGTTGACCACCTTTGTAGGATTGTGGCCCTCAAACTTCTCACCTGCAATATTTGCAAGATAGAGCCAGTAAAGATAAGACAATTCAGAGATATTAAAAAGCTTCCCATGTTCCTATTCATCTCACTTGAAAAAATGGATTTTTGGCTTGTTTTTTTTTTTTTTTTTTTTTTTTTTGTGGGGGGGGGGGGGGGGGGGGGGGGGGGGGGGAGGCAAAATGCATCACTGTGTTCCATTGAAAAGATCTTAAGGAAACAAAGAAGTCGATTACTTCTTATTTGATTCTCTCTTGTTTAGCATTATAAATCACAACAGTCGTCTGTTTATGTAACTGACATTTTTTTCTTCTTCTATAATTTTTATCATGTAGTTTTATTAAGTCAAAGCCAAACAGAGCTTACCTCCAATTTTGAGAAGCTCTTCTAGAGATTCAGGTAGTTTAATTAGCTTTCCTCTTTGTTCTCTTGATGTGTTTGTCTTTTGGGAACATATATGAATTATCACTCTTTTATTGTCAGATTTATCAGCATTCATATCAATTAATGAACGACTTGAAGGTTGCTTTTGAAGCTGTGCACATCTGATATGAGGGCTGCTTCCTCGGCTGTATTGGTAACTTTCAATCTTTCCAACACTGTTTGTTTCCATTTCTGTTATTTCGGTTGGATATTTCTCCACGAACGGCTTCCAAGTTCGAACGCCAACATCCAATATTGATCCTCCTGTTTGGCTGTCTCTTACTGTTCTACATCCATCTTGATACCATGCTGACATATCCTCACCATTTCTTCTTATAGCTTCCCAATCTAGCCATTCTTTCAGGATTGATCCTAGATCTTTGTTATCCCCATCACAATATAAGCTTTTATGCAGGCTCAGCTTCTTTATAATTTATTATACAAATATTAATTAGTAAATATTGGCACATCGATCATATAATAATTAATTAACCAAATCCAGTTTGAATATATATACCTGGAAAAGATTGTTCATAACAATATCCCCATCCTGTACATTTTCATGAATTACGTTCATGAGTGAGGTTCTGTTGAGCCTCAGGATCTGTGAGAGCTTGGTAGTCCGAACATTGAAGGGCTGTGGTTTGTTAAACAGGACTCCGATTTCCCCAAACATTTCACCAGTAACTGCCCTTCCATAAACCTGGAGATCAGCATAATAAGTGATAAACCTTAGCTTGTTGTTGGATATTATGTACATGTGCTAATTAAATGTATTAGCATGTGTTTGTTCAAAGAAAAGAAGCTCGATCGTACTTGTTCATTACTACCATCTATGTTAGCTCTCATCATGTCCTGCAAAATAATTTAAATATTTAAACCTAACTATCACGTCACGTGGACTAATTAAGAGTCTTAAGAGTCAGAGAAGTAGCACTAACCACCACTCCCGATACCAGTATATAGATATCTGTTGGAGCTTCATTCTGCAATATTACATCTTCCTTGGGTGGGAAGTACTCAGCTTTCATTTCAGCAACCTATTTATTTAGTTCATCATTATCAAAATTAGTAATATATATAAAGAAATAAATGATACATTCGTGGGATTTTTCTGATATTTTACTCCCCATTAACAGTTGTGCAAAGCTCTTAATTAATCTTAATCACTCACCAGTTGGAAAATAAAATTACAAGAGACTCCCTGGAAAAGATAGGCTTTCTCAACAATAGGAAAGAAGAGGTAGTGGGCTATGCTTGAACGAATGGCCTTTGGTAGGCGATCCAAGGTTTCCTGTTGTTGCAGCCCTTCTGACTTGAACCTTAGGCAAATATGAGACGTCATTTGATCCTCCACATGCTTTGGCAATTGATTCCTTGCTGCAAATTCAGTTGCTGCTTGGATGGTATCCCTCTGCGCAATATTATTGAGTGCGTGGGAAACTGATTAATAATGAACATCAATTGCATCTTGTAACATCGATCAGAAGAAAAATCTAGTAGATACTACTGGGAATTCGAAAGAAAAAACTTGCAAATACTACTACAATTGAGTACCCATTGCATGATCTTGCCGCCATCGAGCTAATCTTAGGCAACATCTTGCGACAAAAGCTGGAGTTTTCTTTTCTTTTCTTTTTCTTTTTTTCTCTTTTTTTTTCTTTTTTTTTTGTTACTAGGTTCCTACAAACTTGTAAGTTGCTATTAAGTTCACAATTTGTGTAATCAGTTCCAGTAAGTCTCTCAGGTTAGTAAATCGGTGTTAGTTACTCTAAATTTTCCGCTAAACACTTCGATCCTTTCTTTCAAATTTCAATAGCAGATTAGGAGACCTAATAACAGTTAACATTTTCTTTGGACGTGATAATAATTAACACAAGTTTTGGTGGTCCTAATTAATATTTCACGTAACTTAGGGACTAATAGAAAATAATATTAATATTATTATATGAGTCTCCTTCCGTTGTGCACTAGCCTCCATGTGCACTCAGCCTTCGGGCATTCGTATCGACGATCCGAACCATTCACATTGATCTACACGTTTAATTTAGTCTAAATATGTAAAATCAAGTCATTTGAAATTCATTTGTCTATCCCATTAAAGTGTTACAAAATTGTATGGCTGAATATCCGTTTTTTTTTATAATGATATGAAGGCACGAACGTCGAGTGCATACGAAGGCTAGTGCACAACAGAAGGGGTTCTTATTATATACCTGCTAATATATGTGTAAACTACAAATTTAGTTTACTATTGTAAACAGATTAAAGAGGCATCCCCACTATGTGATGACCTGTTTACTTTGTTGTGTGGATCCCAACGGAAACACAAAATATATTATGTAACTGAAATTTTCTGCGAAATTTAGCAGTCTCCCCGTTGGCATTGGCAACTGGTTTTAAGTTACTTAAGCTATTGCTTACTTTTACGGTCTTGTTTATCCTATCTTATTTTCAGGTTTTATGGAGATTAGAAGGGAAGCTGGATATGAATGCTCTAACAAATTGCAGCGGAAGACAACTCACAAAGTGTCTGGTGCGACTAGTCCCGTGCACGACTAGGTTTGTCATGTTCCCAATGAGGTAAGCTGTCAAGCCCAGATTGAACATCATGTAAAATATATCAAACAACATTTCTCTTGAGTTCTCTGCATGTAAATCTCCATAGCCTGTTGTTGATAATGTGGTAATGGACCAATATATCGCAAGTACGTATCTGATCCATAGACTCTCTTCCCTGAAATCTGGCATCACTGCTCCTATCCATGTTCTCCTCGGATATGGGTATCTATCGGCTATCATATAGTTGAAGCATCCGGCACAGTGAACTGCAAATAGAGTTACCTGTAGTAAATATTTACTTTAGAAATTATCAGTACTGATTTCAAAACAAACGGAAGGAAATTACTGAAGTAATATTGTAAGCTTACTGAGATAAGTTTAGTACAACGTGTCCAGAAATAGTTGAACCTAATATCCTTCTCGAGGCTGATAGGAACGAAAATGTACTTTTAGTGATCTTTCTTTTTTAGTCCGTTTAAAATCATTTAAATGTGTTTAAAAGTTGAAGGTTCAGACCTAGCAAATAGGGAGCTAACACGATGGAGGCGCCAGAGCCGGAGCATGTTAAGGACTTTGAAACCAAGACCATGACCCCTTTTGGTAAGAAGCAGGTCCAGTGTTTGACATGGGGCAGTTGAACAAAGATCAAGGATGAACCAAGAGGATAAATACCTGTGCAATTCATAAGAGGGAATCTATCTCATTTGGTTTATAAAATTTTGTACATAGAAAAATCACACATGAAACTTAGTGAAACTTTTAGAGCAAGGATAGATATAGCTTTTGCACCTGGCAGCAATTCTTTTGGGATTGTCAACCAGAAGATAGGTCTTACGGTCGATGTATGCAACAAAAAAAGTAAGGAATATATCTACAGCAAAGAATCCATTGACAATATTATCTACAACGAAGATTGTACTCGGCAAGTATCTAAGGAATGCAAATTCAAATGGACAGATCCATGCGGAGTAGACAACTAGGAAGATGAGGAATATCTCCCAAGCCCTGGGGTTGGAACAATGAATAGAAGAAAATTAATGATGAAAGTGATGAATTTAATGTTTAACATGAGCTACAGAGATGTACAAGGCATAGAGTAGTAACTTACCTGTAGCGGGGATCATATGGAGAAATAATGTAGTTTCTAAGCTTGATAGATTGGTTTATAGTTGCTCCAAGGGATGGAAGAAGATCACTAGAAAAGATGGAGCTGTCATTCTCTATTGGAAAACCTTCAAGGCACAAGTTCCTTAAACAGGAATTTACGTGAGGAAGATACATAATTTGCCTGTGATGCTGTCTTTGGAAGGCAGAACTTTGTCTTGGTAAGAGGTGTGTAGTCGTATATATAGGCTGGGAATAGTTGGTGCTTTTTTGTACAGCCAAAGTGTGAAATTAATTAGTTGGGAACTGGATTCTAAACAACCGATTAAAAGATGCAAAAGATCATAACAAGGAAACCATAGAAAAAACATATGTTACCTTTTGGCCCTTTCTTGAAGTTTAAGATAATTGGTAGGGTATGCAAAACAATGGGTTGAGAGTACAGAAAGTGTCGACCTTTAACTAAAAAAGGTAGCACATAGAAGAAGTTTAACAAGAAAAACATAATAGACTTCCCTGTTGACTCTTAGTTTGATGTACACAAAACATGTCTATAAATACTAATAAGTTTAAATTGAGTTGTTGGGATTTTCAAGATTAAATAATATCCATAAGAAATCCAAGAGAGATTCAAGAATATTCAAAGAAGGAAAGTAATAAAGAAAGATTGAGAAATCAAGCAAAAGAAGAAGATATTCAAAAAGAGTAGTTGATTGATTAGTGTCCAAGAAAGCTATCAAGACCAGTTGCTATCATTCTATATTTGTGAGATTTAATCTGTATAAAATTGATTGGTGATTGATTAGTTTTTAGTAAGAATATAAAATGGATTCGGTATGAACAGCGCGATACCGGTCGACCGCACCTCATGACGGTCGACCGCATTTCAGTCGACTGCAACTCACAGTTACGTAAGAAGCAGTCGACCCTTCATCTCTCTACTTTACGTCAGAGAGATGAACGATCGACTGCACCGAAATTGCGGTCGACCTGTACTTTGCGCTTGTTCACATTTTTGGAATGTATCGTTTCTAATTTTGATCGATACACTTCCCAGTCTATTTAATTGGACGAAACCCACTGTGTATTCTTCACCTATTACTTCTGAAAAAAATCTTCTGAACTAATCTTTCAACAACCTATCCGAGTGTGTGTTATAATTTTTTTGTATTCTTCAGTTAGGATCATTTAGGATCTTGAGTTTTTCTTTTCTTCCACTTTGGTGAGATTGACGGGACTTGTAATTAGAAGTCCTGTGGGTGTAATAGGTCTCTCGGCCTGAATCGAGAATTACTGTACAAGGGTTTGAGTATAGTAGAACGCTTGTGCCGGAGAATTGCTGCAAGTAGAAGGTGTGGACGTAGACCTGGGGGTCGAACCACATTATATCGCTGCGTGACTTATGCTATCTGCGTTTGCTCTTCTTATCTCTTTTTATTTACTCTGCACCTTGCTTTAATTTTTTTTAATTTCGCACAATCACCCTATTCATCCCCCCCAGGGTGATTTACAGTGGTATCAGAGCGAGGTGCTAATCAAAAGCTTAAAAGCTTAAGTAAAAGGTCCAATGGCCGAAATCCTTCCTCCCGAAAACTTGTACTCATCAGAGCCATTCGTCTCCAATGGGACAAGTCTCACATGCTCACCATTTTTTAATGGAAAATGCCATGATATTTGGAAAGTTTGTATGTCTCATTTTCTATAGATGCTTGGAGAAGAAGTATGGAATGTGTGCATCAATAAAACAGATATTCCGGTCAGTGACGGAAAGACAATTTTCACAAAAGCAGAGCTAGCTCTCAAGACGGTAAATTCCAAAGCCGTGACGGCTCTCTATGCAGGGTTGAATAACGAAGAACTAATGCGATGCGGGTGAAACTGTAAGACAACATACGAGATCTAGAACAATATGCTGAAGCGGCATGAGAGAACCGCTTCTGAGGTAAAAGTTAAAGTAAATTTATGTTTTTACAAGTTTGATATGTTTCGTATGTTGCCAGGAGAAAATGTGGATCAAATACTTGCCCGCTTCGATATCATTGCCCACGAACTTAGAGACCTTAGGTAAGGGGTTGGATGATGACCGAAAGGTCGGAAAACTCATAAGCTGTCTCACGCTAGAGTGGGATATAAAGGCTACTGCAATGAGGGACATACGAGATGGAGATGACGGAAACCAAAGATATAGACAAAACATCAGGATTGAACCAAAAACCGAGGAGGAATCCATTGCACTGAAAGCAGAAAAGTTACAACCATCAAAAGCAAATTCAGACCGTGAGGAGTCAGACGAGGACATTGCCTTATTGACCAAGCAATTCGTAAGTACCTCAAACATAAAAAATATGACAGGTACCAAGGAGAAAGGGAGAAAGATAAAGATGACGTGTGCTATAAGTGCAAACTGTCCCTTCACACAAGACAGGAATAGGGACTACTATCGCTCAAACACAGGTCTGAAAAAGAAGGCGCTGAAGGCAACATGGCTAGGCTCAGATTCAAGTGAGGAAGAGCAAGGATACGACGACGTCGGCTTCATGGCTCTTGGAAATGGTGAGGTGCAATCACCATCTCAAGAAGAGGTAATCAAAGAACCCACTTATGATGAGCTAGTAGACGTGTGTAACGGTTTAAAAGACTATGCTAAGAAACTAAGTCGTGAACTTAGGTAATATAAACAAATTCCAAATGAAACACATGACTCTTGTATTGAAAAAAATCAAAAACTGAAAAATAAGAATGCCTTGATCATGGAAAAAATTGAGTCATTTAGAAAAGATTATGATGTATTGCTAGAGGAAAATAAACTTTTAAAACAACAAATTCGAAAATCCTTAGCAACACATGATGATCACTTAAGAGAAATTCATGAGAAATTTGTTTATATCGCCAAATGTAGAGATGATTTAAAAGAATGCAAAAAAAAAATTTGATGAGATAGTGGAAGGCTGTAATGAAGCTCTTGAACAAAATAGAATTCTTGATGCTACACTAGACACTCTTCGTTGGAATACAAAAGACGATGAGATGACTAGAAAAAGACTTTGAAAAAAAGTAACTGAGCTTGAAAAAATTGTAGAAAAATATGAAGGGCCCAGTTACCTTATTATAAAAAATTCAAGATCCTATCATGATAATCGAAGGCTTGGTTACGAAAAGCCAATACACCATCAAAAATTTAAATCATGTCATACACACTTGCACAATCATTAACATAATCACAAACCAATTCAAAATTATGCAAGTGTGCAGGACTCAAGACATAGTCGTATCACAAGTCATTACTATTGTAGATTAGGACACATTTCATATAACTGTTCATTAAAAAGGAACACTAACTTTGTCTGGGTAAGAAAGAATGTTAATGCAGGCTCAAAACCCACTTGCACTCCTACAAAACTTCATGAAGGTGGTCTGATGCTCTAAACTTAAAAGATCGCAGACACCTTGATAGAAGACACTCGAGAGGCTTAGCAAGTTATACTAGCAATCAGCATCTCTGTCAAGGAAAAATGAGAAGGATCTTGGTCCTTCAAATAAGTAAAGCACCGGCTAAAATCTACACTTGCTTGAATCTTCATTAAATGTGCATCTGTTAACTATTTCTGAAATACATGAAATGTGTGAATTTTACAATATCCAAACATACAATCACTTTGCAAAAATTGAATGACCGGTCGACCGTACTACCCATTAGTCCTTGATCAGTCGAGAATGGACCGGTCTATCGTCCACCACTCTGCCAAAATTCACCAAATTAAAATTCCCCATTTCGTGTGGTGCGGTCGACTGTATCTGTGAACCGGTCGACCGACCCAGTCGGCTGACTTACTTGTTTCCCTTCTAATATAAATACCTCCTCACCCCTAACCTCTCAAACTTACAAAAACCCTAGCTCCCAAATACTAACCCATCAAATAAACCTCTCATTCTCCTCAAATCTTTACAGTATGTCTCTCCCTCTGTCTCAATGGCCTCCTCCTCGCACAAATCGAAGAGCAAGAAAGCCATTACCTCTCAGTCCGTCACTGGAGATGGTATAATCTTTCGCAACTCAAATTGTGCTAATCTTTACTTTTCTAATCTTCGGAATGCTCCCGTCATTGCCAATCAGGTAATCAACTTATCATTCTTAGGGGGTCAATTTTCTGTTATGGTTAGGATCCTTAGAGATCTTGGGTGGGAAAACTATCTTACTACACCTAGCACCCACTCCGAGTTATTAACTCGCCAATTCTATGCCAACCTTGAGGGTCTTCAAGATGATGATCTCACTCCTCTCATCTATCATTCTTAGGAGAAGAGTTAGAGTCACTCCCGAATATCTCCATGGGAGATATGAATTTCCCGAAGAGAGATTAAATGCATACCATCTAGATTTTAAAACCCTTAATTATAAACCTGGTCATGACCAAAATACTGTCAAATCTAGGATCGTCCAACCTGAATTCTCTCGTCTTCCTTGTCCCGCTCCCACTTTCACTGATACAGCTCAGGTTCTAAATAAAATTATCAATGCTGATATTTGGCCCAAAAAGAATGACAGATCGGAAATTTGGATCGATCAATCATTTATTATTTTTCTTATTCTTGGAGAATACAAGTTTGATCTTGCTACATTCATCATTCACACGATGAATTATGCAACTTCTACAAATCGTGGTTGTTGGATCATGTAGGCAAGGCAAGAAACACTAGAGGGGGGGTGAATAGTGTTATATAAAAAATTAATTGTGGAATTGAACTTTTCTTCTGACCGATCGACTTGAAAATAAAAACCAGTCGACTGGGGCGACAGTTAAGAAGAGTATTTTAACACGAGTTTGTTCAGTCGACTTATAGAAGAACCAGTCAACTTACCAGACAAGTTTTTAGAGAGTAAGTAGTACAAGTCTGACCAGTCGACTTAAAAGGAGACGCAGTCGATTGTCCAGACAAGTTTCACAGACAACTTAAAAAAAATAAGTAAATAAAATGCAAGTTCCAAGAGATACAACCATAGAGTACACACGATGTATCCTGGTTCGGTCCTCCCGACCTACATCTAGTCCCCAAGCAACCCACTTGAGATTTTCCACTATTCTTGAAAAAAATACAAGAATACCCTACGGCGTTAGACAACAACCTTGTCCAACCCGTAGTCCTCTCTCACCACTAGAAAGAGCAACCCTCTTCCACCAAGAGTAAAAATCTGACTCTACACCCTAGAGCCCTACTCTCCAACCGAGAGAAAAAAAAAACAATAAAATTGTTTACAATCAACCTATAGCCTTGTTGTGATTGTGATTTTGTACGTGGCTATTTGGCCAACTTCTGAATTCAGTCCAAAACGAAATCGATGTTATGCTGGACTGAAAACAATGAACCAAGACTTAGTGAATTTGAAAACTTTTCTTTCTTGAAAGCACAATACTTGAACTTTTTCTCAAAAATGCTTGGAACTCTTCCATGGTGATTCTAATGCTCTATTTATAGAGTAGAATCCCTGGATGTTGTAAAAACAGTTCCTACAACTGTTTAACAATGGATAATAACGGATAAAAGTTTTAAATTCGAAAATACATGTTTTTGAAATCAGTAAACTGTCAAAATGACTTGAATAATCGACTGGGTTGCCGTTATGAGTCGACTGGTCAGAGTTTGAAGAAGATCAGACAGTTTTGTACAGATTCAGTCGACTAATCTTTAACGGCAGTCGACTGGTACTCAACAGCTGATCTAGTTCAAGCTGTTTCGACCTTTAGATTTTGTAAAACACACAGTTATGAAAAATATGTGTGAGTGTGTGTGTGTGTGTGTGACAAGGCTGTACATCAATCTAAGACTCAACAAAGAGAAAAAATTACATTTTGCAAGACACAAACTATAAAACATTGAAGCTTTGGTCTTGACTTGAGTCTTGAGTCTTGAGTGAAGCTTTAGCCATTGTCTTTATATGAAGCTTTGCTTGATCATTCTTCAGCTTTAGAACATTGTGACTTGCTTGATCAATTTGCTTTGAGGCCTTTGTGTATCATACATGATAAACTTTGATACAACCTGCAATATATGAGAAATAGCACAACAAACTTTGCATTGTGTTGTAATCATCAAAATCAAGAATCAACAATCCCCCCCTCCCTTTTGATGATGACAACACAATAGCTTACAATAATGGAAATAGATGTTACACATGCTCCCCCTATCAAATGTACAATATGCATAGGTTTAAAAAATATGCACAAAGATATGCTACTCAAAACATGCACAAAATAACACAAAGCAACACAAAGAGCTCTATTTCTCTCCCTTTGTCATCAAAAAAAAATGGAGGAAAAAACCACAAAAAGTACATAGCAAAATGACAAACAAAGAAAAATTTATACATAGAAAGGGAATATTCTTAGTTCAAACAGTTACATAAAAATAGAAAATTCAACAATAAGTAGGAAATACATAGAAAAAATATAAAAATAGTAGATCATCAATCTTCATCATCTTCATCTTGGCCACCAAGAGAGGGAGGAGGAAACTGAGTGGTGAACAGGTGGGTAAGATGAAATATTTGACTCAAGAACATCTTGACGATCCATTATATAATTGATAGCATGATAAATACTGCGAGGATCATCAAAATCTGCTCGAGGACAAGAGGAACTAGAGGCTGAAGACGGACGGGCAGAAGTAGCTAAAGGAATAGGAGGGGAAGTCCTAGAAGGAGACCTAGGTGGAGAAGAGAGAAGCTTCATGCGTGCTAAACTTGCATGATGAAAAGAGTCATAGTACTTTACTGCATTTGTCTCAGCATCGAGGTCAACGCCATAAGCACAAAAGACTAGAGTAAGAAAGGCACCAAAAGGAAGAAATGAAGTATGAGCCTTATGAAGCCTAGAGAAGATGATACGACCCCAATTGATATTAATTTTGCCGAATATTGCATAAACGGCTTGTTGCAACTCCATGGAATACTGATCATAACTCCCTATTTTGGAAATGATATTGTATGATAGTATGCGTGCAACAAGTTTTGCAACAGGGATAATGGACCTATTGGACATAGGGGGTCCATGATTTGGCAAATAAATTTTAGATAAAGTTGTGGCATCATCCATCTCAATTTCTCCTAAGTCAAGTTCTTCATTATCTAAACCCAAAATAAGATTGATTCTTTCGGAGGTGAGTTTCATCTTCTTATTTTTGACAGAAGTATAGACAAAAATCTCACTACCATCATCCGATTGAACAACCTTCATATTTGTATAAAACAAATAGATGAGTTGAGGGTAGTAGTAGGGTTGATTTTCTAAGGACAAAAACTCATAAAGACCACAATGTTGAAACAAAGGCATGAGATTAAACCTATCAAGATCGAAAAAATTTACAAACCGACCCGGAAAAATCATAATGGAACATATTATGTACCATTTTTCAACAAGGTCGGGACTTCTAAGATATTGGATATAGTCCCTAGAAGATGAACCCTCCTCTAGATGAGATGTTTTTGATCTCTTAGGAGCCATGAAAAACAAAACTCTCAAACAAAAAGAGGGAAGGATGTATACCGACAAAGAGACTCTAGAAGAATCAAACGAGCTTCAAGTGGACTTGAACACCACAAGAAATCAGAGGAGTTGGAGCTTCAAATGACTGGAAATTGACAGCATCAGCAACAACAGTAGCAGCAAAACTAGTCGACTTATCTTCTTCAGATCTGGGAGACAAAGATAAGGTAAAAGTGAAAGAAATGGGGTAGGTTTAGGGTTTTTACACAGAAATGTATAGCTGAGATCAAGGAGAGGGATAGCAACGACTCAGATATGGTCAATGAACAGTAAAGAAAAGGTGAACAGTCGCCTTAAAAGATGTGCCAAAATTCTAATTTGAAGAAAACTGATTCGCGACAGTCGACTGGTATTAAGGGGCAGTCGACTTAGTCGAGAGTCAAAATAGAAAATTAAAAATAGCATTAATACAACTGGTCAGTCGACTGGGTACCATGCACAGTCGACTGTCTAGAGCATAAAACTCAGACAAAAATTAGAAAAATAAAAGATACTTGGCAGTCGACCGAACAATACTTGTAAGTCAACTTACCAGAGAAAAATTCAAGAAACATCATGAAAACTACAAATCCCTAGTTCTCTTCTTAAGGTGATAAATGTGTCTTCCTTAAGAGGTTTGGTAAAAATGTCAGCTACCTGTTTATCAGTAGAAATAAAGTCTAAAGAAATGTCTCCCTTTAAAACATGATCACGTAAAAAATGATGTTGAATATCAATATGTTTCGTACGTGAGTGTTGAACCGGATTTTTAGATAAGTTAATGGCAGTGGTATTATCACACATTATTGAAGGTTTTTCAAATGAAATACCATAGTCTAATAGGGTTTGTTTCATCCAAAAAATTTGGGCACAAGCCAAACTTGCAGCGATATATCCAGCTTCTGTAGTAGATAGGAATATCGAATTTTGCTTCTTACTGCACCAAGAGACTAGTGAATGTCCCAAATAGTGACATGTCCCACTAGTGCTCTTGCGGTCAGTTTTACTATCGGCAAAATCCGCATCACTATATGACAAAAGTTAAAACTTATCGGTGCGTGAATAAAATAGACCATAATCAAACGTACCTTTAATATATCTTAAAATACGTTTCACAGCTTTTAAGTGAGACTCTTTAGGACTTGACTGATATCTAGCACACAAACATACACTAAACATAATGTCCGATCTACTAGCAGTTATATATAAGAGTGAGCCAATCATACCTCGATAGAGTTTCTGATCGACACTCTTACCTAATTCATCTTTGTCAAGGGTAGTGGTAGTAGCCATAGGTATGGTCTTACTACTCGTGTTATCCATGTTAAACCGTTTGAGTAATTCCTTAGCATATTTTTCTTGATTAATAAATATGCCATTATGTGACTACTTAATTTGTAGTCCAAGAAAATAATTGAGTTCACCCATGTGACTCATCTCAAACTCGTTTTTCATGGTGTTAGCAAACTCTTGATATAGATTACTATTAGTAGAACCGAAAATTATGTCATCAATATATATTTGTATGATTAAAATATCATTCTTAATTCTTCTAATAAACAAAGTAGTATCTACTTTACCTATTTCAAAACCTATTTCTAAAAGAAAAGTCTTCAATCGATCATACCAAGCACGAGGTGCTTGTTTAAGACCGTATAAAGCCTTTTTCAATTTAAAAACGTGGTATGGGAATTGTTCATATTCAAAACCTGGTGGTTGTTTAACATAAACATCTTCCTTTATAAAACCATTTAGGAACGCACTTTTAACATCCATTTGAAAGAGTGTAAAATTCATAAAACAAGCAAAAGATAATAAGATACGAATTGATTCTAATCTAGCAACAGGAGCATATGTTTCATCAAAATCTATGACTTCTTCTTGATTATACCCTTGAGCAACTAGTCTAGTTTTGTTCCTAACAACTTGTCCTGATTCATCTAACTTATTCTTGAATACCCATTTGGTACCAATTATAGTATGATCAGGAGGTCGTGGAACTAAATCCCATACATCATTCCTTATGAATTGGTTTAACTCATCTTGCATGGCATTCATCCAAAATTCATTCTCACACGCTTCTTGTATACTTCGGTTCAAAATCCGACAAGAAGGCTGTGTGAGATATCATGTTAATATGTGATCTCGTCTGAATACCATGTGAAATATCACCAATTATTAAGTCATGAGGATGATCTCTAACTTCAACAAAAGACTTTGGTAAAGTTGGAGACATCACAACAGGATCAGTCGACTTGACAAGTCCATCAGTCGACTAATTTACAGCAGTCGACTTGACTTTCTTATCGATCGACTTATCCATAAGACTAGTTTGTTCTAAAGATGTAATTACTTTATTTAAAGGTGATGAATTAATTTCATCATCTTCAATTAAAGTTGATGAAGACAGCGATTCATCAAATGCAACATGTATGGATTCTTCAATAGTCATTGTTGACTTGTTGAAGATTCTATATGCCTTATTCCTATTTGAGTATCCTACAAAGATACCCTCATTAAACCTAGGAGCAAACTTATCTAAATTATCCTTAGTGTTCAGAATAAAACACTTACATCCAAATATTTTAAAGTAACAGATCTTAGGAATTCTATCAAAAAATAGCTCATAACGTGTTTTCTTTAGCTTAGGCATAATCAAAATTCTATTTAAAATATAACAAGCTGTAGCAACGGCTTCAGCCTAAAAATACATAGGTAAATTACTTTCAACAAGCATGGTACGTGCACATTCTTACAAAGTCCTATTCTTCCTTTCAACCACTCCATTTTGTGGTGAAGCTCTAGGAAATGCAAACGAATGAGTTATACAATTCTTGTTGCAATATTCTGCAAACGTTTCATTTTCAAATTCTCCACCATGATCACTTCTAATAGTGACTATGGTTATAGACTTTTGATTTTGAATTCGTTTATAAAAATTAGCAAATTTTCCAAAAGCATCATTCTTATGTTTTAAAAAGAAAGTCCAAGTGAATAGTGAAAAATCGTCTACTAAAACAAATACATACCTACTTTTATTTAAAAAAGCAACTCTAGTAGGGCCAAATAAATCCATGTGAATTAATTTGAGCGGCCTACTAGTAGAAATTACTTCTTTTGTTTTAAAAGTAGATTTAATTTGTTTACCTAGTTGACATGCATTACATAACTTATCCCATTTAAAAGATAGTCTTGGCAACCCTTTAACTAGGTTGTACTTAGACAATTTAGAGAGATTTTTCATATTCACATGGCCAAAACGTCTATGCCAAAGCCAATAATCATTATTAGAAGCTACTAAGCAAAATTCATTTGAAAACTCATATACTTTTAAACACAATTCATAAATGTTACTTTTCCTAAAATCTTGAAAAATTATATTTTGCATGGTAGAATCATAAATTAAACATGCATCTTTTTCGAACATAATTTTATAACCCTTATCACAAAGTTGGCTAATACTTAAAAGGTTATGCTTAAGTCCACTAACTAATAAGACATCTTCTATAGATGGGTTAGTGTGCTTACTGACCATACCAATTCCTATGACCTTTCCTTTATTGTTATCACCAAATGTGATTGTTCCTCCATCAATGTCTTGTATGGAAGATAGGAGGTTGGCATGACCAGTCATGTGCTTCGAGCATCCGCTGTCAAGTATCCAACGATCTCTCTTAGGTACTTATAAAATATTCAATGTGAAAATGGTACCAATTTTATTAGGTCCAAAATAGATTAGTTTGTGGGAAACCAAACCCATGATGAATTTGATTTTCCACCATAAGCAGAAATATAATTAGCAGAATTACATACGGTAAGCATATATGAACTAATATAAGCAATTCTATCTTTTAAACTCATGTTGACTGGAACCCATACATATTTGCTCTATCCAGTCGACTTTACAGCACCTTTCAGTCGACTTTTACTATTATTCAGTCGACTGGGAGGTAGTATAGGTCGACTTATCTGAGGTATTTGTCTCGTTGAATGAGACTCGGTACCTCTGGACAGCCGACTGATGGCTGGGTGCAGTCGACTTGTCTGAACTTTAGTTTGCCTTTATCATGAAAACTTACAGTTTTAGGCTTTTCAAAATACTCATAAAGTTTATATTTAACACTGGAAATAGATACAGGTTTATTTACACTAGTGTTCTTAGAAGAATGAGATTTTTCAAGGGACTTTTTAAAACCAAGTCCAAACTTTTGACTAGATTGCACTTGATTTTGAAGAACATCATTTAAATTCTCTTTTCCTTTATTAAATTTAGATACGTTCTTGGATATCTCTACATAATTTTTCTTTAGAGACTCAAGATCCATATCTAAACTAGAAAGATGAGAATTTAAGGATTTTACTTTTTTATCAAGATTAAGATTCTCTTGAGAAAGTGTTTGATTAACTTTCTCTAAGTTCTTAACTCTAATCTTTTCTTTTTTAAGTCCTTGAAAATTTTCATTGAAAGCATCAAGTAAATCATTAGAATCATACTCATTACTTACTTGATTTTGAGACGCCATAAAATACACGTTTGCAACCTCGTTTGTCTCATCAATTTCTTTTTCCGACGAAAAATCGCTGTCATCCCAAGTTGCTTGGTATGCTTTTTTGTTCTTCACGAACTTGTTCTTTGTGTACTTGTCCTTCTTGAAGTTGGACGCCTTTCCCTTAGATTTTGCGTTCTCTAGTGGGCAATCCTTCTTCATATGGCCTATCTTGTTACACCTGAAACAAGTTGGAGGTTCATTAGATTCCTTAGATTTTGAATTAAACTTACCTTTTCTTATGAACTTTTTGAACTTTCTCGTGAACATGGCAACCTCTTCCTCATCTTCTTCTTCAACCTCAGAGTCCGACATGGCTTTGAATGCTAATGTATTCTTCTTTGATTGTTGTGGTTCGGCATCCTTCTTGCAATCTTCAAGTTGTACCTCATAAGCCATAAGATTTCCCACAAGATTTTCAAGAGAAAGTTGTATTAAATCATTGGCCTCTTCTATGGCAGTGGTCTTCTTCTCCCATTCGGGGGTTAGTGCATGAAGTACCTTCCTCACCATCTCGGCTTGAGGGTACATCTTTCCAAGTGCCACAAGTGAATTGGTAATGTCTGTGAACCTTGTAATCATCTCGGACACATTCTCATTCTCCTTCATGTGGAACATTTCAAACCTATGAACAAGAACAAATATTTTAGATTCTTTTACTTTATTTGTTCCTTCATAAGTTATCATAAGTGTGTGCCAAATTTGATGTGCGGTTGTTGTATTGGACACACAGTTGAACTCATCCTTTGTAAGGGCACAAAATAGCGCATTCATCGCCTTTGCACTATTCATTGTTTGGTTCTTCATGTCGTCGTTCCATTGTGCATATGGAATGGTAGGAGCGGTGTACTCGGTCTCCGTCATGTTCCATATTTCATAGTTGATGGACTGAAGATAGATCTTCATTCTACACTTCCAATAGTTGTAATTGGTTCCATCAAAAAGGGGTGACCTTTGTGTAGATTGGCCTTCATGGTATTGATTTGTATTAGAAGTAGTTGCCATTGCACTCAACCAGGCTCTGATACCAAGTGTTGGATCCTGTAGGCAAGGCAAGAAACACTAGAGGGTGGGTGAATAGTATTCTATAAAAAATTAATTGCAGAATTGAACTTTTCTTCTGACCGGTCGACTTGAAAAGAAAAACCAGTCGACTGGGATGACAGTTAAGAAGAGTATTTTAAGAAAAGTCTGTTCAGTCGACTTATAGAAGAACCAGTCGACTTACCAGACAAGTTTTCAGAGAGTAAGTAGTACAAGTCTGACCAGTTGACTTAAAAGGAGACATAGTCGACTGTCCAGACAAGTTTCACAGATAACTTTAAAAAAATAAGTAAATGAAATGCAAGTTCCAAGAGATACAACCACAGAGTACACACAATGTATCCTGGTTCGATCTTCCCGACCAATATCCAGTCCCCAAGCAGCCCACTTGAGATTTTCCACTATTCTTGAAAAAAATACAAGAATACCCTACGGCGTTAGACAACAATCTTGTCCAACCCATAGTCCTCTCTCACCACTAGAGAGAGCAACCCACTCTTCCACTAAGAGTGAAAACCTGACTCTACACCCTAAAGCCCTACTCTCCAGCCGAGAGAAAAAGAAAACAATAAAATTGTTTACAATCAGCCTATAGCCTTGCTGTGATTGTGATTTTGTACGTGCCTATTTGGTCGACTTCTAAATTCAGTCCAAAACGAAATCGATGTTATGCTGGACTGAAAACAGAGAACCAAGACTTAGTGAATTTGAAAACTTTTCTTTCTTGAAAGCACAATACTTGAACTTTTTTTCAAAAATGCTTGGAACTCTTCCAAGGTGATTCTAAGGCTCTATTTATAGAGTAAAATCCTTGGACGTTGTAAAAATAGTTCCTACAACTGTTTAACAACGGATAATAACGGATAAAAATTTTAAATTCAAAAATACAAGTTTTGAAATCAGTAAACTGTCGAAACGACTTGAACAGTCGACTGGGTTGTCGTAATGAGTCGACTGGTCAGAGTTTGAAGATGATCAGACAGTTTTGTACAGATTCAGTCGACTGATCTTTAACAGCAGTCAACTGGTACTCAACAGCTGATCTAGTTCAAGCTGTTTCGACCTTTAGATTTTGTAAAACACACAGTTATAAAAAAATATGTGTGTGTGACAAGGCTGTACATCAATCTCAGACTCAACAAAGAGAAAAAATTACATTTTACAAGACACAAAAAGTATAAGACATTGAAGCTTTGGTCTTGACTTGAGCCTTGAGTCTTGAGTGAAGCTTTAGCCATTGTCTTTATATGAAGCTTTGCTTGATCATTCTTCAGCTTTAGAACATTGTGACTTGCTTGATCAATTTGCTTTGAGGCCTTTGTGTATCATACATGATAAACTTTGATACAACCTGCAATATATGAGAATAGCACAACAACTTTGCATTGTGTTGTAATCATCAAAATCAAGAATCAACAGTGGTCTCCCTTTCAGTTCTCTCATATACAATCTTGCCATTGATTTCTGTATTGATGTCGGGAACTTCTTGCTAAGAAAAAACCCTATGTCCATCCTCCCTCAATAAATGGGCATTGATGTACCATTTAATTAGCGGGCTCGTCGTCGTCAAGCCTAACAACAAGCGTGCCAAGCTGAACAACCACCTTCCTCCTCACGTCGCAAGAACACCACTCCCTCTTCATCGTCATTCGTGACTCATGAGCAGTTTGCTACCCATCAAATGCAAGTGTATGGATATTATGTTAACACGATTGAGTACTTGTAAGGAAAAGAAGATTGGGAAATTCTTCCTCCTCCAAATGATGAGGAAGATGATGAGGAAGATGATGAAGATGATGACGACGATGAAGATGATGGTGGGGATGATGAGGAATAGATATCTTCTTATAATTACTAATTGTAATGTCACTATGTAGGCTCTTTAAAGTTATGTAATCTACTATGAAGAAATGACTCCATATTATGTTGCTTACCTTGATTATCTGTTTGCCTGCGATGTATCAGTATTTCGGTCGACCGTGCGGTCAACCGGTTCACCCCCTGTGTTTCGTTGTGCTTTTGAAATAGGTGTGCGGTCGACCATACGGTCGACCAGTTTGCTCTCCGGAATTTTTTTTAACTTATACACTTAATTGGTTTTGTGGTCGACCGGTTCTTTTTCTGGTTGCATGTTGTAATTTTTAAGAACTATCTGTAGGGGTTTGTGGATTCAATACACGATAATGGGGTTGGAGAAGTCAGATGAGAAGGAGAGTCGAAGTGGGAGCAAGAGGTCAGAAGTGGTTTGAAGCTACAGGCAGAGTTGCGGTCGACCGCACCCCCCAACCGCCCTCCAGGCAAGTGTACGGTCGATCGCGCAGTCGACCGTCCGGCTTTCTGATTCAAATCTGTAACTTGAAGAGGCGACCGGTCGATCGCGCAGTCGACCGACCTGCTCTCTGTTGGACTTCATGCAGTCGAAGGAAAGAACCGGTCGACCATCATGATGTTGCAGTCGACCGTCCCGATGCTGATTGATGAGCGGTTGAGATTAAGTTGTGGAATCCTATATATATTGTATTGTATACGATTTTAGGGTTAAGTAAAAAGAAAATAGAGATCTACCAACCGTCATTAAGAGAGAGAGATAGAGAGAAACCCTACACCTTGGTGGTAAGTTCTTGACAGATTTGTAAACCTAATCTTCATATTTCTAGTGGAAATCGCAGGAGTGCCTCTGCACGGGGAAGTAGCCATTGTTTTGGGTGAACCTCAAAAAAATCTTGTGTGTTCTTGTGTGTTGCTTTTGGTTGTTCTTTCTTTTCTTGTTTTTAATTCTATAGTTCTTGCATCTCGTCATCGTTGTTGAGTTTAGTCCGCAGTTAAAATTCAACACTATCTACTCATTTTTTTATACTATCGGTTTCTTGAAGTTCATTCTTCACTTCTTCTTCTTATCCATGCATCGCACCTGTATTGGAAAAATCTCAAATCTATGATACCATGAAGAGCTCTCTCTGTAAGTCAAAGAGTTTCGCTATCAACAGTATCATGTAAGTAGATTTTCCTCCGTTTTCAGAAAAAATTATTATATTTTCAAACTTCATCTCTCTTGTTTTTCTTAATGAACGTTCTTTTCATTTACAAATAGTTATCGGGGGAGTATATTATATTTCTCATGTTTTATTTTATTTAATTTATACTTATCTTTTGCCCCTTATTGGTGTGTTCCAAAAAGAGGGAGAACATTTATGAATCTTATGAATATTTTTTAACACTGAAAGTAAATATTTTTTATCTTCTATGAAGTATTGAATTAAGGGGGAGTATTTACAAATCTCTCTTAAAAGCTCTTTACCTATGAAAATCTGTGTTACAGAAAGTACTAAATTCAAAGGGAGTATTTATATGCCAAATTGTTTAACTTTTACTTTCAATATTCAAAGGCATGTTTTGTTCACACCAAAAGGGGGAGATTATTGACTCTTAGTTTGGTGTGCACAAAACATGTCTATAAATACTAATAAGTTTAAATTGAGTTGTTCAGATGTTTAGGATCAAATAATATCCATAAGAGATCCATGAAAGATTCATGAATATTCAAAGAAGGAAAGTAATAAAGAAAGATTGAGAAATCAAGCAAAAGAAGAAGATATTCAAAAAGTGCAGTTAATTGATTAGTGTCCAAGAAAGCTATCAAGACCAATTACTATCATTCTATATTTATGAGATTTAATTTGTATAAAATTGATTGGTGATTGATTAGTTTTTTGTAAGAATATAAAGAGGATTTGGTATGAACAGCGCGATACCGGTCGACCGCACATCATGACGGTCGACCGCATCACAGTGGACTGCAACTCACAGATACGTAAGAAGTAGTCGAACCCTCTACTTTACGTCAGAGAGATGAACGATCGACTGCACTGAAATTGCGGTCGACTATACTTTGCGCTGTTCACATTTTTGGAATGTATCGTTTTTAATTTTGATCGATATACTTTCCAGTCTATTTAATTGGACACGCCTACTGTGTATTCTTCACCTATTAATTCTGTCACGCCCCGCTTCCCAAAAATACGGAATACGAGCACATGACAATGCCCAGCGAATGATTTTCATCATTCATGATTTGTAGGATCGACTCAGCATCATAACAAGAATATAACAAAATGTACACAACCACCCATGCATGAATAATTTGTTAAGCAACAGAAAACAATTGAAACAAATAATAATATTCCAAATAGTTTTCAACTCGGGAACATAAGCCCGTTACAAGTTTTTAAGTAGCAAAGAAATAAATAACTCAAGAAAACAAATTATTTAAGCAAGTCATTGCTCCAAGCGAAGCCTAGAATATCTGCTCACCAATTTCAGTAGACAATTCATCTCTAAAGCCTGTTTGTAAAATATAAAAAGGAGAAAATAGAGGAAACAAGACAAACGCCCTTAGTGCAAGTATAAGAAATATGGAACAAAATTTGGAATCAAGAATGTAATAGAGATGCAATAAGTAGTGGGGATTCAAGAAATTAGATAGCAATAAAGACAACTCGAGTGACAAGGTTGGATAACAGATACTAATAGTAGAACAAATGGCTAGTGAACATGTAATTGTATTAAGTATCAAGTAGCAAGTATCACGTGCAAATGTCGAGTATCAAGTAACAAGTCTAATGTGTCAAGTTGTCGTGTTCAAGTATCAAGTAGCAAGTGTCAAGTATTATGCTCAAGTATCAAGTCTCATGTATCATGAAATCAAGTATCAAGTAAGCATGTAACATGTTCAAGTATCATGTTTCAAGTCTTGTAGTTATTACTATCTAGGTAGTACTTCATGCATCCATACTTTTACTACATGGTTGCTACATACAATCAGTTACGTTTAGACCTAGTAGTGGAGTTTATAGGGCGGTGTACTCAGGTATCAAGTATCAAGCAAGCCATGCTCATGAATCGGGTAATCATATAACTAGTTCATGTGTCAAGTCATAATAAGACAAGTCATGAATCATATATATACTAGTTCATGAATCAAATAATATACTAGTTCATGAATCGATTAGTAATATACTAGTTCATGAATCAAATAATATACTAGTTCATGAATCGAATAACAATATACTTGTTCATGAGGCATGTATCAAGTAGGAAACACGGGCTCCCTTCCGAGTTCACTTACCTATATTGTCCACTACTATGGTCTTTTCCTTAAACCACGGATTATTATTCATTATTATCATCAAGCAAGCATGAAAGTGTGCGAAACAAGTCAAGTAAACATAATCATGAACATGAAACAAGTTTAAGATAATTATAAGGCATATTCTAGGGTCAACACGAATCAAAATATCAAGAACAACGAAAATCTCAAATCTGGACAGAACGACGTTGTTGTACCAAAACTGCGATTTCTGTTGCTATAAGATAGCAAATGTGGATCCGTCAGAAGGTCTAGAAACTAGACTCCTGTCCAGTCCCAACGCATATAATTAAGGTATGTAAAAATTGTGGTAACATGTGTCAAAACAGCAAACTATACAGCATTTGTGTTCAGCTAAAATTTGTAAAACTAAGTTTATACATATGAAAAACAGGGTTGAAACATCATTAATTAATTTTGAGAAAATTAGAGAATGTCCTCTAGGGTGTCCAGTAATAGAATACAAAATTTCAAGTCATTTACTCACTGGTAGCATAGTTAAAATAATTGTAAACTAAAGATAGTGCAGCAGTTTTTGTGAATCTGCGACTACCAACACAGCAGTAGTAAAACTGCGATATCACCTAGACCGTAACTCGGAATTCAAAAATTTTGGATGTTATCGGCAACTAGACACTTAGGGCTATATTTCATATTCAGTGCTCAAGTTCAGATTTTGATTTTATCGGGGTCGAAACAGCAAGTAAACACAAGAACAGCAGCAAGTGTGAATTTCTTTTATATACAAGTTGCATGATAAATGACTATTATAAGTCTAAATTAGTGTGTGATACAAATACGGATACATTGGGGACCAAATCAGCAAGTCACATGTATTTCTCAACTCTAAAGAATGTAAGATCAACACAATACAACACACATCAACAAGTCAAGGGTTTATGTTCAAGTAATTAGGAGATAAAACGGTCCAACTAGTTTGTAAATACTTTAACGAAGGGTTGTGACTTTCAGATCATGTAATCGATGGGAATGATTTAAGATCAACAACCAATGAGACAAGGAGGAGTCATAACTACTATCTATTTGCAGTATTTTCAATTAAACGCTTGTACTAGAACAAAAATTTGTACAAGGAGAATACTTGCCTTGGGATAACGATGAACTCGATGGAGGAATAACGGGAACGGATCCCGGCACGGACACAACGAACGGATCGAACGAACACTCGAACCAATCACGAACACAACCAACGAACGGATCACGATGACGATCAAGATCAAGATGATCAAACAACGATCGGGCAGATCGGCACGGATGAGATCAAGAGATCATGATCGCGATCGCGATGTTGATCGGATGGCCCAAACTCAAAGATGATCAAACCCACTTGATGAACAAAACACCCACTTCGGCTGCATGGCGATGACTGGCGGCGGCCAAGGGGGATGGCACCGACGACGGAGGACAGGCTGAGGGCTATCACGACTGTGGCAAGGCAGAGGAACACAAGGTGCTGTCTTCTGCAGTCGGACAGGTAAGCAGGGCCAGGGGGTCGGCTTGCTGTGCTGTCGCACAGGGAGAGCACAGGGTCTGGGCATCACCGGGGGCGGTGCGAGCAGGCGGAGGTAGAGCACGCTGCAGAGAGGCGATGCAGGGGTCTGGCCTGCGACATGTTGGAGTTCGCGAGGGTGGGCAGGCGGTGGTGGTGCACTGCGATAGCAGCGGCAGCACTGTGGTGCAGTGGTGTAGTTAAGGGAGGAAGAGAGACGGGGTGGCGAAAGCGGGATGGTGAGGTAGGCGGCGATGGTGCCCTGTGGTGACGGCGACGAGGAGCATCGGGGTAGTAGCGAGCGGGGCTGACAGGGGTGAGGTGATTTGGCGGTGGCAGGGGAGTCGCAATGGCTTGATGCTGGCGGCGCCTGGGATGGAGGAAGGTGGCGATGGGAGTCGAGGTGGGGATGGGTTCGGGTTTGCAACGATGGAGAGGAGGGCTGGAGGGTGGAAGACGAAGGGGCTCACTGCAGGTCGGGAGAAGGAAAGGTAGGGGAGAAAGGTTTGGCGGCTGGGGTTAGGGGTAAAACAGTAGGTAGGTTTAGATTTAGGGTTAAGTAGGGTATTTATATAAATAGGGTTTAGGAATTTGGGTAGAAAATCCAATAGGAAATTGGGTTTATAAAGGATCCAATAAGGAATTGAGTAGGGTTTTGGGGTTCTAGGGTTATTGGGTTTATTAAAATATCCAATTAGAAACAATTAGGATTATAGGGTTTATAAAACATACATACATATATACATTAAGTCAAATAACGACTACATATAAACAAAAGTATGTTCGGCTTAAAATAAAACAATAATAATTATAATAATAACAATAAAAATAATGATACTGCAAATAAAAACATTTATGAAAATAATACTGATAATAGTAATAATAATAACATATGTATATCAAAATGCAGATTAAGTTTAACAGATTATTAAAATAATCCAAACAATATATAATATAAATAGACGATTAGATAGAAATAGAAATTAAAGTTGAAATATACAATTACTCGAAATAAATTAAATTTCCAATTAGAAAATATTTTAAATAGAAACTCCAAAATGAATTTAACACAAGTTAAATTATAATTAATCGAAATACAGAAAATATTCAGAATTTTTCTTTTTTTTACGGAAACAGGGGTTACAACTTCTGAGAAAAATCTTCTGAACTAATCTTTCAACAATTAATCCAAGTGTGTGGGATAATTTTTTTGTATTCTTCAGTCAGGATCATTTAGGAGCTTGAGTTTTTCTTTTCTTCCACTTCGGTGAGATTGACGGGACTTATGTTAGAAGTCCTATGGGTGTAATAGGTCTTTCGGCCTGAATCCGAGAATCATTGTACAAAGGTTTGAGTATAGTGGAACGCTTGTGGCGGAGAATTGCTGCAAGTAAGAGGCATGGACGTAGACCTGGGGGTCGAACCACGTTATATCGTTGCGTCACTTGTGCTATCTGCGTTTGCTCTTCTTATCTCTTTTTATTTACTCTGCACTTTACTTTAATTTTTTTTAATTCCGCACAATCACCCTATTCACCTTCCTAGGGTGATTTACATTCTCCCCCCCCCCCCCCCCCCCCCCCCCCCCTCGCGTGTTCTGGTTCTTAAAATACTGAGAATTATTGCATATATCATATGTTGATATAGTAAGCATAGAAAGTAGTGGTAAGGTCTGAGAATGTGACAAGAGAGTACATGGGCTCGAATAATATATATATATATATATATATATATATATATATATATATATATATATACACACACACACACACACACACACACTAAGTTTGCCCGTTGACACTGACACGTGCCTACGGCAGGTCTTTGGAACGGTACACCTTGTTTGATCATAAAAAATAGTTTTGGAGGTTCAGCTAATTAATTGAAGTAGAAAACATAGAGCAAAAATCATATTATATGTTTTTTTTTTATTTTTAAAAATTATTTTTAATGTTTTTAAATTTTTAAAATTTTAAATTTTTAAAATTTTAAATTTTTAAATTTTTAAATTTTTTAATATTTTAAAATTTTTTAAAAAATTAATTTCTTAATTTTTTAAATATTATATAGAAGAGGGTGGGAGAGAGAGAGAGAAAAAAAAAATTAAATAAATATAGGAGTTGTTTTGGGTGGGAGATTTGAATTTGAGTTTTGGGGAGAACTCTTGGGGGGAAAATATGTTTTGTAAGGTTAGATTTGGGCCTTTGATTTTTGGGAGGATTGAAGGAGAGCCACTTGATAGCTTTTTTTGTGTTTTATTATATAGATTTATAACTATGGTAAGGACGTAGTTATAAAAATTTATCTGGCAATGTTTTGGTATTTCTTAGTAGCTTGTATTACTTAGTAGGGAGGTGGAGGAGCTCCATAACAAATTAAGACTGATGGATTCAATTTGAGTAATTAGATTAAGATATATCTAATTCATTGTTCTTTTAATTTTTTTAAATTTTTTTTGAGAAAAAAGTGACCTCGTCACCACTTCATTAATCAATAATTAACAAATTAAATAAGTAGTACAATAATATACATCTATATATTCCTAAAACGGAACAATGGAGAACAATTACAAAGCTAAGCCTACATTCCTAACTAGTCCATCCCCAAGCTAAACTTGTAGACAAGATTTCTGCACCATGTTCTCCCACCCAACCCTCCCAGATATAATTTGAATTCCAAAAAATCTAATATGAAATTCAAAATTCATCAAAATATCTCTCCACACCAGAGACTCCCTTCACATTCCCCCAAACGTCCACCATGGCAACAACCACAGCCACCATCTCCTGCTAGCATGCTTACTCCTCTCCCAACGATGTTGCCGTAGTGAATCCGCCAAACCAACCCCACCGCAATGCCATCTTTCGATTGCATCAAATCCAGCCATCAACAGCAGTCGTAGTTCTCAACCGATAGGCCGGTGCTGCTGACGAACTTCTCCACCAACTGAAACCACCACCTAACACATGTGACGCTTGAACTCGCTGATCTCTCCACAAATATAATTTGAATTTCAAACAAAATCTAGTTCGAAATTTAGATTACATAAAGATAATCTCTTCCTGCTCCCCAATCTATAGCTTGAATTTCAAAAATCTATCTTGAAAATCAAATTTCGTTAAATTCTCCACCTCCATTCTACAAAACAAATTTGAATTTGAATTTCAAAAACCTAAATTGAAATTCAAAATTCATCAACAAGAACACTCTCTCCTATATGTTTTGAATTCCAAAAATCTAAATTAAAATTCAAACATGATCCAAATCTTTCCCCACATCTCATCCCCATATATAATTTGAATTTCAAACCCTAATTTGAAATTCAAATTTAAAAGATCAATCAATCAGTCATCTCAATCAATCAATCTATCTATCTCACATTTTCCACCTTTCCCTAATTTCTTCTCCGTCCAACCCTGACCACCCCGGCTAACCCAGCCACCTTCAGCCATCACCACCCCATCCCCCTTCTCGACGCCCCTTCGAGCTCGACCACCTCACCTCCCGTTGACGCCAACACCACCACTTGCCGGCTGAATCGCCAGCCGACCACTGAGAGCAGTGCTGAACCATCTCGTTCGCCGGAAAAACACACCATCAACAGCTGATGATCATCGCCAGCACCACCAATCACCGACTAAAGCTACTCCCTTCGATAGCACCCATCAAAGTTCCCTCGATGTCGTCAACACCCTGACGATCCACCTCAATCGCCAGCACCACAAATTGTCGTCGACAACAACTCCCGCTGACGACAGCCATCAAGGCCACCGCGATACCGCCTCCACATCACCCGACAACGCAACAACCACCCTCGACGCCAGCCACTTGACGTCGCTATCCTTCGCCGCGCCCACCGCCTCTAAAAAAACATCAAATCGATCAAATCGAGAAGCCCTAGTCGGAGCCTCCGACGACATCTACACCGCGCCAATAGCGGGATGGGACTGTGAGGGGGAAGGAGGAGGAGGAGAAGGTGGCGATGCAGTCCTCCTCCCTCCCCAATCGGCGATCTAGGGTTTCTTTTTCTTTTGGATTTTTTGGGGGGAAGAGTTTCTCTCTCTAGTATTCTAATTCGCTTTGTTGTCATTATTCTTTTAAGTTATTAGAACCAACTGGCAGGCGTTATTAATTATTATGTACAAGTTGCGTTATAATAATATAGTTAGGAGAAATCTTGGATGAAAACTTCTCTTTAATGAATGGACGCTTCAAACTTTAAGCACTTGTAGTATTATTGTAAAGATATTATTTTCAAGGCTAATTGAATGCATGTGGGTTAGCTTTCTGCAGTGAGACTAATTGTCTGATATTAATTGAATTGTTGCGATCTAAACACACGATTTTCACTGCCTTACTGGAAAGTTGGGTTTAGCTTCCATAGAGATAGATTCTTGTTGATTAATCTTGCTTTAATACCGAAAGTGACACAAGTGGAAGAGGTTTTTTCCTGTTGAATGCCGATGATGAGGGCATGGGAAAGTAGTTTTACTTTTTGAAGATATCACGGGGTTTCTGTTCTTGACCCTCATATGACTGAGAGATGGGGACTAGGACAAAGCAACTAACATGGGATTTATGCACAGCCTAATTTTGTCTGCAGTTGGTTTCAACAAATTAAGCCGGCCCATCGATAAGGACCCTATCTTTTGTTAAATGTTTCCCAACTTATAATGAGTGTGTGGAGTGGTTTCAAATGGTGGTGTTCAAATCATATGAATGGTTGGGTTGTGGTGGGCACTTTGAGTGTGAAGCATGTCTTCGAGATCTGGAGTATCGCCCTGTGCCTGAATTAAAGCATTAACTTGTGCTGAGCAATTAATAATATCAGCATGCACAAAGGTCAAGCCGAAGACAACATGAAATGGATTTGCAGTGTTGTGGTGCTCTATCTTTCCACATGGGCAGTTATTGCGGTATATATGTTTGGAAGTGGTAGTTAATTGTCATGCAGTTGGACTGTAGAGAGGGAGTTCTTATCTATTATGTTCTTATGATTAGTAGGAAGGTTCAAGTTTCTAAATGTTTAATTAATTGTTTCTTTGCCACTATCAATATTTTGGAATGGCCTCTCTAGCACATTCAATATTTTGGAATTTAATCAACGTGCTCTAATTATTTTAAAATTACAATTAATTACATCCTGTCTTTTACTTATTTGTTTGCATGCATTAACCTCTTGGTTTGGATTATTATGCAGATTACACTCATCACCCTCAAAGTTGGTTGAATTAGGTCTTTCCAAACAAAACTTGGGATGGCATTCGGACCACTCGGGCCGAGTCAGGCCGGGTTTGACCGGGTTTTGATCAGTCCCAGATCAATTCGGGTCGGGCTCCTCCACTACACGGGCTGGGCTCAAGTTTGGAAACCTTGGCCCGGATCTGGCCCCCGGACCCAAGTGTGGGGGCCGAGCCGGGCCGGGCCAGGCCCCTGTTTAGAGATTTTTTATTTTGTTTGTAAAATATTATTAAAGATCAAGTATATGGATTTGTAATTTCATAACAATTGCAAAGAATAAAATTTCATAAATAATTGAAGTACATGAATAAATGAAGTACATGATTTAATAAATTTGAACTTCTTGAATAAAATGAAGTACATGAATAAAATTCATTCAAATTAGTCTATTTAGATCAAATTACAAATCAAGGAAATTACTTGAATTTAAAGATCGAGATGGCCTCTACTTAGATTGAAGAGAAGGCATTGGACTATTGTCGTGCACTTCAACTTAACCTAAATATAGAATCTCATCACCCTAAATTTTTTAATTAATTACAATTTATTGAACAACATTTTAATGTAAATTAACTAAATGTAATCGTTCATTCTTTGCTACTTGTTGATCCAGCTCCAGCTTGTGCTTCAAGTAAGTCTTGGGTCCTCTCTTCGGCTTTCATCCAATTTTCGACGCATACTACCATCTCCAAATTTTTGGCTGTCAGTCGGTTCCTGCTTGGGTTCATTATCCTGCCACCAAGAGAAAAAGCATTTTCCGATACAACAGTTGACACAGGTGTTGTTAGCAGATCTTTAGCCATACGAGAAAGAATATTAAAAATTGCTTCATTACTCTTCCAAAATTGTAACACATCTTCTACATTCTCAACTGCACTTTGTGCATTATACCAATTCAACTCATTTGGTGAATTGGTTCTTGATTTTTTTGATTTAATAAGATTTAAAACACCAATACTAGCTTGACTCTTTCCTTTTGCTAATATAGAGGAAGAAGAAGAATAATCAACATTTTGTATTTGTGTTTGTGTTTGAATAGTGTTAGATGAATAAATCCTATCATAAGAATCATATAACCTAGTCAAAATATTCTCAAATTTACGAGTAAAAGCAATATGATCGAAATCTAGTTTTGCATCATGTGGGGCATAAGTATAAAAAATTTCAATTAAATTTTTTGTACCATCTAATTTAATCATAGGATTCATTACACTAGCTACACAATATAACATAGGAATTGGATGAAAATATTTCAAAAATTTAACATATGCTGCATTAACCATATCTCCAATAAAAGGGTCATTTTGCAAATCTTTAATTGTTGTTATTATAATCACAATTTCAAGTAAAATACCACTAGATGTAGATGTATATGTTTTTGAAAATTACAAAGTTGCATCGTTAAAAGGTTGTAAAAATTTATACAAATTATCGGCAAAAAACCAAAAATCATCATCTAACATACAATTTTGCATACCCATTGCGACACAAAAATCTCTAAGATTAAAACGATAATGAAGAACAATACATAATAATTCAAAGGTAGAATTCCAATGATGTCGTACATCTTTAGGAAAATGTCTACAAACAATGCCCCTAAGTTTACACCAATCATGAAAGCTTGATAAATTGGACCACTCAATGTAATATAATGAACACAATCTCTCATTGCTTCTAGTTTATCATTTTCATATTTTAGTGCACACAAAGATTTAAAATGTAACAAGCACAACTAACATGAAAAATTTCGGGTTCCACAGGATCTAAAGTAATTTTCAAACTCTCAATTGCCTTAGTATTATTGGATGCATTATCAAAACCAATAGCAAACACTTTATCATAAATACAAAAATTATTACATGCTTCCATAATGTGTGTGGCTATAATTCACCCTTATGTGGGTACCTAACATATCCAAAAGAAATTATTCTCTTTTGAAGTAACCAATCCGAATCTATCCAATGACATGTTACACACATCATTGGAACCCCGTTTACTCCTACCCACCCATCCGATGTCAATGAAACTTTAGTGTTTAGTGATTTTAGTGTTGCTATCGAAAAATCCTTACTCTCATTGTAAACTAATTTACAATCACTCTTAATAACATTTTTAACAATTTTTTTATCATGGGGGTTGAAGGTGGTTTGCACAAAATTCTCTACATATTTTTATTCACCAAACAAATATGGCAATTCACCCCTAATTACTAATTTAGCCATTCCCCTACGAACGTGATCATGATCATATGTATGACTTCTACTTGACCGGTTTTAAGATGTATTTTTTGTTGTGTGAGATTATCTTTCGAAAATTGTGATTGATATTTGTTTAAGTGACGTTGAAGTGTACCCATGTCCGATCTTATTTTAAACTTATATGGGGTTTGATACTTCTTACATATTTTAAGTCCTACACTCTTATCATTTTGTGAAGGGAAAAAATTGAAAAAAATTGTATACTTCGGAAGTAGTCCCTCCTGTTTTCCTTGAGTTTAGAGAAGGACCTTGTTCCGATGGTTGTGGTTCTACACGATCTTATATTTCTATAGGATTTGAATGTATTTCATTCAAATCGGAAAAACTATCATAATTCATAAATGTTTCTTCACTATCTATATATTGGTTAGGAATGGAAGGAATGTGATGACTAGTAGATTCTTGACTACTATGTCTACCACCACCGCGTGATCGATTAGAGGCCATTTAACTATAATAAACTAGTGTATGTAAAAATTAGATAGAAAATAACAACTAATTGTATGGAAACTAATAATTAAAAACAAACAACAATCTATCTCAATTAAAAATTAACAACAATATCAAAACTAGTGAGTGAGTAGTGTATGTTTCTTTTACCACTTTACCAAAATTTAAAATAAAATCTAAAAAAATGAAAGGAAGAAGATCAAGAAAACCCAAATTATATGAGAATAATGAATAATCAACTATGTTAATTGTACAAATTAAAATTATACAAAAATACCGTAAGAAAATTGAGACTTGAGAGGTAGGAGTAGAAGTAGTATTGATTGTTGTTGTTGAATGTTGATGAGCTGATCACTTGATTGTTGTTGATTTTTCTTCCTTCAAAATGTAGAGAAATTTGATCTTGATCACTTGAGAGAGTGTTGATCACCTAATTGTTGTTGTTGATTGGAGAAATAGTAGTGAGAATGAGATATATGAGTGAATTAGTGAAGAGAAATGAAAGAAATGGTATGGTATTTATAGAAATGCCATTTTTTTTATTTCCTAAAGTACCCCCCAAAACTAGCCAGTATAAATCCGTTAAGGGGGTATTTTCTAAACTATCCAGTATAAATTATTTTCTAAAAAAAAAATAATAATAATCAGCCAACGGTTGGCCCGTACCGGCCCGATCCCGGGCGGGCCGGTTCAGCCGGTCCCGGGCCTCGAGCGAGCCGGACCTAACCGGGCTAAAAGTCGAAAAATGGGGACTGGACCAGACCGGGTCCTTGGGGGCTGGTTCATGGTTAAGCCCGGGTATGAGGGGGGCCGAGCCGGGCCTTGGCCCGGCCCTGATGCCATCCCTACAAAACAAACAAGGTTCAACTTGATTTTCAACCTATATCCTTAACTTCTCGTTTTATAGCCATGTCAGAAAGAAAATGTTATCGTTTATCTTATATCAGTTTCACTTGCTACATCATGTTAGGAGTGTTGAAGAATCTACCCCACAACTCGTAGTGCTAATTAATAGCAGAAACATACCACAAGCAATAGAAACTCCCAAGACTTAGATGGACAAAGAACAAGCCACCACAATTTATGCAATATCTCACAAAAACACAATTAATATGCAGAGATAACCAATACTTCTTATTCCCCAAGAAATACAATCACTACAAAAGAGATTACAACTCTCAATCTCTCTCTCTCACCTTTGAAATACTCGGCATAATTCCCTCATGAAGTTGAATAATGATAACGGCTCACCTCTTAATTTCACAAATTGATCTTTTCAGATATCTAAACCCTAGAGTCTATGGCCATATATATAGCCCCCAAGTAAACCCAAAGATAAACATCAATCTAGCAATTGGGCCTTAAACTCGTAAGCCCAAAAACAATCAGCCGCCGAAGTCGGTAGACCGCACCCCCAAGGTCGGTCGATTGCAACGTGTAAAGCCAAACACGAGACATAACCGGTCGACTAAACGGTCGACCGTCCTCTCCTCTGTTGGACCTGTACACTCGAAGAACTCTCAGCAGATTGGGTCGGTCGACCGCACCCCCAGGTCGGTCAACCGTAATTCTCCAGACTACACTTCTTCTACTTGCTGTTGTCTTCTATTGCTGTCTTTGTCTCCTCTTCTTCTTCAACTTTAAATACACAGTGCCTACATGTATTTGAGGTCACAATTCCTAACAAGGGGATGGTAAACGGTATTTGTTGTTAAATTGCTTTAAAAAAATAAATGAAAAATAGTTCAGTTCACTAAAATTGACATAACTCATTTTATAACTTTTGGCTGAAAAATAGAAACATATGCAAAACATCTCACCACAAGGTTAGATAGGGAATTCCATATGCAACAGGCAAGGTGAAACATGTAATTCCTGAAAAACATAAGACGAGATATGCTAATACCATTTTCATGTCCATGTCAGTGGAATCTATAATTGCGCCCTAGTTCAATGTTTAATGTCGTCATATTCTCTGCCTGTTATTTCAGTGGCATAGGCCTTCTTACCTTCTTAGTTCATGAACCTGTATCAACTGGTTTGAGAAATCAATCTTCCTTTAAAGGGGAACGCTAGGATTACCTAACTTAATTTAGTTGGATACTTTGCCCTTCTGAATTTGGTGCTACCTGGATAATCGAATCTTTATAACTGAACGGATAAGGTTCCATTTAATTGTTTGATCTCTCGCTTGAAAGGGACTTAAGTTTACAATCAATTATATCAGAACGTGTAAGCAAAATTTGAATATATATATATTTAATCGCGTTTGGGTACAACAATGAAAACTTTAATGTAAACTTAATCCTAAATAGAGAATTTCTAAAAAATAATTAAATTTACCAACATGTAATGTAGATTATGTCAAAAATTAAAACTATTAATTGGTTTAATAGATGTTTAAGATATGAGATAAGTTTAGTAAGCCAATTAAAAGTTCACGCCTAATAATTAACAAATACACCTAAGTGTGATTAGTAAGTAAGATATTCAATAACGATTCGTACCTTAATTAGCAAATAAAAGCACACACTCTCAATATTTGTAGACGACAGAAAATTCAAATAATAATCTAAAGACGATAAAGTAGTATCACAAATAATAGAGAAGCGGAAAGAGTTTACCGGGTTCGAAGCAAATAGCGTTAGTACTCCGAGGGCTGCTATGGTGAGGCAGCGAGGAGGCGTCGTTGTGGTGGAGGAGTTGGCTGCCGTCGTGGATGCAGCGAGGTGGACAGAAGGGTGGTGGCCTGAGGTGGTGCCAAGGTCGGCTTCAAGCGTGGTGGGGGGTTCGGTTGAAGGGAGAGGGAGGAGGTCGATCGGGTTGATGAGGGTTGGTTGGAGGATGAGAGGAGGCGGTGTGGGAACCGGGGAGGGTGATGGCGACGGTAACTGGAGGGCGACGAGGGGATCGACGAGGTGCTGGGACTTCGGGGATGGGTTCGGAGGTTGAGCAAGGAAGAGAAGGCGATGGGGGGTTGTTGGGTTTCGGGATTAAGAGAAAAGGAAGAAGAAGAAGAGAGTTGTGGGGGATTTGGAGATTAGGATTTTAACTTTGTAGTGGATTTGGGAATTAGAGTATAACTTAGGATTTCTTACAAACCCTAATTTTATCTCAATGTCTCACACAAAAGAGATGAATGAAGAGCGAAAACTCAATCACAATAATTTTTTTTAATCAAGAATAATATGTCATCTCATAATTCTCAAGACCTATATATAGGCTCAAAATAAATCTCAATACAAATCTTTAAAATATTCTAATGCATAAAATAAATGGTACAAATTATAAAACTACTACATATGGCTATAATTGCCAAAAACAAATATGAATACTGAAATAAAATACTAAACTAATGGAACAGTCATCCTAGACGATGTATGTGCTTATAGAAATGCCTGAATCGTCTCGAACTGATGTCCTCATCATTCTCTTCGGGTGGGAGAGGGCTCGACCCAGTTGAGTCAAAATCAATCCTCCTGTCATAGCGCTCCAAAAGGTCTAGATCCAAGCGCTGAAGCTTTTCACGATCAATCCAAATATCTTCCGACTTCGGGTTGTTTTTCTATCTTACCAAATACCTATGAGTACTACCATCTCTAGTAGAGATTATCTGACCATCTTAAATATTATCCAATTTTTCTGTCGGTGGGTAAGTAGTATCAGGTAGTGAAGGTAATATGGGAGTCTCACCAGTAGACTGCAGGGTAGGCTCACCTATAAAAGGATTTCTAGGGTTAAATTCTGGGCCTTCATAGGATACTAGATCCTCAATATTGAAAGTCTTATGCCAAAATCTTCAGGAAGGTCAACGATATAAGTATTATCATTAATTTTATGCAGAATTTTAAATAGGCATGCAACACGTGCATTCAATTTCTTAACGGATCCAACTAGAAACTGTTCCGGACGAATCTGAACCATCACTTCATCACCCACATTAAAAGTTTTAAATTTTCTTCTAATATCAGTTCTTAGCTTGTAGTTAAAATTATTCTCACTAATTTTTTTGGAAATTTCATTATGCAAGTCATGAATGCAGGATGCAAATGTAGATGCAAACTCTGAGACTCTGTGATGTTCTAACATGGGGGCAAGATATATGGGTTGCCTAGGACGATAACCATGCACAACTTCATGTGGACTCATACCAGTAGTTCTATTCTTAGATGTGTTATAGGCAAATTCAGCAACAGTTAATTTTAAGTCCCAAGTTCCCAGATTCTCTCCCACAAAAGTATGCAAGAGATTGCCAAGACTTCGATTGACAACCTCAGTCTGTCCATCAGTCTTTTGATGGAAGGTTGAAAAGAACTTCAATTTCGTGTCCATCTTATGCCTCAGTATCTTCCAAAAGTAACTCGTGAATTTCACATCCCTATCGGACACAATAGTTTTTGGCAACCCATGTAGTTTCACAATATTATCAAAGAAGATCTGAGTTACACAAGATGCATCGAATGTTTTCGAGCATGGGAGGAAGTGGGCCATTTTAGAAAAACGGTCCACGATGAAAAGAATGGAATCATGTTTCTTTTGTGTTTTCGGTATGCTTCACACGAAATTCATGCTGACATCTTCCCAAGGGCGACTGGGAACAGATAATGGAGTGTACAGGCATGTGTTCTGTTTTTATTGTTCAGCGAGTTGACAAGTATGACAATTGTTAACAAGTCTCGCAATATCTCTCTTTAGTTTAAGTCAATAAAACTTCTGTTCCGTAGCATCAATGGTCTTGCTATGCCCAAATTTTCCAACAAGACCACCAGAGTGCAATTCCCAAACAAGATACTCTCATAGTGAAGTACTAAGAATGCACAATTTGGAGCGATAGAAGAGATAATCATCTTTCAAGAAATAATCATCCATCACTCGAGTGATGCCATCCTTCAAAGAGGTGAAGATCTCGTGAAAATTTGGACAGGAGACCTACTCATCTTTTAATCTCTCAAAACCAATAACCTCAGTGTGCAGTGTGAATAAGATCATGTGACAACGACTTAGCACATCTATGACCTTATTATCAATTTCTTTTTTGTGCCTAATGGTATACGAATATTGTTGTAGGAACTCTACCCATCGAGCATGTCTTGGGTTCAACTTTTGTTGAGAATTAAGGAATCTTAAGGCCTCATGGTTTGAGAAAATGACGAATTCTTGCGGCAGGAGGTAATGTCGCCAATAGCAAAGTGACTGAATTACCGCATAGAATTCATTGTCACAAGTGGAGTATTTTTGTTTTGCCTTTGCTAAAATAGGCAACAAGGTGACTCTCTTGACTAAGGACCCCACCTATACCAATACCAGAAGCATCGCACGTTACTTCGAAGACTTTACTGAAATTAGGTAACCTCATAATAGGTGTCTAAGTCATTTTTTTCTTGATCTCTTCGAAGGCTCTCATGGCTTCTTTCGACCAGAAGAACTCATATTTCTTCAAAGAGTCGGTTATCGGAGCCATGATTGTGCTAAATTCTTGCACAAACCGAAGATAGAATGTGGCAAGACCATGAAAACTTCACACATCGTGAATATTGTGGGGCTCAGGCCACTCAGTAATAGCTCGTATCTTTTCTACGTCAGCGGATACTCCTATGGCAGAGACAATAAATCTCAGAAAGATAGTCTGATCGGAGAGGAAAGTACATTTGGTAGGATTTGCATAAAGTTGTTCTTTCCTCAACATACTGAAAATACCGCAGACCTGTCTCAAATGGTCAAGATGTTGCCCAACGGATTGACTATAAATGAGAATATCATCAAAGTACACCACAAGGAACTTGCCTATAAAGGGACGTAGTACTTGCGTCATGATCCTTATAAACGTGCTCGAAGCATTTTTCATTCCAAACGGCATAACCACTAATTCGTACAGGCCATCCTTCGTCTTGAAGGCAGTCTTCCATTCATCACTAGGACGAACACGTATTTGGTGTTAGCTACTTTTAAGATCAATATTGGAAAAGATTGTGGCACCAGACATCATATCCAACATGTCAACGGAGAATGAAAAAATGGTACTTCACCATGATCTTGTTTATGGTACGGTTGTCCACACACATACGTCAGGTTCCATCTTTTTTTTGGTGTCAACAGAGCGGGAACAGCACAAGAACTTAAATTTTCTCTGATGAAGCCCTTTGCTAATAACTCATCAACTTGCCTTTTCAACTCAGCATATTCCGTCGGATTCATCCAATAGTGTGGCAAGTTAGGAAAACTCGCTACTGGAACCAGATCAATAACGTGTTGGATGTCACGCATAGGGGGCAACTGGTTGGGGAGGTCAGCAGGGAAAATATCTGCAAATTCCTGAAGGACAGGAGTAACTTGAGGAGGGATGGAAGGCTTAGGCTCTTTAGGGACTTCTTTCACAATGAGTAGAAAAATTATCGTCCTTTTGTCAATCTCTTTTGTGAGCTCCTTTCACCTATATACGCTACTATAGATTCTTGATTTTGATGGCTACAACATAATACACAATTGTTCTATCCTACATATCTTTTGCAGTGTGTGAATCATTCAAGGCCAAATACAATGATGAAGCATGCAAGGCCAAGCCACAAAGACAAGATCAAGACTAAGTGCCTTCAAGAGCTTTCAAGTTTCAAGACGAAGACTTTCAAGTGCTTCAAGTGATTAGCTACTTTGAACAAATGTCTTGTAATTATGTTTGTAATATTTGTGAGTCTTAGAATCTTGTAAAAGCCTTGTCACACACACTCACACATTCCCTAAATAAAGAAAATGTTTTACAAAATCAAAATGTCAAAACAAAGCTTCTATAAGTTCAGCTGATTGAGTACCAGTCGACTTACTCTTTGAAACAGTCGATTGTTAGAGTACGAAACTGACTGAACTCACCCAAGCTCTAACCAGTCGACTCATATGGCAACCCAGTCAACTGTTCAAACAGTTTTTAACAGTTTTCTGAATTTAAAACTTGTTTTTCAAATTCAAACTCTTATAGCCGTTTTATGGCAGTTTGTGGAACGGATTCTTAACGTCCAGTGATTCTAACTCTATAAATAGAGTATAGAATTCATTTGGGAAAGGTTCCTTAACTCCTCAACTTTTTCATTCAAGTTTTTTGCTTTTTAAGAGAAAAAGAGAACAAGTTTACAAAGCACATTCTTTCTTTAAGACTTGGTTCTCTGATTTTAGTCTTGTATAACACTGAATTCGTTCTAGACTGAAGTCAGAAGTCGACCTATAGCCACTATACAGAAAGCACTATCAAATGCAAGGCTTTAAGTTGTTGTAATCTCATTTTTGTTGTTGTTTCACTCTCAGGTTGTGAGAGTAATCCTCTCGGTTGGAGAGTAGGACTCTTGGTGTAGAGTCGGTTTCACTCTAGGTTGTAGAGTGGGTTTTGCTCTCTCTAGTGATGAGAGAGGTCTACGAATTTGACATAGTTGTTGTCAAATGCCATAGAGTATTCTTGTATTTTTTCAAGAATAGTGGAAAATCTCAAGTGGGTTGCTTGGGGACTGAATGTAGGTTGGAAGGACCAAACCAGGATACATCGTGGTGTTTGCAGTGTTGATTCTCTGTGGTTGTATTCTCTAAACTTGCTTTTTTTACTTTCTCTGAGTTTATTGTAAATCGAATCTGGTCAGTCACTGCATTTCTCCCTAAGTCGACTTAACAGACTTGTTAATCTTCATTTAAATTACTCTTCTTATGTGATGCTTCAGTCGACTGCCTTCCTTATCCAGTCGACTTAACAGTGCAAAAATTTCAATTTACTGTTTAATTTTTATACAATACTATTGACCCCCTCCCCCCCTCTAGTGTTATTTGCCTTGCATACAGGATCCAACACTTGGTATCAGAGCCTGGTTGAGTGCAATGGCATCTACTTCAAATACAAGTCAATACCATGAAGGCCAATCCACACAAAGGCCACCTCTCTTTGATGGAACAAACTATAACTATTGAAAGTGTAGAATGAAAATCTACCTACAGTCGATCAACTATGAGATTTGGAACATGACTGAGACAGAATATACCGTACCTATAATTTTCTATGCACAATGGAACGATGACATGAAGAGCAACACCATGAACAATGCAAAGGCGATGAATGTTCTCTTTTATGCACTTACCAAAGAAGATTTCAATCGTGTGTCAAACGCAAAAACAACTCATCAAATATGGCACACTCTTGAGGTAACACATGAAGGTACAAATAAGGTCAAAGAATCTAAAATCTCTGTTCTTGTTCACAGGTTCGATATGTTCCGCATGAAGGAGATTGAAAATATGTCGGACATGATAACTAGATTCACCGACATCACAAATTCTCTTGTGTTGGAAAGACATATTCGCAAGCAGAAATGGTGAGGAAGGTTTTTCGTGCCCTAACCCCCGAATGGGAGAAGAAGACCACTACTATAGAAGAAGCCAACAATTTAACACAATTCTCTCTTGAGAATCTTGTAGGAAATTTAATGGCATACGAAGTACAATTGGAAGAACGCAAGATGGATCTAGAACCTCAAATAGCCAAGAAGAAGACTCTTGCTTTCAAGGCCATGTCCGATTCAGAAGATGAAGAAGAAGATGAAGAAAAAATGGCCATGTTCACTAGAAAATTCAAGAAATTTATTCGCAAAGGTAAATTCAATTCTAAGTTTAAGGATACTAATGAACCCCCTACTTGTTTCAAGTGTAATAGAACAGGTCACGTGAAGAAGAATTATCCGTTAGAAAATGCAAAATCAAAAAGGAAAGTTTCTAACCACAAGAAGGACAAGTACACCAAGAACGAACATATGAAGAACAAGAAGGCCTATCAATCAACTTGGGATGATAGCGACTCATCATCGAAAGAAGAGAATGAAGAGTCAAACGAAGTCGCGAATGTGTGTTTCATGGCTACTCAAAATGATGTAAGTGACAATTTTGATTCAAATGACCTATTAGAAGCATTTAATGAAGTTTTTCAAGAACAAAAAATGGAGAAGATAAGAGTGAAAAATCTAGAGAAAGTCAATCAAATGCTTTCTCAAGAAAATCTTGACTTAAATGTTGAAGTCTAGTCTTTAAATTCTCGTCTTTCAAACTTGGATATAGATCTTATATCTCTAAAGAAAAATTATGAAGAGATATCTAAGAATATATCTAAGTTCAACAAAGAAAAAGAGAATTTAAATGAAGTTCTCCAAAACTAAGTTTAATCTAATAAAAAGTTCGGACTAGGTTTTCAAAAAAAAACTCTTCAAAAAAATCATTCTTCTAATAATACTAGTAGTAATAAGATTGATTCTGTTTCTAGTATGAAAAAGAAGTTATATGATTATTTTAAAAAATCAAAAATTATTTTCAATCATGAAAATAGTAATCTCTCATATCAGACCAGTCGACTGACCCCAAAATTCGGTCGTCTATCCAGAGGTTTGGAGTCTTATTCAAAAAGATGAAAACCTCATATAAGTCGACTTGTTTCACCTCCCAGTCGACTGACTTCTCAGAACAGTCGACTGAAGGGTACAACAAAGTCGACTGGACAGACTAAAAATATTTGGATTCCAGTCAACCTGAGTCTTAATGATAGGATTACTCATATAAATTCTTTTGTTCATAATGTATGTAATTCTGTAAATTATATGCCTGCTTTTGGTGGTAAATCAAACTCACTTTGGGTTTGGTTTCCCAAACACTAATCTCTTTCGGACCCAATGAAAATGGTACCATATTCACAATTCTTATTTTATAGGTACCTAAAAGAGAAAGATGGATACTTGACAGCAGATACTCTAAGCACATGAATGGCCATGCAAACTTACTTTCTTCCATACAAGAGATAGATGTAGAAACTGTTACATTTGTTGACAATAACAAAGGAAAAGTCATCGAGATAGGCATGGTCGGTAAGAACACTACCCCTACTATTGAAGAGGTATTACTAGTTAGTGGTTTAAAGCATAATTTGTTAAGTATTAGTCAACTTTGTGATAAGGGTTATAAAATAGTCTTTGAAAAAGATGCATGCTTAATCTATGATTCATCCATGAAAAATGTAATCTTTCAAGGTTTTAGGAAAAACAATATATATGAATTATGTTGAAAAACAAATGAGTTTTCAAACAATTTTTGTTTAGTTGCTTCAAACAATGACTCTTGGCTTTGGCATAAGAGATTTGGACATGTAAATATGAAAAACATTGCTAAATTATCTAAAAATAACCTAGTTAAAGGATTGCCAAAATTATCTTTTAAAAAAGATAAGATGTGTGATGCATGTCAACTAGAAAAACAAGTAAAATCTACTTTTAAGACAAAACAAATGATTTCTACTAGTAGGCCTCTCGAATTAATCTATATGGATTTATTTGGTCCTACTAGAGTCGCTTCTTTAAATAAAAGTAGATATGTATTTGTTTTAGTAGATGATTTTTCAAGATTTACATGAGTATTCTTTTTAAAACATAAAAATGAAGCCTTTGAAGAATTTGCAAATTTTTGCAAATGAATTCAAAATAAAAAATCTCTAACTATAGTCACTATTAGAAGTGATCATGGTGAAGAATTTGAGAATGAAACGTTTTCAAAATATTGTAACAAGAATGGTATAACACATTCATTTGCATTTCCTAGAGCTTCACCACAAAATGGAGTGGTTGAAAGAAAGAATAGGATATTACAAGAATGTGCACGTACTATGCTTGTTGAAAGCAATTTGCCTAAATACTTCTGGGCTCAAGCAATAGTTACAGCATGCTATATTTTAAATAGAATATTGATTAGGCCAAAGCTTAAGAAAACTTGTTATGAATTATTTTATGAACGAATTCGTAAAGTATCGTATTTTAAAGTATTTAGTTGTAAGTGTTTCATATTAAACACAAAAGATAATTTAGATAAATTTGATGCTAGATCTAATGCAGGTCTCTTCATTGGATACTCAAATAGGAGTAAGGTATATAGAATTTTCAATAAGCCATCTTTGACTGTTCAAGAATCTATGCATGTTTCATTTGATGAATCTTTACCTTCATCAAATGTTATTGAAGATGATGAAATTGAATCATCACCACTAGATAACGTTATTAAATCACTAGAGCAAACTACCCTAGATAAGTCGACTGATAGGCTTCCTAAGTCGACTGATGCGAATCCGTCGGCTGATGGACTTGTTAAGTCGACTGATCCTATTGTGATAGCTCAAACTTTACCAAAGTTATTTCTTGAAGTTCGAGATCATCCTCATGACTTAGTCATTGGTGACATTTCACATGGTATTCAAACAAGATCTCATTTTAATATGATTTCTCATACTGCTTTCTTGTTGGATTTTGAACCGAAAAATATACAAGAAGCATGTGAGAATGAATTTTGGTTGAATGACATGCAAGATGAACTTAACCAATTTATAAAAAATGATGTATGAGATTTAGTTCCACGACCTCCTGATCATACTATAATTGGTACCAAATGGGTATTTAAAAACAAGTTAGATGAATCAGGACAAGTTGTTAGGAATAAGGCTAGATTAGTTGCTCAAGGATATAATCAAGAAGAAGGAATTGATTTTGATGAAATATATGCTCCTGTTGCTAGACTAGAATCAATTAGAATTTTATTATTTTTTGCATGTTTTATGAATTTCACACTCTTCCAAATGGATGTTAAAAGTGCTTTTTTAAATGGTTTCATTAAGGAAGATGTTTATATTAAGCAATCACCCGGTTTCGAACATGAACAATTTCCAATCCACGTTTTAAAATTGAAAAAGGCTTTATATGGTCTTAAACAAGCACCTCGTGCTTGGTATGATCGCTTAAAAACTTTTTTCTTAGAAACTGATTTTGAAATTGGTAAAATAGATACTACCTTGTTTATTAGAAAAATAAAGACCAATATTTTAATCATACAAATATATGTAGATAACATAATTTTTGGATCTACTAATAGTAATCTATGTCAAGAGTTTGCTAATACCATGATAAATGAGTTTGAGCTGAGTCACATGGGTGAACTCAATTATTTCCTTGGACTACAAATAAAACAGTCTCAAAATGGCATATTTATTAATCAAGAAAAATATACTAAGGAATTACTCAAACGATTTGGCATGGATAGCACCAGTAGTAAGACCACACCTATGGCTACTACTACTACACTTGACAAAGATGAATTAGGGAAGAGTGTCGATCAAAAGCTCTATCGAGGTATGATTGGCTCACTCTTATATATAACTGCTAGTAGACCAGATATTATTTTTAGCGTATGTTTGTGTTCTAGATATCAGTCTAATCCAAAAGAATCTCACTTAAAAGAAGTGAAACGTATTTTAAGATATATTAAAGGCACATCTGAATATGGTTTGTTTTATCCACGCACTAATAACTTTCAACTCTTGTCATATAGTGACGCCGATTTTGCTGGTAGTAAAACTGATCGTAAAAGTACCAGTGGAACTTGTAACTTTTTGGGACATTCACTAGTATCTTGATGTAGTAAAAAGCAAAATTCGGTATCCCTATCTACTACAGAAGCTGAATATATTGCTGCAAGTTTGGCTTGTGCAAAAATTTTATGTATGAAACAAACTTTATTAGATTATAATATTTCTTTTTCAAGACCCGCTATAATGTGTGATAATACCAGTGCTATTAATTTATCTAAAAATCTTGTTCAACATTCACGTACGAAACATATTGATATTCGACATCATTTTCTACGTGATCATGTAAAGGGAGATATACTATTGGATTTTATTTTTAACTGATAAACAAGTAGCAGATATATTTACCAAACCACTTAAAGAATATAACTTTATCAACTTTAGAAGAGAACTAGGCATTTGCTCATTTTATGACATTTCTTAATTTTTTTCTCTGTCTAATTCGACTTATAGTTAGTTTTCAATCGACTTTTACAGTACTCTTTTTGTCTGCATTTCTGGTTTAATTGTGTCTTCTGCCCAGTCGACTGTCTCCAATCTACTGTTGATTGACAGTAGCTTTACTTGATTTTTCATTTGGTTTTATTTGTTTTCGAATTAGTCGACTGATCTAAATCCAGTCGAATGTCGTGACATCAATTCGATTTTCTGATTCTAAATCGTCACAGAATGAGGCATTTATCTCTCTCTTTTACTCTCTATTTGATCTCGACCCTTCATTCAAACCCACATTCAATCAAAGCCATTCCCTTCAAGTAAAAACCCTAAACTCTTCCTTCCCCTTTCACCTTTTACCCTTTCTTCCCAAATCGGCTACTTTTTCCCTGTTCTCTTGAAGCTTTCTTGATCTCTGCGGTGTCGCCATTGGAGTTGGTTTATCCGCCCAAGACTGTTCATTGCCTGCCCAAGATTGTTCATTGCCTATCCAGTTCGAATCTCTTCAGTTCTTGTGTTTCTTGGTCTCTAGTTGTGGGCAATCATCTCTAAATCTTCTCTCTTTGCTTTTCAAAAGTTTTTCTAGATTCTCAATATGCCTAAACCCAAAAGATCTAGGAGTTCAACTGTTGAATAAGAGAAATCTTCTCATAATTATCTTCAGTACTTAAGTCACCCTTCTCTTGTTGAGAAATATTTTATCATTTGTCAAATCATGATCTTTCTGGGTCGTTTTGTTAATTTTTCCGATTTAGATAGATTTCCGATTGCTCCATTATTTGAATGATGTGGTTTATTTGAACTTCTATCCTTAGTAAATCAACCCTATTACTATCCCCAACTCATATATTTATTTTATACAAATATAAAAGTTGCAACATCTGAGGATGGTAATGAAATATTTTTTACTACAACGGTGAAAAATGTTCGAATGAAATTAACTGCTGAAAAATTAGGGAGTATTTTTGAATATCTCTAATGAAGGGTTAGATTTAGGGGAAATTGAGTTGGATGATTAATCTATCTTGTCTAAAATCTTTTTGCCACATCGTGGTCTTCCAATGACCAATAAATCGATTACTTCGCTTGCAAAGCTCGTTGCACGAATATTGTTGTACAACATTATCCCAAAAACGGGTAGCTACGACCAATTTTCGTTTGATTTGCAACAAGCGGTGTATGCAATCTTTGGCAACATCCAAGTCAATTGGAGTCGGGTAATTTTTAATCGTCTCTATAAGGCTCATTCCTCTTTTCTTCCTTTTGGTGCCTTACTTACCCATGTCTTTACCTACTATCAAATTGATTCTTATTCCGAGTCGAGTGTTGTTACTCGTTATGAATACTTTGATCGTGCAAGTCTAGCACGTATGAAAATTCTACACTCACCCCCTTGGTCTCCTCAAAGAAATACTCCGCCTATTCCTCTAGCTACCCTGTTCCACGCCGATCTTCTGCATCTAGTTCATCTTCTAGTTCTCGTTCTAAAGCTAGTTTTTTCTGATCCTGAGAGTCTTTACACCTCTATCAATTATCTCATGGATTGTACAGATCTCATCTTAGGTCGGCAGGAATCTCTTAGGTCTAGCATTGCCAACCTCACTGAAATGTTTGTTAGGCAGTTTCCACATCCTAACCCTACCTCCAATAGTGATGATGAAGAAGACGAAGACGATGGATGTATTTTTTAGTTTCTTTTTTATTTTGAAGTTATGTTTTATGCTTTCATTGATTTTCTCTCATTTTGTCATATGGGGAGCTTGTAAGCTTGTAACAATTGTACATTTTTTTCATTTTTGTGTGAGTATCATGATATGCAAATTTATGTCCATATTATTTTAAGTTATTGTGTTGTCATCATCAAAAAGGGGGAGAATGTAGATTCTTGATTTTGATGGATACAACATAATACACAATTGTTCTATCCTACATATCTTTTGCAGTGTGTAAATCATTCAAGGCCAAATACAATGATGAAGCATGCAAGGCCAGGCCACAAAGACAAGATCAAGCCACAAGACTCAAGATCAAGACTAAGTGCCTTCAAGAGCTTTCAAGTTTCAAGACAAAGACTTTCAAGCGCTTCAAGTGATTAGCTACTTGAACAAATGTCTTGTAATTATGTTTGTAATATTTGTGAGTCTTAGAATCTTGTAAAAGCCTTGTCACACACACACACTCACACATTCCCTAAATAAAGAAAATGGTTTACAAAATCAAAATGTCAAAACAAAGCTTATATAAGTTCAGCTGATTGAGTACCAGTCGACTTACTATTGGAAGCAGTCGACTGTTAGAGTATGAAACTGACTGAACTCACTCAAGCTCTAACCAGTCAACTCATATGACAACACAGTCGACTGTTCAAGCAGTTTTTGACAGTTTTCTGAATTTAAAACTTGTTTTTCAAATTCAAACTCTTATAGCCATTTTATGGCAGTTTGTGGAACGAATTCTCAATGTCCAGTGATTCTAACTCTATAAATAGAGTATAGAATTCATTTTGGAAAGGCTCCATAACTCCTCAACTTTTTCATTCAAGTCTTTTTGCTTTTTAAGAGAAAAAAAGAACAAGTTTACAAAGCACATACTTTCTTTAAGACTTGGCTCTCTGATTTCAGTCTTGTATAACACTGAATTTGTTCTAGACTGAAGTTAGAAGTTGACCTATAGCCACTATACAAAAAGTACTATCAAATACAAGGCTTTAGGTTGTTGTAATCTCATTTTTGTTGTTGTTTCACTTTCGGGTTGTGAGAGTGGTCCTCTCGGTTGGTGAGTAGGACTCTTGGTGTAGAGTCAGTTTCACTCTAGGTTGTAAAGTGGGTTTTGCTCTCTCTAGTGCTGAGAGAGGTATACCGGTTTGACATAGTTATTATCGAAGGCCATAGAGTATTCTTGTATTTTTTTCAAGAATAGTGGAAAATCTCAAGTAGGTTGCTTAGGGACTGGATGTAGGTCGGGAGGACCGAACCATGATACATCGTGGTGTTTGCAGTGTTGATTCTCTGTTGTTGTATTCTCTAAACTTGCTTTTTTACTTTCTCTGAGTTTATTGTAAATCGAGTCTGATCAGTCGACTGCATTTCTCTCTAAGTCGACTTAACAAACTTGTTAATCTTCATTTAAATTACTCTTCTTATCTGACGCTTCAGATTGCCTTCCTTATCCAGTCGACTTAACAGTGCAAAAATTTTAATTTGCTGTTTAATTTTTATACAACACTATTCACTTCTCCTCCCATCTAGTGTTATTTTCCTTGCATACAGGATCCAACAGCTACTTCCTTGCCCTTTCTTGAGGGAGTTGGTGTTGTATCAGCCGGACCAGTTCGTGGTCTCACGGGTATGAGCTTTATTTTTAGTCCGTCGTGCTGGAACATACATTGGTTGGATCGATCATATATAGTCACATTGTGGTCGTATAACCAAGATCTCCCTAAAATTACTGGATCCACATCCATTTTGAGTGCATCACACCAAATTTGCTCTTTGTAGGCTTTAAAATCCACAGGGACCAAACATCACTATATTACTTGGAGAGCTGTCGCATCAATCCAAGATACTTTGTATGGGCATAGATGAGGCTCAGCTTTAAGTCTGGTCTTGGCTAAGACCGCAGAAGAGACAACGTTGACACAGCTCCCACTGTCAACAATCACCTTGCAGTTTTTGCCACCTATTATCGTAAAGGTGTGAAATATATTCGTGTGCTTCCAATCATCTTTTTCTTTTGGTTGGGACAAAGCACATCTGACTACATTCAAGTGAGGTGATTGGATCGACCGAATACAGTGGAGATATTGGGCATCCTCTTCTTCACTGAAGTCATCGCTTTCATTAGGTTCATAGGAAAACTCATTATCGGAATCATCAGCAATGACAGCTATTCCCTCTACTATATTGATCCTACTTGGGTTGGGACAATTGCCAGCAACATGACTGTATCCCTTACATTTATAGCACTTAGTGAGATGATAAATTTTAGATTAGTCTCTTTCGGTGTTCTTACCCTTACTAAGTGGATATAAATTTAAATTAGGCTTTTGGGGGTAAGATTTGTTGGGGTACTGAGAAGATGCGGGCTTAGGTCTAGAGGAATCAGTGGAGGTCATTCTAGAGGAATGATCTTTCGAATGGCTGAACTTGTAATGGGAACTTGCTTTAAGAAAATCTATATCGAGGACAAGGGCATAAGTTGCTACCAATGAATCCATATTTCTATGAATTAGCTCGTTCCTAAGATCGTCTCGTAGTCCAGTCCTGAACCTAGAAAGAGTTTGATCTTCACTCTCTTTACCTAAGGCATTGCACTGAATGAGAAAGTCGTCAAACTTATCCACAAACTTATAGGTGGATTTGCTTACTTGATAGAGTTGGTTCCACGAATCTAACAATCGAGTATGGAATGATAACGGCACATATCTCTCAATGAGCTTCTCTTTCATGACTTCCCAAGTGGCTATGGGCGCCAGGCCTCAGTCTCTACGGGCGTGTTCAAGATTGGTCCAATGTTGTTGAGTTTTACCAGTCAGTTTTATAGTGGCAAATTTAACCTTCAGGGCTTCGCTCATGTCAAACCACATGAATTAGTGATCCATGGCACAGATCCAATCAAGATAAGCTTGGGGTTCCATACGGCCTTCAAAGTGGGGAACATCAGCCTTAACGTTCTTCTTGTATTGTTCGTTAGGGTCAGGTTCTTGACGTCGATCGTCACGAACATTCCTTTGAGGGATCTGACGATGAAGCTCATGGGAATCATTTTGATTCAATTCCACTTACTCAAGCCTTTGATTGATATTGGCAAGAGTTGCTTGAATGGTAGCTATTGTAGTGGAAATATCAGAGTTGTCCATCTCAGTTTGAGGAGGGGCTTACGAAATTCTAGGGTTCCTAAATTGGTGATTTGGGAAGGACAAGAAAGGCTCTTCGGGATTTGTGATGTGCTGTGAAGACGCATTTACCAACGGTAGAGAACTAGGAGTCGTGGGGACGTGCGTTTGCTGAAATTTGGGAAAATGTGTCCTAAATGCACTTAAGTTTTTTTTATCTGAAATAATCTAAAAGAAATAAAGAAAAATAAAGACTTTAAACAATCCTAAATGAACTAAAAGTGCTGAATGCAAATAATTTCTAAACGAATGCAAAAACTATAGCTAAATGATGCAAGAACTAAGGTTTTTAAAAACCTTCGCTCTGATACCAAAATGATGTAAACTTAACCCTAGGTAGAGAATTTTTAAGAATTTTAAACAATTAAATTTACCAACATGTAATGCAGATTATGTCAAAAATTAAAACTATCAATTGGTTTGATGGATTTTCAAGATATGAGTTAAGTTTAACCATCCCAATTAAAAGTTCACACCTAATAATCAACAGGTACACCTAAGTGTGATTAGCAAGTTAGATATTCAATAACGATTTGTACCCTAATTAGCAAATAGAAGCACACAATCTCAATATTCGTAGACGACAGAAAATTCAAATAATAATCTAGAGACGATAAAGCAGTATCACTAATAATGGAGAAGTGGAAAGAGTTACCGGGTTCGAAGCAAATCGCGTTAGTGCTCCGAGGACTGCGGTGGTGAGGCAGCAAGGAGGTATCGCTGTGGTGGAGGAGTTGGCTGCCGTTGGAGATGCAGCGAGGTGGACGGAAGGGTGGCGGCTTGAGGTGGTGCTGGGGTCAGCTTCGAGCATGGTGGGGGGTTCGGTTGAAGGGAGAGGGAGGAGATCGGGTTGATGGGGGTTGGTCGGAGGATGAGAGGAGGCGGTGAGGGAGCCGGGGAGGGTAGTGGCGACGGTGATTGGAGGGCGACGAGGGGCTTGACGGGGTGCTGGGGCTTCGGGGATGGGTTCTGAGGTTGAGCGGGAAGAGAAGGCGATGAGGGTTGTTGGGTTTCGGGATAAGAGAAACGGAAGAAGAAGAAGAAGAAGAGAGTTGTGGGGGATTTGCGGATTAGGATTTTAACTTTGTAGTGGATTTGAGAATTAGGGTATAACTTAGGATTTCTCACAAACCCTAATTTTATCTCAATATCTCACACAAAAGAGATGAATGAAGCGCGAAAACTCAATCACAATAATTTATTTTTTAATTAAGAATAGCATGTCTTCTCATTATTCTCAAGGCCTATATATAGGCTCAAAACAAATCTCAATGCAAATCTTCAATAAATGGTGCAAATTGTAAAACTACTACATATGGATATAATTGCCAAAAATAAATATGAGTACTGAAATAAAATACTAAACTAATGGAACAGCCATTCTAGACGATGTCTGCGCTTATAGAAATGCCTGAATCGTCTCGAACTGATATCCTCATCAACTTGAAGTTGAATGTTTCCAAGTCTAAATTGCCGCAGACGTATAGCTAAATAAATTCATTGTAGAAGTGGAAGCAGATACATTATTTTTTTTCATAAATGTAGCTGTAGAATTGCCGTATGGTGGGAATGCTTCACAATTTGGGGCAGTTGACATGTAGTTGCATAAGAGAAATCACCATGAGCATAACATGTCAAAGTGTTAAGGTATGGTACATCAGCTACTCAATAGGAAAAAGAAAGGCATATGTAGTAGAATTGCAGATAGATTAAAAATGATTGGCCAATTTTTTTTCCAATATCATCTAACTATAAGTTTTCTTCACTAATCAATATAAGCCATACACTTCACGTAAGACGTATCTGGAATATATACAGAACCTGTGCATGACTTTGCTATCTGGAGCTTGCATGACTTCAAAGAAGAGTTCTAGATCTTGTTTCTTATCAGGTTGGACTCATCATTGGATCTTTCATTAACCCACACCACGGCGACACCCATGTTAGCCTTTCACCTTTTATCCATCAGTAGGTGGTTTTTCTTTTGAGTAATAAGGTACAGTTTTCTGTCTTGTTGTCTCTGCATTATACAGAGACAGATGAATTTGTTTGATAAAATTATCATGTGGTATATAGTCTATCCTGTTAGGATTATGTCTTGTATACTCGTGGTTCAGATTAGAAGAAGGTAGTTGCGGTCGACTATCCCAAGTTGCGGTCGACCGCACCCCCGACCGCAGTTGCACTGGGTTTGGCCGAGAGGTGGATGGTCGACCGGTCTTGTTGGACGTTCGACCGCCCGTGGCGCTGTGTTCGTTTTGGGCCTCGAATTGTTAGGTCGTTTAAGCTCAATCTTCAACTCCAAGTTAGATCGTACAGCTCATATTCAATTATTTCTTTTACAGGATATATCGGACGACTGAGAATCAACATTAGACCTAGTTTTCTCTCTATTCATCTATATATATTATAAACTCCTCCAATATGAGAGAGAGCACTTCATAGATTCTTTTCTCCATTGCATAGAGAGACTCAAGAGAGATAGTTCTTGGTGGGTGAGTTTAATTCCTTGTATTGAGTAAATCAGTAACTCCTTGTAATCTCTTCTAGTTGAATATCAGATCTCCCTATATTTCCTCCCGGATTAAGCAAAAGCTAACCGGGATAAATCCTTATTGTGTTTGTGTTTGGATTGGTGGATCAACTTGCTTGCTCGATTCGTCTCATCTCTTCGACTTCTTCATTGCTCTAATTAGTTCTGCTGCGATCAGAGGCGTTTGTTGACGCCCCCAATCCCAACACATCCCTTTCACCTAATTTTCACTGTAAAAATCAATCAGGTTGTTTGCAATCCCTGTAATGAAAAAATGAAGTTTATAATTCTGTTAAGGATTGTCTTTTTCTTCATTTTATTTTACTCACCTGCAATAATCATTTGCCATCATCCATCCTATGTGTTCACTGTGAAACTGTACACTTAATGGGTTTTTAACTGCACTGAAGTTTTTGTATGTGTAGTTTTACTCGTTGTTCAAATGAGTTTAAACAAAGGAAGTGGTTTTTGAGCTATAACGACAACATAGAGAAAGGCGGGCCTACAAAATGAGTGGTCCTTCTTTTTTGCCTTTGCTATGGAGGGAGGCTAAGATAGTGTACTGAAGAATGTTGATGTATCAAACTCTAATTGGTGATTATCAACAGAATGTCCTGGTCTAATTGGTTGGCTACTCGTTCAAGATTTCTGTGACCCCAACTGGCCCAGTTTATAGTGGTGCTGGATTTGCTGCTGCTCTTAGCAATGGGGTATTCGGTCTATATAGATAGTGCTGCTGTACTAATCAAATCCCACCATGATTTTCATTATTGAACAATAATTATTTGTATCCATTAGGTGTAGTAATCTTTGTGGGATATATTGGAATCTGTACAAAACTGAAACTGGTTAGGCGAGGGCCCTGAGTATGTAAACAATAGGAAGTTACAGAAAATCCCTCAGTAACTTTGAAAATTACGAAATGTGAGACGCAGTTCATTTTAACTGATGGTTTATTTGTTTATATCTTCAGTTGGGTTTTATTATTGGGCTAGTTACAGAAGAAAAAAATCACTCAGATTGAGGGTATTTTTCACATTAAAAGCTTGCTTACATTTGAAGGAGTACGTGCATAGTATATGAATTTACTGTCCATCATTTTCTGCTACCCATTCATATTTCACCGATTAGAATTTCATTATCTAAAAGAATGCTTTAATCAATTTGATTTCCTAATATTTGTCGCAGTTACGTGAAGGGGCATGTGCCCACTTCCTCATCGATTTGGATCCAACCCTGCCAAATACAGAGACGACAACAACAACAAAAAAAAAAAAAAAACATATGCACATCGGAGATTGCATAGATATTACGATCAGTATACTGTCAAAGTGTCAATGTTGTTTCCTTCCATTCATACAATTGACATGCTCTCACAGTCATAATGTAGACTTGGTTGGGTTTTTACAACATATCTTTACGATTTGCTAACTTTCCTTTCTTTATCATATCGATTAATTGATGCAACATTTTCCCAACTTATTGCAGGATAAGCAAGATTTACATGTAATTAAAATTGGTGTTTCATGGGGAACAAAGACATACAAGCAATAACAAATCAACAAACAAATACAAGAGCACTCAAGCAGTTCATTATAATGGTTAATCTGAATTAAAGAGAGCTCGGTTGGTTGTTCGTGGATTCAAATCAATCAATTCCCATGTCAGATCCCTGATGAACTTTAACTCCTTCCCAGGTCCTTCGGCACCATGAACTGCACAAAAGTTGCAGGTGGAAAAGTATTGACTCCAAAGTCCAAAATGGTGTAATATTCAATTCCTTGATCTTGCACTCTTTATTGTCTTCCTATCAGAAATGAGACATAGCGCTCATAGAGTTTATTCTGGCCGGAACAGAAGTCCGTGGTGAACATTGTTGGAGAAGAAGTGACCTCTTGTCTAACAAGCAACACTGCTCCACCTGTTACTTCAATCCTAGTCTGAAAGTGAAATTTGCAAGAAAGGATGACATTACATATGGTAGGATAGCTGCAGTTGTCAAGAGTTAATCAAGATACTCGATGTACAAACCCTGCTTATCTCTACAGGGAATTTATCAGAAACTGCCTTAGGAGTTTTAAACATGAAATAAAATAAAACATAAAATGTCAAATGATATAAGAAAAATTAAGAATCAATCAAAACAGACTGTTCATAAGAGTCCGCACATTGCAGAAATTCGTGAAAGACAGATCATTGAAAGTTCAGATCTTCAATATACCATGTCATATATCATGTCCGACAAGGCTTTAACAAGCACATCACAAGATTGAATATAAAAAAGGAATCAATTGCAGCTACAAAATCTTGGGAAAAATACACACTATCAGGTTCAGTTCATTAAACACAAGAACTACGAACTCAATTTTGTGAGGGAAATCAAAGCGATACATTTGAACTAAAAAGGGGGGAACAGATCATGTTTTCCTTCTTTTTTTCCCGAAAGAGTCACCCTTTTTGAAGCTTCTCAAGTCATCAGTAGTGTCAGCAGTGTTCTGCTTCTTCAACCCTTTTCGCCCACCATGTCCAAATTTGGACTCCCGCATCTCCCTCTTCTTATTCTTCCCTGGTCCTTTCCGCCCGCCACCATGCCGATGAAGCCCTCCAGACCTATCACTAGGAGCCACCCCCGGCCTCCTCTTATTCGACTTCCCAAAGCTATCACCATCCAATCCCAAGTCCAGTTCCTCGTCTTGTCCCTTCGCGAACCCACTCTGCTGCCTTTGCTTCCTCCACTTCTTAACAGAATCAATATCTTCTTTCTTTTTCTTTGCCCTCTCTTTGCTCTTCTGGGCTTGAACCTCTTTCGCAATCTTCTTGGCTTCTCTTGCTTTCTTCCTCTCTTCAGCCTCCTCAATATGCTTCTTCTCCACTAAGAGCTTGCTCTTGATCTTCAACATGTGAGTATCTGTCTTGACCATCTCCGCATAGTAATCTGGGGGCCTAAGAAATGGCCGACCCATAGCCTGTAACTTGTCAAAGGCTTGCCTGGTACCATCCAAAGCTTGAGTGTAGAATGCAAGCTCGCGTGCCAAGTCATCGTTTACGTCAACCTCTTCAGGCAAATCATGATCAATAGTTAGCTTGTGGATCCAATCGACATTCTTAGGCCAAGCTATATCTTCGAGCTTATCTAGCAGGCCTTCCTTGTTGTACACGGCATTCTTTGAAGGTTTAGCCAGTGCCACATCTTCGTCTTCACTTTCAGAATCAGAGTCCACTTCATCATCCACATCATTGTACACGGCATTCTGTGAAGGTTCAGTCAGTGTCATCTCTTCATCACCACCTTCTAAATCAGAGCCCAACATTTCATCATCCACATCATCTATATCATCTTCACTTAATGTTTCCTCAGAAACTGAAAGTTGTCGCCTTTTAGTCCCCATTTTGTACTGAAAATAAATACATATGAGATCATCAAGCAACGGATATTTGTCACAAATACTAGAATCCATCAGAATGTGAGAAAAGGGAAAAGTTAAAAACCAAGTAAACAGTTGCATCCATGCACATTTTTTATCCAAATTCAAATACAGATGTTTAAGTAGCAGAAAACTTAAGCATAGTAAACTAATCAAAACAGAAGGAAAGCAGAAATGAAATGGTGAGTGGACATAAATTGTCTTCAAGATCAACGACAAAGGTAGTTTGAACAAAAGTCAGGCAGGACAAGATTAGATTGAGTAATACTCGCTTACATTGAAGTTTGCTGTCTGAATGATTTCTTAGTACAGTTCTAATACTAAATCTTTACAGGCCACAAGTTGTTAGACTGGTGCTAGAAAGGTCTCTATAGGAGCCCTTTAATCCAAAAGATATGTGAATCATGGACCAAAGTCTCAAAATGGAAGACACCAGCCATTTCCTCCAAGTTGGTATCAAGTGCCATGTGCTAGACAAGCTTTGTGGCCCAAATGACAAGCTCCCTTCTGTCCAGGTGCACAAGTTACTCCATATGCGCATCACAACAGTGCAGCATGTAATATGATAAACAGTCAAGAACCAGGCAACTTTAAAGATGTATCCCTACTATTGGATTGACCAGGGACCGTGATGTCTATTTTTCAAAAATTCAGAATCACACATTAATTCAGAGTTTTCATTGTGATTGTTTTAACTTTTAAACTGTAGTATGAGGTCTATCAATGTGAGGGGTTTGTTTCATTGTGATTGTCATGGTTTTTGTATGTTGACATTTATGACCAATATAGGTCGGTTTAGGGATGGCAACTGGGCCGGGTCAACCGGCGACCCACCCGCGACCCAGCCCGCCAACCCGGCCCGCCAACCCGGCCCGTTAATTTGCTCCGCGGGTTCGGGTCGAACCCGGTGAACAGTACCGGGTCGACCTGAGTCGCAATTTACGCGAATTAAATTCGCGAAACCCGGCCCACGAACCCGGCCCAATTCGCGAATTGGACCTGCCAACCCGCGGGTCGACCCGCCGGTTTCGACCCGTTCGACCCGTGACGAGTCGACCGTTGACCCGCGGGTCGAACGGTCGAAATTCGCCTGCGCCGCTGCTGATGCGCTCTGTCCCAAGACAGAGCCGTTGTGAACGGCTCTTTAAGCCGTTGCATTTTATTTTATTTTTTTTTGTTTTTTCCCACTTATTTAGCCTATAAATATCCCCAAAAATCTCATAAAAAATCACCTCACTCTCTTACTCTCTCTACTATTATACATCATTTGTAAAGAATTTTTGAACAATTGTAGTATTTATCAAACAAGTGTACAAGGAGGCATATACACGATCAAATTTCGGTCGTATCGGAATCAAAATTCAACGTCTTCAACGTCTTTAACTCTCTTCAACCCTCGTCAAATCTACTTCAACCTCTTCTCAACTCTTCAATTGCGGAATCGGCAAAGCGCTCCTCCATCTTTTCTATTCTATTCTTATTTTAACGGTTTTTTTACATACGCGTATTCCACGGTGAACGGTATCAAAATATCTGTATCTCTCTCGTTAATTTTTTTTTTGCGGTGTAGTTAAAATTATTGTTCGTTTTTTTGAACTTCTCTATCTCAACCCTCTTGTTTTTTAGATTTTTTTTTTGTATAATTCACCGCTCCTACATTGTATATTTTTTTTTACATACTTTACTTTAGCACATTACTACATTATGTCTAGATCACGCGGTAGCGGTCGTAGCTGACAAGATTCCTCCTCTTCACATAGGCCACCAATTGTCCCAACTAGTGAGCCCGCCCAAGATTACATTGATCCTACTATGGAACAATGTGGTACACACGACATGGATGTTATAGGTGACATACAATTAGAAGAAGAAGAACAACAACAACAAACCGAAACCACACAACCCCGTAGTAGTAGGAAAAATAGAGGAGAAACTAGCGATTGGCATAAGTTTTATGATTATATCCCGGACGAACATACTCCGGGTATAGGTTTGAAACTGTGTAAAACATGTAGTAAAACATACAAATTCAAGAGGGGTGACGGCACCGGTACAATTAGTAGGCACATACAACATAATCATAAAGAACTTCTTGATCAAATACAAGGCCAACAAAAAATCAACCCTAGGACCGGTCAAGTAGATAGCCACCCTTATAATCCCGAACTTGTTCGTCGGGAAATGGCCCGATTAGTCATTAAGGAAGAGTTGTCATTTTCCTATCCCGAGAGTAGGAACTTGAAAAATTTTAATCAAACGGCCTTAAACCCTCATTTTAAAAGAATTCCGAGAAATACTTGCAAATCGGATTGTTTTAAAATGTATGTTGAAATGAAGGACGCATTGATTGCAATTTTATGGAGTTTAACTTGTAGGGTTAGTTTAACTTCGGATTGTTGGACGGGTGTCAACAATATTCCAACGATGGGAATAACCTGTCATTGGATCGACAATGATTGGATTCTTCAAAAAAGAATCATATCACTTGCGGCGTTGCCGTATTCCCATAGTGGCGCTGAAATAGCAAACCGTATTATAGAAATTTGTGATGTTTTTCATATTCGCGATAAAATTATGGCTATTAGTTTTGATAATGCATCTAACAACAATGTAGCAATTACTACTTTAAAATCTGTATTAAACCCTCCATCTGACAATATTTTTCATGTTAGATGTGCATGTCATATTATAAATTTATGCGTTCAAGATGCATTAAGAATAGCTGATCCATATATAGTTAAAATTAGAAATTGTGTACATTTCATTGCATTAAGTCCAAGCATTTTACAAGAATGGAAAGCTTGGTGTAGGGTTAGAAATGTTCCTTTTAGAAAATTTCCAAAGGATGTTAGACACCGATGGAATTCTACTTTTGATTTACTAAATGTTGTCACCGATTATAAAGCAATTGTAAATGATTTTTGTATCGCAAAAAATATGCACAATTTTGAAATGACTCTCCCCGATTGGTTTTTTGCCGAATCTTTGTTGAAATTTTTAGAACCTTTTAAAACCGCAACTTTAAAATTTTCAAAAATATATGAATCTACTTCTAGTAGTATTTTTATTGAATTAGTTAGCATGATGCAAATATTTAACGAAATGTTAAATGATCCCTATATTAGTGACATTGTAATACCTGCATTTCAAAAAAATTTGAAGTATTATTTTCCTCCTCCTATGTTGATTTGTGTTGCTACTGTTATGGATTCCCGTATCAAATTAGAAGATACGAAGAATTTGATACAATTGTTTTTTGGATATTTAGAGGACAATGTAGAATTAACAATTGATTGCGCTACTTTTTTAGTTCAGTTTGAATCTACGTTAAATAACTTGTATGATTATTATGATAGACGTTTTGCTTCTAGTAGTACAACTTCTGTAGTTAGTTCTTCTTCTGGTAGTTCTAAAGGTAAGGGTAAAAGTAGAATTGGTGATAGAACATTTAGTTTACTTGAACAAATTCAATCTAAAAAACCTAGGACTAATCAACCAAATGAATTAAATTGGTATAACCAACAGGATACTGAGCCTACTCTTTCTGCACTAGATATTTTACAATGGTGGAAAAAACATAAACACACTTTTAGTATTCTGTCAATTATGACTAAAGATTTGCTAACTCCTTCTGTCTCTACAGTTGCTTATGAGAGTGCATTTTCTACAAGTGGCAGGATTCTATCTGATTACAGGAATCGGTTGAAGCCCGAGGCGTTAGAGATGCTCGTTTGCACAGAAGACTGGCTGAAGGCTGAAGATAGGACGCAAGGGAAAGCACTATCAAGTTCCACAAGTGGGAGCAACTCGCCCGAAGAACAACAACAACAACAACAACAATAGCTTTGCTTGTTATGTCAAATTAGAAAACTTGTACTCAATTAAAATTGTATATAAGAAATATTTTATTGTATAAAACTTATTTGTGAATTGAATTCTTCATTTCGTTATAAATTGTAAAAATTGTATAACTTAAATTCATATGAATAATATTTCAAAATTTGTTGTCAATTTCACTCTTTCAATCTTATTATTATTATTACGATTTTTACTGTTTATTAGTATTATTACTTACTTAGTATTATAATTATAATTATTATTTTAATTTAAGCTACAAAAAAAAATTATTAAACGTGCCAACCTGCAGGTCGACCCGGCCCTACCCGGGTTGAACCCTAAAGGGTTCACGGGTTGGGCAGGCCACCCAAACGAAAAAACAACTCGGCCCGGCCCGGCCCGGATAAGAATGCAACCCGGCCCGGCCCGTATAATTCTACATGCCAACCCTTACGGGTTGGGCCCGGCCCGGCCCGGTCCACTCGACCCGTTCGCCACCCCTAGGTCGGTTGGACTAAAAAGCATGATATGACCAAAAAAACCTTAAACAAGGAAGAGGCATAGCTACAACCAGTTACATTGCTTAGTCAATGAAGTCCAAAATAGAAGGCGCAACACAATTTCAGATTTCCTACAATGCCTGAGGTAAAAGGTGCAATTAGAGCCGCATCCTCAATCAAGTGAGGCATACTAATATTTTGGGATTTTGAGATATTTCTTAATGAGATGATATACACTAAACATAAACAAAATATATTGTACAATTCATTATATGCTAAAAAGAAAAGCATGTTCAAAGAATATGCACCCGTTCGGTGGTTACTCTAAAACCTACAATACACTATCAAAGCAATCGAGAACAACTAGATAACATATAACATCCTAATAGCATGATAATAATTAAGAAGTACTACTAAATCACCATTTATTTTCCTGTTAGATAAATAACATGAACTCCTACCTAAACCACCATTCACCAAACACTCGATAACAAAACATACTGACAAAAGACAACGATTTTCCTCTTAACTCTCATTTTTTTCCCTTCAAGTTTTTAGCTTCGCTAGCCAAGAATTTTGAATTAAACAAGATATCATCAATCAAACTTCAAAACATGCACACCACCTTACCATAATTCATGGATAATAAGAGATCACAAAACAACAAGAATGAATTCCACAATGATCATTCTTATTGATATTCAGTAATAGATATTTGTGAACAATTTGCTAATTTGTTTGCTTTAATTTCCATATTTGTCTAATTATCTTTGTAGAAAGGTTTATGTGGCTTCTTCATTTACAGGGTTTATGCTAAAATCTGTAAGAAGAACAAACAACAATTAGAAGCAGCAAAAGCAAAACAAGATCACAAAGAACCATAAGCGGCAGCAGCAAAACATGAGGGAAACTAAAGCAGCAACATTAATAGAAGCAGCAGCAGCAAAAACTTAATTGCAGAAAGAGGAGGATAGTTACAGCAACAACATCAAAGCAAGAAAAAGAAGAAAAAAAAAAGTGGGTAACCTACTCTCTATCCGTGTAGCGCTGGAAAGAAGAGAGAAAGAAAAGGGAGCAAGGAGCCGGAATGAAAAAACAAGGAGATAGATGATAGAGGAAGCCCTATTTTTTTTAACTACCATTGGGCTGTTTTGGTTATTAGGCCCAAACACCCAAACCTCAAGTTTGAAGCCGAGACAAGTCTAACCTATCTTCAACTCAATCAAACATTAGTAGAGGGCTTGGGCCAAACTATTACTTTTAATCAACCGTGTGTCGTAATCTATATACTATCTAGTGTGCATTGGTGCAGTTGATAACTAAGGTTTCCCTCCATTGTACACTCAAGACAACTATGGCCTAGTATGATTCTTGAGTTCCTGGTCTTTTAGTAATCCACATCAATGACAACACATAGGTATTACAGAATCAAGTGTCTTACAATAGTCTAATTTTTGGGTTCATAAGATAGTTATTGCACAAAGAGGATTCCAGAAAATAATAACCGGCCAGTAGTTATATCAAGTCAGAGGACACGATCACTGAGAAAATCAGCAGCGAAAAAAGGCTAGTAACGATAGCAAAGTAGTTCTACCATACTGTGCCACATTACATATACTATAACATGCCTCACCTCAACACCCTTTTCATTCTAAACATATTGATATCTAACCGAACCTAAAGTTATCACTCTACACAACCTTGACATAAACTTTTCTCATTTCTCAATTCTCGCTAAAACAGTTTATAATGAAATGAATCCTTGTTGAGGCCGCAACATCAACTACCTGAGTATATAACTCATTAGGAACAGTGCACCATACCCATATTCTCAGTTTAGATCCATTAATTAAAACTAGCAACAGAAGAAAAAATTACAGAACCTTAATAACTAGGAGTAGTTCTAAATGCACATGCCACATTAGCACCCAAGCATCATAAAGTAACAACCTGAATACATAAATCAATCCTTAACTTCGTCTCTAAAGATTCAACATATCTCAACTTTAACACATTAAACAATACAATTAAGGGGGGGAATTTTTTTTTAAAAAAAACCTTTCCAAAATACTAACAAAGATCAGAAACATGAAACATTAACTAATTCTTTACGGGAAATAAATAAAATTCATATATATGTGCACTAGGCCGCCGTCTGCACTCGGTCTTCCCGCCTTCGTTCACGTTGATATACACATCTAAATTAGTTAAATATGTAAAATCAAATTATTTGAAATTCATTTGTCCATCCATTGAAGTGTTACAAAATTGTATTGCGGAAAATCATTGTTTTTTATAGTTACATAATTGATGGACATATGAATTTCAAATGATTTAATTTTAAATATTTAGACTGATTTAGATGTGTAGATCCACGCGAATGGTTCGGATCGTCAATACGAAGGCGGAAAGACCGAGGGAACACGAGTACATACGGCAGCCTAGTGCACAACGGAAGGGGACTCATATAGGTCCCAGCTCTCCTTGTGCCCAAGAAGGATGGAATATATATATATTAAAAACACATAAATGAAAACCCAGTAAAATGTAATGGAAGGAAAATGAAATCTGTAAAAGTTCAAATTCAATGACCCTGATTTCTAACCTGAAGAAGAAGGATTTTTGCCCCAAAGTTTTGCTTGCTCCGGATTTGGAATCGGAAGAAAGAGAGGGGCTAGGGTTTAGGATTTTTATCTCTCTTCTATTGTTTCAACATAGCCGTCCGATTAAAGAGAGAGAACACGTGTCGGCTACTTAAATTATGGGTTTTGATTAGTTGTTAACTTGTCTGATATTTTTGTAAAACTTTAGTTTTGATGCTTGATGTATCGGTATGGTTAGACTGAAGCTGTTAAGCTGATAGTTAATGGCTCTCTGTTTATGGTGCCTGGTTTCTGTGTTCTTTATGGTGGTGACTCATGTGATTCTTTTCTATGGTTGCACTTTCCGTTGCCTTTCCGCTGACCTGTGTTAGGTCAGTGCGTTCTACTCTCCATTTGATTTTGGTTCTTGCAGATGAGTACCTCTCTGTTTATGATGTACTCTGAATGCGATGTGTAGGCAGTTGATCTGCTGTTTTATTTCTCTGCATTCTATTCCCTTTGCTTTCATGCTGTTCTAGTTTGTATCAAGGAATTTTATTCTCTGTTGGTAGGCTCCGATATTCTTGTTTGGTGTTGTGCTCAGTTAGCTCAGACCCCTTCTTTTACTGATTTCATGGTCATGTTGGATTTCTCATCCGATCCTTGGTGCTTTGTGGATGGCTGCTGCGAGTGGGCTTGTCTTGTTCTCTCGGAGGTGCCTTGATCTGAGGAGTCTCCAGTTTTCCCTATGTGTGCCTGACTCTGTGGGGGCTTCGGTTTCGGGAGAGAGCTGCTGCAGCATCGGAGAGCCTCCTTTAGCTGCGCTTTTCAGTTTCTTAATGTTCTTATTGATGTAATTTTTGTACTGGCTTTTCATTTTACGGCTTGTAAAATTTGACTATTATTGTTTTAATATATTAATTGTCTGATGGCTGGGGTCGTAAGACCCTATCCGGTTCATCAAAAAGATTAGTTGTTAACTTGTTATACAATCGGACCCGCATCTGAATCCGATGCGTTTGGTTGGGTTTGATAACCAGTCCGAATCCCCCATGTATTTTTACTTTTTTACCAGTATTTAACACATGCGATGCACACGTTTTAATCAATACATAGTTTTTAAAGTAAGATAATATAGCATATGTTAATAAATATTTATATTTTAAAGTAATATAAAGAGTATATAATGAGAGAGTTTAAGTTGTACGTGTAATACACATAAGTTGGTAGATATACAAATGACACTAAGGCCTTCTCCCATTATATTATTAGAGATTAAGGATATTATCTATACAAGTCCCCGACGAATATTTAAATTCCATATTGCTTCTCCTCCTGCGATCTTGTCCACTTCTAAACTACCAATATATATAAACAAATCAAAGTCACTACCCCATTCACGGTGAGCGAGTGGGGTTTTTGCTTTCGAAATAAACCAGTGGCGTAGCCAGGATTTCCATCTAGGGGGCAAGACACTTACTATTAAAAAAAATTATAATAAACACATTTGCAAGCCTCAAAATATCATATATTACTATCAAATATCACAAACTATTACAATCACTAAATAGCATTTTTCTTTAGCAATAAAACCCTTCGAGATTTCATATTCTGAAAATATTGAATAATATCTTCATTGTCAATGGCATCCAATACATCCTTTCAATATATGCAACCAAACAATCATTCATCATCTCATCTCCCAGTCGGTTTTGTAATGAAGTCTTGATGATTTTCATTGCAGAAAATACTCTCTCTACTGTTACGGTTGCAACGGGTAATAGCAATGCCATTAAAATAAACTAGTAGTTAAACCTTCTCTATTTCCAACTTCAATCATTAGTCTACCTCAAAGTAATTAAGTGCATCAAGCATTAGATGCTCATCTCATAAGTATATGCATAGAAAGAGTAAAAACAAATGGTTAGAATTAGTTACCCACTTTGTGTTTGTTGTTTGATCTATTTCTTACTCCTCTCGAACTCCTCTCAGGCCTCCTTTGAATTTGCGATGAGATTTGTAAGTTGAATTCAAAAGAGAAAAAGAGAAAGAGAATGAAGGTGAATCATAATAGTATATGTTTGTACAAATAACCAGATTGGGCATTGAACAATGTGAAGTACAAATTTAATGTAGCGCCTTGAATCTAGGTTTAAAATTTGTGGAAATGTTGCTCACATATATAAGATACGCATATAAAAAATTCTACTCTAAACTCCATGTGTTTAAATATAAAAAAATTCGAAAATTAGCTCAAAATTGGGACAGAAATTAACACTATAATCTGTATCCATTTGGGTTCTAATTTGATTACATATCATACTAATTCAGTCCATTCTCAAACAAATTAGTAACACTAAAACAGAAATTAGGAATCTAATTATCCTATCATATATGAATTCAAGGAATTTCAGAATATGAACCCTAATTATCAAAATGTACAAAAAAATTTACTTACAATAGGGTTTGAAATCGATCGACTCCTCGCTTTCTCTCTTCTGACCTCCTCTATAAACCCAACTAATCACTTGTAGATTTTAATCCCTCTTACAAATTCATTATGAAGTGGGTTTGGGTTCAGTAGAGTGGAAACAAAAGAGTGGAAGAAGAAAGAGTAAAGTAAATCGGTTAAAGACTAAATGGGTTGAGAATTTTACACATAAACCCTTATTAAATTTCTTTTTACTAAATATTTTTTTTTGAATTTTTTTTTAAAATCCCAGGGGGCGCAGCTGCACCCCTTGGGCATATGGCAGCTACGCCCCTGAAATAAACTATTACATACCCAAACTGCCGTCATCCCGGTGGCGCACGCCCTGAGCGCGTGTCAACCATGCTACCTGCGAGTGATAGCGAATGAAAATAACAAGAACCAGAAAGCTTAATCAATTATATTTCATCAGTTCTTCAATTACAAAGTTTGGTTATAAAGGAAGAAGAAGCTCTCCCCTGCTCCCTAAGCTAGCCCGGTGCTGCCACATTAACACGTGTAGTACCTGTGCTGACAAAATATTCCTACCCCATGAAAAAGATAAAAAACGACCACAACTGCAGCACAGTAACCCGTGGGCCCCACCTGCTTTATCTCTTCCACTCATAGGCGGCCAGTTAAGTGCGTGCTTCGCCCGTGAGAATAAATGCAATGTTCTTATTGCGATTGTTGCGCCAATTATGCATAAAAACCCAAAGAAGAAAGATAATCTTGTCTGGACAGATACACAAGGGAAAAATACTGATATATGAAGTTTTGTGCTCCCCGCTGCTAACAGATATAGTTCATTTAAGAACTTTATCAACCATTTTCCCTTGAAATTAATCTTCCAAAATCTTTTGAAAAGTGGGGAAGAGATTGTAAATATCCTAGAATTCCTCCCATGTAGTATCTCCTTCTTCATCACCCTTCCATTGAACTAGGATCTCTATAACAGCTACTTCACGCTTGTTCACCATCCTACGAGAGAGTAGTTTGGCAGGTCCAAGCAATTCAGCTTAGAAATATACTGGATCAGTAGCTTGGAGTTTACTGGGGTCTCCCACATGCTATTTGAGCTGCGACACATGAAAAACATCACTGTTAGGGGCAGCTGCAGGCGATAGGCCCCAACAGCTCACTAAATAAGGCTCGTAGTACAAATGTGACAGAGTTTTACCATCTTCCCTCCTACAGAAGTCTATCTATATGGCTGAAGTTTCAGATAGGCATAGTCCCCAATAGCTAAACTCTTGTCCCCTCTGTGTCGGTTAGCCAATGATTTCATGTGAGCCTGAACTTTGGCCAAATTATCTTTGAGTATTTGCAAAGTACTATCCCTCTCAATTAAACAATCCTCAACCTTTTGAGACCTCGCAGTATGAGGTGTGTATGTCAACAGTGTAGGGGGCTTACCATAAAGAATTTGGTAAGGGGAGAACTTAGTGGAACTGTTAATGTTGGTGTTATGCTAGTAGTCAGCCCATAGCATCAAGCTAGCCCAGCTCTTTGGTTTATAGGCAAAAAAACACCTGAGATAAGTGACCTCAGTTTGACCATCAAATTGCGGGTGGAACGTGGTGCTAAGACACAATTGAGTGCCTTGCATCAAGATATCTCCTTCCAAAAGGTGCTTATAGAAACTACATCCCGATCACTCACTATAGACTTTGGGACCCCATATAGCTTAATAATTTGATCAACAAACACCTCCGCTATCTGCCTTGCAGTATATGGGTGACTAACTGCTACAAAATGGCTATATTTAGAGAGTCGATCAACCACAACAAGGATAGTTGTCTTATTACAACTCTTTGGAAGGCCATCAATAAAATACATGCTAAGATCTTCCCAAACTGCTGAAGGAATTGGAAGGGGGCGAAGTAACCCTGCAGGTGACAGGTTGATATATTTGTTTCTTTGTCAAGTGTCGCACTCCTTTATATATTGCTTTACCCCCTTCTTCATTCCTAACCAGTGAGCGACTTGTTTGAGTCTGTGTCAAGTTCTTTCAAACCCTGAGTGCCCTCCCTGCACAGAGTCATGGTGAAGGATTAAAAGTTGTTGGGTTATTTGAGAGGAGGAATTGAGATGTACTCTGCCCTTGTAGTAGATGAGGCCATGTTGGGTGGAATACTTAGCAGTAGAAAGCTCCCATACAGGTAACTTGTGCAAAATATCTTGGTAATATGGGTCCTGCTTTACTTCGAGCTTGAGATCCTCCAACCATTTGGCATGCAATTGATATAGCTTGCAATTAAGGCTCCTCATACATCCTTGACAAACTGTCTGCGCCTACATTATCCACCCCCGACTTGTACTCTACTACATATTGATACCCATGAAGCTTCCACAACCAGGTATGCTGAGCTTTGGTATATAATTGCTGCTCCAAAAGGTGCTTGAGAGGTTTATGATCTGCCTTCATAATAAATTTCCTTCCTAGAAGGTAATGTCTCCATTTATTGAATGCAAGAAGCATTTCGAGCATCTCCTTCTCATAAGCTGATAAGTGCTTGTTCTTCCCCTTCAGCTCTAAGCTAAGATATGATATTGAGTGCTTTTTGATGAGTGCAATTTTTATATAAATTTTATTCCACTTTTTACGCATTAAAGTTGCGAGTTCTCGTTTATTTCTTTAAAATTTATCTTATTTCTACTTAATTTTATTTATTTGTTTATTTTTTTGTAGGAATGAGATGAATTAGTGCAAAATGTGGGTGTTTTGGTAAAATCAAGAAAGAAAACAAGGATAAAATTTTCAAAATATTCAAATTAATTTTATATGAAGATTTCTGAAAATTCGAGGACTCAACTACGCGATTTTACAAATTGGCCCATTGAAGAACCAATAGAAAATAATATGGTCAGTTAAGGGGTGGAATGAAATTGTGTAATAAAAAAAAGAGTAATGCTACACTCACTACCAATTTCACTATATTTTTCTTCACTACTTTAGGTGACACACTCCAATAGGTAGGAAAAGAGACAATAGGTAGGGAAACTCTCCAACAGGAGTGTGTCACCTAAGGTAGTGAAAAAAATGGTAGTAAAATTGGTAGTGGGTGAAGCATTATTCAAAAAAGAAAGAAGAAGACCAAAAAAATAGTATGGATTGGAGTTAATTTGGATAGAGATTAATTAGTTGATTAGTTTAAAATCAATAGATTAATCTTAATCTATATATTTTAACCAATTAGTTAACTATCTAATTCTAATTAACTAACCTAACCCTAACTAGCCTTATTCCTATATATAGTGGGCTTGCACGGGATTCAAGAAAAAAACCAGAAAGGGAGTGGCGGCTGAGAATTAGAAAAGAAAAAAAGAGAAAAGAAAGGAAAGAAAGGAAAGAGAAAGATTACCGTCAGTTGGGACTTGATTTTTGAAAGAAAGCACGACTTCAAATTCAGCTTCCAACAATAACTAGTTCTTTCTTCTATCATCTAAATTTTATTATTATGCAATCCAAAAACATGTTTTTTAGTTGCAAAATTATCATGAACTAAATTTATTTTTCTAGAGTTTCGATGTAGCATAGGTTTGAAAACACAATTCGAGCTTCATATTTTATTTTTTCTACTTTCCATGGTTGTGTGTTTTATTTTTGTTCTTAATGCTTACAATTATTTGGCCAACTATTGTTTGATTTATTGAATCATGGAGAGACTAAGAGGTAATTTGTGATTTAGAATTATAGAATTAAACGTCATTGATTGAGCGAAATTAGAGATGCTTTATCGTGATTAATGTGACTGTAAAGAAATCCATTAGAATTTAATGAATCTTCAATTAATCTATTGTGCATAGAGATATGATAAATTATTAGTTGGAGATATGTTTGGTGTTGTTCAAGATAAAACATTAAATTAATAGGGGATTTTGGTCTATAACTTGGAAAAGTCGAATTTCTAGCTACATGATATTATGAATTGTGTGAGATTAATTAGGTGAAATCGAAAGCCCTAGAATTAGTTTTGCTATTAATAAACAAAAAAATTTCATATTTTCATCATTCTTAATTAGATTAGCTTTTCATTTAGTTTAATTTAGTTTAGTTGTTATTTTTTTAAATTAAATTTTGAGTTTCCAAATAATAATTAATCTGGTGAATTTCAGTACTCAATAAAATAATTAATTCTTGTGGGTTCGACACTCTTTCTTTTAAAATTATACCCTTGTTACGATTTTGTACACTTACAAAATACCTCATTACTTTTGTTGCAAAAGTATTGTTCCAATACCTGATCCCTCAACATCACACTCCAAACCAAAATTTTCATCAAAACTGGGCATTTGGAGCGCTGTGGGAGTTGTTAGAGCCTGCTTCAGCTCTTCAAAAGATCTTTAAGCTTCTTCGGACCATTTGAAGGTTCCCTTTTTAGTTAGCGCCACCGTGGGGGCAGCTATGGTAGAATACTTGGAAATAATCTTGCGATAATACCCCGTGAGGCCTATAAATCCTCTCAACGCCTTAAGAGACTTGGGGGTAGGTCAAGCTTGGACTGCCTTCACCTTGTCAGGGTCGACTTCTACCCCATTTGCTGACACTACATGACCCAAATAAGCTACCTCTTGCACTTTGAATACACACTTGCTCATTTTAGCGGAGAGGGAGTGATCCTTCAACAATTGCAGCACACTCCTCAAAATGAATGAGGTGTTCTTCCTATGTCTTGTTGTAGACAAGAATGTCATAAAAAAATGGACAAACCTCCTCAAGTGTGCCTTAACCACTTCATTTATCAAGGATTAGAAAGCAGCAGGGCCATTGGTCAAGCCAAAGGGCATAACCATATACTCATAGTGTCCTTCGTGAGATTTAAAAGTAATTTTGTGTATGTTAGTCTCCACCATTCGTATCTGATGATACCCACTCTTCATATCTAGTTTAATGTAGAAAATAGCTCCATGCAACTCATCTAGAAGCTTATCGATGACTGGAATTGAGAATTATCCTTGATGGTAAGTACCATCTTGTTTCTTCACCATCACCGCAGGAAATGCAAACAAACTTGTGCTTGGCCGAATAATGCCTGATTGTAGCATTTCCTTCACCAACTTCTCTATCTCATTCTTTTGATGCCATGATTGTTTATAGGGCCTCAAACTCACTGATTGGGCATGGTTGTGAAGAGTAATTTTATGATCATAGACTCAAGTTGGTGGAAGGAAAGTTTTCACTTGGAAGACTTCTTCATAATCCTTCAGCAGGAGTGATAAATTTTCAGGTATTCTGGGGAAGATGGTGTACCATGTTGAAATGTAGTAAGTAGTAATATGTAGATTCTGTTTCCTAATCTATAGGAAACAGATTTTCCAAATCTCTCACCCCTCAATCTTCTCTAAATCTTCTTTCTTCTCCTCCAAGAACGTAATCCTTATATATAGATGTATACTGTAAAGAATAAAGAACAAGAAGAATAATAATGATTTCCCCCAAATCTGTTTTCAACATGGTATCAGAGCCTAAAAATATCTAGGCTAGTTGAAGAAGAACAAGAAGAGACAGAGGTGATCGGATTTGATGCCTCCATCGCTCCCGATCCCGACCAGTCACCGACAACCGATCCCAACCCGATTCCGACCAGTCATCGACAACCGATCTCCTACATCTCCACCGATCTCTAAAACCACCTATCACCTGCATCTCCACCGATCTCAATCCCGACGCCATCATCCCGTAGCCATCATCGATCGCCTTAGCCAGATCTCATTGCCATTATCGATCCAAGCTTCATTTTTTTACAAGCTTTGATCTCGAAATCCCAACTTCATTGAGATCTGAGTCCACCTACACCCGTTGCCGCCTTCGACCTCATCACCGTCTTCACCAAGATCTGAGTCCACCAGTACTCGCCACCGCCAGTCGCTTGAAGTCAGTCGTCGCTCGAAGCTGCCGCCGTCCACCACCTTATCATCGTCGATCCGTCCACCCGAACTCCTGACCACAGTCTCCACTCCAACCAAGATTCACAGTTTTACTTCTTGAAGATCTCATTTACTGGTTAAAGATTCATGTTTGTTGATGTTGAAGATCTAGTGTGTTGAAGATCAAATTTTCATTTGCTGTTTGTTGAAAACTTGGAGCTGTTCTTGGTGTTTGCTGATCCGTTGTTTTTCTTGTGCCGCTACCATGGGACAAACTGATGGAGCTGAGAAGAGTATTGGACTTGCCTTTACATTAGTTACAGCTGCAGGTAATGATGGTAAGGTATTTAATATTTATGCATCTATTATGAATAATGCATGGATAATTGATTCGGATGCCACCGACCATATGACTTTTGATTCTAGACAAGTTCAAAATTTTCAACCATCCACCAAATCAACTATGTCCACTGCCAATGGTGATTCTACCACTATTATTAGCGAGGGTACTATACATCTCACAAACAACCTAACCTTAGATACTGCCCTAGTTGTGCCATCCTTAAATTTTAACCTATTATCTGTTACTCAAATAACTATTGCCTTACATTGTATTGTAGTCTTTTGGCCTTCACATTGTGTGTTTAAGGATATTCGGACTCACAAGACGATTGATTATGGGGTTAGACACGGGAAACTCTATTATCTGGATTTAGAATCTGAATGTTCAAGCAAGTTAACTCAAGCTCTAAGTGTGGAAGGATCCGAAGATGAGAAGAAGAAATTAGATATTTGGCTATGACATCGACGTCTAGGGCATGCTTCTTTTGGTCATTTGAAGAAATTATTTCCAAGTTTATTTTTGAAGTTGGATATTTCTACCTTTCAGTGTGATGTGTGTGAACTCGCAAAAGGTCACCGTGTCTCTTTTCCTCCAAGTCCAAGTAGAAGCTCCCTTCTATTTATGATTATTCATTCTGATGTTTGGGGTCCATCCAAAACCACTACATTTGGAGGAGCCAAATGGTTTGTGAAATTTATTGATGACTGTACTCATATGACTTGGATTTGTTTGATGAAGTCGAAAAGTGAAGTTAGTGCTTGTTTCAGAAATTTCACAAGCATGTTATGATTCAGTATAAATCACAGATTCAAGTTCTTAGGAGTGATAATGGCGGAGAGTACTTGAGTTCGAATCTGCAACAATATTTGGAGGAACATGGAATTGTTCACCAGACTACATACTTATATACACCTCAACAGAATGGGGTTGTAGAAAGAAAAAATAGACACTTGCTCGAGGTAGTCCGTGCTTCTCTCGTCCATGAAAATATGCCACTCATCTATTGAGGGGAAGCCCTTACTTCTGCTGCATACCTAATCAACCGAGTTTACTCTAGTATCCTAAACTTCCTCACACCATTTCAAGCATTAATTGAAGCTATGACTGTACCAAAAGTCGTCAACTTGCCACCTCGTATGTTTAGGTGTGTTGCATTTGTTCATCTTCATCAACATAAACGCAATAAGTTAACTCCTCGAGCTGTCCGCTGTGTTTTCATGGAATATGCACAGGATAAGAAAGGGTATCGGTGCTATCACCCACCAACTCAAAGGATGTTTGTGACTATAAATATTGTGTTTCATGAAGATGAGATATATTTTTCTTCCATGACTGAACTTCGGGGAGAGTACCGAAGTGAAGTTCAACCTCTTGGGTATGATGAATGGGTTAGTGAAGTTCAGACTCTTGTGTATGATTGCAGGGCTGATCCTCTCCGCCCTTACGGGGAATACTTTTTCTCCTTTGAATTTATCAAAACAAAAATGGGACAATGTTCCATTTTTCAATGAGCATTAGTGAAGTTCAGACTCTAGTGTATGATGCAGTAATTACCAGTCAGAACGAACAACTGGATACAAATAATGGCGAACACTTGAATGAAAACCTAGCAAGGGAGGAAGATCCTCATGAAGAAGACCCTTATGAAGAAGACACTCTTGAAGAATTGCAACCAGTACCGAATTTCAGTGATAGTGAACTATCAGAACCCCAAAAACGATCGTCATCATTGTCTGAAGCTCCTAGAAGAGAAATCCCGCACCGTACTAAAAGAGGTATTCCAAAACCCACTTACGAACCTAATCCCACTAGTAACGTCAAATATCCCATGAGTAATTATGTATCCACTCACCGCTTGTCGGAATCAAATAAGTTATTTGTGAATCAATTATTTGTTGTATCTATTCCTAACAGTGTGTAGGAAGCCTTAGCCGATCCAAGGTGGAAAGCAGCTATGGATGAGGAGATGAAGTCCTTGAAGAAGAATGAGACTTGGGAGATAGTCGAGCTACCAGCAGGGAAGAAGCCGGTAAGATGAAGATGAATTTATACGGTGAAATATAAGTCAGATGGTTCGATAGAGCGATACAAGGTAAGGCTGGTTGCCAAAGGGTACACTCAAACATATGGAATTGATTATGAAGATACATTCGCACCTGTGGCAAAATTTAATACTGTTCGAGTCCTACTGTCACTTGCTGCAAATCTTGACTGTTCGTTGGAGCAATTTGATTTGAAGAATACATTTTTGCATGGGGAATTGACAGAGGAGGTTTATATGGATCTTCCACCACGGTCGAACAGACCGGTCCAATACAGTAATAAAGTGTGTCGATTGAGGAATGCATTATATAGTCTCAAACAGTCGCCAAGAGCTTGGTTTGGGAGGTTTACAAAATCAATGAGGACATTCGGATATTGTCAAAGTAATTCAGATCATACCTTATTCCTGAAAAGGAAAGAAGGTAAGATTACTCCTCTCATTATATATGTGGATGACATGATAGTAACTGGGAATGATCCTGAGGAGAGAATGGCATTAAAGAGCTACTTGTCACGAGAGTTCGAAATGAAGGATCTTGGCTCTTTGAGATATTTTCTTGGTATTGAAGTTTCTCGCTCGAGAAATGGTATATTTCTGTCTCAAAGAAAGTATGTTCTCGATTTATTGAAGGAAATTGGAATATCTGCTTGTCAGCCGATTGGTACACCATTAGAAGAAGGACTGAAACTTTGCAACGAACCTAATCATGTGCCTTGTGATAAGGAAAGATATCAGAGATTGGTTGGATGACTAATGTATCTTGCGCATACACTGCCAGATTTATCATATGCTTTAAGTGTGGTAAGTCAATTTATGCATGGACCTCAGGAACATCACATGGATGCAGTGATGAAAATTCTAAGATATATTAAGTCTGCTCCAGGAAAAGGGGTCCTATTTGCGAAACAGAGTCACTTGAAGGTTGAGACAAATACTAAGGCTGATTGGGCAGGATCTATAATTGATAGGCGCTTCACTTCAGGATACTTCACCTTTGTTGGAGGAAATATAGTTACATGGAGAAGTAAGAAGCAGAATGTTGTTGCACGCTCTAGTGCAGAGGCTGAGTATCGTGGAGTAGCTGTATGTATAGCGGAAGCTTTATGGCTAAAACTCTTGTTGCAGGACTGTGGTAGGGTAAAAATGGCTTGGGGCCCAACCAGAGCCCAGTACAGCTCTCACTCAAAAATGGGAAAAACAACAATCTGGCTCGGCTTCGAGCCACTACAGGGTCGGCGCCGAACCTCAAGTTCACCCCCACAGAATTGGTCTCCTCGTATCCGACGAGCATCGATGGCCCTCGGCCTCCGATCCACGACAGCCCCCCGGGCCGTCCGCCCTGCCTGGTAAAGAATGAAGATGACCTGGCACAACCTAGGCCACCAGATCCTCCCAGGAGCACAGGAGCCCCATGATCCGCCATGTCAGCTCCAAATACCACCAAGGGCTTTGCCACGTCAGCCCTATACCACTCCTGGTATTGCCACGTCAGCCCTAAACTCCCTGGGCCTTCTGCCACGTCAGGCCCATGGGCTTTTGGGTTCAGATCCGACCCCCAAGCGGATCCAAACCCGGCTGGAATTCCCTATAAATACTAGACCCTCACCCACCTTTTCAGGTAATCAATCTTTTGCCACCAAATTTCCCTAGTTATTGCTACTCTCTCACAGAGACTGACTAGATCGTCGGAGGGTCCGCCGCCGGGATAAACCCCGGTGTTTTAGGACCGTCTGCAGGTACTCGAGGCGAGGTGATCCGAGCCGATCCTCAAGCGCTGAAGCAAGCCTCCCGCTCGTCGTCCCGTGCCGCACTCTTCCCTCATTACAAATTGAGTCCGAACTCACACCTGGTGCATCCACACTGCGACCAAAAACAAACCGCATCAGGTTGGCGCCGTCTGTGGGAATTTTATCCGGTACGGACGTGAGTCCGAGCCTCGCCACCGACGCTCTCCCTCGACCCAATCTCCCATGGCTCACCGAGCCCGAAGATCAGCCCGTTCTGCCCAACCAGATGGGCCTGCTCCCGAGGGGGCCCTCAACGGAGGGCAAGCATCCAATAATCCGGGTGGAAACCCCGGACCCCAGCGAAGCGCTTCACACGTTGCCGAACCCGACCTTCGTCGGGTCATTGTGAACCGAAGGGCTAGCCAGGCTAGGGGAGGGACCGCTTCCAACTCGGTCTCGAACCACTTCAGGCCGGCACAAAGGAAAAGGCCGTCGGCACTCAGCCGCATCGGCCGAGTTCCTACGCCCCGACCCGACCCTTCCGACCACGGCGGAGTCACCAGGGGCGAGTTCAGAAGCTTCAGAGAGGAAATCTTGGAGGCCCTCCATGGAGCACCGAGGTCCGCGACCTACGGCCGAACCACTCAAATGAGCGAAGGGAGAAGCCACACTCGTGCGCCGACTCCCCCGCCGGAGCGCACAGACGAGGTGCTCCGACGCCTCCTGGAGATGGAGAATCGAATCAAGCGCATTGGCGACAGGAATCCCAACCTAGTACAAGGGCGGAGGCCTTCTCGACCTCCATTTTCCGTCAACATCATAGAAGCGGAGATCCCCCGGAACTTCCGGCCTCCACAGTTCGAGACTTACAACGGCGAGGGTGATCCAGCTGATCACATGGAGGGCTTCAAAACCCTCATGATGATTCACAGTGCTTCGGATCCCCTGCTATGCCGAGCCTTCCCGGCCACCCTCCGGGGTCCGGCCAGGGATTGGTTCTCCAAACTCACCCCTGGCTCGATCTTCTCGTTCGACCAGCTGGAAGCCAGCTTCCTCACCCACTTCACCACAAGACGGAAGAGCGAAAGGACGAGCGCTTTCCTGCTCGACCTCAGTCAGAGGGAGGGAGAGTCGCTCCGCAACTTCGTCAAGAGGTTCACAACCGAGGCCAGATCCATCTCTGCCCTCGATGCAGGGGTCGCCTCGGCAGCTTTCCGGCACAATGTCCGCCACAACCAGCTAAAGGTCTCTTTGGCAAAGAGGCCACCTCTGGACTTCCCTGACCTTCTCAACCGGGTCGAGAAGTATATACGAGCTGAGGAAGCTCTGAACCCAGAGGGCAGCAAAGAAGTCACGGGGAAGGGCAAGCGCAGGGTCGATGATGCCGAACCTGCCAAGAAAACAGCAAAGGATGGGGTCGGCGCAAAGAGGGCACCTCCGGTCCCTCGCTTCGAAAGGTACACTCCCTTGACACACAACGTGTCCTCCATCCTCTTAGAAATCGAAGATAAAGGCATTCTCCGACTACCTCTCCGATCAAGCAACAACAAGAAGCGAGACCAGCGCTTCTACTGCCGTTTCCACAGAGACCATGGGCACGAAACCGACCAATGCCGGGCCCTGAAAGACGAAATTGAGGACCTCATCTCACGAGGGTACCTCCGAGAATTCACTAGAGAAAGCCCACGGGATCGGCGAGATGCTAGGAACCGGAGGCCTTCGCCTCCGAACCCTACTCCGAACCGCATCCAGGGTCGGGATCCCGAGCCTGAGGGAGCCGCGGATACGCCATTCATCTTGCACTGTGTTCACGGGGGACCAATGGGGGGAGAGTCAGATACTTCCCGAAAAGCCTTCATTCGAGAGGTGAATGCTGTTCAAGACAACCCCTCGCCCAAGTTGCAACCGGTGCCTGTCTCCTTCTCTGGAGAAGACCTCGAAGGCGTTCGCCTCCCTCATTGCGACGCCCTCGTCATTAGCCTCCACATGGCTAATTGTGAGGTTCGACGAATTCTCTTCGACAATGGCAGCTCGGTAAATATTCTCTTCCTTGAGGCCTTCGAGAATCTCAAACTACCCAGAGGCAAACTCAAGCCAGCCGGGTACACCTTGCATGGGTTTTCTAGCGTCCCTGTCGTGATAGAAGGGATTGTTACTCTCGACGTCACCGCGGGATCGGCTCTCGTCAAGAGGACCGAGTCCATGGACTTTATGGTGGTAAACGTCAAAGCAGCTTACAATGCCATACTCGGCCGACCCGGATTATGCTCCTTTCAAGCGGTACCTTCGGCATACCATCTGAAGCTTAAATTTCCCACCCCGCAAGGGGTCGGCGTAGTCCGAGGTAGCCAGGAAGCAGCACGGTCATGCTACATGACTGCCGTCGGAGGTGGTGTGTTCCCCCTCGACGCCGTTGAGCTCGAACCCGAGAGGGACGGTCCCGCCCCAGAGCCTGTCGACGAGCTGGAGGAGGTCCCGTTCGGCGCCGAGGATAAATCAAAGTGGTTCCGGGTGAATCGCTCTCTCCCCAAGGACTTGAAGCCAGGCATAATCGCCTGCATCCGCCGCAACGTTGATCTCTTCGCCTAGAAGCCCTCCGACATGTCCGGAATCTCCGAAGACTTGATCATGCATCGGCTGAGCGTCATCCAAGACTCTAAGCCGGTCGTCCAAAAGAGACGCAAAGTCGCGCCAGGAGGCAGCAAATTGTGAAGGCAGAGGTCGACAAGCTCTTGTCGGCTCGATTTATTCAGGAAGTCAGCTACCCCAAGTGGTTGGCTAATGTCGTCATGGTGAAGAAGGCAACCGGGGGCTGGTGGATCTGTATCGACTTCACGAATTTAAATAAAGCATGTCCAAAAGATCCTTTCCCCCTCCCCCGCATCGACGCCTTGATCGACGCAACCTCGGGGCATGAGCTACTGTCCTTCATGGACGCATTCTCAGGGTACAATCAGATCCAGATGTTTCCACCGGACATCTCCAAGACCTCGTTCGTCACCGACCAGGGTCTCTTCTGCAACCGCGTTATGCCCTTCGGGCTAAAAAATGCCGGAGCCACATACCAACGGCTCGTCAACAGAATCTTCAAAGACCTGATCGGCCGTAACGTGGAAGTCTATGTCGACGACATGCTCGTCAAGAGCCGGACCGGGCCGGACCACGTCGCCGACCTCAAGGAAGCCTTCGGAGTCCTCCGACATCACAATTTGAGGCTCAACCCGGCTAAATGCGCCTTCGGCGTATCCACTGGGAAGTTCCTGGGGTTCATCGTCAGCCAGCGCGGCATCGAGGCGAACCCCGAGAAAATCCAATCAATTATTGACATGGCCCCACCCCGGAATGTCAAAGAGGTTCAGAGGCTCACGGGCCGGTTGGCTGCAATCGGCCGTTTCCTCTCCAAGTCGGGGGAGAAGTCTCTCCCCTTCTTCAAGGCTCTAGCGGAAAGGGGGGCTTCGAGTGGGGTACCCATCAACAAGAGGCCTTCGAACAGCTGAAGCAGTACCTAGCCAACCCCCTCTCCTCAGCAAGCCCGAGCCAGGCGAACCACTATGGCTCTACCTGTCCGCCTCGGATAGCGCCCTCAGCGCCGTCCTCATCAGAGAGGAAGACGGAGTCCAGAGGCCATTGTACTATGTGAGCAAAGTTCTGCTCCCCGCCGAGACGAGGTACGCAAAGATAGAGAAAGTGGCCTATGCCTTGGTCATGGCAGCCCGAAAGCTTCATCCTTACTTCCAGGCCCACTCCGTTCAAGTACTGACCGACCAGCCACTGAAGACTGTCCTTCACAAGCCCGAAAACTCCGGCCGCTTAGTCAAGTGGTCGATTGAGCTGAGTCGGTTCGACATCAGCTACCAGCCGAGGACGGCCATCAAAGGGCAGGCCCTCGCCGAGTTCATCACTGAGTGCACCATCTCCGAGCAGCCCAGTACTGAGGCCTCAGATCCAACCTGGGAGGTCTTTGTCGACGGATCATCATGCGAAACAGGGAGTGGGGCTGGCATTATCCTCCGTGGCCCCGACCAATTCTTACTTCAATACTCCCTCCGCCTCAACTTTCCGGCCTCTAACAACGAGGCGAAATACGAGGCCATGATCGCCGGATTGACCCTCGCACATCGAGCCGGAGCCAAGCAAATCCGGGCCTTCAGCGATTCTCAGCTCGTGGTCAATCAGATCACCGGAGAATACGAAGCCCATGATGAACGCATGGTGAGGTATTTGGCAGTAGTCCGACGTCTCCTAGCGTCCTTCTGCCACTCCGCAGTCATTCGAGTCCCTAGGGAGCAGAACGCTCAAGCAGACGCGTTGTCAAAACTCGCATCTTCCTCCTTCGAGGGTCTCGACCAAACGGTACTCATAGAAATCCTCCTAAAGCCAAGTATCAACGATCAAGACCAGGAGGCAATGTGTGTCCAAGACGGTACCAGTCCGGACGACTGGACCACTCCCATCCGAAGATTCTTAGTCAGTGCCGAGCTTCCTGAAGACCGAGCCGAAGCTAGACGAGTCAGGTTCCGAGCTGAAAGGTTTGTCATGATTGATGACATCCTCTTCAAATGCTCATACACCTTGGCCGACGGCAAGCCGTACCTCCGCTGTCTCACCAGCGACGAGGCCAGCTACGTGCTCAAAGATCTTCATGAGGGGATCGGCGGATGCCACATGGGGAGCAGGACGCTCGCTCGGAAGTTGGACAGGTCGAGGGTCGGGTAGAAGTGCCTCACGTGACTGAGGGCCTTCGCATAACACTCGTCCTGAGCCTTGATCACCAGGAGCTGACCCGTCTCCGTCAGCTCTTCCCTCTCCTTGGCGAACTCCTTCTTCTGAGCCGCCATCTTCTTCGCCCATTCCTCCTTCTCCTCGTCGAAGGCCGTCTTCATCTCCTGCTCCCTTTTATGAGAGCCTTCGAACTCTATCTTCATCTCCTTCACCTCCTGCACGGCCTTGTCAGCCCGGTCGCGCTCCCGCTTCAAGGCTGCCTCATAAAGGCCCCTCACGTGGGCCCCCTGCACGGTCGCCTGCAGTCACCGAGCATAACTAAGAAAGCCTCCTCTACAACGTAATTACAAGGCAAGAGGAGTCGGCAGACTTACCAGCACATTGGCCTGTGCAAGGCGAGTGTACGCCTCCTCCAGGGTCTTGGCCTTCATCTCCGAACGATCCCGGGGGGTCGCCAGCTTACTCGCCACCTCGACGGCCTGGCGCCCTCGGATCAGGCAGTCTCCCTCGCGGATCGACCAACTCGGCACCCACGGTCGCCGAAGCCTCTCCTCTACCTCCGGATCCGCCAGAGGGCCCTTCCCCTTCTCAAGATCTGTGACCTTGCCCTGGTCCGGACCGCCCTGAACAGCCGCGTCCCTGCCCGTCTCCGAGCGAGTCCTTTTGGCCCTCGGCTGTATAAGGGCCTCGGAGACCACCTGGGATGATCCCCTCGTCTTCATCGCCTCCCCCTTCTTCTCGGCCTTCTCCTTCTTCATGACGAGCCTCTTTGCCTTGATTGATTCGGGATCCATACCTGCAAGAACATCCAGTAAGGACAATGAGCATGGAGGAATAATAAAGCAAAAAGAAAGAAACAACTACATACTAAGCACGGCCGGGCTCAGTCCAACGCTCGCCAGGTGGGTCTCTATCACCTTCGGCCAGCTGATGCTATGAGATAGACGGAGGCACTCAACAAACCCCCACTCCTCGGCCGTCAGGTCCCTCGGCCTCGGTGTTTTGTAGCTCGGCTTAAAGTGATTCCATCGAGTAGGGATGTTCCAAGGTTCCTCACTCCGGACCACCAGATACTTTTTCTTCCAATCCTTGATAGAGTCGGGTGACTGTGGACGACCTTCCCCTTACTCCGGGGCGAGATGTAGTAAACACCCTCAGCCGCCGAGCTGATCATCAACATCGCTCGAAACACATTCAGCCGAAGGGGTACCTTCTGCTCCTCACACATCAGCACGAAGCAGATGATTTGCTTCCAGGAGTTTGGCCCACAATGTATCGGCGCCAAGGACGCCCAATTCAGCACCTCCCGAACAAACGGGTGGACTGGCAGCCTCAGTCCAGAGATGAAGGCGTCCACGGGGAAGACGCAATACCAATCCGGCAGGGGGTCGGTCGGGCGAAGGGTAGAGCTCGGCAGCATGAGCTCGTAGCTGGACCCTATGTGATACGCCAACTGCATAACCTCCAGGTCCCCGGCCTCCAAGACGGACGACAGCGTGTCCATCTTCACTCTCTTCCGGCTCGGCGAAGAAGGCTGGACACCAAATAGCTCCTGGTCGGAAAGGTCGTCGGGTACCGACGGAACGGCTTCGGCTGCACGGGCGACCCTGTCATCAAATTACGGAAAACAGGCGCCTGGCTGGAGCCACCGGCCCTCGACCCCTTCTTCCTCGGAACCTTCTTCTTCTTGGTCTTTTCCGGCGAGGGCGTAGATAATCTCCCTAAATCGGTCGGTGTAGAGCTCGATCCCATGCCCTGACCTGTGGATCTACCCCCCTCGCCTCCTCTCCGAGCCCCTACGGCTTCACCCTTGCCCGGGCCACCCTCCTCCTCGGGAGTCGACTCCAGAACCTGGACTTCGTCCGGGCTATCGCTTGCCTCCTTCGAAGCACTACTCTCCACCACAAATGGATTGCGGGAGCGCAACGGTCTCACATTATACACCGGCTCCTCCTCCTCACAGACTGGTTCCTCCCACGAGGACGAATCAGAAGGCTTCACATCGTGTGCCGACTGCTCCTCGCCCACTGGCTCCTCCCACGACGTCGGTCTTGAGGCGGGTTTCCCCTCCCCCTCCGACGTGGACGCAAACGAGCCGGACTGAGCCCTATCCATCTGTCACTAACAAAAGAAACTTACCAACTAACCTTTGGGTTGCCTCAGACTGACGAGCCTGCGCCGCTAAATAGTCAAGCCGAACGCTAAAGTGTTGTCTCGTTTTCTTTTAGAAAGCAGCAGGGGAGAAATGAGCAAAATGGGGGGAGTGGAGACATTTATAGAGGATGAAAACAACTCCTCGATTTTCGCAATTACTGTTCACCGATTGACGTGTAACTGCCGCCTGGAAAATCGTGCCACGTCCTCGAAACGTGTGCTGCTGACGTCACCCAGTGCCAGGCTGGCAGCCAGACACAGGGGTCGGTTCGGATGAAGTGTTCGGTCGGCTCACCTCTCACCCGTGAACAACTCGGGGCTTACGGCCTTGGCAGCCGAAACCCCGAATTGTTCCCGGGTGGGAGAGAAGCCACCATCGCCAGCGCCCCGGGCTCCAGGGCTCGGTCGGCTCCCCTCTCACCCGCGAGCAGCTCGGGGCTTACAGCCTCGGCAGCCGAAACCCCGAATTGTTCGAGGGTGGGAGAAAAGCCACCATCGCCTGGGACCCTATCGGAAGGCAGATCGGCCCACCTCCAATCGGAGACGACCCATCTATCCGAGGCTCTTCAGCCACAGATCCGGGCGGCAGAGTCACCACCTCTCCGACACTACCAGGATTGAAATTTTGCAAGAGACAGACGTCCGCCGAAGCAGACACCTCTGATGGCCAATGGACCACCCTTGCTGTGATCAAACCCACTGTGGGGGGAGGGGTACTTATAGCCTCCCTCATAGACCGGCCATTATGACATTGGGAAAGCCAATCGACGGAAGCCCATGCGCCACCTGCATTTATTAGGCGGTGCCATTAATGCCCCCAGGAAATTGGAACATCGCACCGATCCCGGAGCGCCTTCAATGCTCCGCAAAGACGGCAGGCCACCCCGCTCAAACCTTCTAAGGCACCACGGCTCGCCATCAACCTTGCCGACCCATAATCCCTCGAAAGCTCGAGGTTCGGTCTAGCACCAGGGTTGTCTTCTCAGGAAGGCTCAACGGCTCGCCATCACCCTTGCCGACCCATAATCCCTCGAAAGCTCGAGGTTCGGTCTAGCACCAGGGTTATCTTCTCCGGAAGACTCAAAGGCTCGCCATCACCCTTGCCGACTCATAATCCCTCGAAAGCTCGAGGTTCGGTCTAGCACCAGGGTTGTCTTCTCAGGAAGGCTCAACAGCTCGCCATCACCCTTGCCGACCCATAATCCCTCGAAAGCTCGAGGTTCGGTCTAGCACCAGGGTAATCTTCTCCGGAAGACTCAACGGCTCGCCATCACCCTTGCCGACCCATAATCCCTCGAAAGCCCGAGGTTCGGTCTAGCACCAGGGTTGTCTTCTCAGGACGGCTCAAAGGCTCGCTATCACCCTTACCGACCCATAATCCCTCGAAAGCTCGAGGTTCGGTCTAGCACCAGGGTAATCTTCTCCGGAAGACTCAATGGCTCGCCATCACCCTTGCCGACCCATAATCCCTCGAAAGCTCGAGGTTCGGTCTAGCACCAGGGTTGTCTTCTCAGGAAGACTCAATGGCTCGCCATCACCCTTGCCGACCCATAATCTCTCGAAAGCTCGAGGTTCGGCCTAGCACCAGGGTTATCTTCTCCGGAAGACTCAAAGGCTCGCCATCACCCTTGCCGACCCATAATCCCTCGAAAGCTCGAGGTTCGGTCTGGCACCAGGGTTGTCTTCTCAGGAAGGCTCAACGACTCGCCATCACCCTTGCCGACCCATAATCCCTCGAAAGCTCGAGGTTCGGTCTAGCACCAGGGTAATCTTCTCCGAAAGACTCAACGGCTCGCCATCGCCCTTGCTGACCCATAATCCCTCGAAAGCTAGAGGTCCGATCTAGCACCAGGATAATCTTCTCAGGAAGTTTCAACGGCTCGCCATCACCCTTACCGGCCGATAAACCCTCGTCGGCTCGAGGTTTGCTCTAACATCAGGGCAACCCCCTCATACAGACCCAGCGATTCGTCACCCCATTTCTACAACCATGAACACTCCTCCACGGCTAGCTCCCGCACCCCCGCAGGAGTGGGGGGCTTGTGTGGTAGGGTAAAAATGGCTTAGGGCCCAACCAGAGCCCAGTACAGCTCTCACTCAAAAATGGGAAAAACAACAATCTGGCTCGGCTTCGAGCCACTACAGGGTCAGCGCCGAACCTCAAGTTCACCCCCACAGAATTGGTCTCCTCGTATCCGACGAGCATCGATGGCCCTCGGCCTCCGATCCACGACAGCCCCCCGGGCCGTCCGCCCTACCTGGTAAAGAATGAAGATGACCTGGCACAACCTAGGCCACCAGATCCTCCCAGGAGCACAGGAGCCCCATGATCTGCCATGTCAGCTCCAAATACCATCAAGGGCTTTGCCATGTCAGCCCTATACCACTCCTGGTATTGCCACGTCAGCCCTAAACCCCCTAGGCCTTCTGCCACGTCAGGCCCATGGGCTTTCGGGTTCAGACCCGGCCCCAAGCGGATCCAAACCCGACTGGAATTCCCTATAAATACTAGACCCTCACCCACCTTTTCAGGTAATCAATCTTTTGCCACCAAATTTTCCTAGTTATTGCTACTCTCTCACAGAGACTGACTAGATCGTCGAAGGGTCCGCCGCCGAGATAAACCCCGGTGTTTCAGGACCGTCTGTAGGTACTCAAGGCGAGGCGATCCGAGCCGATCCTTAAGCGCCGAAGCGAGCCTCCCGCTCGTCGTCCCGTGCCGCACTCTTCCCTCATTACAAATTGAGTCCGAACTCACACCTGGTGCATCCACACTGCGACCAAAAACAAACCGCATCAAAGACTTAGGCTGGGGTTCGAATGAACCTATAAAGGTGTATTGCGACAGTCAAGCAGCATGTGATATTGCTGCCAATCCAGTTCAACATGATAGGACGAAACATGTAGAGATGGATAGATTTTTCATCAAGGAGAAATTGGATGAGAAAGTCATTGAGATATCTAAAGTGAAGTCAGAAGAACAGCTCGCAGATATCCTGACCAAGGCAATTTCGTGTTGGCTCTTCTTGAAATTTATTGATAAGTTGGGCATGTTCAATATCTATGCATCAACTTGAGGGGGAGTGTTGAAATGTAGTAAGTATTAATTAATATGTTTATTCTATTTCCTAATCTATAGGAAACAGATTTCCTAAATCTCTCACCCCTCAATCTTCTCTCAGTCTCTTTTTTTCTCCTCCAAGAATGTAATCCTTATATATAGATGTATACTGTAAAGAATAAAGAACAAGAAGAATAATAATGATTTCCCCCAAATCTGTTTTCAACATATCAGTTGGTGTAGCTATCACTTGCAATAGCACTCCCTTCTTCAAATACTGCAGGGTCTTGATCATAGCTTTGGTTGTTGAAACATTAACCCTTGTTAAAACCTTGATCTCCACATTCAACTCAAAGTGGATGGAATAGTCTCTAAAACTAATTCACATCCCCTCCAAAGTTCTCAACTGCTGAGCTCCCAAAATGAGCTGACTTGTGCCCAAAGCAAGGACATACAAGTCAGTTATTATTTCTACTCTTTGGCATATAAACACTATCTGCTAGCATATACCCTAACATTGCAGCTTCTCTCCTCCCGCTATATGTACTTCAAAAGGATTTCATTTAATGATTGGTAAGTTCGTCCTCTTAGCCAATTTAGAATCCATGAAATTATGAGTAGAGCCTGTGTCTAAAGAGCATACACTTCATGTTTGGCACTAGTGCCCCTCAATTTAAGAGTGTGGGGAGCTGAAGAACCTATAAGGCTGCGAGGGAAATAGTAGGGTGAGAGTTTGCGTCAGCCTCAGTATGCATAAAATTAAGCTCGTTACTAGTCAGGATCTCCCCATCCGGAGTCTCCTAACTGGTGTTGTTATCCTATTCATCTGCGACTAACTCCCCTTCGATTATTATCAATGACCTTCCCTTACACCGTCGCCCCTTCACCCACTTCTCGCCACAACGTAATCTACAACAACCTTTTGGTATATTATATGTGTATATATGTATTAACTCAGTACAATTGATAAGATACCAAAGGATTTTCTCTTATATTTCCTTCTTCTTTTTTATTTATATTTAGAAGGCATGTTGATTAGGATTGTGTAATAGGTTTTGTTTTTGAAGTAATCAAATTCCAAGATGTCCGCCAGTTAGATGAGATAATGTTATTATTTTACTCTACTTAACCTTCACATATTTGAGAACAATAGATAAAGAATATGCATATAATGTTTCTGAGCATGAAATCTTTGTTATTCACATGTGTTGTCTTGAACTCATTGGACCTCCTGATCATGATTCTTGCCACCCCCCAGCCACAAATGCGCGCACATATACAGAGGCAAACTAAAGCAAACACATTTGCTATCAGTTGAACATATAGAACACTCTCATAGATCACAATAAAACTGGCTAGTCATTCTAGTTAGTGAATCTGAGATAACTTTTGTTAACATATTATTTTATTTTGGCTGTTGTGCAGTTCCTATTGTAGTTATTGCATCTTTTAGGAGAATGATGAGACTTGTTCAGAACCTTTCTCTGATCGAGGCTTCGCTCAGAACATCATCCCAACTTGTACGTTCCCAGATTTTTTCCCCCTACCTTTTGTTGGTTATCACTGGTGCTTGAAAGTATAGTTGGACTTGGAAAGGTAAGCATGACAACGGGTCGGCTACATGGGTTGAGGAAAAGTATATTCCACATTCAATAAGCTTTCAGCAGGAATCTCCTTACCGCATCGCTAACCACCCCTTTCCTATCCCTCACAAGAAAAAAAGATCAAACACCTGAAATTGGTCCATACTCGTTTGCAACTTTGTTTGAGACTGTGAGTGTTGGAATTAATTTTTGCTGATTTTCCGGGCCGGATTCCGATGGGCTTCGGCCACCGGCAGCGCCGGAAAATGATTAGATTGCGATCCTCTCGTCGAGTACTATTCCGTGGTGTACTCATTTGTCAAAAACAAATTCCGTATGAATGAGAAATGTTGGTCTAAAGTTGGGGACTCAAAATGCACTAACTTGGAAACTTTGAGAAAATGGATAGTCCCATATCGAAAATCGGAAAAGGTTTTTTCTAGTATATATATACTCAAAAATTGGACTAAAGGGCGTGGCCCGGGGGTTACCACTAACGTGTAGTGGAGAGAGGACTTAGCCAAAATGACAAATACACACGCGTGCGCACGCGCCCGGCCCCGGCTGCGGCTTCGGCTCTCACTTGGTTTGGTCTGGCTTAATTTTTTTTTGCCCCAGTCAAAAATTTTCTTCCCCAGTATGCTGGTGAGACTATTCACATTCGGTAACTGGTACCATTACTCTGTAACAGCAGAGTAATGGCTCATCAGTTATGAATCTGAACCACCACTCTACTGTTGCAGAGTAGTGGACCATTACTCTGCTGTTACAGAGTAATGGGCCTCCCAAGAGTCTCCATTTTTTCTATAAGACTACTGTATCCTGTATGGCAGAAGATACAGATTTTGATAACCCGAATTACACTTCCTCTTCTTCTTCCTCTGTGTCAAAAACTGAGAGTACATTACAACACAGTTCGCTGAAATCTCTGGAGTTTGGGTGCTGCTCTTCAGGGAAAGGTAGACAGTTGTATCCTGGGAGGCAATTCGCCAGCCACCGTCACACTACAGGGCGAATTTTGCTTAAAGGAGAGAGATCTTAATCTCGACTCTGTATAAAGCTTTTGGTTTATTATCTTTTATTCCTGTAATTTCTGTTCTTCACAAATATTGTTAGTAATTTTCAGATTTATAAAATTCGAGTTCTAACAATCTTAAAGCAAAATTTTTCCTCACAAATTCTAACAGTTTTTGTGAAGATTGTTTACAGGTACTGTTATCAATTCAGAAAAAGAACAACTAACAGTTCTGTTTCAACTGTTTCAGAAAGAACATGGAGAACATACCGAATGATATTGCCAATGGGCTTATCAGTACCGAAACACCGGTGACCCAAAATGTGACTGCACAATTGGTTGCGGCACATTCGGTCGTTCTGCCCACACACATAACTGTGAGAGAAAAATCGAAGAAGTTCAATGGAACTGGATTCAAGAAGTGGCAAGGGAAGATGCAGTTCTACCTGATCACCTTGAAGGTGGACAGGTTTCTCACTGAATCTGCCCCGATGCTGGCACCGATGGATACACACTCCGTTGTTGCAGTTGATGCATGGACTCAGGGCGACCATCTATGCAGGAACTACATCCTGAATGGCTTGGTAGATACCCTGTACAACGTCTACTGTGTCTTCAAGACGTTCAAATTCCTGTGGGGGTCTTTGGAGAAGAAGTACAAAACAGAAGACGTCGGGTCCAAGAAGTTTGAAGTCGGCAAATTTCTAGACTACGAGATGATTGACTCCAAAACTGTTGTGAGTCAAATCCAGGTTCTGCAGGTCATAATGCATGAAATCGTTGCAGAGAACATGACGATGTGCAAACCATTGCAGGTTGCAGCATTCATCGAAAAGTTTCCACCTGGATGGATAGACTTCAAGAACTACCTCATTGTCAGGTTGCGGATCAAAGAGGAGAATGGCAAGGCTGACAGGTCCTATGGAAATCAGTCCATAGAAAAAGCCAACGTGGTGGAGCGCGAACAGAAGGGCAAGAAGAGAAAGTTCTTGCCACAGGTCTCAAACAAAAAACCTCCTGCAAAGAGGTTTGCTAGAAAATGCCACAAGTGTGGTAAGCTGGAGCACAAAATTTCTGAGTGCCGCAACAAGAACAACAATCGTGCAGGAACTGGACATGCAAAAGGGAATGAAAAATCTCACGCACACATAGCTGAGAACTTGTCCACTGGTCTCTCTAACCTGGACCTCTGTGCTATAGTATCAGAGGTAAGTCTTGTGGGGAGCAATCCTCGTGAATGGTTGTACGACACTGGGACCACCAAGCACATCTGCTCGAAAAAGGAGATGTTCACTTCATACCAGAAGTGCAACAAAGATGAACAACTGTTCATGGATAACTCTTCCACCTCCAAAATTGCAGGAACAGGGAAGATAGTGCTGAAGATGACTTCAGGAAAGGAACTAACACTCACAAATGTGTTGCATGTTCTGGATATTAGAAAGAACTTGATATCAGGTTTTTGCTAAGCAAGAATGGATTTAAGGTTGTTCTTGTTTCTGATAATTTTATATTGTCTAAGAATGGGGTGTACTTGAGTAAAGGATATACTAAAGGATGAACTGTTCAAATTTAATGTAATGACAGGTTCCCAAAGTTAATGAAATTACTCATGTTGCTTATGTTGTTGAGTCTTCTTCTGTTTGGCATGAAAGCCTAGGCCATGTTAATTTCAATTCTATGTGTAGATTAATTAACCTGAATTTGCTACCAAATTTTAAGGTAGATAACAGCGAAAAATGTGACGTTTGCACAGAGGCCAAACTCACTAAAACTACATCACGTTCTGTAGAAAGAAACACAGAAACTCTAGGTTTAATTCATACAAATCTGTGTGATTTAAAATACGTACAGATCAGAGGTGGCAAAAAGTATTTTGTGACATTCATAGATGTTGATTCTTGATTTTGATGATTACAACACAATGCAAAGTTTGTTGTGCTATTTATTATATATTGCAGGTTGTATCAAAGTTTATCATGTATGATACACAAAGGCCTCAAAGCAAATTGATCAAGCAAGTCACAATGTTCTAAAGCTGAAGAATGATCAAGCAAAGCTTCATACAAAGACAATGGCTAAAGCTTCACTCAAGACTCAGGACTCAAGACTCAAGTCAAGACCAAAACTTAAATGTCTTATAGTTTGTGTCTTGTAAAAACAAATGTAATTTTTCTCTTTTGTTGAGTCTTAGATTGATGTACAGCCTTGTCACATACACACACTCACATATAATTTTATAACTGTGTGTTTTACAAAATCTAAAGGTCGAAACAGCTTGAACTAGATCAGCTGTTGAGTACCAATCGACTTCCGTTAAGGAACAGTCGACTAAATCTGTACAAAACTATCTGATCTTCTTCAAACTTTGACCAGTCGACTCATAACGGCAACCCAGTCGACTGTTCAAGTCGTTTCGATAGTTTACTGATTTCAAAACTTGTATTTTTCGAATTTAAAAGTTTTATCCGTTGTTATCCGTTGTTAAACAGTTGTAGTAACAGTTTTTACAACGTCCAGGGATTCTACTCTATAAATAGAGCCTTAGAATCACCATGGAAGAGTTCCAAGCATTTTTTGAGAAAAAAGTTTAAGTATTTTGCTTTCAAGAAAGAAAAGTTTTCAAGTTCACTAAGTCTTGGTTCTCTGTTTTCAGTCCAGCATAACATCGATTTCGTTTTGGACTGAATTCAGAAGTCGACCAAATAGCCATGTACAAAATCACAATCACAACAAGGCTATAAGTTGATTGCAAACAATTTTATTGTTTTTTTTTCTCTCGATTGGAGAGTAGGGCTCTAGGGTGTAGAGTCAGGTTTTCACTCTGGGTGGAAGAGTGGGTTGCTCTCTTTAGTGGTGAGAGAGGACTACGGGTTGGATAAGGTTGTTATCTAACGCCGTAGGATATTCTTGAACTTTTTTCAAGAATAGTGGAAAATATCAAGTGGGTTGCTTGGGGACTGGATATAGGTCGGGAGGACCGAACCAGGATACATCGTGTGTACTCTGTGGTTGTATCTCTTTGAACTTGCATTTCATTTACTTGCTTTTTTAAGTTCTCTGTGAAACTTGTCTGGACAGTCGACTGCATCTCTTTTTAAGTCGACTGGTCAGACTTGTACTACATACTCTCTGAAAACTTGTTTTGTAAGTCAACTGGTTCTTCTATAAGTCGACTGAACAGTCTCATCTTAAAATACTCTTCTTAACTGTCGCCCAAGTCGACTGGTTTTTCTTTTCAAGTCGACTGGTCAGAAGAAAAGTTCAATTCCGCAATTATTTTTATAAAACACTATTCACCCCCCCTTCTAGTGTTTCTTGCCTTGCCTACATGATCCAACACTTGGTATCAGAGTCCGGTTGAGTGCAATGGCAACTACTTCTAATGCAAATCAACACCATGAAGGCCAATCTACACAAAGGTCACCCCTCTTCGATGGAACCAATTACAACTATTGGAAGTGTAGAATGAAGATCTACCTTCAGTCCATCAACTATGAGACATGGAACATGACAGAGACTGAGTACACCGCTCCTACCATTCCATATGTACAATGGAACGACGACATGAAGAACCAAACAATGAACAATACAAAGACGATGAACGCGCTATTTTGTGCCCTTACAAAGAAGGAGTTCAACCGTGTGTCCAATGCAACAACTGTACATCAAATTTGGCACACACTCGAGGTAACTCATGAAGGAACAAATAAAATAGAAGAATCTAAAATATCTGTTCTTGTTCACAAGTTTGAAATGTTCTGCATGAAGGAGAATGAGAATGTGTCTAAGATGATTACAAGGTTCACAGACATTACCAATTCACTTGTGGCACTTGGAAAGACGTATACTCAAGCCGAGATGGTGAGGAAGGTACTTCGTGCACTAACCCCCGAATGGGAGAAGAAAACCACCGCCATAGAAGAGGCCAATGATTTAACACAACTTTCTCTTGAGAATCTTGTGGAAAATCTTATGACTTATGAGGTACAACTTGAAGAGCGCAAAAAGGATGCCGAACCACAACAATCAAAGAAGAAGACATTAGCATTCAAAGCCATGTCGGACTCCGAGGATGAAGAAGAAGATGAGGAAGAGATTGCCATGTTCACGAGAAAGTTCAAAAAGTTCCTAAGAAAAGGTAAGTTTAATTCAAAATTTAAGAAATCTAATGAACCTCCAATTTGTTTCAGGTGTAACAAGACAGGCCATATGAAGAAGGATTGCCCACTAGAGAACGCAAAATCTAAGAAAAAGGCATCCAACTTCAAAAAGGACAAGTACACAAAGAACAAGTTCGTGAAGAACAAAAAGGCATACCAAGCAACTTGGGATGACAAGGATTCTTCGTCGGAAGAAGAAATTGATGAGACAAACGAGGTTGCAAACTGTATTTTATGGCGTCTCAAAATCAAGTAAGTAATGAGTATGATTCTAATGATTTACTAGATGCTTTCAATAAAAAAATTTCAAGAACTTAAAAACGAAAAGATTAGAGTTAAGAATTTAGAGAAAGTTAATCAAACACTTTCTCAAGAGAATCTTAACCATGATAAAGAAGTAAAATCCTTAAATTCTCGTCTTTCTAGTTTAGATATGGATCTTGAGTCTCTAAAGAAAAATTATGAAGAGATATCCAAGAACGTATCCAAATTTAATAAAGGCAAAGAAAATTTAGATGATATTCTTCAAAATCAAATGCAATCTAATCAAAAGTTTGGACTTGATTTTAAAAAGTCCCTTGAAAAATCTCATTCTTCCAAGAACACTAGTGTAAACAAATCTGTATCTATTTCTAGTGTAAAAAAATAAGCTTTATGAGTTTTTTGAAAAACCTAAAACTGTATCTTTTTATGAAAAAGGCAAATCTACAGTTCAGACCAGTCGACTGAATCCACATATCAGTCGCCTGTCCAGAGGTACTGAGTCTCATTCAACGAGATAAATATCTCAGATAAGTCGACCTATACTACCTCCCATTCGACTGAATAATAGTAAAAGTCAACTGAAAGGTGCTGTAAAGTCGACTGGACAGAGCAAATATGTATGGGTTCTAGTCAACCTAAGTTTAAAAGATAGAATTGCTTATATTAATTCATATATGCTTATTGTATGTAATTCTGCTAATTATATTTCTGCTTATGGTGGAAAATCAAACTCATCATGGGTTTGGTTTCCCACAAACTAATCTATTTTGAACCCAATGAAAATGGAACCATATTCATATTGAATATTTTATAAGTACCTAAGAGAGATCGTTGGATACTTGATAGCAGATGCTCGAAGCACATGACTGATCATGCCAACCTCCTATCTTCCATACAAGACATTGATGGAGGAACAGTCACATTTGGTGACAACAATAAAGGAAAGATCATAGGAATTGGTATGGTCGGTAAGCACACTAACTCCTCTATAGAAGATGTCTTATTAGTTAGTGGACTTAAGCATAACCTGTTAAGTATTAGTCAACTATGTGATAAGGGTTATAAAATCATGTTTGAAAAGTTGCTTGTTTAATTTATGATTCTACCATGCAAAATATAATTTTTCAAGGTTTTAGGAAAAATAACATTTATGAATTGTGTTTAAAAGCATATGAGTTTTCGAACGATTTTTGCTTAGTAGCTTCTAATAATGATTCTTGGCTTTGGCATAGAAGTTTTGGCCATGGAAATATGAAAAATCTCTCTAAATTGTCTAAGTACAACCTAGTTAAAGGGCTGCTAAAACTATCCTTTTGATAAGTTATGTGATGCATGTCAACTAGGTAAACAAATTAAATCTACTTTTAAAACAAAAGAAGTAATTTCTACTAGTAGACCGCTCGAATTAATTCACATGGATTTATTTGGCCATACTAGAGTTGCTTCTTTAAATAAAAGTAGGTATGTATTTATTTTAGTAGATGATTTTTCATGATTCACTTGGACTTTTTTTTTAAAACATAAGAATGATGCTTTTGAAGAATTTGCTAATTTTTGTAAACGAATTCAAAATCAAAATTCTCTAACCATAGTCACTATTAGAAGTGATCATGGTGGAGAATTTGAAAATGAAACGTTTGCAGAATATTGCAACAAGAATGGTATAACTCATTCGTTTGCATTTCCTAGAGCTTCACCACAAAATGGAGTGGTTGAAAGGAAGAATAGGACTTTGCAAGAATGTGCATGTACCATGCTTGTTGAAAGCAATTTGTCTAAGTATTTTTGGGCTGAAGCCGTTGCTACAGCTTGTTATGTTTTAAATAGAATATTGATTAGGCCTAAGCTAAAGAAAACATGTTATGAGCTATTTTTTCATAGAATTTCTAAGGTCTCTTACTTTAAAATATTTGGATGTAAGTGTTTTATTCTGAACACTAAGGATAATTTAGATAAGTTTTATCCTAGATCTAATGAGGGTATCTTTGAAGGATACTCAAATAGGAGTAAGACATATAGAATCTTCAATAAGTCAACAATAACTATTGAAGAATCTATGCATGTTGCATTTGATGAATCTCTGTCTTCATTGACTTTAATTGAAGATGATGAAACTGATTCATCACCTTTAAATAAAGTAATTACATCTTTAGAGCAAACTAGCCTTGCGAATAAGTCGACCGATAAGGAAGTCAAGTCAACTGATGTGAATCAGTCAACTGATGGACTGGTCAAGTCGACTGATCCTGTTGTGATGTCTCCAACTTTACCAAAGTCTTTTGTTGAAGTTAGAGATCATCCTTATGACTTAATAATTGGTGACATTTCACATGGTATTCAGACGAGATCACATGTTAACATGGTATCTCACACAGCTTTCTTGTCGGATTTTGAGCCGAAGAATATACAAGAAGCATGTGAGAATGAATTTTGGATGAATGCCATGCAGGATGAGTTAAACCAATTCATAAGGAATGATGTATGAGATTTAGTTCCACGACCTTCTGATCATACTATAATTGGTACTAAATGGGAATTCAAGAATAAGTTAGATGAATCAAGACAAGTTATTAGGAACAAAGCTAGACTAGTTGCTCAAGGGTATAATCAAGAAGAAGGTATAAATTTTGATGAAACATATACTCCTGTTGCTAGATTAGATCAATTCATATCTTATTATCTTTTGCTTGTTGTATGAATTTTACACTCTTTCAAATGGATGTTAAAAGTGCATTCCTTAATGGTTTTATAAAGGAAGATGTTTATGTTAAACAACTACCAGGTTTTGAACATGAACAATTTCCAAACCATGTTTTTAAATTGAAAAATGCTTTATACAGTCTTAAACAAGCACCTCGTGCTTGGTATGATCAATTGAAGATTTTTCTTGTAGAAACAGGTTTTGAAATAGGTAAAGTATATACTACTTTGTTTATTAGAAAAATTAAGAATGATATTTTATTCATACAAATATATGTTAATGACATAATTTTCGGTTCTACTAATAGTAATCTATATCAAGAGTTTGCTAACACCATGAAAAACGAGTTTGAGATGAGTCACATGGGTGAACTCAATTATTTTCTTGGACTACAAATTAAGCAGTCACATAATGGCATATTTATTAATCAAGAAAAATATGTTAAGGAATTACTCAAACGGTTTAACATGGATAGCACGAGTAGTAAGACCACACCTATGGCTGCTACCACTACCCTTGACAAAGATGAATTAGGTAAGAGTGTCGATCAGAAACCCTATCGAGGTATGATTGGCTTACTCTTATATATAACCGCTAGTAGACCGGACATTATGTTTAGTGCATGTTTGGGTGCTAGATATCAGTCAAGTTCTAAAGAGTCTCACTTAAAAGCTGTGAAACGTATTTTGAGATATCTTAAAGGCACGACTGAATATGGTCTATTTTACCCATGCACCGATAACTTTCAACTTTTGTCATATAGTGATACGGATTTTGCCGGTAGTAAAACTGACCGCAAGAGCACTAGTGGGACATGTCACTATTTGGGACATTCACTAGTCTCTTGGTGCAGTAGGAAGCAAAATTCGGTATCCCTAGTTACTACAGAAGCTGAATGTATCGCTGCAACTTTGGCTTGTGCCCAAATTTTGTGGATGAAACAAAACTTATTAGAATATGGTATTTCATTTGAAAAACCTTTAATAATGTGTGATAATACCAGTGCCATTAACTTATCTAAAAATCCGGTTCAACATTCACATACGAAACATATTGATATTCGACATCATTTTTTACGTGATCATGTTTTAAAGGGAGACATTTCTTTAGACTTTATTTCTACTAATAAACAAGTAGCTGACATTTTTACCAAACCTCTTAAGGAAGACACCTTTATCACCTTAAGTAGAGAACTAGGGATTTGTAGTTTTCATGATATTTCTTGAATTTTTCTCTGGTAAGTCGACTTACAAGTATTGTTCAGTTGACTACCAAGTATCTCTATGTTTCTAAATTTTTGTCTGAGTTTTATGCTCTGGACAGTCGACTGTGCACAGTACCCAGTCGACTGACCAGTTGTATTAATGCTATGTTCGATTTTCTATTTTTCTCTCAACTAAGTCGACTGCCCCTTAATACCAGTCGACTGTCGCGAATCGGTTTTCTTCAAATTCGAATTTTGGCACATCTTTTAAGGTGACTGTTCACCTTTTTTACTATTCTTTAACCATATTTGAGCCATTGCTATCCCTCTCCTTGATCTCAGCCATACATTATTGTTTAAAAACCCTAAACCTACCCCTTTCTTTCACTTTTACCTTATCCTTGTCTCCAAGATCTGAAGAAGATAAGTCAACTGGTGCTGCTGCTGCTGCTGCAGCTGTCAATTTCCAGTCATTTGAAGCTCCAACTCCTCTGATTTCTTGTGGTGTTCAAGTCCACTTGAAGGTCTTTTGATTCTTCTAGAGTCTTTTTATTGGTATACTTCCTTCCCTCTTTTTGTTTGAGAGTTTTGTTTTTCATGGCTCCTAAGAGATCGAAAACATTTCATGTAGAGGAGGGTTCATCTTCTAGGGACTATCTCCAATATCTTAGAAGTCCCGACCTTGTTGAAAAATGGTACATAATATGTTCCATTATGATTTTTCCGGATCGGTTTGTAAATTTTTCTGATCTTGATAGGTTTAATCTCATTCATTTGTTTCAACAATATGGTCTTTATGAGTTTTTGTCCTTAGCAAATCAACCCTAGTACTACCCTCAACTCATCTATTTGTTTTATACAAATATGAAGGTTGTTCAACCGGATGATGGTAGTGAGATTTTCATCTATACTTCTGTCAAAAATAAGAAGATGAAACTCACCTCCCAAAGAATCAATCTTATTTTGGGTTTAGATGATGAAGGGCTTGACTTAGGAGAAATTGAGATGGATGATGCCACCACTTTATCTAAAATTTATTTACCAAATCATGGACCCCCTATGTCCAATAGGTCCATTACCCCCTGTTGCAAAACTTGTTGCACGCATACTATCATACAATATCATTCCCAAAACAAGGAGTTATGATCAGTATTCCATGGAATTGCAACAAGTCGTTTATGCAATATTCGACAAAATTAATATCAATTAGGGTCGTGTCATTTTCTCTAGACTTCATAAGGCTCATACTTCTTTTCTTCCTTTTGGTGCCTTTCTTACTCAAGTCTTTTGTGCTTATGGCGTTGACCTCAATGCTGAGACAAATGTAGTCAAGCACTATGACTCTTTTGATCATGCAAGTTTAGCACGCATGAAGCTTCTCTCATCTCCACCTAGGTCTCCTTCTAGGACTTCCTCTCCTGTTTCTTTAGCTACTTCAGCCCGTTTGTCTTCAGCCTCTAGTTCCTCTCGTCCTCGAGCAAATTTTGATGATCCTCGCAGTATTTATCATGCTGTCAATTATATAATGGATCGTCAAGATGTTATTGAGTCAAATATTTCTCATCTTACCCACCTGTTCACCACTCAGTTTCCTCATCCCTCTCATGGTGGCCAAGATGAAGATGATGAAGATTGATGAGCTACTGTTTTTATATTTTTTTCTATGTATTTCCTACTTATTCTTGAATTTTCTATTTTGTTATGTAACCGTTTGAACTAAGAATATTCCCTTTCTATGTATAAATTTGTCTTTGTTTGTCATTTTGCTGTGTACTTTTTGTGGTTTATTTTTTTTTCCTCCATTTTTTGTTGATGACAAAGGGGGAGAATGTTTTGTGTTGCTTTGTGTTATTTTGTGCATGTTTTGAGTAGCATATCTTTGTGCATGTTTTTTAAAAACCTATGCATGTTGTACATTTGATAGGTGGAGCATGTGTAATATCTATTTCCATTATTGTAAGCTATTGTCATCATCAAAAAGGGGGGAATGTTGATTCTTGATTTTGATAATTACAACACAATACAAAGTTTGTTGTGCTATTTATTATATATTGCAGGTTGTATCAAAGTTTATCATGTATGATACACAAAGGCCTCAAAGAAAATTGAGCAAGCAAGCCACAATGTTATAAAGCTGAAGAATGATCAAGCAAAGCTTCATACAAAGACAATGACTAAAGCTTCACTCAAGACTCAAGACTCAAGTCAAGACCAAAGCTTAAATGTCTTATATTTTGTGTCTTGTAAAAACAAATGTAATTTTTATCTTTTGTTGAGTCTTAGATTGATCTACAGCCTTGTCACACACACACACACTCACACATAATTTTATAACTGTGTATTTTACAAAATCTAAAGGTTGAAACAGCATGAACTAGATCAGCTGTTGAGTACCAGTCGACTTCCGTTAAGGAACAATCGACTGAATCTATTCAAAACTGTCTGATCTTCTTCAAACTCTGACCAGTCGACTCATAACGGCAACCCAGTCGACTGTTCAAGTCATTTCGATAGTTTATTGATTTCAAAACTTGTATTTTCTGAATTTAAAAGTTTTATCCGTTGTTATCCATTGTTAAACAGTTGTAGGAACGGTTTTTAAAACGTCCAGGGATTCTACTCTATAAATAGATCCTTAGAATCACCATGGAAGAGTTCCAAGCATTTTTGAGAAAAAAGTTTAAGTATTTTGCTTTCAAGAAAGAAAAGTTTTCAAATTCACTAAGTCGTGGTTCTCTATTTTCAGTCCAGCATAACATCGATTTCATTTTGGACTGAATTTAGAAGTCGACCAAATAGCCACGTACCATATCACAACCACAACAAGGCTAGAGGTTGATTGTAAACAATTTTATTGTTTTCTTTTCCTCTCGATTGGTGAGTAGGGCTCTAGGGTGTAAAGTCAGGTTTTTACTCTTGGTGGAAGAGTGGGTTGCTCTCTCTAGTGGTGAGAGAGGACTACGGGTTGGACAAGGTTGTTGTCTAACGCCGTAGGGTATTCTTGTACTTTTTTCAAGAATAGTGGAAAATCTCAAGTGGGTTGCTTGGGGACTGGATGTAGGTCGGGAGGACCAAACCAGGATACATCGTGTGTACTCTGTGGTTGTATCTCTTTGAACTTGCATTTCATTTACTTGCTTTTTAAGTTCTCTGTGAAATTTTTCTGGACAGTCGACTGCGTCTCTTTTTAAATCGATGGGTCAGACTTGTACTACATACTCTCTGAAAACTTGTCTGGTAAGTCAACTAGTTCTTCTATAAGTCGACTGAACAGACTCGTCTTAAAATACTCTTCTTAACTATCACCCAAGTCGACCGGTTTTTCTTTTCAAGTCGACTGGTCAGAAGAAAAGTTCAATTCCGCAATTATTTTTATAAAACACTATTCACCTCCCCTCTAGTGTTTCTTGCCTTGCCTACAGGATCCAACAATAGACGATTGCACAAAATTATGTTATGTATATTTGTTACATAGCAAAAATGAGGCCTTAGATAAATTCAAGGAATATAAACTTGAGGTTGAGAATCAACTTGGCAAAACAATTAAAATCGTTAGGAGTGATAGAGGAGGAGAATATGATTGTAGCACCCTAGATTTGATTTATGAGATTTTTATGATTTTACGTGTTTTGCACGTATAATTTTATTTGTATAATTCTCGTATAAAATATTTTTATATAGTATTTGTTCTCCTTTATTTTTCCAAAAAAAATTATTTTTTTTTAAAGCCTAATTAAAATCTAAAGCCCAAATTATCTTTTAAGCCAACTTTATTAATTAACTAGGTTTGCCCGTTGACACGTGCCTACGACACGTCTTCGGAACGGTGCACGTGGTTTGATTATATAAAATAATTTTGAAGGTCCAGCAAATTAATTGAAGTAGCAAACATATTATATGAGGAAGCAGTATATTTACCTTTAAGCTCAACCATCGCTTTTTTATCATTAGCTTGAACTTACATATAAAGGCTCTCGATTCGGTGGAGGGGAGTCGCCGATACGGAGTCACTTGATATCCGCGCTCGATTTGGTGGAGTCACCGATATGGAATCAGTAGCGGATCAGATATCGGCGACGACCTCTTGATTGGGGTTCGACATTGGATTTGGATTTGGATTTGCTTTGAGATTTTCAAATTTTCAAAATTTCAAAATTTCAAAATTTATCAAATATTTGAATTTTAAATTTTAAATTTTTAAATTTTTTGAAATTTTCTAATTTTTTTAATATAAAAAAAATTAATTAAAAAAATTAATTTTTTAAATTATTTTATTTTAAAAAAAATTATGAAATTTTTTGTAATTTTTTATAATTTTTTATAAGTTTTTGAATTTTTTGATTTTTTGAATTATTTTTAATTTTTTTAGTTTGTTAGTTTTTTATTTATTTTTATTTTTAAAAATTTTTATTTTCTTAATTTTTTGAATAAGATAGAGAGAGAGAGAGAGAGAGAGAGAAATGATTAAATAAATAAAGAAATTGTTTTGGGTGGGGGGATTTGAATTTAAGTTTTGGGGGGAAACTTTTGGGAGGAAAAATGTGTTTTGTGAGTTTAGATCTGGGCCTTTGATTTTGGGGGGATTGAAGGAGGACCACTTGATAGCTTTCTTTGTGTTTTATTATATAGATAATTTAATGATTTAAACCCATGGTTAATTGGCCCATTAGTGAGCCCATTTAACTTATTTCTCTTTTAAAACAATCCAACTTGTAGTGTAGACTCTTTTCATGAACAACTAAATTTTTATTCACATGTACACTTGTAAGGAGGGGGTACTAGTTGGCACGTGCAAGCACTAGGGTGTGCATTGCACACTCCTCATCCTAGGCCGGTTTGTGATGGAGTGAGTGGAAGAAATGGAAGTGGTGGAGAGGTAGTTGCTCATCATGGGTAGTTTCCATAGCTCCCTAATGCATCTTGGCCCTTAATCTCCAACCATTTGATCAAATCTTAGCCCACCATTCATCCTAGAAAATTGTATAAATGCCCCTCCCTATACTCTTCATTCTCACACTTAGAATTTTTGAAAGTAAAGAATAGAAAGAAAAGAAAGAGAAGTAATTTGAGTGAGACAAAAGATTGAGGAATTGTGAGATTGTGTGCTTTTGTGTTTCTACAACCAAGGAGAGGAGGCCGGACTACACTAGGGGACAAGAAGGGAGGGTCGGGTTGCTTGCATCATTAGGAGGAGAAAGCTTCGCTTGATCATTGTAAGAGATCATTAGGAGTTTGTTTGTTTTTCTCTCCATCAAAGGTGGGTGATTCTCTTACACTTCTAATTAGGTTCATGCCAGAGTATGGTTGATGCATTTGAAAAGAAACATAGTTATTCTAGCCATATGTTATAAGAATGAGACAAATTAGAATGCTTGATTGTGTGTGAGAAGAATAATAATTAGTTGCAAATTTTGATAGTCAGTTTAATATTGACCATGCTACCATGCTTTAATTGATGATTTGTACTATACCAAGGAGACATGATTGTATGCTTAATTGGATCGAAATGATAATCATACTTAGTGGTGAATTTGCTATCTCAATTGTTAATAATGAGAAATAAGGGATTTTGTTACCGAAATGATTAAGCAATAATAATATTCATAATAAGAAGGAAATATAAGAAGTTTGAATGACAATTTACAAAAGAAACGACATTTGTTTGTACATTTTTGAAATTGTAGACAAATTGTAGTCAAAGAGGAAAGTGATGTTTTTATGTCAAAAATCAAGATTTAATTTACTGATATGTTAGAAATGTATAAAAGTTGTATTCTGAAAATTTTGAATGAAAGTGGAGAAGAAACAAATTTAAAATTAGTTATTTTCATAAAAACTCGAATGAACTGAAACTAGGATCAAACCCCCTAAAAACCCAACTCATATCAGTTTGGCCACTTAGCCTAATTGGTTAGTGGGTGTGTTTAGGCGCGCTTACTGTAGCATGGGTCAGGCCTTGGTCTCGGGTTCGAAACCGAACAAGAGACTTTTCGTTTTTATTTTTGGAGAAATCCGAACTCAGGAAATGGACTCATGAATTCGAGCCATCTCTGTGACGTGCTTGCGCTCTGTCCCTTTGGTTAGTGCGTGCGCTGGCTTTGTCTATGGTCGCTGGTTCGATTCCTGAACTCAGCAAATTAAAAACTTTTGGTTTTTTTTAAAAGTTTTTTTGTGTTTTTGTGACTTTAAAAATTCGGGAAAAAATCCGATAATTGTTATAAAAATATATAGACTTCATGAAAAATATTTGTACACTATTTTGACTTAATTTAAATAGTGTGAGAGGAAAAATTGCGTAGAACCTTGTAAAATCGATATTTTGCATAAGTATAAGAACAAAGGTGATTTTTGAGTTATACTAGATTTATAAGAGGGGATTTTGTATAAAAAGGAACTTGAAGTGTGCTCATTATGGATTTTGTTGTTATTTTGGGTAATGTATGTTTTGAAAGTTAAATGAGAAATATGATTTTACTTTTTGGAGGAAAAGAAATAATAGTATGAAAACTAAGTAAAATTATTGAGACTTATTTGTTTAAATGAGAATGTTATAAATTGAAATTGAACATTGAATTATGGAAAGGAGATGGATATTTACTTGAACTATGAAAAGACTATATGAGTATGAGAACTCAAATTTGTGATTATGAATTGAAATTGAGAACTAGAGTGTAGTTAAGCCTCATACCGGCATAAAAAAGAAATATGTTGAAATGAGACTTGAAATGAAACGACCAAGATTTGGGTCATGTGATATAAATGGTTGAGACCAGTATAGTGGAAAGGCTAACTCTAGAGAGTTGATTTTGTTCATGATTCAAATAACTAAGGACTAAATATATAGTGAAGACGTGATGAAAATAAGAGAAAAACACGAGTATGAGGGTCTCGGAGCTACGGTGTGAGAGTATTCACAGGCTGTCTTCACGATGCGTCGTGACATGACGTGGATATGTCTCCAGGAGTCCATACCGCAGCGACGCTAGTGGGGTGTTTGGTGACTGCGGGTGGTGTCATGTCCCATGACGAAGTCTGAATTGTCCATAGGTTCTTCACGATGCATCGTGACATGACGTGGGATTCCCTTCCAGGCTGTCTGGACATGAGCTCGTAACTCATAGAACATCGATGATACTTATCATAGTTACAGTAGTAGTTTAAGTCATGACGATGGATTGAACCATACAAGATGAAGAACGGTTAAGGGCTTACCCTCAGGCCTATGTAGTATGGGATGCATAGAATCTGAACAAGTGCGCATTAGTGTCATGTAATATATATAACTGCATTAAGGACTAAGTGCACTGCACAACATGATATCTATAGGATAGCCCTTGTAGTTCTGTTTATGATCAAGTTTGTGGTTGTTTAAGTATTTGAGAATCGTTATACTATTTTCGGTATAGAGAGGATAGCCGTGTATAATATTTCGTCGGTTGTAAGTAACTGACGCGACCACAATTTCTATGCAGGATAAAGTGGTTAACATGACTAAAGAATGCATGCTGATTAAAAAATGATTCAAGTGTTATACATTTCAATTTATGTAAATTGTTGTAATTTGGATCCACTGTAAATATGTAATGTAATTGTAAACTCTGATGTAACAAAAGTTCTTTATTTCCTTGTAAAATTGTACGAAAGAAGTGTAAAGATCCTGTGGAACTTCGAATTCAGTTGTATTTAGAATTCGGGGTATTACAATGATGCACTATTTAATATGTTCTGGTCTGAACATGGAATAGTTCATCAGACAACTGCTCCTTACTCACCCAAATCAAACGGTACTGTCGAGCACAAAAATCGAACTCTAAAGAAGATGATGAATACCTTGTTGTTGAATTCTGGATTACCCCAAAAAATGTGGGGAGAAGCATTGCTGACTACCAACTATATTCTCAATAAAATACCTTACAAGAAAACTGGCAAGACACCATACGAATTGTGGAAAGAAAATGTACCCTCATATAAATACCTCAAAGTGTGTGGGTGTCCAGAAAAAGTGGCAGTACCTAATCCAAAACAGGTCACAATTGGACCTAAGATGATTGATTGCATATTCATAGGCTATGCACACAACAGTAGTGCATATCGGTTCTTGGTATATAAATCAGATATACCGGATATCCATGAGAATACAATAATAGAATCAAGGAATGCTTCCTTCTTTGAACACATGTTTCCATGCAAGGACACTACGTATCCCAAACGTACACGTGAACAAGGGAATACAAGCACTTCGGTTGATGAAACAGAACATGATAATGATGAGTCTAGACGAAGTAAATGGGCTAGAACATCAAAATCATTTGGTCCTGACTTTGTAATGGCCTTTCTGTTAGAGAATGAGCCCAGAACATTTAAGGAAGCCATGTATATGCCTGATGCTCCTATGTGGAAGGAAGAAATCAAAAGTGAAATAGACTCCATTATGCAAAATCATACATGGGAGTTGGTTGATTTGCTTTCTGGGTGTAAAGCTCTAGGAAGCAAATAGATTTTCAAGAAGAAATTGAAACCAGACGGTTCAATAGAAAAACATAAGGCAAGACTTGTGGTACAAGGATTTAGGCAAAAGGAAGGCCTAGATTTCTTCGATACTTATTCCCCAGTCACGAGAATAACTTCCATAAGATTGCTAATAGCTATAGCAGCACTATGTAACCTCGAAATACATCAAATGGATGTAAAAACTGTCTTTCTAAATTGAGATTTAGAAGAAGAAATATACATGAAACAACCAGAGGGTTACATAGTTCCTGGACAGGAAAACAAGGTGTGCAGGCTTGTAAAATCATTGTACGGACTCCAAAGTAGTGGCATGCAAAATTTGACAATGTTATGATGTCAAATAGTTTTAAAATAAATGAATGTGATAAGTGTATATACATCAAAGATACTCCAAATGGATACATTCTGGTGTGTCTGTATGTAGATGACATGCTCATTATCGAGAATAATGATGACATTATCAAACAAACTAAGAGAATGCTTAGTGACAAGTTTGATATGAAAGATTTGGGAGTTGCAGATGTCATACTAGGAATCAAAGTTTTCAGGACGTCTGAGGGAATTACTTTGTCTCAAGCTCATTACGCTGAGAAAATACTTGAAAGGTTCAAGAATTACTCAAATGGGACTGCCAAAAGCCCTGTGGATCCCAGTCTTCACTTGTTCAAAAACACAGGTGACAGCATATCACAACTGGAATATGCACGTGTAATCGGTAGTCTGATGTACTTAACAAATTGTACAAGACCGGACCTAGCACATTCGGTAAATGTACTGAGCCACTACACAAGTAATCCAGAACGAAGTCACTAGAAAGGAATAACTAGAGTATTGAACTACCTGCGACATACTCAGAGTTATGCGCTGCATTACACCAGATATTCAGCAGTACTAGAAGGCTACAGTGATGCCAGCTGGATATCGGACTCCAAGAACTCAAAATCCACAAGTAGATATGTCTTCACACTTGGTGGTGCAGCGGTATCATGGAAATCCTCTAAACAAACGTTATTTGCCAGATCCACAATGGAATCGGAGTTTATTGCTTTAGACAAAGCAGCTGAGGAAGCAGAATGGCTTCGAAACTTTTTAGAGGATATTCCTATGTGGGAAAAACCAGTGCCTGCTTTATGTGTACACTGTGACAGTTAATCGGCTATAGCACGGATACTGAGTTGTATGTATAATGGTAAGTCTCGCCATATCAGAAGACAACACAAAACCATTAGACAACTGCTCTCAAATGGAGTAATCTCTATAGAGTATATAAAATCGGCCAACAACCTAGCGGATCCATTTACTAAAGGTTTATCGCGAGAGCAAGTTGTGAGATCATCAAAAGAAATGGGTTTAAAGCCTATGACGAAAGAGGATACTTGATGGAAATCCTACCTAGGAATTGGAGATCCCAAGATCTAGGTTCAAGGGAACAACTAAATCTTGTTGAATCGACTTGAGCAGTGAGAGATTAAAATCTCGGACCCACTCTTAGGATGATAAAACAGTGCTGCCTGCAAGGTGTAAGGATAAGTTTGGCTTTTAATGACTTCCATAGCTTTGAAATAAAAGTGGGGTATGGCAGTATACTCTTTATGGACAATCACCTTGTGAGTGTGAAATGGGGCCGTTTCTAGGAGAATGACGAGAGGCTACATTCTCCAAGTTCACTCATGATTAACCAGGATTGTTCAAGGCCAAAATGAACACAATAAGAGAACCAAGTTCTGTGAGGAGATGAAACTGTGTGATAGTTATTGTCTAGGTTCACATCAAAGCCCGGGTAGTTCAAGACATCATGTTCACTACCTGGTCAAGTGAATCCGATAGCTACTTACTAAGGGTAGTTCAAAGTTGAAAAATTACTATCATTCCTGATGCAGTGATTTTCCACTTGTACTCTCAGAGTTTTTTCTGTCATGATTTTTCTGTCATGTCTTTTTCTATCGTGTTTGGATTACATAGTCTGGTAATTTCCATTCATGTGGAAGATTGTTGGAATTAATTTTTGCTGATTTTTCGGGCCGGATTCCGGCGGGCTCCGGCCACCGGCGGTGCCGGAAAATAATTGGATTGCGATCCTCTCATCGAGTACTATTCCGTGGTGTACTCATTTGCCAAAAACAAATTCCGTATGAATGAGAAATGTTGGTCTAAAGTTGAGTACTCAAAATATACTAACTTGAAAACTTGGATAAAATGGATAGTCCCATATCAAAAATGGGAAAATGTTTTTTCTAGTATATATACTAAAAAATTGGACTAAAGGGCGTGGCTTGGGGGTTACCACTAATGTGTAGTGGAGAGAGGACTTAGCCAAAATGACAAACACACGCGCACGCGCGCGCCCGGCCCGACTCCGGTCCCGCCTCGGCTCGGCTTGGTTTGGTCTAGTCTGGCTCTGGCTTAATTTTTTTTTTGCTCCAGTCAAAAATTTTCTTCCCCACGTATACTGGTGAGGCTATTTACATTCGGTAACTGGTACCATTACTCTGTAACAACAGAGTAATGGCTCATCAGTTATGAATGTGGACCATTACTCTGCTGTTACAGAGTAATGAGCCTCCCAAGAGTCTCTATTTCTCCTATAAGACTACTGTATCCTGTCTGCCAGAAGATACAGATTTTGATAATCCGAATTACACTTCCTCTTCTTCTTTCTCTGTGTCAAAAACTGAGAGTACATCACAGCACAGTTCGCTGAAATCTCTGGAGTTTGGGTGCTGCTCTTCAGGGAAAGGTATACAGTTGTATTCTGGGAGACAATTCGCCAGCCACCGTCACACTACTGAGCGAATTTTGCTTTAAGGAAAGATATCTTAATCTTGACTCTGTACAAAGGTTTTGGTTTGTTATCTTTTATTCCTGTAATTTCTGTTCTTCACAGATATTGTTAGTAATTTTCAGATTTATAAAATTAAATTCGAGTTCTAACAGTGTGTAGTCCTATGAACATATCCTCCTTTCTTCATGATCAAGAACTAGAGTCATCCCCATGTCCACTGACATAATCGCCATAAGGAATTTTTTTAAAAAGAAAGTTTCCGTTCAGAAGGAATGGTAAATGAGGAGGAAATTGGAAGGATGAAGGCTTGTCCATTGAAGAGAGGTTTATTTTGCTTTGAAACCACTGAGTTCAAATAAGATTTCTAACCCCAATCTGTTTTACATTAGTGGTAGATTTCAAAAATTAGAATTCTTAGAACTTGATGCAAAAATAAGGTCGCCAAGGTTATGATGGCAAATTGTAGCTCGTAGATCTGTAGTATCTCCACTGTTATCTGTCCTCTGGTTGTGTTACTGACTGTTCACCATATCTCTTACATGCAGGTTCTTAGTAAGGATGGGAAAAAGGTGAGAAGGTTACATCCATTGCCATTTGCTGAAATAAAGGACACTAAGGTACTCATTGAGTAAATACTACTTGGTCCTTCAGCTTTCATCCTTTACAATCTAATTCTGCCCTTGGTATCTAATTTGCTATATATCCTTGTTTCTTCGGTCGTGCACCTGTGGAAAATTTGCCTGACGATCACTCAACAGACAATGTTCAAAAAACCTTTGCAAGCGTTGGCAAATATGTTTCCTTAAATTTTATTATTATTTTAATATTATCTTGAACCAACACTTTCTTAGTGATTTTATATGTTGATGTGCTTTTAAATTTTCAGAATTGTTAATATTACCGTTCATGATCCACGTTCTGTAGAAGAATTAAAACTTACCAAGGCCATCAATAGTAAGGAAAGCTCCTAGCTCCACTCCAATGGCCTAGCACTTCTCCTCCTAGCAAAACAACACCAAGTCTCTAATGGTGAACACCGAAATTCCCTCTAGCTCTCTTTCTTGTCTCTCTCTTTTAATTTCTTTAATTTAGGTGCTACTCACTTAACTACCCATGAACTCACCCCACTCCCCACTCTCCCATTTACTCCAAAGGCTGGCCAAACTTTTCCCTCCAAATGCACACACGTGTACGTGTAGTGCACATGCACACTCTCATTCATTTTTATATGTTGATCTGCTTTTAAATTTTCAGAATTGTAAAATATTACCGTTCATGATCCACATTCTGCAGAAGAATCAAAACTTACCAAGGCCATCAATAGTAAGGTAAGTCCTCAAGTGTTATATCATGATCTCGCACTATTTGCTAAGCTGCATTTCGTGTAGCTTTACTGCTGAATAGTAATGTGAAATGTCCCAACCAAACTCCCAAGTCATGGTGAGAATTGAAGGATTTATATTAATATTCTTAGAGCCACCTACTGGTTGAATGCCCTCTTTGTGGCTGAAACTTTGGTTGGTGCAGGGCTATTTTGTAGAAAATTTTTGTTGATACCATGTTAATAGTCAAAGCAGGAGAGCATAAAAGCATTGCATTAATTATAAAAGAGTAGTGAGTACAATATACATGGTGTAACATCCCCTAGTAAATTTCGAAATAAAAATTATATTTTTATTTTTGCACGTGAAATGCACGTGCAATTTTATCTCATTTTCTCCTAATTTTTTAAATTAAATTATGCATAAGTTTCTTTTATTCTCTGTTGTCTCAGTTATTTTTCTTTTTCTCTAAATTAGATGCCCATAGGCCTAAAAGACTAATTTAGATCCATTAGAAATAAAATAAAATAAAATAAAATAATAAGAGCCCAATGAGAAGCTCACTAATAAAACCTACATTTAGTTGTACACTTTTTACACGTGTCTTGTAACAAGCTAGTAGCTACTAACAATTAACAAAATATAAAAATGAATGAGAGTGTGCATGTGCACTACACGTGCACATGTGTGCATTTGGAGGGAAAAGTTTGGCCGGCCTTTGGAGTAAATGGGAGAGTGGGGAGTGGGGTGAGTTCATGGGTAGTTAAGTGAGTAGTGGAGTTAATTCTAGCCACACAAATTTTCTATACTAAAGAAATTAAAAGAGAGAGACAAGAAAGAGAGCTAGAGGGAATTTCGGTGTTCACCATTGGAGGCTTGGACTTGCTTTGCTAGGAGGAGAAGTGCTAGGCCTTTGGAATGGAGCTAGGAGCTTTCCTTTAGGAGATTTTTAACATTGTGCAACAAAAAGAGTGCACAAAAAGAGGTGTGTGTCTTGCTTGTTTTCTAATTAGTTTAGAAATCATGATTAGGTGTTATGTGGTAAATTTTAGCCTAGTCTAATGATTTTTACTAATGAAATTGTGATGCATGTTGAAATGATGACAATTGTTATTTGTAGGAGATTATGAGATGCATTGTGTGTTAAATTAAAGTGTATGATTTGAATGATAAGATTAGAATGAGGGAAGGAATAATTAAATGCATGCATGTATAAAAGTGTTGAGCACAATTGCAAAAAAAAAGAGTTTCTTTTGTTGCATGAATGTCGCCTTGTGCAAAATTAGACAAAGACATGTATATGGAATGTGGTAAATAGTAAAGAGAAATTAGGAGAAAATTGGGGGAAGGTATGAGTGTGGTGGAATGATGAAAAATCACACTAAAATGTAAGTTAGACAAAATTTGCATAGTTGCATTGGTATTTTTAAATCTCCTATAAGAGGAAAATGACTAATTTGGAAAAATAGAGTTAAAATCTCCTTAAAGAAGATAAAATCAGTAAAGTTATTAATTTTTGGGTAGTACATAAATCAAAATTTATATTATTATTTTTGAAGAAAAGAAATAGTCGTTCTAAATCAAATTTCATGTTTACTCACTTTAGAAAATAAATATGTGTGAAAATGGGCATAAATCCCCTCAAATATAATTAAATCTAGTAAGAGAGAAATTCTGGAGCTTAGAAATTTTTTTCTTATAATATAAATTTTGACAAGAAAATGAAAAGTCGAAATAGTTGAAAATGTGGAAAATGAGAATGGTCGAAGGGTAATTACTTAATGAATGAAACTCTATAGTAGTCGTGAATCTGAGCTTGGCTCAGTGGGTAGGCGAATGGTCGCCTCTCTGTTGGTGCGGGTTCGAGTCCTCGGTGGTCTGCCAGTTGTGAGAGAAAACTCTTTTTTTAAAACAATCAGATATTGGGGGTTTAATTACTTAAGAATTATAACACCTTTCTATGACAACTGAGCATTTGGCCCCAGTGGCTAGCGGGTGGGTGTTGCGCCTATGGCTGCCACGTGGTGCTGGGCTTTGGTTAGAGGTCTCGGGTTTGAGCCTCACTGAGCTCCTTTTAAAATTTTGATGTCCTTTTATTTTTTTTGGGAGTTTTAAAGTCTCAAAGATTTTATAAATAATTATGAAAATATTATGAGGATACTACAAATATTTCTCACTGTTTAAAATAATATTTTTGAAGATTAAGAGTTATATTCTCGTGATAGATATGATTTGATATACAATGTTTATAATTAAGGAGATAAGAATTGATTTGTGGTAAAAAGGAAAGTGATGGAATTTTTTTGAATAATAAATTTCGAATGATGTACCTCAAAGAGTTGATGTTTAATTTTTGGGTTGGAAGTTAGATGAACATGAAAGGAAATAGTGTTGTGGGAAACCATAACTCGAGATTGTTATTTATGAATGACAAATACACGAATAAAGAATGAAAGAATCGATTAAAATGTGAATGAAGTGAATTTAATACATGAATATTGAAAGGTATGAGTACCCATGATCATGGAACATACAAGGTTGTGATCTAGAGGCTTAGTAAGACCCAGGTACTGGCAAGTATTGAAAGAATTAATTGACTTGAGAATTGGCTATATGTGCTATCTCGGTATTTTTGTTTAAGTCCGGTAGGAGGGGAAACTAACTCTAGGTGGTGTAATTTATTAATGTTTTAAACTAAAGAATTATGCACTAAGTGAAGATATAGTAAACTTGGGCAAACATAAGTGAGTTGCCTCTATATAGTCTGACGGTGGACTCCGGGACTATAGACCCAGTTTGACGGTGGACTCCGGGACTGTGGTTGCTTGCGATGGAGGCGAACCTTAATTAAATTCAGGACTATGATTGGTTTGACGGTGGACTCCAGGATCATGAATAGTGGGACGAATGGTAGGTCGTGCTCCAGTGTATATGCGTATATCGGGGCTAGAGGGACACTTGCAGAAAGTTCGCACAACGAGGACTTCTGTATAAGCTTGACGGTGGACTCCAGGGCTGGAATCCGTACTTGTGGGACGTCTAAAACTTGTTTTATTACCGGATAGTTTTCATGGTGAGAAATTAAACCCTTTAATGCGGAGTACGTAGGTACTTTCCTTCGGACCTATGTAGTATGAGATGCATAGAATCCGAACAAGTATACATTAGTGTCATCTTAGTGTAAACACCTGCATTAGGCATTAAGGCATTTGCGTACACTGACATATTTAAGATAGTCACTTTTCACTCTTTGTTTTACATTCAAGGTTGTGTATGTTAAAATAAGTGAGTCGCTATATTATGGCATAGCGAGAATGACCGTGTATAGTATTGCATCAGTGGTATGTAACTGACGTGCCCACAGTATTGAATGCAGACATTGGTTTTGCAAGAAGACATAAAGATGATTGATACTAAAGATTACTTTCTGTTTTAAATTGTTGATGTTCAATTGTACATTTATATCATGTTGTAATTCATTTAATTTTCCGCTGCAATGTTGTAAAAGAACTTGATGTAATAAAGTTTCAAAATTCCTTGTAATTAAAATTGTACGAAATGAAGTAAAGATCATGTTTATGCTACGAATTACCGTATTTTGAAATTCGGGGCGTTACGGGTGGTGTCTCATCTCTCTCCTAATCTACCCAATATGGGGTACTAAACCAGATAAAAGAAAAACTCTTCGGTTCTATGTAGTTTATTTTAGTTTGGAGCTCTAGTGATTGGTAGTTCCATGACCCCCACCATGAAATGAGAGTCTGAGAAAGCCAGAAGCAATCTGTCATAGAGGAGGTAATGGAGGCGAATTGCATATAGAGGGTCTCCTTTAGATCACCATGAAAGAGGCGGGGCATTCTTTACGCCGAATTAATGAAGAGGCCAAATGTGAGAGAAGAAGTGACAACAGGTGTGAGGTGACAGCAGAAGAAAATGTCTCAATATATATAATCAGCTTCAAAGTGCTGACCGCTGAGTAGATCTTTTAGCGTCTAGCTATTCTTCAGCTCCACATGCAATAAACTGTATAAACGTTAAATATTTAAATACAAATGATGAATGTAATGTGGTGGGTCAAAAAAATGTCAGAATATTGGCTAGACATTCAGCCAATTACTTTATTGCTACAATCTGGTCTTTCTCATTGATCCATGATCCACAAAGATATGCATGTCCGATTCACCTCTTTTTCGGCAGAGTCCATAATTCAATTTAAATTTTCAGAAGAGAAAAAAAAAAGATCCATATATGGGTTTGTCTGTGGGTCCAATCAGGTAGTTGTTCGATAAATGACCTAGTATAGATACACTTATGACAACACTGATCAAGTTGATATTACGTTATTGTTGTTGTAGTTATAATGGTTTGCTTATTAGAGCTGAATTTGTTTCCCTGATGTTGCAGCTGCATGCACTTATTGAGTACGAAACCCCAGATGTAGCTGCAAGTGCTGTGAGTTTTTCTATGATCTCATTTCTTCCATCAATCAATCTGCGAACGTGTTTGTATAAACAACGTGAAAATTGAGACACCTATTGCCCCTGTTATATATAAAGTCTGGCTCTGCCAGTGTGTATGGCAAACTGTAGAAGAATATGGTTTTCATATATATATACCCGCTGTTTGCCTACCTAAATTCCTATGAAGTCTGTACCTGTGATAACTGTACCGGTAACCTTTTGAAATGTTGTGTATTCATATTTACTACTATATAGGAAGAAGAGAATATTGCTGGTGGTAAGGGCAGGCGCAAGAATCGGGTACAAAAGTCGTGGAAAGGGTCAGTCAAATGCAAGTGGGCAAGCTACATTAAAATTTATATTCCTGTAATATGTTTTGATGCAAAAATGCATGTTTAATACTTTAACTGCTAAATTTTTTTTGGGTTCATCGTCTTGTTTCCTTCCATTATCCAAGTAACCATCTTTGGTTTCTCTAGAAAGTTACAATATCCTTTTTGCAACTTTGCCGTTTTCTTCAGGTCATGGACAGATTCCTTCTAGTTCCAGTAATTAATGGGGCAAGTAAACCTATTTCAGGGCCGAAGATGCCAGATGGAACAAGGAGTTTCACAATGGGAGGCGGTAAACCTTGCATCATCTCTGAACCTAGCCTCTCTGTACCCAATTAGCTCAGTGATGAACTATTGATTGTTGGAAACTGGAGTTTTCACCAGGAAAAAAGGCCTTTTACAATGCCTTAGACCATCTCCAACCATGCTAGCTATCTTTTAATTTTAGCCAAAACAGCTATTATAAAGATAAAAATATGTTCCGACGAGACTAGCCAAACAACTTGCCAAAAGAGATATCTAAGATTCACTCGCCAGATCTGGCGAGTATGTACCACTCGCTAAACTTCTTCTAAAATAAAATAAAATAAAATAAATCGTGATTCCCTCTTCCCTGACTTTCTCTCTCCCTACTTTCTCCCCTTCCCTGTACTGAACCCATCTGCACCTCACCCCCGACCTCCCATCGCCTCCTCACCCCCTGCATCTACCTCCGAAACCCATCTCCTTCCACTTCAAGTCCTCTTCCGTCTGCATCTCCTCGACCACCGAGCACCCTTCGAAGCACCTCCTCGACTGCACCCCTCGAAGCCACCTCGACTGCACCCCCACATCCAGACTTTTCTTTCCTTTTCTTTTCTTTTTCACCTTTTTTTTTTGGGTTTTGTTTGAGGAAACTTTTCTATTTGTGCAATAGTCTCAATTGGTGGGTCTTTTTATTGTACAAGATACTTTGAAGATCGACGTCCAGCATCTAACATGGATCCTTATATTGTGACCTCGATCGCTGAAACCACCATCCTTTGGAAACCGTGAGATACCCCTGCTAATTGAAGCAGCAAAAACCTCTGTTTTCTGAGAAACCTGAATCTGTTCGTTGCGAACTGAAGTAGGAAGTAAATTCTGTGTATACTTCTATCCAACTTTCTCTTATTTGTAAGTGGATTGATGTTTCTAGGTTTAAAATCTTGCCTCTAATTATTTTTATTATACTCTGTTTTAGAAGCGTGGATATGTCTATGGATAGTATAGTAGTACATCTAGTAGGAATCAGGGGTTGTTGTGGATTTGGGTGTGTAGACCAGTAATGGATTTAGGTTGAAGTTGAACAAATTTAAGTAATGGTGTTCATGTGGTGTGTTATTTAGCTAGTATTGAATTGAGTTTGGCTGAGGTTGAACAAAGTTGAAAGTATCCATGCTCGTGTGATGTGTGTTATTTAGCTAGGAATTGATCCATGTGACAATATTGGTTTTAGCTAGGTTATTTTGCCTCCCTCTAAGAAGGCTAAGTTGGGTTTCACTTCTATTGTTGATGCCTTCAAGAGCTTTATTCCTCAAAACACATGTTTCATCTGATGGTTCTGAGAATGCAATAGCAGGAAATCATGGTTCTGTTGTAGAAGATCTTATGCATGTTGTGCAGGTGAAAGAGCAAACTCTGATTGATCGTACTCATGAAGATGTTGCTGCTAATTCTGTTCAAGAACATGGGCTGTCACACATTCTCAGGTACTTCCAATGAAGAGGTCAGCTACAATGTTGAAGGTGTCAACAATATTGATCCTATTTCGAGTCCATTTCTCAAATGTCTACCTTTGAACATGAGTATATTATTATTATCCTTCTAGTGCAATCGATGCAAGCAGCTTATGAGGCTAATGAGATCTCTAGTGATGGAAATGAAGTGGTGATTATTGACCCTTAGTAGTCATCGTAGTTCTTCGAACTTGGATCTACTTTATGGTTTATGTTGTGTTACTCTATTGGTGATAGTCTCTTGTGTTATTTTGTGTGCCACTTTTTTTTATGAGGCACATGTATGTGGTTATCCTTGATTGTTCTGAACTATAAATTAGTTGTTGTTGCCGCTGTTCACTGCCGTTGCTGCTGTGTGATTTGATTTTTGTTGTTGTGCATGCTACGGCATCACACGTGTTGTTGTTGCTGCCGGCTTTTTTGGGCTTGAAAATTTTATTTTGTACTTGGGCATTCTTATGGGCTTTGGTTTTATATTTTTATTTTATTTAATTTTAGACTTTAAATTATTAATGGTTACTCAAAATAAATAACATGGTTGGAGTGAAGACTTTTTTCGCCAGCCAAATTATCCATTTGTTATCCATTTTGGCTATTTTAGTTAGCCAAAACAGCTAATGTGGTTGGAGATGCTCTTAGAGCATCCAAAGTCGTTTGCTATCTATATAATGAAACACAAAGAAAGCTATCAAGTGGCTCTCATTCAATAAGGTTGAAATCAATGGTCCAGATCTAACCTCACAAAACATATTTTACCGCCCAAAAGTTTTCCCCCAAAACTCAAATTCAAATCCCCAAAATAACTCCTTTATTTATTTATTTATTTATCTCTCTCTCTCTCTCTTACTCATTCTCTCTCTATTTACTCAGAAATTTATACTTTCAGATTTCAGGTTTGTAAATTTTCTGCTTTTTTATGCATTTTTTTATTGCTCATGTTACATTGAAAATAACAAATATCTTATCAACAATTAAATTTCACCATTTTCCACACTCAAAGTTCTAAAAAGTTGGATTTTACACCCTCATTTATAATTATTTTTCAACATATACTATAAAACACAAAGAAAGCTATCAAGTGGCTCTCATTCAATAAGGTTGAAATCAATGGTCCACATCTAACCTCACAAAACATATTTTCCCGCCCAAAAGTTTTCCCCCAAAACTCAAATTCAAATCACGAAAACAACTCCTTTATTTATTTATTTATTTATTTATTTATTTATTTATTTATTTATTTATTTATTTATTTATTTATTTATCTCTCTCTCTCTCTCTTACTCATTCTCTCTCTATTTACTCAGAAATTTATACTTTCAGATTTCAGGTTTGTAAATTTTCTGATTTTTTATGCATTTTTTTATTGCTCGTGTTACATTGAAAATAACAAATATCTCATCAACAGTTAAATTTCATCATTTTCCACACTCAAAGTTCTAAAAAGTTGGATTTTACACCCTCATTTATAATTATTTTTCAACAAATACTAATGAAAACATGGACTTTTATTTACAACTAATTATTGTTTTACTATTCAAACTTGAGCTACATAATTGTTGTTATACTGTTTAAAAGACTTTCATATGCTGTATCATTTCGAAGACGTGCCGTAGGGACATGCCCACGGGCAAATCTATTATTTCCATAAAATGCATATTTTAGCAAATTCGGATATACAGTCCTTTGCTATTTATCCATATTTTTGTAAAATCGCTACCGAAGATTGCTATATTTGAGAGGCGATATAAGAATATGCATATTATATAGGACGAAACTTCAAGTTTCGTCCGAAATATTTTATATTATTTTAATCCATCGGACGAAACTTGAAGTTTCGCCCCAAATATTTTTGATTTTTTAATTGATTGGACGAAACTTGAAGTTTAGTCCGATCAAAATTAGATTTTTATTTAAATTAAATAATCCAAAAAAAATTGGAAAAAACAACGGACAGAACTTCAAGTTTCGTCCCAAAAACTGCAAGTTTGAAGTTCCGTCCAGTTGGTTTTTTTTTCAAAATTTTGGCTTTTTTTAGGATTCTTTGCGTTGGAATGTATATAATTTCTTATGGATTTTCTATAGGTTATTGATTGACTAATATGATTTTCTATGAGCTTATCCTAAACTAACACCTAAAAGGGAAAAATAATAAAAAAATAGTAATTTTTAGCCGGACGAAATTTCGTCCGATCAAATTCTGTACAACTTTGCTATATTATAGCATTTCATTACACTTTGCTATATGTATAATATGTATTTTGCTATTTTTGCTATATTATAGCATTTCATCACACTTTGCTATATGTATAATATGTATTTTGCTATTATTTACCTTTGACGAATGTGGATGCTCTTATAAGCCATTTTTCTTTTTCTTTGTCTTCCCTTTGTTTTTGCTTTAATTTCTTTTTGTGTATACTTGGAAGGGATTATGGATGTATAGAAGGGGGAGGGGGGGGGGGGGAGGGGGGGAGGGAAATGACCATGCCACTGTACCAGAACACCGAAGTTATGGTGCGAGTAAAGGATTTACGTTGATACTTTATCGAATTGTTGTAGCTTTTCTATTGCAAGTGGATTGATATTTTGTCATCTTAAACCAGACATTTTAAAACACACGTTTTAGTTTCCCACTGAGTTTTGATTAGATGTTGAGGGTATTTTGCAATCATTTATTGATTATGTGAATGTGATGTAATCTCGTAGGTGAAACAAACAGCTGGTTTTTTTTTTAATTTTTATTTTGCTAAGCAATAGTTATTATTATTATTATTATTATTATTATTATTATTTTGCTAACAGAGAGTACAACGCACATTAAACACATTAATATTATTATTATAGTGTAATGCACGTGCAATGCATGTGGGAAAAAATGGGGAGGGAAAATGAAAAGGATAAAAAAACTACCAATACGTGCGCTGCACGTGTTGACACACACACTAATAAGGAATAAAAAATTGTTTATTTGTTTGAATCCCAACTCTCCCATTAATATAGTAGAGATGAGACACCTTACACAAATCATAAGGAAAATTAGAAACAAATCTTAAATCTTGGGAAGACACAGTCACACAAATCAACTATTGCCATTAGTCGTCACTACCTCCAAACCCTAGGTCTAAAGGCACAATTCAGCAATCATAACCAACAATCACCTCCTCCTAGACACCAACCATAATGACCATAATCGCGAACACCACCTCAATCTACTCTGAATTCTTGAAATTACTCTTGCATGCAATTCAACTTGTGTGTGACATCAATTACTTTGCAGTTGTGGCTGCAACTTGCAACTGACATAAGAAAATTTAACTTAGTTGTAATTTACTAGTAATCGTAGTTCTTTTTGTTCTTACATATTCGAGTAAAAGAGGGCACTGATCGTAAACCCAAATTAGGATACAGTTTCTTCAAATTTTAGATTGTTCTTGACCCTAGCCCTACATATGCTTTGTGAAATCTAAACTTGGTTCCTAAGGAGAGAACATCCTCTGATATTTTCAAGAAAAAAAGGAGTTTTCCACACAGACCCCCAATAATTATTGAAATTCCATATTAGTCCTCCATAATTTGCTAATTCCGTAATAGTCGCTAGATCAATTCCAAAAGTGATCAAAAGTGATCGGTTTTAAACCCAAGTGCAACATTACATAAATTTTAATCTATTCAACCAATTTTAGAGAAAAATATTAAGTATAATGGTCTATAAGAGAAGAAGATCGCTATGGTAGAATGACTATTTTGAGATAATTAGACCATTTCGTTGAAGATTTCTTCAGGAAAGTAGGTTGAATGGATCAGAATTTTTATGATAAAGCACTGACTATTTACTTTTGAAGTTGGTTAAGAGAGTGAATAATGGGGTACTATTGTGAAATTTCAATAATAGTAGGGACCTATGTGAAAAAAACACCAAAATGAAAAACTTTTTTTTATATATTTAGAATCCCATAATTTTCTCTTTCCATATCCTGTAACAAACCACACCACCTTCTCTTATGTTCAAATCAACTATTTGTTCACAAATTAATAAACCATAATTAAACTATTCCATGTATTCGAGTAAACAAATAAATATCTAAATATCTAAATATGTAGTTGATGTGGGAAAAACCGTTAGCGATCTCCATTGATAATTCTTGCATGAATTGCAATGCACCAAACCAGGCCCAGCGCCAACCTCCCTACTGACCAAAGTCAGAAAGCTCCTCAGGCCTTCTGCAGGTCCATTCATGCATCAAGAGAAACCACTTGGCACTCCAGGCGCTCCGTCAGTTATGCCGTAACTGTACCCCCAAAACTCAAGGGAGTAACTAATCCCAAATCTGAGATCAAGGTTGGATATTGCGCTAAGAGTGGGGGGTAACAGATCCTTCTCAAAGGACCGATAAACACTGCATGGGGTAGACCATGACAGGTAACGACTCTTTCACCACAGAATCCTCTCCACTCCATAGTTGCTTTCTAACATAAGCATCAGAGGGTCTGTCACCGGGAACACTCCTGGTGTTTCAGACTTGATTTTGCAGGTGGACGAAGTAGTCATCAAAGACCGAACTAACCCACAGTTCCTTTAGATCCCGAACGAATGAAGGCCAGGATCATTCTGGTTTCCTTAAATCCAAAGAACTCATATCATATGTTTCTCCCACACCCTAAGAAAAAGACTGCAACAGATTGACACCATCTGTGGGAAACCGCAGATCAATTCAACCCTCGACCCAAGTTCTTGTCCGAAGTGACCCACTCTCATGGCTCCTAAAACCAAGAAGATCTCCACCACAGGGCCTTCGGTCCCTCCTCCCCCACCGGTCCGTAGCCCCACGAATACCCAGAGCTCGCGGAGACAATGGATCGAGAATCTGCAGGGACCAGTTCCGAGCGTATCCCGCTCCGTCTCAAGGCCGGTCGAACAACATGTGGCAGACGACTTCCATATCGTCATCAACAGCCGATCCAACCAAGGAGACCTCCAAAACCAGCTCAATCGTTCGAGGGGCGGGACCACACCATCAAACCTAGCCCGAGCCACAATACCCTTCGGTCCCGAGGCCAAGATAGGCGATACAGCCACTCATCGAGAGACCATCGACATCCCAGCGATCACGGCGGAGAGGGCTACATCACCCATGTTGAGTTCCAAGGGTTTCAGGTAGAAGTCATATGGGCACTCCGTGGAAGAACCCAGGATGAACGACGATCGGCTAAAGAAAAAATCGAGGACTCTAGGGAAGAGGAGTCCCACAGGTCATCTAGATCCGGAGATAGGCAGGACGATGTCCGAAGATGTCTTCAGAACATGGAAGATCACCTAGCTCGGATAGGCGAGAACGGGGGACGATTCAGTCCGGGTCGTCAACTATCCAGACCCCCTTCTCTGCCCGAATCCTCGACGCCCCTATTCTGAGGATCTTCAAACCTCCATAGTTCGAAATGTACAACAGAGGGACAGATCCTGCTGGTCACATAGAGGGGTTCAAAACCCTTATGATGATTCACAGCGCCTCGAATCCTCTCGTGTGTCGGGCGTTCCCAGCCACTCTGCATGGGCCAACTCGAGAATGGTATTCTAAGCTCTCCCCTCGTTCAATTTTCTCCATCAACCAACTCGAAGAGAATTTCATCTCACACTTCGTGACTAATCTAAAGGCGAAGACGACCAGGGCCTCCCTTCTGGAACTAAAATAGAGGGACGGGGAGTCCCTCCGAATCTTCGTCCGAAGATTCACTGTAGAAACCAGGACAATCTCCTCCCTCGACGCTGGGGTTGCCTTTGCGACATTCCGACACAAAGTCTGCCATGACCAACTGAAAGCCTCCCTTGCCCAAAAACCTTCCATCGATTTTCCCGATCTTCTACAAAGGGTCGAAAAAAACATCCTAGCCGAAGAGGCCCTGCACCCCTTCAGCTGGAAGGAGACTCCAGCGAAGGGGAAAAGGAGAGCCAATGAAATCTAGGTCCCAAAGAAGTCACAAAAAGACCTCACTGGTAAGAGATGTCCGCCTCCCGTCTCTCGGTTTGAGAGGTACACCCCTCTATCCACGAGTATTTCGGCCATCCTCATGGAGATTGAGGACAAAGAAATGCTCAAGTATCCCCCACCGTCCAACAACCTCGCCAGAAGAAGGAACCGAAGGTTCTACTACCGGTTCCATCGGGACCACGGACACGAGACCGACAACTGTTGGGCTCTCAAAGAGGAAATCGAGGAGCTCATACGTAAAGGCTATCTGGCTGAGTTCACTCAGAGAAATGGATAGGCCTCCCCTCCTCGAAGGGCGGACAAGCATCCTGCAATGGGACCCAACCCATTTGGAGCTAACAATCTGGCTATTCTCCACTGAGTCCATGGTGGATCGATGGGCGGAGACTCTAACGCATCCACAACGCTTTCGTCTGAGAAGTCAATACAGTCCATCAACGGCTTCCCCCCAAGGATCAATGGCTATCGATCTCATTCTCGAATGAAGATCTCGAAGGGGTCTGACTCCCACATTGCGACGCTCTCATCATTAGCCTCGGTTTAGCAAATCACGAGGTCCGTCATGTCCTGGTCGACAACGGGAGTTCGGTGAATGTTCTGTTCCTATCGGACTTCGACGCCCTAAAGCTCCCCAGAGAAAAGTTAAAACTGGTGGGGTACATACTCCAAGGGTTCTCAGGAGCCCCTATTCAGATCAAGGGAATCATAACCCTCGGCGTCACTGTCGAGCAGGCCCTGACTTCTCGAACCGAAACCATGGACTTTATGGTGGTGAATATTCAAGCTGCTTACAAAGCCATCCTCGATCGGCTCGGCCTTGTATACCTCCAGGCGGTACCCTCAACGTACCATATGAAGATGAAATTCTCCACCGAACATGGGGTAGGCATCGTCCGAGGTAACCAGAAGGCCGCCCGAACTTGCTACATGGCCACTATGGGAGTTACAGTTCTGCCCCTCAACGCAGTCGATCTCCCCTTTGAAAGGAGCAAAATCGGGTTAGAACTGGTCGATGAGCTGGAAGAGATCCCATTCTCCAAAGATGACCCTTCTAAGTGCTTCCAAGTGAGCCAATCCCTTCCTCTGGACCTAAAGCAAGGCATCGTCAATTGCATCCGTCGGAGTCAAGACTTGTTTGCCTAGGTACCCTCAGATATGCCCGGAATCTCCGAGTATCTTATAATGCACAGGTTGAGCATCCGCCTAGACTCCAAACCAGTGCAGCAAAGACACTGCAAGTTCACTCTTGATCAGTTGCAAGCGGCCAAGGAGGAGGTACATAAACTCCTCTCTGCCAAATTCATTCAGGAAGTAAGCTACCCTGAGTGGCTAGCTAATTTTGTAATGGTCAAAAAGACTAACGAAAATGGAGGATCTACTTCGACTTTACCAACCTTAACAAGGCCTGCCCGAAAGAACCTTCTCCCCTCCCAAATATTGATGCCCTCATCGATGCGACATCCAGACATGAGCTTCTCAGTTTCATGGACGCATTCTCAGGCTATAATCAGATCAAGATGTACCCTCTAGACATCCCCAAGACTGCTTTCATCACCGACCAAGGACTATATTTTTACCGTGTCATGCTCTTCGGGCTGAAGAACGCCGGAGCTACATATCAGAGGCTCATGAACCGGGTCTTCAAAGGTCAAATAGGTCGGAACATGGAGGTGTATGTCGACGACATGCTCGTCAAAAGCCTTCAGGGTCAAAATTACGTGAAAGATCTAAAAATAAGGTTGGATTTTCTATAGATTATTGATTGACTCATATGATTTTCTATGAGCTTATGCTAAACTAACACCTAAAAGGGAAAAATAATAAAAAATAATAAAAAATAATAATTTTTAGCCGGACGAAGTTTCGTCTGATCAAATTTTGTACAACTTTGCTATATTATAGCATTTCATCACACTTTGCTATATGTATAATATGTATTTTGCTATTTTTTACCTTTGATGACTGTGGATGCTCTTATAAGCCATTTTTCTTTTTCATTTATTTCCTTTGTTTTTGCTTTCTTTTTGTGTGTATACTGGGAAGGGTTTATGGATGTATAGAAGGAGGTGAAATGACCATGCCACTATACCAGATTACCGAAGTTATTGTGAAAGTAAAGGATTTACGTTGATACTTTATCAAATTGTTGTAGCTTCCAGACATCCCCAAGACTGCTTTCATCATCGACCAAGGATTATATTTTTATAGCGTCATGCCCTTCCGGCTGAAGAACGCCGGAGCTACATATCAGAGGCTCATGAACTGGGTCTTCAAATGTAACACCCCGAATTCCAAAACAGACTGAATTCGAAGTTCCACAGGATCTTTTCACTTCTCTTCGTACAATTTTACAAGGAAATTGAAACTTTACTTTACATCAGAGTTGCATCTTTAAATTACATTTAAACAATGGATGCAATTTACAATAATTTTATGAATAAACTGTACAACACTTGAAACATTCTTTAAACAGCATGCATACTTTATTCTTGTCAACCTCTTTATCCTGCATGGAAACTGTGGGCTCGTCAGTTCATTCAACTGACGCAAGAATATAAAACATCAATTTTCTCCTATTTAGAAAGCACACACTTGTCACAAGCAAAACTATGGGGACTATCCTATAGATGTCGTGTTGTGCTGTGCACTTAGTCCTTAATGCAATTGTTATATTACATGACACTAATGCGCACTTGTTCGGATTCTATGCATCCCATACTACATAGGTCCGAGGACAAGCCCTTAATCGTACTTCATCTTGTAGGGTTCGGTCCCTCACCGTGACTTAAACTACTACAGTAACTATGGTAAGTATTCTAAATGTTCTATGAGTTACGAGCCCATGTCCAGACAGTCTAGAGGGGAATCCCATGCACTGACATGACGCATCATGTAGGTAACTATGGACAATTCAACCTTCGTCATGGAACGATGGCACCACCCCGTAGTCACCAATCACCGAGACGATAATTCTGGAGTAGTACTCACGCCATATCATGACGCATCAAGCAGGCAGTCTGTGAATCACTCTCACACCACCAATCCGATGGCCCTCATACTCGTGTTTTTCTCTTACTTTCGTCACATCAGCACTATGTATTTAGATCTAGTTTATTTGAATCATGAATAAAATCAATTCCTAGAGTTAGCTCTTTTCTCTATACCGGTCGTAAACATCAATCAACAACATGACCAAACTTGGTCTTTTCTATTCAATATCTCATCTCAAAAATATCTTTCAATGCCGGTATAAGGCTTAGCTACCCTCTAGCTTTCAATTCCATTTCACGTTCATAGCATTGTGTATTCATGTTCATAAGATTTTTCATAATTCATCAAGATATTTGACTTCACTTTCCTGTACAATTTTCATGCATAAGACAATTAAATTCATTTTCTAAAGTGTCACATTCATTCTTCATTCTTTCCACTTAATTCTCTTAATCTCATTTTACCAATACTAGATCTAACATTCATACTTTTATTTTCCCATTATCAAATCTCTTTTCAAACTCTTTTAAACAATACATTTATTTTTATCCAAAGACAAATTTAAAACCTGAGAAATTAAATAGTCAGGACAGTCAGCTGTTAAGGCATAGTCAGTCAACTGTTCAGCGAGGATTAAAAAGTCAAAAATTAAATATTCAGGACAGTCGACTGTTGAGGCATAGTCGGTCGACTGTTCAGCAGGGAAAAAGTCAAAAGTTAAATAGTCAGGACAGTCGACTGTTAAGGCATAGTCGGTCGACTGTTCAGCGACTAAAATCTGAAATTTGGAATTTATACAGTAACTTAAGATTTTAAAAATATTTAACTCTCATTTTTCATACAAAGCACTACTCTTTTATTTATGAAATCACGTAATGTTCTATTAACAACTTCTTTTTCAAAGAAACATTTTTCTTAATTTCTTTCAATCATAATTTGGTTCCTCTTTATTAGACTAATGGGTTTTTCTTCTTTCCTTTGGATTAACACACAAATTGATCATTTCTTGAATTTGGCCTAAATTACAAAATGTTCATTTCTCCAACAACTAACATACAACTTTAGGATTTATTAGTAACAATCACACTAGCCATAAACATACATAATTTTCTAGTCAATCTTATTTTAGTAACATGGAGATTCTCAAAATTTGTATTTTTCACATAAGCACATTTCTTAAGTTGCACTTTTCCCACATACATGAACATTTCAACATGGAGAATCATTCATTCTAAATTAGCATGCTTAAGCAATAGCAAACTATCAAAACAACAATTCTAATCATATCATTCAATCAATTTCACTAGTCATTTCATGCAATTTCACATATGTTTCTTTTCTCCTTAATCGAGTTACTAACATAAAGCAATATTTTCACTTATCTATTCTAGCATGATCAAAACACAACCTAGCATGGTACTACTTAGACGTTAGAGAAAATTGCCCACCTATTTGAAGAAACAAAAGAAAGAACTTCTAGAAATCTCCTTGAATAAAGAGCGATCCTTCTCCTCCTAGATTGTGCCGCAATTTGTCTTCTCCTCCTTGTGCTTGATGGAACCCGAGCTCCCCTTGCTCCTTGTTGATTTGGTCGGCCGTCAAAGGGATGAACACACACACTAGCACACAAACTCAATCTTTCTCTCACTTTCTCTCAATCTTTTTCTAACTCTTATGTTACTTTATTTCTTTTTCAAGTGCAAAAGTGAGTAGATGAGAGGGGGTATTTATACATATTTTTCAGTGAATTGAATGGCTGGGATTAGTCCAAATAGTTAAGGATCAAGGGCTAGGATGAGTTTGAGAGTTGTAGCAACCACCCATGAATGAGATAATATCCTCACCACTACTCCCATCTCACCCTCTCTCTTTGAACAATCCGGCCTACACTCCATGGTGCATTTTCACGTGCAAGTACAATGCACATGCAAACTATTACCCCCTACCAAAATTTGTTCATGCACATTTAATAAATTGTTTGTTAAGTTGGTCTACACTACAAGTTAGGTTAATTAAAAGAAAATTTTAATTAACTGAGCTCACTAATGGGCCAAAAGACCATGGGCTCAAGAGAATTAATTAATAAATTAATTATAATGGGCTAGAGAGATAATTAGGCCTAGGATTTCATTTAGGCTTTAAAAATAGATCTTTTAGAAAATAAAGAGAATAATTAATAGCTTAGGCTATGAAGAAATATTTGTCTCTAGAAAAATGCATATGAAATTATACGTGCAAAACATGTAAATTACAAACTCTTATAAATAAAAATTCAGGATGTTACATCAAAGGTCAAATAGGTCGGAACATGGAAGTGTATGTCGACGACATGCTCGTTAAAAGCCTTCAGGGTCAAAAATCACGTGAACGATCTAGAGGAAGCGTTCGAGGTCCTTCGATCCCACAACATGCGGCTGAACTCTTCAAAATGCTCCTTCGGCGTCACCTCCGAGGATTTCCTCAGGTTCATGGTCAATCAACAGGGGCTAGAGGCCAACCTCGAAAAAATATAGGCCATCCTGAACATGACCCCACAAGAAACGTCAAGGGAGTGCAACATCTCACCGGTCGGTTAGCAGCCATCAGTCGCTTTCTCTCAAAATTCGGCGTGAAATCACTATCGTTCTTTAAAGCCCTCAGATGAGATAAAATATTTGAGTGGGGGGAGCTCCAACAATAGGCTTTCGACTAGTTAAAGACATACTTGGCTAACCCTCTGCTCCTCAACAAACCTAAGCCGAACGAAGTGCTTTCCCTCTACCTCGCTGCTTCCGAACATGCGCACATTGCTGTCTTGGTTCGGGATGAAGGCTGGTTTCAGAATCCGACCTATTACGTCAGTAAAGTTCTTCAAAATGTCAAATTCTGGTACTCTAAGTTGGAGAAGATGGCCTACGCACTCGTCATGGTTGTGAGAAAACTTTGCCCTTATTTCTAGGCCCATTCCATCCAGGTCCTTACAGACCAATACCTCAAATAAGTGCTCCACAAACCCAAAATTTCAGGCTGGCTGATCAAATGGTCTGTCGAGTTAAGCCAACACGACATCAGCTACAAGCCCCGAACTGCCATTAAGGGCCAGCGCTCACTGAATTCATCATCGAATGTACTATCCCTGACACTCCCGAGATGCAAGACGACGAGTCAGAATGGGAATTCTATGTGGATGGATCGTCCTGAGAAGATGGAAGCGGGGCCGGAGTGTTACTTAAGGGACCAGACACCTTTGCCCTCCAATATTCCCTCCGTCTTAATTTCTCGACCTCCAACAACGAGGCAGAGTACAAGGCAATGATCACAGGGCTCCTTTTGACCCGAAAGGCAGGAGCCAAATGCATAAAGGCTTTGAGCAACTCTCAACTTGTGGTCAATCAGATCTCCAGAGAGTACGAGGCTCGTGACTCCAGAATGATCTCATACCCGAATTCCTTAAGAACAGAACACCTAAGCTGATGCCATATCCAAGCTGGCATCCTCCTCCGTTGAGGAGTTAGATCACACTATCTTAGTGGAAGTTCTCTGGAAACCTAGCATTGAAAACTTCGAGCCTCCTGAGGTCCTACCCGCACATAAAGCTACTTGGATGGATCTAATCTCGAACTTCCTAAAAGTGGGTGAGCAACCCCAGGATCCATCCGAAGCCAAAAAGGTTCAAGCTAATCAATGACACTCTTCAAACGCTCATACACCAAATAAGATGGGAGACCCTACCTCTGCTGCATAAGCCCCCAGCAAGCCAAATACGCGTTGGAAGAAATGCATGAGGGGATCAACAGCTGTCACACGGGCAGAAGAGCACTTGCAAGAAAAATACTCAATCATGGGTATTACTGGTCAACCCTCCTCCAAGGTGCTCAGGATCTTGTAAGAAAATGCGGCCCTTGTCAAAGGAATTCCTCCATTCGACACACTCCCAAGCCGAGCTAAAATCACTAGCTAGTCCGATCTCCTTCGCTATGTGGGGAATGGACCTGGTCAGCCCTTTTCCCATGGCGATCGGCCAAAAACACTTCCTCATCATTGCCATAGACTATTTTACCAAATGGGTCAAGGCCGAACCACTCTCCACCATTATCGAGAATCAATCTCAACAATTCTTTTGGAAGAGCATCATCTGCCGATTTGGTGGCCCTCGAATACTCGTAACTGACAATGGCACCTAGTTTATCGGCAAAACTTTCATGAGTTTTGTACCGAGTTGGGGATCCAGCAAAGGTTCTCTTCGATCTTACACCCCCAATCCAATAGGACAGGCCAAGAATGCCAACAAACAGATCCTAGGTGGATTGAAGAAGTGACTGGATAACTCGCCAAAAGGCCTATGGTAGGAAGAACTACCAAGAGTCCAATGTGTCTGTCGAACCACAAAGAGGGTCCCCATAGGCAAATATCCATTTAACCTGACCTTCGGGGCAGGAGCAGTCATTCCTTTAGAGGTCGGCCTCCCCTCTCCCCGCATCATAAGCTTCGAAGAAAGTTCCAACTCCATAGGCCTAAGAGCCAACCTCGATCTCCTTGTCGAGGTCCGCGAGAAATCGGTTATCAGAAGGAACATCTACCAATAAAGAGTTGAACTCTTTTACAATCAAAAGGTTCGACCGACGAATATAAAAGTGGGCGACCTTTTACCCCGACGACTCGCCATATCCAAACCTACTAAGAAAGGAAAACTCACTCCAAATAGGGAAGGTCCTTATAATGTCTCCGAAGTGATATGTCCAACGACCTACTGACTTAAGAAAACTTGGAGTCAGACTCGTGACAAGGTGTTCAAGAAAACTTGGAATGCGGAGCACCTGATCTAATTCTATGAAAGCCCTTAAATCAAGCAAGACTCGTGACAAGGCAAATGTAACAGGCATCAACTTTCTATGGTCATCGAATAAAGTTATCTCTAGCTTCGCTAGTCAATCGTCTATTCCTTTTCAAGGATAAGCCTAAATCTCGGAAAGAGTGCCTCGAAAGAGCACCTCGACTGCGAATCATACGCAGTCCTCACTGCTAAGTCTAAATCTCAGAATATGTACCGTCTCGAATTCCAAAACACGGTAATTCGTAGCACAACATGATATTTTACTTCAGATTTGTACAATTTTATAAGGAATTTAAAACTTTTTCATGCAACATTGTTCTTTTACATCAACGCATCAGAATTAAATAAATACAACATGATAAATATACTTTAAGATCGACTAATCCGAAACTTTTCTTGAATAATTTTCTTGCTGAATAAGTCGACTGAGTATGTTCTGAGTCGACTGTCCAGATCTTTTTTCGACATCTCAGAATTCTAGATTTGCTTTCTGATAAATATTATGTATCTATTGTTGATGAATAAAGATTGGTTGTGACATTTTAGATCTGTCTTTGCATGAAATGAAGTAAATCATTCTATTGAATTTGTGAAAAGTTTTATAATTGTGAAAGCTATGAACATGAAAAGGAAAATCTACTGTAATTATGAAAAATGAACTTATGAGTTTGAAAGACTCGATTCTTGGAAATTGTGAATTGAAATTGAAAACTAGATGGTAGCTAAGTCTCACACCGGCAATTGAAAAGAAATGAATTGAAATAAATTGTTGAAATAAACGACCAAGGTTTGGGTCATGTTGAATGAATGATTAAGTCCGGTATAGTGGAGAGGCTAACTCTAGAGATTTGATTTTGTTCATGATTCTATTAAACTAAGGACTAGATACATAGTGGAGATGTGATGAAGGTAAAAGAAAAATACGAGAATGAGGGCCACCGGATTGGCGGTGTGAGAGTGATCCACAGGCTGCCTACTTGATGCGTCAAGACATGGCGTGGGCACTACTCCAGAATTATCGTCCCGGTGGAGATGCTTGTGGGTTGTTTGAGTGGCTACGGGTGGTGCCATTGTTCCATGGCGGAGGCTGAATTGTCCATAGTCTGCCTGCTCGATGCGTCGTGTCAGTACGTGGGATTCCCCTCCAGGCTGCCTGGACATGGGCTCGTAGATCATAGAACATCTAGGATACTTACCGTAGTTACCGTAGTAGTTTAAATCATGGCGAGGGATTGAACCCTATAAAATGAAGAACGATTTAAGGGCTTGCCCTCGGACCTATGTAGTATGGGATGCATAGAATCCGAACAAGTGCGCATTAGTGTCATACAACATAATAACTGCATTAAGGACTAAGTGCACAATCACAACACGACATCAACAGGATAGTCCCTTTAGCTTTGTTTGTGAATAAGTTTGTGATTTGTTAAGAAATGAAAATCGTTATACTGTTTCCAGCATAGAGAGGATGGCCGTGTATAATTTTCATTGGTTGAATAAACTGACGTACCCACAGTTTAATATGTAGGATAAATGACTTGATAAAGATTAAAGGAGAATTGATGCTTAGAGATTATTCATTGTTGTATCTATGTATAATATTGTAAATTGCTTCCGCTGTCATTACATGTAAATTATTGTGATATATGCTTCCGCTGCAAAATGTAAAGTGTAAAGATCTCATGTGACTCTGATGTAAAGTGAAAAGTTTTAATTTCCTTATAAAATTGTACTAAATGAAGTGTAATCTTGTGGAATCTCGAATTCAGTATATTTTAGAATTTGGGGTGTTACAGAGTGGTATCAGAGCCGCGCTTCACACTAGTACAAATTTATAAGGAACGACACCCTAGAAGTGGACATTAGAGTGTGTGTTGAGTCTAGAGATTTAAATGTAAGTTACTTACATTTGTGTTGCTTTATGATTTATGTTTCTTCCTCTCCATTTCTAAGATGGCTGATCACTTCGATCCCACTGGAGACGACAATTGGCATATCATTTAGGAAGAGTACTACCCAGGGCAAGCAGACTCCGATGGAGAGGAATGGCCTGAGTCCCGAGAGATTACCCCACCTCTGGACTCGTCTGATGACTCTTCTTCTGACGAAGAAGAAGAACCAGTTCCGAATAGTCTTGTTGCGTCTCTTCAGAGGCAGGTAGAAACACTGCGGGAGAGAGTTGGACTATTGGAGGCTCAGTTGGCAAAGCGCAAGGACAATTTTGCAGTTCTCGGTCATCGTGTATGGGAACTCGAGAAGAGGAAGAATATGACCGATGTGCTGAAGGAAGAAGTTGATGAACTATGGGGAGAACTTCGTGAAGCGAAGAGGAACCATAGGAGTTAGACTGTTGTAGCTTCTACTGCTTTTATTCTGATGTCAAGAAATATTTTTTTATTCGAATGTATAAAGTTTGGAATTCAATGAAATGCAAGTTGATTTAAAATTCATGTCTTATACTTCGAATTTAATGGATCTTTTGCATCAGAATATGGCTAGAAGAGGAGCTAGAAACGGTGAAGGTCTGGACTTAGAAATGGAACTTGTGAGGGTCTATCAAACACTTAACACCATGGCCATGAATGAGAACCAAGGAAGGGGGCCTGTGAATCCAGTGCCCGAGGCAATTAAACTTGTGGAATCATTCAAACGAATGAAACCACCTATGTTCGAAGGGAAGTCAGACCCTAACGCGGCTGACAACTGGATCTGGCAGGTAGAGACTATCTTCGAAGTCTTGGAGACCCCGGAAGGTAGCAAGGTGAAGTTGGCGACTCTGCAGCTCGAGAAGGATGCGGCTGTTTGGTGGCAGTCGATGAAGCGGACAATGGGAGGTATTGTTCTTGGCTGGGAGGAATTTTTGGAAGAATTCTGCAGTCACTATTTCCCCTCCGATGTCCAAGAGAAGAAGGCTATGGAGTTCCTATCACTACAGCAAGGTGGCATGTCAGTCAGGGAGTATGAGACTAAATTTACTCAGCTCTCAAGGTATGCTCCTGAGTTAGTGATGGATGAGGCGAAGAAGGCTCGTAAGTTCGAGCATGGGTTGAGGCCGAGCTTGAGGTCCAGGATGATACCTCTCGGTATCAGGAGGTTTGACAAGCTAGTCAAACGAGCGGCAGCCACGGAGGCAGACATGCAGCAGTTCCAAGCTGTTCAGAATAGGAAGAACAACTGGAACGTTGGGAAGAGGCCCACAGTTACTGGGAATGCCAGGGGACAGCCATCAGCCCAGAGGTTCAAACCAACGGGAGCAAATGCTGTCAACATAGATGGGAGACTCGAAAACAATTGGGTGAGACCTCCTATGGTGACTTGTTTCAATTGTGGGGAGACAGGTCATTACCGATCCCAGTGCCCGAAGTTGTAGGATGTTGTCCAGAGGGGACCAACTCAGTAGGCTGGGAAGAGACCGTACCAACAAGGGCAAATATTTGCCTTGACCGAAGCTGATACCGATGAAGTAGATCATGTCATCACTAGTACGAGGGCGAATGTTTAGAGGTTCATGTTGTTTTCTTTTCCCATTTATTTAGTGAATTGTTGCGTAATGAGTATTTATTATGTAACAGGAGAACTTTATTTGAATGAATTGAAAGTTGTTGTTCTGTTCGATACTGGATCCTCTCATACTTTTGTGTCTCCTAAATTTGCTAAAGTGTTGGGAGTTGAACCGAAGATCTTTCAAGGTAAGATTTTAGCAGTTGCTACTCCATCAGGGGAGACTCTAACCACTGATCGGTACTATGCCAGCTGCGAGATCGTGATTGGAGATCGAATCTTTGGGATCGATATGATCGAGCTGAATGTTTTGGGAGTTGATGTTATCATTGGCATTGATTGGATGTCGGTGTACAGTGCAAGCATCGAGTGCAAGACCAAGAAGGTAACAGTGAAGGCTCCAGGTGGACCTGAAGTCACTTTCCAAGGGAAGAAGAGGTGTTCAGAGTTGGTTGCTGCTATCAGCCAGAAGAGAGGGATTCCTGCAGAGGTGCAGCTGATTCCTGTGGTTCGGGACTATCCGACTGTGTTCTTGGATGATTTTCCTGGGTTACCCCCGCATCGTGATGTAGAGTTCAACATCACTGTTCAACCAGGGAGTGCACCCATTTCTAAGGCACCATATAGGATGGCACCGGTGGAGCAGGATGAGATCAAACGGCAGGTTAAGGAACTGTTGGAGAAAGGCTTTATTCAACCTAGTGCGTCACCTTGGGGAGCACTAGTGCTTTTGGTAAAGAAGAAGGATGGTTCGATGAGGATGTGCATCGATTACTGAGAGCTGAATAAGGTCACTGTTCAGAATAAATATCCGATTCCAAGAATTGATGATTTGTTCGATCGTCTACAAGGAGCTAGGGTTTTCTCCAAAATAGATCTTCGATCGGGATATCATCAAGTTCAAGTGAAAGCTGAAGATGTGCATAAGACTGCGTTTAGAACTCGACACGGGCATTACGAATTCTTAGTTATGCCGTTTGGAGTGACGAATGCACCTGCAATCTTCATGGACATGATGAATAGAGTTCTGAGGCCGTTCATTGATTCTTTCGTCGTGGTGTTTATCGATAATATTCTAGTGTACTCCAAGTCGGAGGAGGAGCACACTGAGCATTTGGCAGTAGTTTTGGGGAAGCTTCAAGAGTATGAGTTGTATGCCAAGCTATCCAAGTGTGATTTCTGGAAATCTGAAGTGGCATTCCGAGGTCACATCCTTTCTGAGGAGGGAGTGGCAACTGATCCGCAGAAGATAGAGGCAGTGAGAGATTGGGCAAGGCCTACTACAGTGAAGGATGTTAGGAGTTTTCTTGGATTAACTGGATATTATAGGAGATTTATCCAGGGCTATGCTCAGATAGCCGTGCCGCTCACTGGTCTGACCAAGAAGAATGTGAACTTCAAGTGGACCGAGCAGTGCGAGGCAAGCTTTCAGAAGTTGAAAGAGAGGCTGACTACTGCACCCATTTTGGCTTTGTCTAGAGCAGGTGTTGAGTATGATGTTTACAACGATGCTTCACATCATGGGCTCGGTTGTGTCTTAATGCAAGAAGGAAAAGTGATCGCTTATGGGTCTAGGCAACTAAGACCGCATAAAAAGAATTATCCGACTCATGATCTGGAGTTGGCCGCAATTATCTTTGCCTTAAAGGAATGGAGACATTATGTGTATGGTGAAAAGCTGAACATGTACACAGACCATAAAAGCTTGAAATACATCTACCACCAGAAGGATCTGAATTTGAGGCAGCGGAGATGGCTGGAGGTACTTGAAGACATTCGTCCGGAGATTAAGTATCACCCTGGGAAGGCTAATATTGTTGCCGATGCACTTAGCCGCAAGAACAGTCTTGCAAGTTTGATTACAACTCAGAAGCACCTGGCAGAGGAATTGGATCGGGCTGGTATTGAAGTTGTTCTGCACGACTTGGGATCATTGTTAGCTCAGTTGAGGCTTCAACCGACACTGAACGAAAGAATTATTGCAAGTCAGGAGGTTGATGTAGAGATTCAGAAGATGTTGGAGCAGGTTGGTGCTTGCAAGTTGCTCGGATTTCAAATCAGGGATGGAGTGTTGTGGTTTGGAGTGAGGCTGTGTGTTCCGGATCAGTCGAACTTGAAAGAAAGTATTCTTCAGGAGGCACATGCTACTCTTATGTCTGTACATCCTAGAAGTACCAAGATGTATAGGGACATTAAGCAGCATTTCTGGTGGTCAGGTTTGAAGCGGGATGTGGCTGAATTTGTGTCGAGGTGTGAGGTTTGTCAACAAGTCAAAGCCGAGAATCAGAAACCTGGAGGTCTATTGCAACTGTTACCTATTCCGGAATGGAAGTGGGATAATATTAGTATGGATTTCATCACGGGTTTGCCTAAGAGTTCTAAAGGCAATGATGCAATTTGGGTCATAGTCGATCGACTAACCAAGTCTGCTTACTTTTTGGCAATGAAACTCACTGCTTCGATGGACAAGTTGGCTGAGATGTATGTTGGCGAGATTGTCAGGCTTCATGGCGTTCCGTTGACTATTGTGTCTGATCGAGAAGCGCGGTTTACTTTGCATTTCTGGAGGAGTCTTCAGACAGCTTTGGGTACCAAGATAGATTTCAGCACTGCTTTTCATCCCCAGGCCGATGGGCAGACCGAGAGAGTCAACCGTATTCTTGAGGATATGCTTCGATGTTGTGTACTAGACTTTGGAGGCAGTTGGGAAAGGCATTTACCTTTGGTGGAGTTTTTCTACAACAACAGTTTTCAGACTAGTATTGGGATGGCGCCGTACGAAACTTTGTATAGCAGGAAGTGCAGGACGCCTATTTGTTGGTTCGAAGTTGGGGAGCGTCAGATGTTTGGACCTGAGATTGTGCAGCAAACCTCTGAAAATATTGATCTGATAAGGAAGAGGTTGGTGGAAGCTCAGAGTAGGCAGAAGAGCTGTACAGACAACCGGAGAAGGGACCTTGAGTTTGAGGTTGGTGACTTTGTCTTTCTGAAGGTATCGCCCAGCAAAGGCGTGATCCGTTTCGGCAAGAGTGGGAAGTTAGCCCCAAGGTTTATAGGTCCGTACAAGATATTAAAAAGGATCGAGAAAATTGCTTACCGGCTTGAGTTACCAGAAGAGTTATCTCAGGTGCACAATATCTTTCATGTGTCTATGCTGAGAGGTTATATTCCAGATCCGAGTCATCATTTGCCTGAAATACCGGAAGGTTTACAGTTGGATCTGAATTACATCGAGTCTCCTGTCGAGATTGTTGACCGTCGAGAGAAAGTCTTGAGGAATAAGACGATACCGATGGTCAAGGTAGTCTGGAGAAACCATTTGGTTGAAGAGACTACTTGGGAGTCTGATGAGAGGATGTTGAGAGATCATCCTGAGCTTTTTGCTTGATTTTTATTTCGTATTTTCTTTTGCTGGTTGTGAGTGTTTTTGTTTCTCACTCTTGATTGTAGTTCCAGGGACTGAACTATTCCAAGGAGGGAGTGTTGTAATGCCCCGATTTTTCATGAAAAATTTTAATGTGTGCCCGTGCAATTTTTATAGTATAAAAATCTTATAATTATCTTCACTAGTTATCCGCACGTGCAATGCACGTTTAATGGGTTAGCACGTGTAATTTGCACGGGGATATGCATGTACAATGCACGGATTTGATGTAGGGAGAGAAAGAGATGGTTTCGATTTTCGAGGAAACAGAATTTTATGGAGATTTTAAATATGAAGTGAAAATTACAGAATTGACCTTATATTTTTTTAAAAGCTTTTTATGTATATGGGACATAATAGTAAAAAGCCGTCAAAATGAAGCTTTGCTTAATAATAGTATAGATTAAGGATAATGTGTATATGTATATATATGTATATGTATTCTCTAATTATTTTCATAAAGGCCCATTTTCTTCAAATAAACAAAAGCCTTCTTTTTAGCCCAAATCTAATTTGGCCCATTAAATAAAGCCCATGAGCTATTCCTTCTTTTATTACAACTTGTAATGTTAAATATTTTTATAAGATTATTTTTGTAAAAATAATGTACAACTTTTGTGGTGGACTAGTCAGTGCACGTGCATTGCACGTACACGTGCATGAACACACCAAATAGGGGCCAGTTTGTGCATAGGAGTGGAAGAGTGTGTGGGTAGTTATTTTGAGTGTGTGGGTGGTTGCTATAACTCCTACTCTCATCCTAACCCTCCATCCTATAACTATCTATTTGATCCTAGCCCTCCAATCACTTCCTAAATTAAGTATAAATACCCCCCCTAATTTCTTCTCCTCTTAATACAATAGAAATTTGATAAGAGAGAAAATATTAGAGTTGAGTTGTTCTTTGGAGACCAGCCACCATTGCCATTTGGAGGATTCGTTTCTGGCAAGGAGCAAGGAGAAGGAGACGTACATCGCAATTAGGAAACCCTAAGGAACTTCATTTATTTCTTTAAAAAGGTGGGTGTTTCTCATGACTTCTAGAATAGAAATCATGCTAGGATGGAGATTGAATTGTCATTATGCGTGTGAAAAAATTAGATTGATAGAATGATTGTTATATTGAAATCTTCCATGCTGAAAATTTGAATGAATGGTAAAAGAACTAAAGACATTTGAGAAACTGGAACTTACCTATACAATCGACCGATCACGTCGAACAATCGACTGGTCTGATGAAATAAAATATGTATAGTTCAAAATTCCATGAAATGATGTGTTTAATGTGTGTTATTATCTTGACTTCTCTAACATGCTAATTCGGAGTTAATATTCATCTCCGTAGACAGACAATGAGTAAAGGAAAAATGTATGGTTAGAAATCGTAATTGTGTGAAAGAGAACACTAGTTATGAGAATTCTACATTCAATTGTAAACTATGTTTATGATGATGGCAACGGGATAAAATTGCATGTTTGTATCGATATTGAACATACTGTAGTTTAATAAAAGTGCGATGTGCTAATCGAAAGACAGAAGGAAGAAATATTTCCTTAATTCGAAATTTAACTCTATTCAGTCGACCGAATAAATATAGTAGTCGACCGTCCTGAACAATAAAAGTTTTCGAATCAAAACCCTGTAGTACAGTCGACTGGTTTGGGTAACAGTCTACTGCCCCGTGATTGATATTTTAGAGTTGTAAACACTGCGGAACAGCCGACTGGTCTTGTGCAACAGTCGACTATTCCGAAACTTTTCTTGAATAATTTCCTTGCTGAATAAGTCGACTGAGTATGTTCTGAGTCGACTGTCCAGATCTTTTTCGACATCTCAGAATTCTAGATTTGCTTTCTGATAAATATTATGTATCTATTGTTGATGAATAAAGATTGGTTGTGACATTTTAGATCTGTCTTTGCATGAAATGAAGTAAATCATTCTATTGAATTTGTGAAAAGTTTTATGATTGTGAAAGCTATGAACATGAAAAGGAAAATCTACTGTAATTATGAAAAATGAACTTATGAGTTTGAAAGACTCGATTCTTGGAAATTGTGAATTGAAATTGAAAACTAGATGGTAGCTAAGTCTCACACCGGCAATTGAAAAGAAATGAATTGAAATGAATTGTTGAAATGAACGACCAAGGTTTGGGTCATGTTGAATGAATGATTAAGTCCGGTATAGTGGAGAGGCTAACTCTAGAGATTTAATTTTGTTCATGATTCTATTAAACTAAGGACTAGATACATAGTGGAGATGTGATGAAGGTAAGAGAAAAACACAAGTATGAAGGCCATCAGATTGGCAGTGTGAGAGTGATCCATAGGCTGCCTGCTTGATGCGTCAAGACATGGCGTGGGCACTACTCCAGAATTATCGTCCCGGTGGCGACGCTTGTGGGTTGTTTGAGTGGCTACGGGTGGTACCATTGTTCCATGGCGGAGGCTGAATTGTCCATAGTCTGCCTACTCGATGCGTCATGTCAGTGTGTGGGATTCCCCTCCAGGCTGCCTAGACATGGGCTCGTAGATCATAGAACATCTAGGATGCTTTCCGTAGTTACCGTAGTAGTTTAAATCATGGCGAGGGATTGAACCCTATAAAATGAAGAACGATTTAAGGGCTTACCCTCGGACCTATGTAGTATGGGATGCATAGAATCCGAACAAGTGCGCATTAGTGTCATACAACATAATAACTGCATTAAGAACTAAGTGCACAATCACAACACGACATCAACAGGATAGTCCCTTTAGCTTTGTTTGTGAACAAGTTTGTGATTTGTTAAGAAATGAGAATCATTATACTGTTTCCGGCATAGAGAGGATGGCCGTGTATAATTTTCGTCGGTTGAATAAACTGACGTACCCTCGGTTTTATATGCAGGATAAATGGCTTGATAAAGATTAAAGGAGAATTGATGCTTAGAGATTATTCATTGTTGTATCTATGTATAATGTTGTAAATTGCTTCCGCTATCATTACATGTAAATTATTGTATATATGTTTCCGCTGCAAAATGTAAAGTATAAAGATTTAATGTAACTCTGATGTAAAGTGAAAAGTTTTATTTTCCTTGTAAAATTGTACTAAATGAAGTGTAAAGATCTTGTGGAATCTCGAATTCAGTGTATTTTGGAATTCGGGGTATTACATTGTGAAGGGAGAAGACAGAGCTTACTAGGGGTGGGCATCGGTCGGTATCCGACCTAATATGGATCATCCACCACCGATCCAAAGAAAATTGTTTTTTTAATTTTTTTCATCCGCAACCAATCCGAGCCTCAATTGGATCGGTTTCCATCTAATCCGATTAAGCTTGGTTTGGATTGAATTGGATGATCGGTTTGGCGTGCTACTTTTCACCTCCAACATCATTCACAATTCCATTGAAATTTAAAAGACCAACTTCAATCAATCTTAAGAAACAACATGCTAGCAACTTATTAATTGTTGTTCAGAAAATAAATTTAAAATGAAGATTCATAAAATCACAAGTTGGTAATAAATTATACACTAATTATTTAAGATGATGACGTTTAAATGGGTGAGATACACCTGCTTTTTCACCTACATACTTCTGTAATCTTAGTTTATTCTCATTAAAGGAACATCAATAACTATAGCTAATTGAATTTCAGGTACAATAAAAAAGATGTAGAAAACAATTTATGCTTGACTTGATTAAAGTAACTACTAAATGTTACATCAACTTCATGATTCTATTAAGATTGGTCACACTGTAAATCAAGCATTTCTCAAGAACATAACACACAGGAATATTAAAAATCAAAACATAGGTAAACAACTGCTTAGTTTGGATCAAAGAATTTAAAGAAGACTGTTTGTATCGCCAAGAAAATGAGAAATAACTCTTTGTATATTCAAGAAATTAAAGGAGAACTAGATTTTTTATGGACTAATGCATAGAGGTACGGTCGGTTCGGTTTCATCGGTTATTTAAAAGCTCCATCCAACAACTGAACCGGTCTAGTTGGTTATTGAAGATCAAGAACCGGGTCAATCCAAACCTCCAATTGGTTCGGTTAAAAACCAGTCGGTTTGGGTTGGATTGGTTCAGATTGGTTAGTTCGGATAATAGTTGTCCACCCCTAGAGCTTACTGTCTTCGGCTCTTAATATATGGAGAGAGAAGGATGAAAAGGGGTGGGGCCGGCAGGTATGGAAATGCATAGAATGTGCTTTGTTGAATTGTGTTGAATTGGTGATGATGTCACCATTGGAATGGGCCCCACCCGGTTTGTGAAGGGAGAAGACAGAGCTTGCTACCCATCGGCTCTTCAGTTGTGATGTGGCATATATTAAGGGGGGCCCACTGGGCTTCTTAATGTATGTGCACGGGATTAAAGAAGATATGTTTGAGATTAGTCCCATATCGGGAGAATACAAAGAGTAATTTAATATAAATAAAATTGCCTATGATCAAAAGTCACCTAATTGGTTACCACCTTTTGAGAGGCAGCCTGTGGTGGGCAGTTGTACTACATAGTATCTAATTTGTCTTCTAAAAATAATAAAAATTATCTGAGTATTGGGACGGGGCGTTACACTAGAGGTAACCCCCGCAGGCATTAGAGGTGGCCCCAATCAATCCCTGATGTGGCACTTAGTTCTACATGGCACTTAGTTCCATTTAACTTAAAATCATGGAAAACACGGGCCCATTTTGAGTACACTTACCTATATTGTCCACTGCTATAGTCTTTCCCTTAAATCCCGGCTTGTTATTTATTATTATTATCAAACAGGCATGAAAGTGTGCAAAACAGGGCAAGTAAACATGATCAAGAGAAGGGAACAAGTTTAGCCTAGGTAGCAAGCATATTCGAGTATCAAACAAATTATAATTATAAAAAAAACGACGAGAATTCCAATTCTCGATAGCAGGACATTGCTGCACTGAAATTGAGATTCCCGTTGCTACAGGAATGCAAATCTGGATCCTTCAGAAAATATAGAAACTATACTCTCTTCTGAATCCAACACATATAAACAAGATACATAAAAGCTGTAGCAACAGGTTTTAAAATATCAAACTATACAGAATTGTGTTTAGCCAGAATTTGTAAAAATCATGTTTAGAAACATGAAACAGATCTGAAACTTCATCAATTAATTCCATGAAAGTTAGGGAAGGTCCCTAGTATGTCTAGTATCATCATGCAAAATTTCAAGTCATTATCTTACAAGTAGCATAGTCAATTTAATTTTTAAAACAAAATGACGCAGCAAATTTATGAATATGAAATTTCAGACACAGCAACACTAAAACAGTGATAATTCAAAAACTATAACTCAGAATTCAATTCCTTTAAAAGGGTAGTAAACTAGACATCTGGGGCTTTTCATGTTTAGAACCCAAGTCCAGATTCTGACATTATCAAGGTCTAAATAGCAGGAAAAAACAAGAACAACAACATAGATGTTTCTTTTATATAAAAAATGTCATGATTAGTAACTAATATGAGTCTAAATTAATGTGTGATACAAATCAGGGGTTCACAAGCATCAAATCAACGCCCATGGCTATTCTCAACTCAAAAGAAAGCAAAATCAACACATGCATCATACAAACATAAATCTACAAGTCAAGATGATTCTTAATTTCATGTGTTCAAATAATTAGATGATAAAATAGATTTAACTAGTTGTGAAACGAGTGTATCTGTAACGCCCCGATTTCCATACACTGGAAAACCGTGACATAAGCCAGAATCTTTTCCTTCAATTACCCACAATAAACAGAAAAACAGAAAAATTTAAAACTTTTTATTCAGCACAAATGTATTACAAGTCCGAATGTTTAAAACTGCAATACATTACATAAGTGTTACAATAATGCTATACAAGCCCAAGTGTTCCAAACTTTCAATAAAAATTACATCAGAGTCAATGAATAATATATAACACTTGGTACTTTACTTGGATGCTTCTCAACAATTAATAAATTTACAACTAAAACAATGGTAACCAACATATATTACAATTGAAACAAAATCAACACTTTGCTTCTCTTGTCTTGAGTCCTCCTGAATCCTGTACCTGTAATTTTGCAATCCAGTACCTATTGAAGCGGGGACGTCAGTACATATACTGACACTTTAAGGCTGATGACTAGCAGCGATTCTCAACTTTAAACAAACAGATTGATGAAAAGAGAAACATGTATATATAATTGATGTGTTAGTGTATGCTATGACTTAAAATCTAATGCAAGATTAACTAATGCAATGGTGCACTTATTCTAATGCAAGCAAGTCTCCGTAACAGTATGCAACCCATACTACATACGCCCATAACAAGCCGTTTCTTCGTTTATAGTGTTTTGAACCCGCACTATGAATTCTATTCTTGTACTCAACATGTTTCTGAAGATACAACGTGACTGATGAGGTTGCTCTGAAATGGTTTAATCCTGCCATTCACAGTCATATAGTGGTGTCCTCTTTTGCCACTAATGCCCGGTGTACCGGACCTCACTCAAAAATCTGACGAACCCTTAGAGTTAACTACAACACAGGTTAGCTCGAAGCATCCCCTGTGGCCCCTAGCTGATAGACTGTAGTCTATGGCTTGTTTGCCTTTCCTGATATAGAACATGACGGTTTTCCGGGGGTCCATCCCCTAGCTCCGACAGGATTCTTCCTGCCCTTATCACGGCACTTCAGAAATTAACAGAAAAGATATGGATCCCGTACTCCCAACTCGTGAGAAGGCATAGACCATATCTTTTTGATAGGAAGGGTACAACCAATAACACCACCTAGTGTTGGCATATAGAACAGGTCAGATCATAAGGTATCACCCTTAATACCAACTTTTTCCCTTCGGCAAAATGATAATAAATAAAGGTTAAGTAGTAATAGCTATAAGTTCCCACCCTAACGATGTCACTAACCTTAAACAATCCGAGGGATGACAACAGTACCAACGCAACATGCTAGGTCTTAAGTTAGACTTTGCAGGATAACTTTACAAGGTGCTCAACCTAGACTTACCAGAATCCCTAAGGATCTTGTTCATAGCCTATCGATCCAAGACCCCGGTAATACGAACGTATTCGCATGCTACTACCCAGAACTTGGATTCCGTCTACACTCCCGGCCTGCGATCGACCTACACCGGTTAAGATCTTACGGTGTGCAAGGGGTGACTCGTCCATAGTCCACGAGGAGTAAAATAAATACATGTCTTGATGGTCGATAGCCCCTAGGGCAACGATATCACCCTATACGAGCACAATAACTGCGTACTAGCTAATAAGCTACATACGAGCAAAACAACTTACATACAAGCCGACTAGCTACATATGAGCCAAATAAATTACATACAAGCCAACTAGCTATGTATGCGACAAATGAATCATATAGAAGCAACCATAAAAGTCTTCTAACAACCTAGAAGCAAATAACATGCTACTAGCAAAACTTGATCTTTTATTCATAAAAGTAACATAAAAGTCTTCTAACACTGTAGAAGCAATTAAAAATGCTACTTATGAACACAAGGAATACTTATTACTCATAATCAAGTGCATGATTCAAACTACTAATAAAACTTGATCTTTTATTCGTGAAAGCAACATAAAAGTCTTCTAACATCCTAGAAGCAATTAAACATGCTACTTATATCGGATTTTAAAAAAATTAGACTTTTTAGAAATGTGAGAACATCTACTACAACTCTCTAGTTGACAACCTCCTCATATTCAGTCAATAAGAGGTTGAAAAACCTCGAACAACCTAAATAGTGAGCTTCAGCCAATAAAGGCCAGCTGCTGTGACTTTATAAAGTCATAACTCATACTTGCTTATCGGAATCTAACCAAATAGGACATTTTGAAAAGGTGAGAACCTCTAATACAAATCTTTAGTTGACAATGTTCTCAGATTTAGTCAATAAAAGGTACAAAAACTTCGACAAATCTAAAAAGCGAGCTTCAGCCAATAAAGGCCAGTTGCTATGACTTGTAAAGGTCATAACTCCTACTCCGCTTATCGAAATCTAAAAAAATATGGCATTTTGAAAAGGTGAGAACCTCTACTACAACTCTCTAGTTGACAACCTTCTCGGATTCAGTCAGTAAGAGGTAGAAAAACTTCAAACAATCTAAACAGCGAAGCTTCAGCCAAAAGGCTAGCTACTGTGACTTGTAAAGGTCATAACTCCTACTCTGCTTATCGGAATATGACTAAATAGAGAATTTTGGAAAGGTGAGAACCTCTACTACAACTCTCTAGTTGAAAACCTTCTCGGATTCAGTCAATAAGAGGCTGAAAAACCTCGAACAACCTAAACAGCGAAACTTCGGCCAAAAGGCTAGCTGCTATGACTTGTAAAGGTCATAACTCCTACTCCGCTTATCGGAATCTAACAAATAAAATATTTTGAAAAGGAGAGAACATCTACTACAACGCTCTAGTTGACCACTTTTTTAGATTCCTTATGAAACTCAAAATCCAGCTCCTTGAACACTATTAAAGAACAACAAAAGACAACACAAGCTTAAACTTGTAAAGCTCGTAACTTTTGCTATACCTGTCAGAATCTAACAAAATAGGAATTTTTGGAAAGCTAAGAACATCTACTACAACTTCCTAGTGTAATGCCCCGCCCCAATACTCAGACAATTTTATTATTTTTAGAATACAAATTAGATACTACGTAGTACAACCGCCCACCACAGGCTGCCTCTCAAAAGGTGGTTAACCAATTAGGTGACTCTTGATCATAGGCATTTGTATTTATACTCAAATTATTTTTATACATTTCCAATATGGAACTATTATTCGCAATCCCTTACAAATCCCGTGTATATCTATACACGTTACCGAATCCAAACCAACACATTAAAGCTTTTCAATCAAAGCCGGGCCCACCTTGGGATGATGATGTCATCTCATCATTCATCCCTCGCAATTTGAACAGCACGATGGCATTTCTCAAACTCACCGTGGGCCCCTCTTTTCTCAACAACCGGATTTCCATGAAATCCCTCCTATAGAATATTTCTATAGGACAACCCCAAATCCTTCTTATTTATTTATATATATATATTTATGAAATACGGGGTATTACATACACCCCACCTTAGAAATCAGCGTCCTTGCTGAGTACGGGACACACATCTAGTGTAGGATCTGCCTTTCTAGCCGACGTAGCGTCGTCCTCGATCCCGATAATTCTGGACACTAGTCCCACACCGCAGGTAATTCTGGAGACTATTTCACTCATACCTCGATAATTCCCGGGACTATCTCACACCACAGATCATACTGAGGCCCTTTTCTACATCCGGTGTCAAAAGTCGGCTCTGATACCATTTGTAACGCCCTGCCCCAATACTCAGACAATTTTATTATTTTTAGAATACAAATTAGATACTATGTAGTACAACTGCCCACCACAGGCTTCCTCTCAAAAGGTGGTTAACCAATTAGGTGACTCTTGATCATAGGAATTTGTATATATACTGAAATTATTTTTGTACATTTCCAATATGGGACTATTATTCCCAATCCCTTACAAATCCCGTGTATATCTATACACGTTACCGAATCCAAACCAACACATTAAAGCTTTTCAATCAAAGCCGGGCCCACCTTGGGATGATGACGTCATCTCATCATTCATCCCTCACAATTTCAACAGCACGATGGCATTTCTCAAACTCACTGTGGGCCTCTCTTTTCTCAACAACTGGATTTCCATGAAATCCCTCCTATAGAATATTTCTATAGGACAACCCCAAATCCTTCCTTTTTATTTATATATATATATATATATATTTATGAAATATGGGGTATTACACCTAGTTAACAACTTTCTCAGATTCCTTATGGAATTCAAATCTCTGCTCTTTGAACAAAATTCAAGAACAATAAAAGACAGCACAAACCTGAAAAATTGTAAAGATCATAGACAATGCTATACTTGTCAGAATCTAACAAAATTGGACTTTTTGGAAAGCTCAGAACACCTACTACAACTTTCTAGTTAACAACTTTCTCAGATTCCTTATGGAATTCAAATCCCTGCTCTTTGAACAAAATTCAAGAGCAACAAAAGACAGCATAAAGCTGAAACTTGTAAAGCTCACAATTTTTGCTACACTTGTTGGAATCTAACATAATAGGCCATTTTGGAAAGGGGAGAACATATACTACAACTCTCTAGTTGAACACTTTTTCAGATTCTGTAAGGAACTCAAAATCCACCCTTTTGAACACAATTCAAAAACAACAAAAAGCACAACAAAAGCTAAAACTTGTAAAGCTTATAACTTTTGCTATACTTAATCGGAATCAAACAAAATTGAGCTTTCTGAAAATGGGAGAACATCTACTACAACCTTATAGTTGACCACTTTTTCAGATTCCTTATAGAGCTCAAAATCCAGCTCTTTGAACTCATTTTAAGAACAACAAAAAGGACAACAAAATCTGAAACTTGTAAAGGTCGTAACTTTTGCTATACTTATCAGAATCTAGCAAAATTTGTAACACCCCACATTTTATTTTTTTTTATAAAAAATGCATATTTTGATTTTTGCACGTATGATGCACGTGCAAATTTTTATTCTCATTTACAAATTTTTAGCATGCATAAGTTTTTAATTAGCCTTCTTTTGATCCATGGACCTAAGATTAAAATCTAGCCTATTAGGAGAAGAGTCCACTAGGATAATTAAATTAATTAATTAGAAGTGAGCCCATGAATCAAGCTCATTAATAAAATCACAAATTAAGTTGAGCTTGGACAAATACATAACAAGTTCCAACTTTTAGTACACATTTAGAGTTATAGAATTGTATTAATATTTGTATGTGCATGTGTGCATGCACACACATGTTGATTGGCCGGGTTGCACTAGGATAGGCTGGTTTGGGCTAGTGGGGGAGAGAAAGGGGTTGGAGTTTTGGGGGTTGAGATGTAACTCCTATTTCCCGTATCGGTGTTATTTTTCTACTGTATTTTCATTCCTTATATTCTTGTATTCAATTTGAGAGCTGTATTTTTGTTCCAGTTCGAATCAACTCATTTTAGTTGTTTCAACTCAAATTTGGTGCCAATATTTATTTCAATTGTATTGTTCACTTCTGCTCCTTTGTGTCGTTCTTCATGTAGAAATAGACTGTTCATTCCATCTATTTCATTTTTCCCAATTTTATTAAATTTTGGGTCAATCTCTAGTTGGACCCCCCTCGAACCTGCTATCCAAATACCTACTCTAACCCAAACCCTATACTATTTAACCCAAACCTAGTTTAACACTAACCCTAAAAACCTAATACTGTTTTAACCCCTAAAACCCAGCCGCCTGCTCCCTTCTTTCCCCCTCTCCTTCATCCCCCACCTTACGTTCCCCCATTTTGACCTCATCGCCCATTCCTATTAGCCGGCGTCGCCCCCATTCCGCTGTACATCCTCGCAATCCTCCTCGACTCCGCTCTCACCCTTCACCATCATCTTCCTCACCGAACCCAACTCCCGAAACCCATCCGCCATCGCCGAAACTCCATTTCTCCGACCCTTCGACCTCACCGCCATCATCTCACCACCACCGCATCGCCTCACACTCCTTGTCGCCTCGCCCAAGCCCAAATCCCCGAGCCCCACCTTGTGTTTCGCTCCCCTGCTTTTGAACCCAGAACAAAGCTGCCCACGCATCGAGTTTCCTCTCGACGTCGTCGCTGCCTACCGCCAGTCGCCTTCGTCACCGTCATCGACTGCTCCCCAATCGAACCTCGACGTCCTTGCCATCTACCACCGCCACAGCCGTCGGAGCTCCCTCTCTCTCCCTGTCTGCCGAACAAGAAGGAGGATGAGGGAAAGTGAAAAAAGGAGATTGATTTGATCTGGACTGTTAGATTTTATCAAGATCCAATCTGATCTTCACCATCAGATCTGCTTTTGGCCATTGATCGCCTTGATCTTGATCGTCCCGTCAAGATCCATGCCGATCGTGATATCCGTCGGATTCGTCGACTACTTCCCTAAGGCAAGTATTCATCTTGTACAAATTTTTATTCTAGTACAAGCGTTTAATTTGAAAATGCCACAAATAGATAGTAGTTGTGACTCCTCATTGATTCGTCTTGTTGATCAAATATTAATCCGCATCGATTCCTAAATCTTAAGAGTCACAACCCTTTCGTTGACATATTTACAAAACTAGTTGGACCCTTTATCTCCTAATTATGTGAACATGAACCGTTGACTTGTGGACATGCGAGGTGTGGTGTGTTGTATCGATTTTACATTATTTAGAGTTGAGAAATACATGTGACTTGCTGATTTGGTAACCACTACATCCGTATTTGTATCACACACTAAATTAGACTCATAATAACCAATTATCATATAACTTATGTATGAAAGACATTCACACTTGTTACTGTCCTAAACTTTAACTGCTGTTTCGACCCCTTTAAAATCAAAATCTGAACTTGAGCCCTGAATATGAAATGTATCTCTAAATGTCTAGTTATCGATAGCATCCAGAATTTTTGAATTACGAGTAACGGTCTAGGAGTTATTGCAGTTTTACTGCTGCTGTGTCGGTAGTCGCAGATTCACAAAAACTGCTGCACCTCTTTAGTTTACAAATTATTTTAACTATGCTACCACTAAGTAATTGAATTGAAATTTTGCATGCTGTTACTGGACATCCTAGAAAACATTCTCTAATTTTCTTAGAATTAATTAGTAATTTTTCAACCCTGTTTCATATGTATAAACTCAGATTCACAAATTCTGGTTGAACACAAAAGCTGTATAGTTTGCTGTTTTGACACATGTTACCACAACTTTTATGTACCTTAATTATATGCGTTGGAACCGATAGGAGTCTAGTTTCTAGATCTTCTGACGGATCCACGTTTTCTATCCTGTAGCAATGAGAATCGCAGTTTTGGTACAGCAACCTCATGCTGTCCAGATTTGAGATTTTCGTTGTTCTTGATACTTTGATTTATTTTGACCCTCGAACATGTATCCTACCTAGCCTAGACTCGTCCCATGTACTTGATTATGTTTGCTCGACATGTTTCGCACACTTTCATGCTTGCTTGATGATAATAATAAACAATAAGTCGGGGTTTAAGGAAAAAACCATAGTAGTGGACAATATTGGTAAGTGTACTCGGAAAGGGGGCCCGTATTTTCCAGTACTCGATTCATGAACCTGTTGCACCTTGATGTATTCATGGAGCCATTACTTGGCTCATGAACCTGTTGTATTTATGAACCCACTGTGTGGTTCTTGAACCTGTTAGTATTCACGAACTTGCTTCGTGAACCTGTTATTTTATTTTCGTATTCATGAACCGTGCCTAGTTGATACTTGATGCATGAGTACACTGCCTTTTAAAATCCACCACTAGGCCTATACGAAATTGCATTGACTGTAGCAACCATGTGATAAAAGGATGGCACATGAAGTGCTACCTAGATAGTAATAACTATAAGACTTGATACATGATAAATGAGCACGATACATGCTTACTTGATACTTGATGATATGATACATGTGACTTGATACTTGAATATAATACTTGACACTTGCAACTTGATACTTGTACTTGACAACTTGACACGTTAGACTTGTTACTTGTTATTTGACACTTGTACTTGATACTTGTCACTTGACGCATGATACCATTACATGTTCACTAGCCACTTGTTCTACTATTAGTATTTGTTGTCCAACCTGGTCACTTGAGTTGTCTTTCTTGCTAGCTAGTTCTTGAATCCCCACTACTTGTTGCATCTCTATTATATTCTTGATTCCAAATCTTGTTCCATATTTCTTGTACTCGTTTTTACTATTTGTGGCCCTAACTTGCACTAAGGGCATTTCTCTTATTTTCTGTATTTTCCCCCTTTTTATAATTATTAAACAGACTTTAGAGACGTGTTGCCTGCTGGAATTGGTGAGCAGAGGTTTTAGGCTCAAATGGAGAAACGACATGCTTAAATTATTTATTTCATTTGAGTTATTTATTTCTTGCTACTTAAAATTTGTAACGGGCTTATGTTCCCCGGTTTTATCTTTTGATCCAGAGTTGAAAACTACTTGGATATTATTATTTGTTTCAATTTTTTTTGGTTGCTTAATAAATTATTCATACGTGCTTGGTTGTGTATATCTTGTTATATTCTTGTTGTGATGCTGAGTCGATCCTACAGCTTATGGATGATGTTAAAATCATTCGCTGGGCTTCTTCACGCGCTCGTATTCTGTGTTTTTGGAAAGGGGGGCGTGACATGAGATGATGAAAGGTTGGGAGCATGAAGAGTTGGAGGTTTTAGGAGTTCGGAAAATGAAGAGTTGAAACAATTAAAAGAGAGAGTTTTTAGGGTGAGAATTTTGCACTTTAGACCCTCACAAAATCCTATAAATAGAACTCCCATTTCTCATTCTCCTTTGCACCGAAAACAATATCAAAATAAGAGAAAGAAAGAAAAGAAAGAGAGTAAGAGAGTTCTATTGCTTGGAGGAAATTCTTGCTAGGAGAGCTTGCTAGGAGGAGAAGCTATTGCTAGGAGGAGAAGTCTTGCTAGGAGCTAGAAGGTGCTTTGGAGCTAGAAGTGGTGTTCCATCTTTCCTTTCCTTGTTCAATCTTCAATTAAGATGGGTGATTTCATTATTTTCTAGTATAGGATATGCATACTAAAATGAGTAATATAAGAAGAATTTTGATGTGAAAATTATAAATAAAATTCATGCTAGTATAATATGATATGTATGAAGGTAGTTTTGTTGTGATTAAGTAGAAATAAATACCATGCTAGTGAAAGAGAAGAATTCTTTTATGTTATAAACCATGTTAGTATGTTTGCAAAATTTTGTGCTTATGAAATTTGTTGACCACATCATGTGCTTTGATAACTAAGAAAGAAGAAAGAAAGTAAACTTAGTTAGTGTTTTGTAATGTGTTGACATATGTATGTCTTAATATAAACTATTGCATGAAAGAGTATTCTTGTGAAATTCTCATGTTCAAGTGATACACTATTATTGTTATAAAAGTGTAATTTGTGTAAAAGTGAGAACGCAACTATTTGTCATGAACACTAGTCTTTAAAGAAAAACTTAAGTCTATGTGAAAAATAAGATAGAGAATTATTCAAATGAGTGGAAATAGTGTTTTAATGAATATGAAAATTGTTGTTTACTATTTTTAAAATCTAATATCAAGAAAAAGTTTATTTCAAAATTATTAGAAAGATTTTGATCTTTTGAATAAACAAGTTTCATGGAAAAAGAAACACTTTCTGAATAATTGAATAAAAGTACATTAGTACATTTTCTAAACAGAAAATACACTTGGAATAACTGGTTAGTTAGTGCAAAATAGAGCACTGTTGCGAGAGATCTTGGGTTCAAAGCTTGATAGCCATCTTTTATTCTTTTATTCACTAAATTAAATTACCAAAATCTGTACTAATGTATAAAAGGAATTTCGGTTGCTTTATTTGACAAAAGTTCACTTGGACTATATGGCTAGTGGGTTCGGTCTGGTCACTGGCTTGGTATTGTCGACAATCCTAGGTTCAAAACCCAGGCCTCTCATTTTGTTTTTTTTTTTGGAATTTTCTCATGAATTGGTCTTTTAAATATAGAATGAAAACTTTAGTATTAATATAAAATGAAGTGAAATTATTACGAGATAGTTTTCATGTATATTTTTGAAGCGTAAAAAGAAATAAAACTTTGAGAATACAACCTTGTGGTGAAGAAAAGAAAAGTAGTATTTTGTAAATTGATCTTTTAAAGAGAACTACACTTGTATCTTGTTTAAGAAATGCTTTATAGTGGATTGAAACATTGTGATAACTTAGAATTGTTATAATAATTCATGTGGTGAAATTTGTGCTCTTGAAATGAATGTTTGTTTAAAAAGAATATGAATAAACAACTAGATCATGAATGGTGACGAGACTATGTTTATTTTGTGAATAAGTTGAAAGATGAAAATATCTAAGTTTAAGATATGTTTATTAAAGGGTATGTGTACCCATGATTCTTGTACATGTGAAATTGTGATTTAGAATTAGCAAGACCTCGAGTATCGGCACTATTGAAGTAAAAGATTTTGAGATGTGATTTTGAGATATGGCCATGGAGCTATCTCGATAAATATTGATTAAGTCCGGTAGGAGGTAAATCTAATTCTAGGTTTGGAAATTTATTCATGTCTTGAACTATATAACTAGGCACATAAGTGAAGATGTAGTAAACCTGGGCAAACGTAAGTGAGGCGTTCTATATAGTCGGCGGTGAACTTCGAGGCTATAGACCCAGTTGGTGGACTTAGGTTGCTCCGTGGGAGATGTGCTTTTATTTTTAAATCCGGGACTATGAGGACGGGTCAGCGGTGGACTCCGGGATCTTGAGTAGTCGGGCAGATAGTTTTGCCATACTCCAATGTATATACGTACACCGGGGCTAGAGAGTCACTTGCGGAATGATACGCACGATGTGAGATCTGTTATAACAGTCAGCGGTGGACTCCGGGGCTGGGATTCAAATTCGTGGAATGATCTAAACCTTGTTTTATTACTGGTTAGTTATCATGGCGAGGGATCGAGCCCTTTATTGTGGAGTACGTAGGTGCTTGCCCTCGGACCTATGTAGTATGGGATACATAGAATCCGAATAAGTGTGCATTAGTGTCATCCTAGTATAAGAATGTGTGCAATAGGCATTAAGGCATCGCATACACTTATATGTTTAGCGTAGTCACAATTTAACACTTTATTGTTCATTCAATCTTTTGTGATTTCTGTTAAAGTAATGTGATCGTTATATGTACGGCATAGAGAGGATAGCCGAGTATAACATTTTCTTTAGTTATAAGTAACTGACGTGCCCACAGCTTGATATGCAGATACTGGACTTTGCTATGAAGATGTTATGATGAAATTGATGACTTACTTGATAAAGTGTATAAGTTGTATTTTGTTTTCAATATTGTAATCTTTTATTCTTCCGCTGTGTAAACAAAGATGCAATGAACTCTAATGTATTATTGAAAAGTTTTAATTTCCTTGTAAAATTGTACAAAGTGAAGTAAGGATCCTGTGAAATTTCGAATTCGGTCTTATTTGGAATTCGGGGCATTACAGATGGTATCAGAGCCAACTTCACAAGTAGTACAAATTTATAAGGAACGACACCCTAGAGTGGACACTAGCGTGTGAGTTTCAACTTATAGAGATTTAAACTTATGTTTGTGCTACTCTATGAGATGACATTTTTCTCCTCTTTTTCTCTATAAGATGGCCAATCAGCATGATCCCCAGAATAAGGCGCCTTGGTTTGTCCACTTCGTGGATGAAGAGGAAGAACCAATGGAAGAAGAAGAAGAAGACCCAGAAGAAGAACCAGAGGAGGAGGAAGAAGAAGAACCATTTGAGATAGAAGAAGAATTTCCCGAGTCCAGGCAGATTACTCCACCTCCGTCTGACCTTCCTGAAGACTCCCCAGAAGAAGACTTGTTCCAGATAACCCAAATGACATTGTTGCTTTTCTTCGATGGGAATTGGACGCTCAAAAGTGGAGAGTTAATCACTTGGAGTTATAACGGGCAGAAGACAAGGGGCACATCCGAGAGCTGAGCTTTCAAGTGTGCGAGCTTAGGTCCGACTCGTGAATGATCGACATTTTGCCAAGTTGGACCACATCACTCGCTGGGACAAGGAAGAGCGACAACAGAGCTTTGAAGACATGAGGAAGGAAATCCAAAAACTACGGGAAGAGCTCAGAGAAGCCAAGAGAAACTGTAGAATCTAGGATGTTTTCTGTAATGGATGTATTGGAACAAAATTTTTCTTTCTGAATGTAAAGAGTTTAAATTTTGAGTGAATAAAATTTTGTTGAAGCGATGTTATTTGTGTTATCTATGATGATTAATGATGAATTTTATGACTCAGAAATGGCACAAAGGATCATGAACGGCGAAGAGAACAACGGTGAAAATGGACTGGACCTAGAGACTGAACTGGCTCGAGTCTATCAAACCCTAAATGCTATCGCCGTAAACATCACTGGAAACAGGGGGCTAGGGCCAGCAGTGCATGTTCCGAAGGTAATTAGGTTGGTTGAATCATTCAAGAGGATGAAGCCACCTGTATTTGAAGGGCAGGCCAATCCAGACGTAGCTGACGACTGGATCAGACAGATTGAGACAATGTTTGATGTACTAGAAACCACAGAGGCCAGCAAGGTGAAATTAACTACCATTCAACTAGAAAAGGATACGAGTGTCTGGTGGCAATCACTAAAAAGGACCTTGGGCAATGTACAACTCTCTTTGGAGGAGTTTCTTGATGAATTCAGGAGCCACTATTTTCCATTAGACGTTCAGGAAAAGAAGGCCATAGAATTTCTGAGCTTGCAGCAGGGCAGAATGTCAGTCCAGGAATATGAGACCAAGTTCAACCAGCTCTCCAGGTACGTGCCTGAAATGGTATAGGACGAGGCCAAGAAGGTGTGCAAATTTGAGCAAGGGTTGAGACCCAGTCTGAGATCCAGGATGATACCTTTGGGTATTCAGAGATTCGAGAAGCTAGTCAAAAGGGCCGCTGCAACTGAGTCTGACATGAACCAGTTCCAGGTTGTGCAAGTCAAGCGGAACAATCGGAGCACGGGCAAGAGGCCTGCAGCACCAAGCAAACTTCAGAAGTCAGCCCCCAGCACAACGCTTCAAGCCAACAGGCGCTAATGCTGTTGTAGTGGCAGGAAGGGTACCCACTTGCTACAAATGTGGAGAATCAGGCCACATATCTTCTAGGTGCACCAAGCCGCAGCCAATCAAGACTTGTTTTCTGTTTGGTAAGGAGGGCCATTTCCAGTCAGCTTGCCCTCAACTTCAACGAGGAGAACCGAGTCGACAGCAGTCTAACCCTTGGCAAAAGCAGTTCAAGCAAGGGCGGATGTTCGCCCTAACAGAGGCAGATGCAGATGATGTAGACCATGTGATCACTGGTATGGAAGATGAAGCCTAGTTTTTTGTTGCTTTTCCACTTATGTAATAAAATGTTATGTAATGAGAATACTCATATGTAACAGAAGACATTTTAATAAATGGAATAAAAGCTTCGGTGTTATTTGATACGGGATCTTCGCATACTTTTGTGTCACCTTCATTTGCAAAAAGATTGGGAGTTGAACCAAAAATATTTCATGGCAAGGTTTTATCTGTGACTACTCCGTCAGGAAAGAACTTGACAACCGATCGATACTATGAAGGGTAGGATCTCGAAATCGAAGGCAGGCTATTGGGCATTGACCTGATTGAATTGGCAGTTCTTGGAGTCGACGTCATTATTGGCATAGACTCGATGTCAATGTACAGTGCCACCATTGAATGCAAGAGTAAGGAAGTTGTGGTGAAGGCTCCAAGGGGACCAGCTATTACATTCCAGGGTAAGAGGAAGTGTAAACAGTTGGTAGCAGCTTTGTCAGAGCAGAAAGTTCCAGAAGAAGTGAAGCAGATCCTAGTTGTCTGAGACTTCCCAGCAGTATTTCTTGATGATCTACCAGGGCTTCTCCTTCATTGAGATGTAGAGTTCAGCATCACTGTTCAACTAGGAAGTGCACCTATTTCTAAGGCACCATACAGAATGGCACCAGTTGAACAAGATGAGATCAAGAAGCAGATCGAAGAATTGTTGAGCAAGGGATTCAGGCCAAGTGCATCACCGTGGGGAGCCCTAGTTCTTTTAGTGAAGAAGAAGGATGGATCAAAGAGGATGTGTATCGACTATAGAGAGTTGAACAAGGTTACTGTACAGAACAAGTACCCCATTCCTCAAATCGATGATTTGTTCGACCGTCTACAAGGAGCAGCTGTATTCTCCAAGATAGATTTACGGTCAGGATATCACCAGGTCCGAGTGAAAGAGGATATGCACAAAATGGCTTTCCGAACCAGGCATGGTCACTATGAGTTTTTAGTCATGCCATTTAGAGTCACAAATGTACCGGCTATTTTCATGGACAAGATGAATAAAGTTTTGCATCCTTTTATCGATTCTTTTGTCACTGTATTCATTGACGAAATATTGGTCTATTCCAAGACAGAGAAGGAGCATGCCGAGCACTTAACAGAAGTTCTGAAGAAGCTACAGGAGCATGAGCTATATGCAAAGTTATCCAAATGTGACTTCTGGAAAACCGAAGTTGCCTTCCTGGGTCACATCCTTTCTAAGGAGGGAGTAGCTACTGACCCGCAGAAAGTTGAAGTTGTGAGAGATTGGCCAAGACCGACCACAGTGAAAGAGATCAGGAGCTTTCTGGGTTTAACTGGATATTACAGAAGGTTCATTCAGGATTACGCCCAGCTAGCTGTGCCACTCACAGGGCTCACAAGGAAGAATGTGAGTTTCAAATGGTTGGAGCAATGTGAAGCTAGTTTCCAGGAGTTAAAGGAAAGGTTGACTACCACTCCCATTTTGGCTTTGCTAAGAGCAGGAGTCGACTATGATATCTACAGCGATGCTTCCCATCGCGGTTTGGGCTGTGTCCTGATGCAGGAAGGGAAGGTAATTACTTATGGGTCTAGGCAGCTGAGACCACATGAAAAGAATTACCCAACCTATGATTTGGAGCTGGCAGCAATCATCTTTGCTTTGAAGCAATGGAGGCATTACGTGTACGAGGAGAAGGTCAACATGTACACAGATCATAAAAGTCTAAAATATATCTATCAACAGAGGGACCTGAATCTGAGATAGAGGAGATGGTTAGAAGTATTGGAAGACATCCGACCTGAAATCAAATACAATCCAGGCAAGAAAAATGTTGTGGCAGATGCGCTCAACAGAAAGTGTAGTTTGTCCCAGCTGATCACAACTCAGAAGGAATTAGCAGAGGAGCTTGATCGAGCAGGGGTTGAAGTGGTCTTACAAGGTGTGGAAGTTTTCTTAGCTCAATTGAGGATTCAACCCACTTTAAAAGACAGAATTATTGACGGTCAGAAGGCTGATCCAGAGATCCAGAAGATGATAGAGCAGGTTGGTATTGGCATATTGTCAGAGTTTCAGGTGAAGGATGCAATGCTGTGGTATGGCAAGCGGTTGTGTGTGCCAGATCTAGCAGAGATGAAAGCAAGCATTCTTCAGGAGGCACATGCTACTCTGTTATCAGTACATCCAGGGAGTACTAAGATGTACAAGGATATAAAGCTATACTTCTGGTGGCCAGGGATGAAGCATGATGTAGCCGAGTTTGTTGCCAAGTGTGCAATTTGTTAGCAGGTCAAGGCAGAGAATCAGAAGCCCAGCAGTTTATTACAGCCATTACCCATCCTAGAATGGAAGTGGGATTGTATCAGCATGGATTTCACCACGGGTATACCAAAGAGTTCCAAAGGCAATGATACAATTTGGGTAACAGTGGACCGACTCATCAAATCGGCTCACTTCCTAGCGATGAAGCTTACTTGGTCAATGGAGAAGCTGATAGAGATGTATGTTGGAGAGATTGTGAAGCTTCATGGAGTTCCATTATCAATAGTATCCGATCGAGATGCACGTTTCACTTCACATTTCTGGAGAAGTCTTCAAGCAGCTTTGGGGACAAAGACTGATTTCAGTACCGCTTTTTACCCTCAAACTGATGGACAGACTGAGAGAGTCAATAGGGTGCTGGAAGATATGTTGAGGTGCTGTGTGTTGAATTTCGGTGGCAGCTGGAAGAGGCATTTAGCTCTTGTGGAATTTGCCTACAACAATAGCTTTCAGGCAAGCATTGGGATGGCACCATATGAAGCTCTATGTGGAAGGAAATGCAGGACATCGGTTTGTTGGTATGAAGTGGAAGAGTGGCAGCTGTATGGACCAGAGATTGTGCAGTAGACCTCAGAAAAGATCGAGCTGATCAGAAAGAGGTTGGTCGATGCACAGAGAAGGCAAAAGAGTTACGCCGACAACAGGAGGAGAGACCTGGAGTTTGATGAAGGTGACCATATCTTTGTGAAGGTGTCTCCGACTAAAGGGGTGATTCGGTTCGGAATGGGAGGAAAATTAGCCCCGAGATATATTGGACCCTACAAGATATTGAAGAGAATTGAGAAGATAACTTACCGGTTAGAACTTCTAGAAGAGTTGGCCCAAGTGCATAATGACTTTCATGTGTCCATGCTACGAGGCTATGTCCCAGATCCGAGTCATCATTTTCCAGAGGTGCCTGAAGACTTGCAACTGGATCTGAGCTATGCTGAGCGACCTATTAAGATCGTGGATCATCGAGAAAAGGTCTTGAAAAATAAGATGATACCTATGGTCAAAGTCATTTGGAGGAACCAGTTTGTTGAGGAGACCACTTGGGAATCAAAGGAAAAGATGATGAAAAATCACCCTCAACTCTTCCACTGAAATCTTTGCAAACTTTCTTTTTCTTCTTTGTATTTCTCTCGCTCCTAAGTGTCGTTCCGGGGACGGAACTAATCTAAGGAGGGAGTGTTGTAACAACCCACATTTTATTTTTTATAAAAAATGCATTTTTTGATTTTTGCACGTACGATGCACGTGCAAATTTTTATTCTCATTTTGTTATTCTTATTTACAAATTTTTAGCATGCATAAGTTTTTAATTAGCCTTCTTTTGATCTATGGACCCAAGATTAAAATCTAGCCCATTAGGATAATTAAATTAATTAATTAGAAGCGAGCCTATGAATCAAGCCCATTAATAAAATCACAAATTATGTTGAGCTTAGACAAATACATGACAAGTTACAACTTTTAGTACACATTTAGAGTTATAGAATTGTATTAATATTTCTATGTGCATGTGTGCATGCACACACATGTTGATTGGCCGGGTTGCACTAGGATAGGCCGGTTTGGGCTAGTGGGGGAGAGGAAGGGGTTGGAGTTTTGGGGGTTGAGATGATGAAAGGTTGGGAGCATGAAGAGTTTGAGGTTTTAGGAGTTTGGAAAAAGAAGAGTTGAAAGAATTAAAATAGAGAGTTATTAGGGTGAGAATTTTGTACTTTAGAACCTCACAAAACCCTATAAATAGGACTCCCATTTCTCATTCTCCTTTGCACCAAAAACAATATCAAAATACGAGAAAGAAAGAAAAGAAAGAGAGCAAGAGAGTTCTATTGCTTGGAGAAAATTCTTGCTAGGAGAGCTTGCTAGGAGGAGAAGCTATTGCTAGGAGGAGAAGTCTTGCTAGGAGCTAGGAGTTGCTTTGGAGCTAGAAGTGGTGTTCCATCTTTCCATTCCTTGTTCAATCTTCAATTAAGGTGGGTGATTTCATTATTTTCTAGTATAGGATATGCATACTAAAATGAGTAATATAAGAAGAATTTTGATGTGAAAATTATAAATAAAATTCATGCTAGTATAATATGATATGTATGAAGGTAGTTTTGTTGTGATTAAGTAGAAATAGATACCATGCTAGTTAAAGAGAAGAATTATTTTATGTTATAAACCATGTTAGTATGTTTGCAAAATTTTGTGCTTATGAAATTTGTTGACCACATCATGTGCTTTGATAACTAAGAAAGAAGAAAGAAAGTAAACTTAGTTAGTGTTTTGTAATGTGTTGACATATGTATGTCTTAATATAAACTATTGCATGAAAGAGTATTCTTGTGAAATTCTCATGTTCAAGTGATACACTAGTATTGCTATAAAAGTGTAATTTGTGTAAAAGTGAGAACGCAACTATTTGTCATGAACACTAGTTTTTAAAGAAAAACTTAAGTCTATGTTAAAAATAAGAAAGAGAATTATTCAAATGAGTGGAAATAGTGTTTTAATGAATTTGAAAATTGTTGTTTACTATTTCTAAAATCTAATATCAAGAAAAAGTTTATTTCAAAATTATTAGAAAGATTTTGATCTTTTGAATAAACAAGTTTCATGGAAAAAGAAACTCTTTCTGAATAATTGAATAAAAGTACATTAGTACATTTTCTAAACAGAAAATACACTTGGAATAACTGGTTAGTTAGTGCAAAATAGAGCACTGTTGCGAAAGATCTTGGGTTCAAAGCTTGATAGCCATCTTTTATTTTTTTATTCACTAAATTAAATTACCAAAATCTGTACTAATGTATAAAAGGAATTTCGGTTGCTTTATTTGACAAAAGTCCACTTGTACTATATGGCTAGTGGGTTTGGTATGGGCACTGGCTTGGTATTGTCGACAGTCCTGGGATCAAAACCCAGGCCTCTCATTTTGTTTTTTTTGGAATTTTCTCATGAATTGGTCTTTTAAATATAGAATGAAAACTTTAGTATTAATATAAAATGAAGTGAAAATATTACGAGATAATTTTCCTATATATTTTTGAAGCGTAAAAAGAAATAAAACTTTGAGTATAGAACCATGTGGTGAAGAAAAGAAAAGTAGTATTTTGTAAATTGATCTTTTAAAGAGAACTACACTTGTATCTTGTTTAAGAAATGTTTTATAGTGGATTGAAACATTGTGATAACTTAGAATTGTTATAACAATTCATGTGGTGAAATTTGTGCTCTTAAAAGGAATGTTTGTTTAAAAAGAATTCGAATAAACAACTAGATCATGAATGGTGACGAGACTATGTTTATTTTGTGAATAAGTTGAAAGATGAAAATATCTAGGTTGAAGACATGTTTATTAAAGGGTATGTATACCTATGATTCTTGTACATGAGAAATTGTGATTTAGAATTAGTAAGACCTCGAGTATCGGCACTATTGAAGTAAAAGATTTTGAGATGTGATTTTGAGATATGGCCATGGAGCTATCTCGATAAATGTTGATTAAGTCCGGTAGGAGGTAAAACTAATTTTATGTTTGGAAATTTATTCGTGTCTTGAACTATATAACTAGGAAAATAAGTGAAGATATAGTAAACCTGGGCAAACATAAGTGAGGCATTCTATATAGTCGACGGTGGACTCCGAGTCTATAGGCCCAGTTGGTGGACTGAAGTTGCTCCGTGGGAGACGGGCTTTTATATTTAAATATGGGACTATGAGGACGGGTCAGCGGTGGACTCTGGGATCTTGAGTAGTCGGGCGGATAGTTTTGCCATACTCCAATGTATATACATATACCGGGCCTAGAGGGTCACTTGTGGAATGATTCGCACGATGTGGGATCTGTTATAACAGTCAGCGGTGGACTCCGGGGCTAGGATTCAAATTCGTGGAATGATCTAAACCTTATTTTATTACTGGGTAGTTATCATGGCGAGGAATCGAGCCCTTTATTGTGGAGTACGTAGGCACTTGCCCTCGGACATATGTATTATGGGATGTATAGAATTCGAACAAGTGTGCATTAGTGTCATCCTAGTACAAGAATGTGTGCAATAGGCATTAAGGCATCGCATATACTTACATGTTTAGCGTAGTCACAATTTAACACTTTATTGTTCATTCAATCTTTTGTGATTTTTGTTAAAGTAATGTGATCGTTATATGTACGGCATAGAGAGGATAGCCGAGTATAACATTTTCTTTAGTTATAAGTAACTGACGTGCCCACAGCTTGATATGCAGATACTGGACTTTGCTATGAAGATGTTATGATGAAATTGATGACTTACTTGATAAAGTGTATAAGTTGTATTTTGTTTTCAATATTGTAATCTTTTTTTCTTCCGCTGTGTAAACAAATTTGCAAATGAACTCTGATGTATTATTGAAAAGTTTTAATTTCCTTGTAAAATTGTACGAAGTGAAGTAAACATCCTGTGAAATCTCGAATTCGGTCTTATTTGGAATTCGGGCATTACAAAACTGGCCATTTTATAAAGGGGAGAACATCTACTACAATTTTCTAGTTTAACACTTTTTCAGATTCCCTAAGGAACTTAAAATCCAGCCCTTTAGACACAAGTCGAATCAACAGAACCGCATTTTCAGCTGAAGAACTCGTTGTTTTGGGAAAACGATTTGTTTAACCCATCAAACTAATCCAGAAAAATCTACAACATTTAGAGCATGGTAATAACACATAAAAGAACATCTCAAATTAATTTGGAGTCAAAATTCTAACTTTAGCTACAGTAATTAATTATAACCATAAAAACTACAAGATTGAATCTTTAGTGTTTTATTTTGTGTTCTACCACTTCAATCTTATATGACATTGATTCTAGTACATAGGAATTCATATGCATTTGAAATTAGTCCAAGTTCTTCATTTAACATATAACAATAATAATACAAAAATAACAAACATGAGATGAGAAACCCCCACCCAAATTGGTTGGAAGAACTTGCTAGCCTTCTCCTCCTTGCTCCTTTCTTGAGGTTGTTCTTGATCCTCTTCAAGAACAACCTCAAGAAAGAAACCAACTCTTTTTATTTTTGATTTTGATCTCTCGTTCTTTTCCTTTTTTCTCATTTTTTTTGTAAAATTAAAACAAGTAAAGAAGAAGTAGAAGAAATAGAAGAAGAAGGGTTGGAGGGAGATGAGAAATGTAGAAACACAAAATGAAATGGGGTTTTTCCCCAAAGGGTTGGCCGGCCAAGGCCTTTTATAGGAGAAGGAGTGGGAGCTTGTGGTTAGAGAGAGAGCCACTTGTCTCTCTCTCTTGTGGTTCAACAAATTTGAGATAAATTTGCAAATTTAAATTGCAATCACACCCTAATCTAATCCTAACCCTTCATTTGATCATGATTGATAAAAATTAAGAGACATTTTCCCAGAATCACATACTACATGATTTCGTACTAACGTACAAAATCGATACAGTACATATACGTACATAGATCTGTCTATATAGATAATTTTTTATTAGTTAAAAAGAATAATCTCTAAAAAATATTTTAAATCAGAAATAATAATAAAATTAATTTTATTACCTGTTCGGAAAATTTGAGTGCCAATTTGATACAATACAGATAGGGATGGCAAGTGGGCCGGGTCAGGCACCGACTCGCCCGCGACCCACTCGTAGAACCCGGCCTGCGAAATGGCGGTTCGGGTTCGGGTCGAACCCATGAACAGTAATGGGTCGACCCGGGTCCCGAAAATAGCGAATTGAACTCGCCGAACTCGGCCCGCGATGTAATACCCTGATTTTTCAATTAATAAAAAATTATTTATTTTTGCACGTAGTGTGCACGTGCAATATTTTGGTTAATATTTTCATCAAGATGAGTAAAGATATTTCAATTTGTGCTTTTAATTATTTTGAACAAAAGCCTTATTTTAATTAGACAAAAAACATTTTCTTTAAACGCCCAAAGTTAATTTAATCTATTATTTTTATAATAATTATTTTCTCCCATAAACTAAAGCCCATGGACTATTTTTATGCAACTTGTCATGTAGAATACAATTTAAATGCTATTTTATTTTTATACAAAATTAAATGCACAATTTTGGGCCTAGTTGCATGCACGTGCACTACACGTACACGTGCAAGATGCACTTTTCTTCATGGCCGGTTGTGATCTTTTTGGAGGGAACTCAAAATTTGAGTGGTGATCATGGTGTGGTAGTTATTTGGATGTGGGTAGTTATTGCAACTCCTACTATCATCCTAGCCCTCCATCTTACAACCAACCAATTGATCCTAGCCCTCCATTTCCTTTAACTTTTAGTATAAATACCCCCTCCCATGGCTAGTTATCCTTGTACCTATTAATCTTTCCAAACCTACAGTCTAAGTTGCATTATCTAGTAGCATTTTGTGAGTTAAAAGATTGAGTGTGTGAGATTTTGTGCTTGCATTCATCAAGGAGAAGAAGGCCGGCTATTCAAGGAGAGAAGCTTTTGGTTTTGGTGGCTTGGAGGCGTGTGCGCGCTTGTACAAGGAGGAGAGACATTTCGTTGCAAGGACATTCTTCTAGGAGATCACTAGTTATACTTTCTTCAACAAGGTGGGTTAATTTTCCTTATTTCTAATTAGGAATTATGCTAGTATTATATTGAGTAATGATGCATGAAAAAATATCAATAAGAATACATTTTAATTGAAAAGTTAGTCTATGAATTGATCGGAATGTTAATGAATAACTTGTATGTGGTTTTACTATTAAATTTGAGTTGTGGGTAAATTTTCCATGTTTCTAATTAGGAATGCATGCTAGATTGAAATGAATGAACGAAGCATGAAAATGATTAATAAGAGTACACATTTAATTGAAAAATGACCTATTGATTGATCGATATATGGATGTGCAATTGTATGTATTCTATTAGTAATGACATTGTAAAAAGACTGAAAATGGCCTGTACAGTCGACTGTCAAGTGGACAAGTCAACCGGTACGAGGCGGGTGTTTTCTCATGACTTCTAAATTAAAATCTTTATTAAGACTAAAGGTTTAATTATGTATGTGTATGCAAACTGAAGTGATAGAACGATTGCTAAATCAATATCCTCCATGCAGTATATAATTTAGAAAATATGAATGGATGAAAAAGAACTAGTGATAATTAGAGAACTGGAAATAACACCTACAGTCGACTGGTAATGTGAACAGTCGACTGGCTTATTGAAATGAAGTATGTACAGTCCAGAGCTCCATGAAACGATGTATTTTAATGTGATGTTCTAGTGTGTTAAGTTGAGATTAGTATTCATCTCTGCAAGTAAATGATGAGTAAATGAAAGTGTATGCTTAGCATTTCTTTTGAGAAAAGAAACACTAGTTATGTGAAATTTACATTTAATTGAAACCACGTTGTGATGTTAGTAAACAGATAAGAAATTACATGTTATGTTGGCACGAATATAATGTAATTGAAGAACGGAAGGAAAGATGATTCCTTAATTGAAATTTAACCTGTTCAGTCGACCGAATGCTTGTAGCAGTCGACTGTACTGAGCATGATTAGTGTATAGTTGAATCACCCAGTACAGACGAATGATTTGAATGACAGTCGACTGTTAAGTGAATGACATTTTAGACGTGGAAAACTGCGGAACAGCCGACTGGCCATGTGCAGCAGTCGACTTTTCCGTGTGTTATTGATGAACTGTATTTTGACTGGATAAGTCGACTAGAGGAGCTCCAAGTCGACTGTCCAGAGTGCCTTTGGTATATCAGAAATCTTGTAATTTTGTTGTGGTAAAGATTGTGAATCTTATGGACGATATTGGTGAACTCTATTTGCCTTTGCATGGATTTACATGAAGTGAATCTTTTATTTTGAATTGTGGGAATTAAATGAATATGAAAGCTATGACATGAAAAAGAAAATCTGTTGAGATTATGAAATGAGCTCATGAGCTGGAAGTGCTCAAATTATTTTAGTAATTGTGAATTGGAATTGAAATGAAAGAGTAGCTAAGTTTCCCCCGGCAATTGAAAAGAAATTGAAATGAATTATTGAAATGAAAGACCAAGGTTGGTCATGTTGAATGAATGATTAAGTCCGGTTTAGTGGAGAGGCTAACTCTAGAGCTTTGATTTTGTTCATGATTCTAATAAAACTAAGGACCAGTACATAGTGAAGACGTGATGAAAGTAAGAGAAAAACATTAAGTATGAGAGCCATTGGATAGCGGCGAGAGCGTATCCCAAGAATTCCCATGATGAGTCTGGGTGAGGATGCTGCTCCAGAGTACCGTCCCGGTGGCGACGCTCGTGAGATGTTTGAAGACTACGGGTGGTGTCATGTCTATGGTGAGAGCTGAATTACCACAGGATGTCTGCATGATGAGTCATGTCAGCGATGGGATTCCCTCCAGAGTGCCTAGACATGAGTTCGTAGGTCAGAAAATATCTAGGATACTTACCGTAGTTATAATAGTAGATTAAGTCATGACGAGGGATTGAACCATACAAAGATGAAGAACGAATAAGAGGCTTGCCCTCGGACCTATGTAGTATGGGATGCATAGAATCCGAACAAATGCGCATTAGTGTCATGTAATATAAATAACTGCATTATGGACTAAGTGCACAATCACAACACGATATCAATAGGGTAGTCCCTTTAGTTTGAAATGTGACAAGTTTGTATTTGATAAATATGGAAAATTAAGTTATACTATTTCTGGCATAGAGAGGATGGCCGTGTATAATGATTGTCGGTTGAATAAACTGACGTACCCACAGTCTTATATGTAGGTAAATGGCTTGATAAAGATTAAAGAGGAACAATTGCTTAAAGATTACTCAATGTCGTTGTATATTCATTTCATTGTTCTAAATTTTACTTCCGCTGTGTAATGCAAAATGTAATATTGATGTAAACTCTGATGTAAAGTGAAAAGTTTAAATTTCCTTGTAAAATTGTACTAAAAGAAGCGGAAAGATCCTGTAGAACATCTCGAATTCAGTGTATTTGGGATTCGGGGGCGTTACACGCGAACCCGCTAAAATCACCCAAACCCGCCCGCCAACCCGTGGGTTGCGAACCGTTTGACTTGAACGGGTCAAATGTTCGACCCGCCTTGGGTCGACCGTTGACCCACGGGTCAGCGTACCATTGGTTGGGCACTGTACAACAGAGAGCACAGCAACGGCTCTTAGAGCCATTTTGCTAAAAAAAAATTTGGTTTTTTTTTATTTTTACCCTATAAATACTCCCCAAAATCTCATCAAAAAATTCACACCTTACTCTCTTACTCTCTCTACTATTATTACTCATTTCTAAGCAATTTGTGAACAATTGAAGTATTGAACAAACAAGTGTTCAAGGCATATACACGATCAAATTCCGATCGTATCGAAATCAAAATTTGACAACGTCTTCAAATCTTCAACTCTCATCCAACTCCAAGTGATCAAGTCTTTAACTCACCTACAAGCTCTCCTCAACTGTTCAATTCCGGATTGAGGATTTCTACTTCTACTTCTATTCTTATTTTCACGTATTTTTTATATACGCGTATCCATGGTGAACGGTATCAAAATTTCATACATCTCTTCTTCTTTTTTTTTTTGTTGTAGTTATAACTTTTCGTATCTTAACCGTTTGTTGATTTTTTGATCTTCTCTATCTCAACCCTCTTGTTTTCTAGATTTTTTTAACTCATCGCTCGTACATTGTATAGTTTTTTTTATACACATTACTACATTATGTCTAGATCACGCGGTAGCGGTCGTAGCCAAAGTGGGCAAGATTCCACCGGCACTTCCCGTAGGCCACCAATTGTCCCAATTAGTGAGCCCGCCGAAGAGTACCATGATCCTCCTACCCAACAATGGGGTACACACGATGAGTTTATAGGAGACATACAATTAGAAGAAGAACAACAACAACAACCAACCGAAACAACACAACCCCGTAGTGGTAAGAAAAGTAAAGAGGAAAGTAGTGATTGGCATAAATTTTACGATTTTATCCTAGACGAAGAAAATCCGGGTATAGGTTTGAAAGTTTGTAAAACATGTTCTAAGGCATACAAATTCAAGAGGGCTGATGGTACCGGTACAATTAGTAGACACATCCAAAATAACCATAAAGACCTTCTTGTTGACCTACCCGGCGAACAAAAAATCCACCCTAGGACTGGTCTAGTTGATAGCCACCCTTATGATCCCGATCTTGTTCGTCGGGAAATGGCCCGATTAGTAATAAAGGAAGAGTTACCATTTTCCTATCTCGAGAGTAGGGACTTGGAAAATTTTAATCAAACGACCTTAAACCCTCATTTTCAAAGAATCCCGAGAAATACTTGCAAATCAGATTGTTTTAAAGTGTACAATGAAATGAACGATGCTTTAATTGCAATTTTGTGGAGTTTAACTTGTAGAGTTAGTTTAACTTCGGATTGTTGGACTTGTGTCAACAATATTCCAATGATGGGGATAACCTATCATTGGATCAACAATGATTAGATTCTTCAAAAAAAATCATATCACTTGCCGCGTTGCCCTATCCCCATAGTGGAATTGAAATAGCAAATCGTATTTTAGAAACTTGTGATGTTTTTCATATTAGCGATAAAATTATGTGTATTAGTTTTGATAATGCATCTAACAACAATGTATCAATTAGTATTTTAAAATCCGTATTAAACCCTCCATCTGACATTATTTTTCATGTTAGATGTGCATGTCATATTTTAAATTTATATGTTCAAGATGCATTAAAAATAGTCGATCTATATATACTTAAAATTATAAATTGTGTACATTTTATTGAATTAAGTCCCAGCGTATTTCAAGAATGGAAAAATTGGTGTAGGATTTCAAATGTAACTTTTAGAAGATTTCCAAAGGATGTTAAACACCGATGGAACTCTACTTTTGATTTACTACATATTGTTACCTAATATAAAACAGTTGTAAATAATTTTTGTATCGCAAAAAATATGCCAAATTTTGAAATGACTCCTACCGATTGGTTTTATGCCGAATCTTTGTTGAAATTTTTAGAACCTTTTAAAACTGCAACTTTAAAATTTTCAAAATCATATGAATCTACTTCTAGTAGCATTTTTATTTCAATAGTTACTGTGATGCAAACATTTAACGAAATGTTAAATGATGCTTATGTTGGTGATATTGTAAAACCTGCATACAAATTTTTTTTGAAGTATTTTAATCCTCCTCCTATGTTGTTTTGTGTTGCTACAAATTGAAGGCCATCAATTTGAAGACAATTGTAAATTGATAAAAAAAATTGTATTAAATCTTTGCTTATTATTTCAAATTAGAAAAATTGAAGTAAATTGAAATTGTATGAAATATGTTAGTGTATGAAACAAATTTGTGAATTCTTTATTTCTTATTAGAAATTGTGAAACTTGTATAACTTGAAATCATATGAATAATATTTCAATATTTTTGGCAATTTCAGTTTTTCAATCTTATTATTATTATTACGATTTTTAATGTTTATTATTATTGTTATTATTATTTTAAGTTATATAAAAAAAATCTATCTAAACGAGCCAACCCGCGACCCGACCCGGGTTGGACCTGAAAGGGTTCACGGGTTAGGCGGGTCGCCATTTTCACTTTTCGACCCAGTCCGGTTAAGCCACCAACCCGACCCGAACCCACCCAAGTCAACATCTAACCCGGGCGGGTCCAGCTCGGCCCGGCCCGTTCGACCCGAATGCCATCCCTAAATACAGATGTATACAGACTGGTGTATATATATATATATATATATATATATATATATATATATATATATATATATATATAATATTTATTAACAAAATCAGGTAATATCCATCAAAACATTTCAATTCTGAAAATAAAAATAAAATAATAATAAAATAATAACTTTTTATATCAGTCCCGGATATTTCAGATATTTTCTAAAAAATGCATTTTACAGGATTTTGTACAAGTGCACAAAACCGATACAATACATATATATACTTACTTGTATATATATATAGATAATGATTATTTATTAAAACTAAGTAATTTCTATAAGAAATATTTTAATTTTAAAAATAATTATAATACAAATATAATATCCAACCGGGATATTATAGTATCAACGAAAGATTGTGACTTTTATAATCATGGAATTGTTAAAGACGACAACGAGTATAGATGAGATCATCAAATGATAAGCCAAAGGTGAGTCACAACTACAACCTACTTGCGACATTTTCAAATGAAAACTCGTACTAGAACAGTAAATTGTACAAGAAGATACTTGCCTTGATTGGATGAGATGTTGATCGACGATCGAGATCGGATAGATCGAATCGGTGCAAACCTTGATGGCGATCAAGATCAAGATGATCAGACGGCTGAGATCTAAGAGCTTGATGATGATGATCTCATGGATCGATCAGACGGCTCTGATATGATCTGATGATGATGGAGATGATGATCAAAATCAATCGGACGGCCTAGACCTGATCTGATGCTGAAGAAGATGATGATGGTGATCATCAGGATGATCAGGTCGACCGAATGGTCCAGATTCGATCTGATGTTGATGGTGATGATTATCTGATGGTGATCTGAATTGTGAAGGGATCGAACGGCTGAGATTTGAAGCTCAATCTCCCCCCGATCAAACAACAGTAATGGCGGGGCGACTTCGACTGGCGACTGTGGCAGCATTGCAGTGGCAATGTCGAGGGTCTCGATTGGGAAGTAGTCGACGGAGGGCAACGACGGGGGGAAGGTGACGACGAGGATTTGTTCTTTGGAAAAAAACAGAGGAAATGATGGCAATGGCAGAAGCTCGGGGATTCGGCAATGGCGAGGCAACAGAGGGGGGTCTAGTGGTAGGGCATGATGGGGAGGATGAGCACCAGGGTGATGGGTAAAGGCTTCGGTGGTGAGGCGAAGTGGTGGGTTTCGATGGCGAGGATGAGGAAGACGATGGGTTGACGAAAAGGGTGCGGGGATGAGGCTGACGAGGGTGATGAGTTCGAGGGAAGGCGGCGACGAGGCACGGAGGTCGAGGGCTTGGGGAAAACGAACAAAGAAGGAGAAGGAGGGGGAGAAGATGAGCGGCGCTGTGTATAGGGTCTCAACAGTAATTAGGGTGATTAGGGTTAGGGTTATATGGTTTGGGTTATTGGATAGCGAGTTTGAATAGGATCCAAAAGGAGATTGAGTCAAAAATCACTATAATTAGGATAAATGAACTAGTGAGTTGAATCAGTCAATTCCTCAAGAAGAATAGCAAATTTGAGCTAATAGGAAAGATGCAAATGAAATAGATTGGGCACAAAATTGAGTCGAAACAACAGAAATGACTTTTAGTAGAATTGGAAACAAAATACAGTATCTTGAATTGATAAATAGTACAATGAAATGAAATACAATAGAAAAATACAAATACAGGAAACAGGGGTTGCACCTTAGCTTCGGCCACCTTCATTGCCACCTTTTGGGCCAAATGCCTCTCCATAAAATCACATCGAAAACCGTGATCAAAGGAATAAGAAACTCGACAAAGGGAGATGAAGGAGGAAAGTGAGGAAATAATAGGTAAAAGAAAGCAATATATAAGTACAAAGGGGACATCGAACACTGTGCACTCATGTGGCAAGCAAATGGGTCCCTTGGCCATTGGCTTCCTCTCTAGAAGGACCCTTCGAATTCCACATGTGCCGCTCTCCTACGGAATTGGTAGGAGAGATAGACCCGACCCCGGAAGGACATCAAAAAATTTATTGGAGTACAGGACGAAACTATACCAAAAAATCTTTATCATTCCACCAAAAATACAAGGGGCGATGACCCGTCCGCATTCGACAAAATACAACAAAGCAAAAAAATCTAGGAAAAGGGGGGCTGCCCCTAGTACCCTCAGGGGTGGACCCAGCGTCCGTCCCGACTCTGGAGGAAGCTTAGCCGGAGTCGCGGGCAATACCCTCGGCGAAAGCCATGAAGTACGTTCATCACTGATGCCATCAAAAGTCCCGAGATTAGGGTCGGCACTGATCCCGAGTCAGAAGGAATCGAGCGAGGATTCGCAGTAGAAGTGACAATTTCCGGATCATACTTGAGAGAACCAAGGTCGATATGGGGGTACTTCTACCTGATACGCTCGACGGCTTGCCTAAAGCCGCTCTCATTGCCCTCAACGATCTCGTCCACGGCTCCCACCAATTCCTATCGTGTCTGGGCCGATTGGCACTCTAACTCATCCTTCTCACTCAACAATGCCCTGTAGGTGAACCGTTCCTCGCTCGCGTCACCCTCCAACCTGTAACACCCTGTATTTGTAGAGAGTATATAAGGAAAGTATTAAGAGAAATATTAAATAAGATAAATAAGGATTATTTGAGTGACCTATAGAGATTTCTATGGGTTATATGGAATAATAGATTAATCAAGGAGAGCCTATAGAGTGATTATGGGGCTATGGCATTAATGACAAAAAAATAAAATGAAAAAGGAGTGGAGAAAAGTGGTTGCGTGCTGTTGCTTGGTGGTGATGTGGCTTTGAGTGTGGTTTAGTCCCATATCGCCAGGGTGAGGGAGAGAGAAATGTATAAATAGAAAAGGCAAGGATCAAAGGTCACCTAACAGTCCGAACACCTTTTGTGAGGCCAGCCTGTGGTGGGCAGTGGATTAGGATTTATTTGGGTGCGTACGAGTTGGGTATGGGGCGTTACACGACCGCTTCTCCAAGCCCTTAAACATCTCCTCCAAAGCCTCGGCGCATTCACGCACTTCTTCACGGCTCTGCTTGCTCCACCTTTCGAACCGCTAAGTCTAGCAAATGTTCATTTCGCCTCTTCATTTTGGCACCATAGAGAGCAGCTTGCAGAAAAATTTTGAATGTCAGCAGCGAATAATCACGCCGACAGAACAGGATGCAAAATGTAATGCCCCTGCCCCAGCTCAGACAATTTATACAATTTATCAGACAAATTATTTATAGTATAGTAAAACTGCCCACCACAGGCTGCTTCTCAAAAGGTAGTTAACCAGATTGGTGACTCTTGACCATAGGTATTATTATTTATAATTATTTAATCTAGTTGTATTCTCGATATGGGACTAGCTTAATCAATCTTCTCCTTAATCTCGTGCACAGCAGCCTCCGTGGGCCCCATGTACACGTCATCACCTCAAGAGAGACAACAATGCTGCTCTCTCTTAACCGGGTGGGCCAGCTTTGCTGATGTCAGCCCAATATAGACAGCACATCGCTGTCTCAACTCAACTCGTGGGCCCCCTCCTTCTATATTCACATTATTTACAATTCTTCCATCCACACCTATATATATATATATATATATATATATATATATATATATATATATATATATATATATACTATATATCTTTTTTAGAAATTACGGAGAGTTACACAAAAAATACAAATACTCGCCTGTACAACCCCCTGAGTAAAACAAAGGAAACACGAAGTTGCAGTCTCTTGGGCGAAGGCCTCCTGATCTCTCGGACGCAGAAGGTTGTCCACTATTTCCCGAGCCATTTCCGACTCCATACAGCCCCGAGCTTCATACCAAAGGCATTACCTACTAAGTCCATGGTACGGTCTCATATCGAACACCGTTCCATTTTCCCTTCCAGAGCAATGACCCAACAGCCCGACGCGACTATCATGCCGACGCTTTTCCTATGAATTATCTACTTCTCGCAAATGGTCGATGACGCATTTTTGAGAGTGGGGGATCATGATGTGGAAAAAACTGTGAGCGATCTCCACTGATTATCCTTGCACGAATCGAAAAGCACCAAACTAGGCCCAATGCCAACCTCCCTACTGGCCCAAGCCAGAAAGCTACACAGGCCTTTCGCAGGCCCATTCATGCATCTGGAGAAACCGCCTACCACTCCAGGTGCTCCATCAGTTACACTGTAATTGTACCCCCATAACTCAAAGGAGTAACTAATCCTAGATCCGAGATAAAGGGGATTAGATACTGTGCTAAGAGTGGGGGGTAACAAATCCTTCTCAAAGGACTTATAAACACTGCATGGGGTAGACCATGATAACGAATCTTTCACCACAGAATCCTCTCCACTCTATATCTGCTTTCTAACTTAAGCATCGGAGGGTCTGTCACCGGTAACACTCCCGATGTTTCAGACTTGATTTTGCAGGTGGACGAAGCAGTCATTAAAGACCAAACTAATCCAGGGTTCCTTAAGATCCTGAACGAAGGGTAAGATCATTGCAGTTTCCTTAAATCCGAAGAACTCACATCATCTGTTGCTCCCACACCCCATGAAAAATACCGCAATAGTGCATACACTCTACATCTGTTACAGTCTCATCCCCAATTGCCTGTGGATAACATCTATGAGTTAAAGGCTGAAATTTTAGTAGGTTATTATGGATGCAATGCAAACTTTGTTCCAACGACGATTTTTTGCCATTTTTGAGTTTTTTTTTAAATGGTCCTACCCTAGTTTGGATTTTTTTTATTTATGTCTTTTTTCGAAACTATTTGCAGAAAAATGACAGCTGTCAAACTAATTACGCTTGGAGACTCAACAACTAAGCTCGATGTTGGGACGCAACAACTAAACTCATCGTTCCCAACAGCGAGCTTAGTTATTTTGTGCTCGCCATTGGGAACAGCGGGCCTAATTCTAATTGTTTTGAGAAACTTGCTATTTCTAACGGAGAGTTTTGTAACCTTTGTTGCTGTAACGCCCCTGCCCCGAGCTCAGAAAATTTATACAAATTAGAAGACAAATTAGATACTATGTAGTACAACTTCCCACCACAAGATGCCTCTCAAAAGGTGGTTAACCGAATTGGTGACTCTTGATCATAGGCAATAGTATTTATTAATATTATATTTATGTTTGAAATCCGATATGGGACTAAATCCCATACCTTTCTCCCGTATACACACTCCCGTGGGTGCCCCCCCCCCCCCCCCCATTGAAGTGCCACGTCACCTGGCTTCTTTGACCGAAGTCAACAGCCAAGAGTGTAAACAGCATTATCTTGCTATTTTACAAGATCATGCCCCCCCCCCACTATTCCTTTTCAAGATTATTACACAAATGCCATCCATGCATTAATTTTTCAAACAGCCACTTTTATTCTCATATATATATATATATATATATATATATATATATATATATATATATATATATATATATATATTGCAATATCCCGGACGGATATTACATTGTATAAATTTATTTTATTATTATTTTATTATTAATTCCGAAATTTAATCATTTTTATATGGATTATGCAAAGATTTTCGGATACGCATATATATACACACATGTATGTAGTATGTTGATTAGTACATTATACAAATTGTGTGTTGTGTATTTTTGGACAAAATACTTGTCTTTGTTATGACAAAACCTATTAGATTATTAATGTTTTTAGTGGTTAACCTAGATTATGAATGAAGAGATTAAGGAAACTCTTCTAGAAACCTTCTCTCTTCCACATCACCCTCCACCTCACATAGCACCATACCCACACCCTACCTCCACCTCATCCCACCTCCCTTAGCGAAAACCGGCCCCATATTATGGGAGGGGTTTTGTGCATTTTGTATGTGCAAATTTGCACTTCCCACCCTTTTCTCCACCTATAAATACCCCCCTCCCTTCTCATTTGTCTCATTTTTAGAAAGACAAAAAGAAGGAAAGGAAAAGAAAGAGTGAACTCCTAATTTGAGAGTTTTCTTTTGTAGATTTTAGAAGCTTTCATAGGAGCTTAGGGGAAGGAGAAGTTTAGCTAGCAAGTCCTTCCATCAAGAGAAAGAAAGGTGGGGGTTTCTCCACTTGTTTTTGTTTATTTGAGTTGTTTTGGTGCTTCTTCTTCTCATCCTCCTTGTTTGTTTCTTTTCATTTTGGGTGCTTTCTTGTGATGTTTTTGTATGTTGTTTGTGGTATGTGTTGTAACTTGTATGGATGAAAGAAAGTAACTAGTGGTAATGCCTAATAAACACCTAAAGATTGAATCTTTATGGTTGTAGTTGTTGTTCTTATGTTATTAATTGGACTAAAAAAAACACATGCATATGGACTTTGTATACAACCATTTTGGGTTGTAGGACTTGACATGGACTCATACACATAAACATATGGACCTTGTATACAACCATTTTGGGTTGTAGGACATACTCTTGAACTTTGGACTAAAAAGAATGCATATGTTTGGTTGAACCCAAATGGAGGACTCTTACTTTATTTTATTTTTGCTTAGTTCTTTTATTGATCTTAAGTAAAAAGAACCCATCTTTAGATGCTAATTCTAGTATGAAAAAGATCTAAATCAGAATGATTAAAAAGATCTCTTTTATGTTTGATTAGTAATAAATAAGAAATAAATGCTTATGAACTAGTAGTAGATGTTATGTTTATGTAAAGTTGTAGTAGATACTTATGTTTAAAATAAAGTAGTAAAGTGGATGTTTATGTTAAATAAGGAAGTAGTAGATGTAGATGTTTATATAAGTGTAGTAGATGTTTAAGTTTTAAATAGAGTAGTTGTAATAGATATTTATGTTTTAAATAAAGTAATTGTAGTAGATGTTATGTTGTAGTAGATGTTCATGTTTATATAAAAATGTAGTAGATGTTTTTGTTAAATAAAGTAGTTGTAGTGGATAACAAAGTAGTAGTAGTAGATGTTTATGTAAGGTTGTAGTAGATGTATGTTTCAACAAAGATAGAAGATGTTCATGCTTAAACATTGTTCATACTTGAGTTAGTAGGTATCCATGCTTAATGATATTCATGCCTAGTTAATGGATAATTATGCTTAAATGATACTCATGTTTAGCTAGTAGATATTCATGCTTAATAATGGTCATGCTAATTTAGTAGACATTCATGCTTATATTGTTGTAGGATTAATGTTAAATTAATCTACCATGCCTAGGATTGTTGTAGATTGATGCTAAGTACATATACATGCTTATATTGTTGTAGGATTAATGTTAAATTAATCTACCATGCCTAGAATTGTTGTAGATTGATGCTAAGTACATATACATGCTTATATTGTTGTAGGATTAATGTTAAATTAATCTACCATATTTAGGAATATTGTAGATTGATGCTAAGTACATATACATGCTTATATTGTTGTAGGATTAATGTTAAATTAATCTACCATGCCTAGGATTGTTGTAGATTGATGCTAAGTACATATACATGCTTATATTGTTGTAGGATTAATGTTAAATTAATCTACCATGCCTAGGATTGTTGTAGATTGATGCTAAGTACATATACATGCTTATATTGTTGTAGGATTAATGTTAAATTAATCTACCATGCCTAGAATTGTTGTAGGTTAATGCTAAGTAATTATACATGCTTATATTGTTGTAGGATTAATGTTAAATTAATCTACCATGCCTAGGATTGTTGTAGGTTAATGGAACCATGCTCATAATGTGTGCCATGTTGTAGGAACCATGCTTTTGTTGTGTACACGTTGTAAGGAGACATGCTTAAATTGTAGTAAAGCTTCATGTTTAGATTGTAGTAACTATCCATGCTTAAGATTGTTACAAGTGCATGCTAAATCGCATTCATAATTAAGAGTGTTTTAAGTTGATGGTTACGTTATATGTACCATGATTAGTTGTTGGAGGTTGATGCTTATTGTAATTGTAGTAGTAACTACCTTGTTGTAGTTAATTTTAGTAAGGAGCCATACATGCTTGAAGGGTATAGGGTGGCATCCTAGTTAAATAGGGAAGCAGACGTATATTCTAGGTTGTTCTAGTCAACTTCGAAAAGAACCCATGGACTCTAGTTGTGTGAAGTCCTAACTGAAATTGGACCATATCATGGGGACGTTCCTCATCCATAGGGATAATAAGGATTAGAAAGGTCATTAGTAATAGTTAGTTCAATAAAGGTTATTATGTCGCTTCGGGCTTCTCATTGGTAGAATGCCTATCATAGACTATTAGTAGATTCTTCTGTTGCTTCTAGTAATAGAAGATCAAGTTGCTAGTAAGCACATTTGGTTGCTTCTAGGTTTGATTACCTATATGGTTGTTTGCATATGATTGTGCTCGTACGTGGCTCGACTGGCCCATATGTAGCTGTGGGTCTCATACGTAGTTTATTTGGCTCGTATGTAGGTTGTTGTCTCGTACGCAGCTCGACCGGCCCGTGCGTAGCTGTTGGTCTCATACGCGGCATATTTGGCCAGTACGCACGGTGTTATCTCATACGAGGCACGCCTGGCTCGTAGGGAGTGGTTGGTTCATACGTAGCTTGTTGGCTCGTATGTGGTTAGTATACCCGTATATAGCTTATTAGCTAGTACACAGTTTGTTGTGCTCGTCTAGGGTGATATTATTATCCTGGGGGCTATCGACCATCAAGACATATGTTTTCTTACTCCTAAGGAACTGTGGAGGAGTCACTTCTGGTGTACCGTCGGATCTTAACCGGTGTAGGTTGATCGAGGACCGGAGTATAGACGGAATCCAAGTTCAGGGTAGTGGCATGCATGTATGTTCGCATGGCCGGGGTCTTGGATCGATAGGCCAGGAACCGGATCCTGAGGGATTCTGGTAAGTCTAGGTTGAGCAGCCTAGTAGAGTTATCTTGCGAAGTCTAGTTTAAGAGATAGCAAGTTGTGTTTATAATATTGTTCTCCATAGAAGTGTTCAGGGTTAGGGACATCATTAGGGTAGTGACTTATAAAGATCATTTACTTAGACCCTTTGCCGGAAAGGGAGGAGTGGGTTGTAGGGGGCCCCTTACGACTAACTCGTCCCTTGAGGCAGACCTTAGGTGGTGTTATTGGGTTGTATCTTCTCGTCAAAGGGATACGTACGGTGGCGTCTCATGAGTTGGGAGTACGGGTTGCGTATCTCACACTGTTGATTCCTGAAGTGCCATGATAAGGCGGGCAAAGCTAGGGATGGATCCCGGAACTCCGTCGGGTCGTATGCCGGGGATACGAATAGGCCATGGACTACGGTCTGGCTAGGGGGCGGCAGGGGGCTCTCCTGTTGGCGGTAACCCCGAGGGTTCGTCTGGATTTTTAGTGAGGTCCGGTTAGCCGGGTAGGAGTGGCAAACATAGACACCACGAGCGGACTGCATTAGTGGGATATAGACACCATGAGCGTACTGCCTTGGTAGGACTTGACCACATCTGTAACCTCATCAGTCACGTTGTATCTTTCAGGAACAGGTTGTGTACAATTAAAAATTCATAATGCGGGTTCAAATCCCTATATATGGAGAAACGGCTTGAGATGGGGCGCATGTAGTATGGGCTGCATGTTGCTTTGAAGACTTGCTGACATTAGAATAGGAGCATCCGGTTTTTAGTTAATATTGCGTTAGATTCTAGTCATAGCACTCATGAACACTTAAACTACAACAACACAATTCGTCATGTTTCTGTATGTTGTTTTGGGAGATTCGCTGCTATGTTATCAGCCTTAAAGCGTCAGTGAATACTGACGTCCCCACTTCAATAGGTACTGGCTCGCAGAAGTACAGGTGCGAGATTCAGGAGGACTCAAGGTAAGGAAAGCGAGGAGTCAGTGTCATGTTTAGTTCCGCTGTAATATGTGTGTTGATTATCTATTAGTTGAGAAGTACTCAAGTGAGAGTTACCAAGTGTTGTTCTTCATTCCTTGTACTCTGATGTAATTTGTTGAAGGTTGAAATACTTGGGGTTGTAAAGGTATTATTGTAATACTATTATAATGTATTGCAGTTGTATGATATTCAAACTTGTAATACATTGGGTGTTGAATAAAAAGTTTTAAATTCTCTTGTTTTTCTGTGTATTGTGACTAATTGAAGAAAAGGTCCTGGCTCGTGTCTCGTTTTTTCAGTATATGGAAATCGGGGCGCTACATATATAATATCTTATTTGAAATTACGGGGTGTTACACACACACCCCCATTAAGAAATTAGCATCCTCATTGAACACGGGGCATGCACAACCTAATGTAGGATCTTCTTTCTAGCCGATGAGGAGTGGAGTACCCTGATTCTCCTAGCTGCACAGTACCCCGATTTTGCGGGTTGTCCATTTCAGGCCCCAACCTCGCTCCCTCTCAGGCATACTTACCCGTATATCTGCTAGCTCCATCTCAGGCATACATCTCACCGACTCTTACCCACACTCGGTGTCGAAAGTTGGCTCTGATACCATTTGTAACGCCCATGCCCTGAGCTCGGACAATTTATACAAATTAGAAGACAAATTAGATACTATGTAGTACAACTGCCCACCACAGGCTGCCTCTCAAAAGGTGGTTAACCGAATTGGTGACTCTTGATCATAGGCAATAGTATTTATTAATATTATATTCATGTTTGAAATCCGATATGGGACTAAATCCCATACCTTTCTCCCATATACACACTCTCGTGGGTGCCCCCCCTCCCCCCCCCCCCCCCCATTGAAGTGCCACATCACCTGGCTTCTTTGACCGAAGTCAATCGCCAAGAGTGTAAACAGCAGCATCTTGCTATTTTACAAGATCGTGGGGCCCCCCACACTATTCCCTTTCAAGATTATTACACAAATGTCATCCATGCATTAATTTTTCAAACAGACACTTTTATTCTTCAAGGTATATATATATATATATATATATATATATATATAGAGTCCCCTTCGGTTGCACACTACTTTGGTGAGCACTCCGTGAGCACTCACGAAATAGAGCACCTATGACAAATCCGAACCGCTCATATTGTTCTATATACCTTAGATAGCCTAACAATAAAAAATCAAGTAATTTGAAGTTCATTTGCCCATGATTTACATCATTACAAAATTGTATGGCTGAAAATTCTAACAGCATGATGGATGGGCAAATGAACTTCAAATTACTTGATTTTTTATTGTTAGGCTATCTAAGGTATATAGAACAATATGAGCGGTTTGGATTTGTCATAGGTGCGCTATTTCATGAGTGCTCACGGAGTGCTCACCAAAAGTAGTGTGCAACCGAAGATTTGTCTATATATATATATCTTATTTGAAATTACAGGGTGTTATAGTTTCCGTTTATACGGATTTCCATTTTCTTCTTTCTTTTCTTCGTATTCTTGTATTTCAATTTCCGTAGGAATTCTTTCCTTAGCATTTACATTCTTTTTGAATCTCCTATTGAAACTCATCCTAATATTTATTTAAAACTCAAATTCATATTCCAGACTATAATCTTGTTTTCTTTCATTCTTTCTTTCTTTTTTAAGCCCCAAACCAAGTCTTATTTTCCTCGTCTTATAAATATTACTTTGATTTATTTGAAGCCCAATTTTAATCCATACTATCATATTATTTTATTGATTATTTTAATTTCATGTGAAGCCCTAAACAAATACTAAGCCAGCCCAACCCAGCCCAATATTATTATTATTATTATATTTAATCTTGAGCCTAGCTATTGAAGCCTAATATTTAACCATCCTATTGTTGGATCTCTTTTGGATGCCCAAGCAAACCCATTAACCCAAACCCAATTTTTCTACTATCTGCCTATTGACCAGATCAAACCCCCTCTCTTATGTTTCCCCTCAAACCCCTCTCATATTCCCCACTCTCTCAACTGCACACACAACTCCACCCCCTCCTTAATCTCCTCTATTATTTCATTAACTACCCATTAATCTCTTACTCTCCTTAACTACCCCATTATTATATTATAATATTATTAAACTCCCCCCCCCCCTCTTTCTCTCCCTGACTTTCTCTCTCTCCCTCTCTCCTCCCCTATTTCTTCCGAAACCAGAACCCAACTCAACCCCACCACCTACATTCACATCCCCTCGTTTGACCTAGATTGCAGCCATCATCCCCGAAGAACCCTGTCTTCTTCAACCTCCCGCTCGCTGCCGTTGCCATCACTTCTGCACCCCGACCCTCGAGCTCTCCTTCACCGCGGCGCAGTCACCATCACCGTCGCCCACATCCTGAACCACCAACGTCTTTCTCCTCTGCTCTCATCCTCATTGCCTTCCTTCTCCTCTCGCTCTCAGCCTCGCCGCTCGAACCTCGAGCACCTTCTTGACTGCACCACCTCGCACGGCAACCACCGCGACCCCCTCTCATCATCGCTTGCTCCACCACAACCTAGCCCCCATCACTCTACCCCCACCATCGCTGCATTCCACCGAGCTTTTCCCTGTCTTCAACCTCCGAAGCCTCAGCCATCCCCTAACCCTGTTCCTAGCCTGCTCGTGACTCCACCATCGCAGTCGCCATCGTGTGCGCTCAACCACCGCAGCCTCACTGAGCACCCCCATCCCCTCGAAGTCAACTCCCTCTCCCCCGCAGCTCCACCTCGTCCACTCGACCTCGCTAGCCACTGTTGCGACCTCCCCATCGCAGTCATCGCCGCCGTGCCATCCTCCCAACCATCATCCTCATCCCCCTTGAAACTCCTCTTACATCTCTTCATCGCAATCGAGCCTCTCCATTCTCCCACCATTACCGAAATCATCTCCCGCACCATCCTCTACCTTCGCCTCTCCCCTCATCGACACCTGCCACCACCGCAGAAGTGGACACCCCTTGCACTCAACCCCCAGCACCATCCTGCAAGTCCTTCACCTCCTTTCCACCCCGTCGACCGCCTGCAACCACCGGAGACCCATCTCCTCCTTCCTACTTCCGCTGCTTCTGCCCTTCTCCCTGAGCCCTCGCCAGCACTCGAGCTTCACCTTCCTAATCGGCCACAACAGCAGCCCCATCCCGCTACCTCCATACTTAACCTCCAGTCCTCCATCACCACCTTTGCTGCCGTTTCTTTTGCTGTTGTTGCCGCCTCTTGTGTTGTCCAAGTGCTGCTGTTGTCTCATCGCTTGCACGTGCTTCCGCATGTTTTTGCGGTGTCTCTTGCTATTATTGCTGTGTCTCTCGATGTTGTTAAGGTGCCTTTTGCTGTCGTTGCTGTGTCCCTTGTTGTTGTTGCTAGGTCTCTCGCTGTTGTTGAGGTGCCTCTTGCTGTCATTGTTGTGTCCCTTGCTTTTGTTTCTATGTCTCTTGATGTTGTGTTGTGTCTCTTTCTGTGATTGTCTTTGTCCCTTGCGTTGCCGTGCCACTCTCCATTCCGTAGTTGCACGTGTTGTCAGCGGGACTCACGTCCCGCTATTCTTTTACATTCGAAGTCGTCATCTATAAGGCAAATACCTTGTACATCTTTATCTTTCTGTATAAGCATTTCATTTGAATCCCCGCATTTAGTAATTTGATCATCGTGTTGAAATCTGTCATTCTCGTAGCATCCATGCTTCGGGTAATACCCTGATTTTTCAATTAATGAAAAATTATTTATTTTGCACGTAGTGTGCACGTGCAATATTTTGTTTGGATTATTTTATTTAAATATGTGTTCTCAAATTTTTTTTGTACAAAAAGCCTTTCTTTAAATAAATAGAAAGCCTTATTTTAATTAAAAGACCTTTTTCTTAAAAGCCCAAAAATGTATTTTATTTTATTTATTTTAAGAACTATTTTGGCCCAAAAATAAAGCCCATGGATTAATCTCCTTTTTATTTAAACTTGTCATGTAGAAGACTATTTTATAACTAATTTATTTTTATACAAAATTAAAATGTACATTTTTTAAGCCTAGTTGCATGCACGTGCACTACACGTACACGTGCAATGCACACCCTTTCCAAGGCCGGTTGGCATGCTTTTTGGAGGGAGTTTTGAAATTAGACGTGGTGATCATGGAGGTGGTTTTGTGGATGTGGGTAGTTTTTATAACTCCTACTCTAATCTTGGCCCTCCATCCTACAACCAACTAAACAATCCTAGCCATCCATTTCACTTGTTTTCTAGTATAAATACCCCCCCTCTCATGGCTATTTTCATATGCAAATTATATCTTTCCAAACTATAGTCTAATTTAGTAGTGTGAGTTAAAAAAGAGAGAGAGAGTTGTGTGGGATTGCTTGCTTTTTCCAAGGAGGAGAGGCCAGCTATTGCAAGGGGGAAGCTTTCGGTTTGGTGCTTGGGCTTGGAGGTGCGCGCATCGTCTAGGAGGAGGTGCTTTCATTCGCAAGGATTTGTTGCTTTGAGTGTTTATTTCTCTCCATACAAGGTGGGTAGAATTTTTCCTTATTTCTAATATAGGAATATATGCTAGATCTCATTAGCAAATTGCATGAAAATGATTAACAAGAATGCGCCTTTAATTGAATAAATGATCTCTAGTTGATTGAATTATTGATATGCGAATTATGTGTGATTGTATGCCATAAGAATGTGACTACAAAGTGAGTTAATTATCTTTGTTTCTAGTTAGAAATGATTCATGGAAAATGTTAGTAAGAATACATTTTAATGGGAAGTTAGTTCACAAATTGATTGGTATGTTAATGAACAATTTGCATGTGATTACATTGTTAGTTAAGTTGTGGGTAAAATTCTCCATGCTTATTAGAATAAATGAATGATGCTAGTATTGATGCTTGAGAACACTAATGAGGATGTTAGTTTAATTGAAAAATTGAAGCATGCAAATTGATTAAGAAAGAGCACGCTTTTTGAAAGAGTAACTTTTTTGAATGTTTAATGTGTGAGCATGATAATTGATAAGTGGCTATATAATTTGTGATGTACATGATTGAACTAGAAGTAAATGTTGATTTAAAGAAAATATATTTATTGCCATCATTAATTGTATGTAAAAAATAGTACATTGTTAGTGCTAATGTGTGAAGAGACCTTTTGGAATTATTGTAGGGTTGGACAAATTCAAAGAAATTAGATTCGTATGTTGGATGAAAGATTAATATCAGAAAATTAGTATAAGAAATTTGGATAGAAAAGATTTGAAGACTAATTGTTAACCAATGTCGAAAATGAAGAATATAGTAGTTTTAATGAATAATTCATGGATTTGTGTGAAAAATATATTTTTATTAGTGCAAAAATTATTTTTTTACTTGCTGATATGAAAATAATGTGAAGGGGAGTTAATCTGGAATTTTTCAGTAATTTTTACAAAGGCAATATGAAACAAAGAGTATTTGGACATCGAGTATTTTTAACAAACAGTGGCAAAATGATTCATATGGGTTTTAATTTTGTATTGTGACAACCCGAGCTAGTAGCTCAGGTGGTCACTGTGTGCGGTTGGCTTCTCTGGGTCGATCGGTTCGAATCCCTGTGTCCACAACATTTTTTCACACATTTGTTTGAGAGCATATAACTTTCGATCCGAAACTATATATATTAATTTCGCCCCCTTTATAACGCTAGCACAGTTCGGCTTAGCGGCGGGTGCTCTTGGCCTTGTTTCCCGTGTGCCTGGTTCGATTCCCCCCTTCGGCATATAGATAAAAAATATTTTTTTAGGCTTTTTAGATGTCCAAAAATTATGAAAAAAATATGGTTATTCTCATAAAAATGTAAGGAATTTTATAAGAGTAATTTGGGCATTATTTGAATGAAATACACTATGGTTTGTGAACAAAAGACACAATTAGAACTATGGTTTTAGAATATACACTTGTGAAAAATTATAGCTTATAAGGATAAATTGAAATGGACTATTAGAAAGTGATTGGCAAAAAGAACCTTGTTGTGTGACATAATACTATTTATTCTCACTTGAGAATAATGTGCAAAAATATGAAGTATGAATGATCATTAGTGATGTGAATTTCAAATGTGAAATTATGAAGTGCATGAGTTCATGTATGATTATGGATTAATGAAGGAATTAGAGATCATGTTAATGAAAAAGAAATTCGTTGGCTATGAATATGAATTTTATGAGTTATAAGTACTCAATGTGGACATTGTGAATTGGAATTGAATTGAAAGAGTTGCTAATTCTCCCCCGGCAATTGGAAAGAAAAAGAAATGAAATATTGAAATGAAAGACCAAGGTTGGTCACGTTTGTATAAATGAATAAGTCCAGCTTAGTGGAGAGGCTAACTCTAGAACTTTGATTTTATTCATGATTCTATAAAACTAAGGACTAGTGCATAGTGAAGATGTGATGAAAGTAAGAGAAAAACATTGAGTATGAGGGCCCTGGGTAGCGGCGAGAGCGTATCCCAGGAATTCCCACGATGAGTCTGGGTGAGGATGCTACTCCAGAGTACCGTCCCGGTGGCGACGCTCGTTGGATGTTTGAAGACTACGGGTGGTTTCATGTCTATGGTGAGAGCTGAATTACCACAGGATGTCTGCATGATGAGTCATGTCAGCGATGGGATTCCCTCCAGAGTGCCTAGACATGAGTTCGTAGGTCAGAAAACATCTAGGATACTTACCGTAATTACAGTACTAGATTAAATCATAACGGGGGATTGAACCCTACAAAGATGAAGAACGAATAAGGGCTTGCCCTCGGACCTATGTAGTATGGGATGCATAGAATCCGAACAAGTGCGCATTAGTGTCATGTAACATAAAGAAATGCATTAAGGATTAAGTGCACAATCACAACACGACATCAATAGGATAGTCCCTTTAGTTTGAATTGTGACAAGTTTGTGTTTGTTAAATATGGAAAATTAAGTTATACAATTTCCAGCATAGAGAGGATGGCCGTGTATAATGTTCGTCGGTTGAATAAACTGACGTACCCACAGTCTTATATGCAGGTAAATGACATGTTAAAGAGGAATGGATGCTGAAAGATTGTACCATGTTGTTGTACATTTATTTAATTGTTGTATTTTACTTCCGCTATGCAAAAGAAAAGTGTAATATTGATGTAAACTCTGATGTAAAGTGAAAAGTTTAAATTTTCCTATAAAACTGTACTAAAGAAAGTGAAAAGATCCTGTAGAACATCTCGAATTCAGTGTATTTGGGATTCGAGGCGTTACAGAGTGGTATCAGAGCCACGCTTTCTACACTTTCCACACTTGTACAAATTTATAGGGAACGACACCCTAGAAGTGGACATTAGAGTGTGTGTTTGAGTCTAGAGATTTAAATGTAAGTGACTTACATTTGTGTTGCTCTAAGATTTATGCTTCTTCCTCTCTATTTCTAAGATGGCTGATCACTTTGACCCTGCTGGAGGCGACGACTGGCATATCATTGAGGAAGAGTACCATCCTGGACAGGCTGATTCCGAGGACGAGTACTACCCTGGGCAAGCTGATTCTGACGGTGAAGAATGGCCTGAATCCCGAGAGATCACCCCACCTCCGGATTCATCTGATGACTCTTCTTCTGACGAAGAAGAAGAACCAGTTCCAAGTGGTCTTGTGACTTCTCTTCAGAGGCAGGTAGAAACACTGTGAGAGAGAGTCGGATTGTTGGAGGCTCAGCTGGCGAAGCGAAAGGACGACTTTTCTGTTCTCAGTCACCGGGTATGGGAACTTGAAAAGAGGAAGAACCTGACTGATGTGCTGAAGGATGAGGTTGAAGAACTGCGGGAAGAACTTCGAGCAGCGAAGAGGACCCGTAGGAGTTAGACTGTTTTAGCTTCTTTTTATTTTCCGTTCTGATGTCAAAAATGTTTTTAAATTCGAATGTATAAACTTTGGAATTCAATGAAATGCAAGTTGGTTTAAATTCTTGTCATATACTACGAATTTGACGGATCTTTTGCATCAGAATATGTCGAGAAGAGGAGCTAGGAATGGGGAAGGGTTGGATCTGGAGACTGAACTTGCAAGGGTCTACCAGACGCTTAATGCAGAGGCTCAGAACCAAGGACGGGGGCCGGCGAATCCAGTGCCCGAGGCGATTAAACTGGTGGAATCGTTCAAGAGAATGAAACCACCTGTATTCGAGGGAAAGTCAGACCCAGATGCGGCTGACAACTGGATCCGTCAAGTGGAAATGATCTTTGAGGTGTTGGAGACCCCTGAGGGTAACAAGGTCAAATTGGCTACTTTGCAGCTGGAGAAGGATGCGGCGGTTTGGTGGCAATCCATGAAGAGGACCATGGGAGGCATAGTGCTTGGCTGGGAGGAATTTCTGAAAGAATTCCGCAGTCACTATTTCCCCTCTGACGTCCAGGAGAAGAAGGCAATGGAATTTCTGTCACTTCAGCAAGGCAGCATGTCGGTGAGAGCGTATGAGACCAAGTTCACTCAGCTCTCTAGGTATGCTCCAGAACTGGTGATGGATGAGGCTAAGAAGGCTCGCAAGTTCGAGCATGGTCTGAGGCCGAGCTTGAGATCCCGGATGATACCTCTTGGTATCAGGCGATTCGACAAGTTGGTGAAGAGGGCAATAGTGACGGAGGCGGATATGGAGCAGTTCCAAGTTGTTCAGAACCAGAGGAACAACTGGCAGTCTGGTAAGAGGCCTGCACACTCTGGGAGTTTCAAGGGACAACCATCTGCACAGAGGTTCAAACCGACAGGGGCGAATGCTGTTAGTGTGGCTGGAGGACCTGGAAACAATGTGGTGAGACCTCCTGCGGTGACTTGCTACAACTGTGGTGAAACGGGGCATTACAAATCTCAATGTCCCAAACTACAGAGTGGAAATAGCAATGCACCAACGCAGTAGACTGGGAAGAGGCCATACCAATCAGGGCGAGTATTTGCCTTGACGGAAGCTGATGCTGATGAGGCAGATCAGGTCATCTCTGGTACGAGGGCTGGTGTTTAGAGTTTTTGTCATTTCTTTTCCCGTTGTTTAGTGAGACTGTTATGTAATGGTGTGTATTATGTAACAGGCGAACTCTATCTTAATGGAATGAAAGCTGTTGTATTGTTCGATACTGGATCCCCTCATACTTTTGTGTCTCCAAAATTTGCTAAAGTGTTGGGAGTTGAGCCGAAGATTTTTCCAGGCAAGATCTTAGCAGTAGCCACTCCGTCAGGGGAAACTTTAACCACTGATCGGTATTATGCTGATTGCGAGATAGTGATTGGAAATCAAATCTTTGGCATTAATCTGATCGAGCTGACTATCTTGGGAGTCGATGTTATCATTGGCATTGATTGGATGTCGGTGTACAGTGCAAGCATCGAGTGTAAGACCAAGACGGTAACAGTGAAGGCTCCAGGTGGACCTGAAGTCACGTTCCAAGGGAAGAGAAGTGTTCTAAGCTGGTGGCAACTATCCACAAGGAAGAGACTCCTGTGGAAGTGCAAGGGATTCCTGTGGTTCGGAACTATCCGACTGTGTTCTTGGAAGATTTTCCTGGGTTACCCCCGCATCGTGATGTAGAGTTTAGCATCACTGTTCAACCGAGAAGTGCACCCATTTCTAAGGCACCGTATAGGATGGCTCCAGTGGAACAGGATGAGGTGAAACGGCAGATTGAGGAACTGTTGGAGAAAGGCTTTATTCAACCTAGTGCGTCACCTTGGGGAGCACCAGTGCTTTTGGTAAAGAAGAAGGATGGATCGATGAGAATGTGTATCGATTACCGGGAGCTGAATAAGGTCACTATTCAGAATAAGTATCCTATTCCTCGAATTGATGATTTGTTCGATCGTCTACAAGGAGCAGCTGTTTTCTCCAAAATAGATCTTCGATCAGGATATCACCAAGTTCGAGTGAAAGCTGAAGATGCGCACAAAACTGCGTTTAGAACTCAGCATGGGCATTACGAATTCTTAGTTATGCCATTCGGAGTGACGAATGCACCCGCAATCTTCATGGACTTGATGAACAGAGTTCTGAGGCCGTTTATTGATTCTTTCATCGTGGTGTTTATCGACGATATTCTCGTGTACTCCAAGTCTGAGGAGGAGCACACTGAGCATCTGGCAGCAGTTTTGCAGAAGCTGGAAGAGCAGAAGTTGTATGCCAAGTTATCCAAGTGTGATTTCTGAAAATCTGAAGTGGCATTCCTAGGTCACATCCTTTCTAAGGAGGGAGTGGCAACTGACCCTCAGAAGATAGAGGCAGTGAGAGATTGGGCTAGGCCTACTACAGTGAAGGTAGTCAGAAGTTTTCTTGGGATGACTGGATACTACAGGAGATTCATTCAAGGTTATGCTCAGATAGCTGTACCGCTTACTGGACTGACCAAGAAGAATGTGAGCTTCAAGTGGACTGAGCAATGTGAGGCGAGCTTTCAGGAGCTGAAAGATAGGCTGACTACTGCACCTATTTTGGCTTTGCCTAGAGCAGGTGTTGAGTATGACGTTTATAGCAATGCTTCACATCGTGGGCTTGGTTGTGTCTTAATGCAAGAAGGAAGAGTAATCGCTTATGGGTCTAGGCAACTACGACCGCATGAGAAGAATTACCCGACTCATGATCTGGAGTTGGCTGCGATTATCTTTGCTCTGAAGCAATGGAGGCACTACGTGTACGGTGAGAAATTGAACATGTACACGGACCGCAAGAGCTTGAAGTATATATATTAGCAGAGGGATCTCAATCTGAGGCAGCGGAGATGGTTGGAAGTGCTCGAGGATATGCGACCTGAGATCAAGTATCATCCTGGAAAGGCTAATGTTGTTGCTGATGCACTTAGTCGCAAGAGCAGTTTAGCCAGTTTGATTACAACTCAGAGGCATCTAATTGAGGAGTTGGATCGAGCAGGTATTGAGGTTGTCTTGCAAGGATTGGGAGCATCTTTGGCTCAGTTGAGGCTTTAGCCTACTTTGAATACAAGGATCATTGCAAGTCAGGAAGTTGATGCTGATATTTTGGAGATGAGGGAGCAGGTTAGTGCTGGCAGGTTGCCCGAATTTCAAATCAGGGATGGAGTGTTGTGGTTCGGAGAGAGGCTATGTGTTCCAAATCAGGCGGACCTGAAAGAGAGTATTCTTCAGGAGGCGCATGCTACTCTTCTGTCTGTACATCCTGGGAGTACTAAGATGTACAAAGACATCAAACAGCATTTCTGGTGGTCAGGTCTGAAGCGGGATGTGGCTGAATTTGTTGCGAAGTGTGAGGTTTGTCAGCAAGTCAAAGCCGAAAATCAGAACCCGGAGGTCTATTACAGCCGTTACCTATTCTGGAATGGAAGTGGGATAACATCAGTATGGATTTCATCACGGGATTGCCTAAGAGTTCTAAAGGCAATGATGCGATTTGGGTTATAGTCGATCGACTAACCAAGTCCGCTCACTTTTTGGCGATGAAACTCACTGCTTCGATGGACAAGTTAGCTGAGATGTATGCTGGTGAGATTGTCAGACTTCATGGCGTTCCGTCAACTATTGTGTCTGATCGAGATGCGCGGTTTACTTCGCATTTCTGGAGGAGTCTTCAGACAGCTTTGGGTACCAAGACAGATTTCAGCACTGCTTTTCATCCGCAAACCAATGGGCAGACCGAGAGAGTCAACTGTATTCTTGAGGATATGCTGCGGTGTTGTATACTAGACTTTGGAGGCAGTTGGGAAAGGCATTTACCTTTGGTGGAATTTGCCTACAACAACAGTTTTCAAGCTAGCATCGGGATGGCGCCGTACGAAGCTCTGTATGGCAGGAAGTGCAGAACACCTGTTTGTTGGTTTGAAGTTGGGGAGCGTCAGTTGTTTGGTCCTGAGCTTGTACAGCAAACTTCTGAGAATATTGATCTGATCAGGAAAAGGTTGGTGGAAGCTCAGAGCAGGCAGAAAAGCTATGCAGACAACCGGAGAAGGGACCTTGAGTTTGAGGTTGATGACTTCGTCTTTCTGAAGGTATCGCCCAGTAAAGGTGTGGTTCGTTTTGGCAAAGGCGGGAAGTTAGCCCCGAGGTTTATAGGCCCGTATAAGATATTGAAAAGGATCGAGAAAACTACTTATCGGCTTGAATTACCGGAAGAGTTGTCTCAGGTGCACAATGTCTTTCATGTGTCTATGCTGAGAGGTTATATTCCAGACTCGAGTCATCATTTGCCTGAAGTGCCGGAAGGTTTGCAGTTAGACCTGAATTACATCGAGTCTCCTGTTGAGATTGTTGATCGTCGAGAGAAAGTCTTGAGGAATAAGACGATACCGATGGTCAAGGTAGTCTGGAGAAACCACTTGGTTGAAGAGGCTACTTGGGAATCTGAGGAGAGGATGTTGAAGGACTATCCTGAGCTTTTTGCTTGATTGTATTTTTGTATTCTTTTTGTTCTTGTTGTTGTGTTGTATTGTCTGTTTTCTCGCTCTTGATTGTAGTTCCGGGTACGGAACAATTCTAAGGAGGGAGTGCTGTAATACCCTGATTTTTCAATTAATGAAAAATTATTTATTTTGCACGTAGTGTGCACGTGCAATATTTTGTTTGGATTATTTTATTTAAATATGTGTTCTCAAATTTTTTTTGTACAAAAAGCCTTTCTTTAAATAAATAGAAAGCCTTATTTTAATTAAAAGACCTTTTTCTTAAAAGCCCAAAAATGTATTTTATTTTATTTATTTTAAGAACTATTTTGGCCCAAAAATAAAGCCCATGGATTAATCTCCTTTTTATTTAAACTTGTCATGTAGAAGACTATTTTATAACTAATTTATTTTTATACAAAATTAAAATGTACATTTTTTAAGCCTAGTTGCATGCACGTGCACTACACGTACACGTGCAATGCACACCCTTTCCAAGGCCGGTTGGCATGCTTTTTGGAGGGAGTTTTGAAATTAGACGTGGTGATCATGGAGGTGGTTTTGTGGATGTGGGTAGTTTTTATAACTCCTACTCTAATCTTGGCCCTCCATCCTACAACCAACTAAACAATCCTAGCCATCCATTTCACTTGTTTTCTAGTATAAATACCCCCCCTCTCATGGCTATTTTCATATGCAAATTATATCTTTCCAAACTATAGTCTAATTTAGTAGTGTGAGTTAAAAAAGAGAGAGAGAGTTGTGTGGGATTGCTTGCTTTTTCCAAGGAGGAGAGGCCGGCTATTGCAAGGGGGAAGCTTTCGGTTTGGTGCTTGGGCTTGGAGGTGCGCGCATCGTCTAGGAGGAGGTGCTTTCATTCGCAAGGATTTGTTGCTTTGAGTGTTTATTTCTCTCCATACAAGGTGGGTAGAATTTTTCTTTATTTCTAATATAGGAATATATGCTAGATCTCATTAGCAAATTGCATGAAAATGATTAACAAGAATGCGCCTTTAATTGAATAAATGATCTCTAGTTGATTGAATTATTGATATGCGAATTATGTGTGATTGTATGCCATAAGAATGTGACTACAAAGTGAGTTAATTATCTTTGTTTCTAGTTAGAAATGATTCATGGAAAATGTTAGTAAGAATACATTTTAATGGGAAGTTAGTTCACAAATTGATTGGTATGTTAATGAACAATTTGCATGTGATTACATTGTTAGTTAAGTTGTGGGTAAAATTCTCCATGCTTATTAGAATAAATGAATGATGCTAGTATTGATGCTTGAGAACACTAATGAGGATGTTAGTTTAATTGAAAAATTGAAGCATGCAAATTGATTAAGAAAGAGCACGCTTTTTGAAAGAGTAACTTTTTTGAATGTTTGATGTGTGAGCATGATAATTGATAAGTGGCTATATAATTTGTGATGTACATGATTGAACTAGAAGTAAATGTTGATTTAAAGAAAATATATTTATTGCCATCATTAATTGTATGTAAAAATTAGTACATTGTTAGTGCTAATGTGTGAAGAGACCTTTTGGAATTATTGTAGGGTTGGACAAATTCAAAGAAATTAGATTCGTATGTTGGATGAAAGATTAATATCAGAAAATTAGTATAAGAAATTTGGATAGAAAAGACTTGAAGACTAATTGTTAACCAATGTCGAAAATGAAGAATATATTAGTTTTAATGAATAATTCATGGATTTGTGTGAAAAATATATTTTTATTAGTGCAAAAATTATTTTTTTACTTGCTGATATGAAAATAATGTGAAGGGGAGTTAATCTGGAATTTTTCAGTAATTTTTACAAAGGCAATATGAAACAAAGAGTATTTGCACATTGAGTATTTTTAACAAACAGTGGCAAAATGATTCATATGGGTTTTAATTTTGTATTGTGACAACCCGAGCTAATAGCTCAGGTGGTCATTGTGTGCGGTTGGCTTCTCTGGGTCGATCGGTTCGAATCCCTGTGTCCACAACATTTTTTTACACATTTGTTTGAGAGCATATAACTTTCGATCCGAAACTATATATATTAATTTCGCCCCCTTTATAACGCTAGCACAGTTCGGCCTAGCGGCGGGTGCTCTTGGCCTTGTTTCCCGTGTGCCTGGTTCGATTCCCCCTTTCGGCATATAGATAAAAAATATTTTTTTGGGCTTTTTAGATGTCCAAAAATTATGAAAAAAATATGGTTATTCTCATAAAAATGTAAGGAATTTTATAAGAGTAATTTGGGCATTATTTGAATGAAATACACTATGGTTTGTGAACAAAAGACACAATTAGAACTATGGTTCTAGAATATTCACTTGTGAAAAATTATAGCTTATAAGGATAAATTGAAATGGACTATTAGAAAGTGATTGGCAAAAAGAGGCCCTGGGTAGCGGCGAGAGCGTATCCCAGGAATTTCCACGATGAGTCAGGGTGAGGATGCTGCTCCAGAGTACCGTCCCGGTGGCGACGCTCGTGGGATGTTTGAAGACTACGGGTGGTGTCATGCTTATGGTGAGAGCTGAATTACCACAGGATGTCTGCATGATGAGTCATGTCAGCGATGGGATTCCCTCCAGAGTGCCTAGACATGAGTTCGTAGGTCAGAAAACATCAAGGATACTTACCGTAATTACAGTAGTAGATTAAATCATAACGGGGGATTGAACCCTACAAAGATGAAGAACGAATAAGGGCTTGCCCTCGGACCTATGTAGTATGGGATGCATAGAATCCGAACAAGTGCGCATTAGTGTTATGTAACATAAAGAAATGCATTAAGGATTAAGTGCACAATCACAACACGACATCAATAGGGTAGTCCCTTTAGTTTGAATTGTGACAAGTTTGTGTTTGTTAAATATGGAAAATAAAGTTATACAATTTCCGGCATAAAGAGGATGGCCGTGTATAATATTCGTCGGTTGAATAAACTGACGTACCCACAGTCTTATATGCAGGTAAATGACATGTTAAAGAGGAATGGATGCTGAAAGATTGTACTATGTTGTTGTACATTTATTTAATTGTTGTATTTTACTTCCGCTGTGCAAAAGAAAAGTATAATATTGATGTAAACTCTGATGTAAAGTGAAAAGTTTAAATTTTCCTGTAAAATTGTACTAAAGAAAGTGAAAAGATCCTGTAGAACATCTCGAATTCAGTGTATTTGGGATTCGGGGCGTTACACTTCGTGATATTTCATATCCAGATTTGTTGAATCAAATTTTTTTGCCTCCATGATTCGATGCCCTCAAAAGATCGTAGTTTCCACTGTCCCCACATTCATTGCACAACATGAATTTGAAACTATATGTTTGCTAGTAAGAATCATTTTAATGGAACCGACAAGTTATTGCCATGCTGTCTGCTGTAACTTGTAGCCAAGTTTTGACCTAGTTGAAGTTTAAATCGATTGGAACTTTATAAATGAATGTTGTAGCTCTGTGAATCTAGTTTCCAGACCATTCTATAGATTTGGATTTGGAGGAATAGACAATGAGATATCATGTTTGTCGTACTGCTAGGTCTGCACATTCTAGATTGTCACTTATAGTACATCATCATGTTTCACACAATAAAAAGTCATGGTAATAGATAAATTAAGACTTGATATTTACCAGAATACTACTAGACATGATTAGGAGTCACCTCATAATTTTTATAAGATTTTAAAATGAATTTACAGTCACTTTATATATATAAAAATTTGACCTTGGTCTGCTGCCTGAACAGTAGATCAGTAAAGAACTATCTGGTTGACCTAGTTTCTGTTATTATAATATGTCGTGTGAATATGCGTTGGAACCGGTGTGAGGTCTATTTTCTGGTACCTCTGACAGTACCTGATTCACTTTCCTGTAGCAATGGAAAAGTGAGTTTTTGTACAACAACGTATTGCTGTCCAGAATTGTAACTTCATGTCCTTGATTGTAAATATATTTATTTCTTGCATTTAATTAATTGATTAACTTGCATATCATACATTACATAGACCTTGATGCTCCTTGATCCTTTCCTGATACCCGTTCTCCTTTTGCATGTTCATGTTGATTATTGTAAAAGTATAATAAGACGGGGTAATAAGGGAAAGAATCTACTAGTGGATAATAAAGGAAAGTGTACTCGGAATGAGGCCCGTGTTTCTCGTAATAATGAATTTGTATATGTTTACATAATATGATATGATTACATGATTACATGACATGATATGATTCCTTGTTACATGATACGATATGACATGATATGATACGATTTCTATCGGTGTCACTAGAAGACCCGAGTATTTGACCGAATTCATCATTAGAGTCTAAACATTAACTTGTTTATATGCACCAGAACCTGTGGTATGGGACGCAAGATTGCGTGCATTAGTTAGGATTTATAAAAGATTGCTAGACTTGAGATTAATACTGAACACATGCATGATTCATGATTCCAGTTACATGATACCGGTTTACAAGATTACATGATTCATGTTTACAAGTTATAAGTTACATGTTACATGTTTATAAGTTACAAGATTCATGTTACATGACATGTTTCCTGTTATATGATTCCTCATTCCCGATTAGTTATATTTTGAGACTTGTTTCATTTGTCACTTGCATTACACTTGATCATGATGTATTACAATTACATTGCCAGTTCTTATTGCTTTTCCTATTATACCTGCTTCTTGTTCCTATTTTCTTGTTACTACATGCGGTCCGTGGCTTGCTCTAACAGACCATTTCTTTTTCCCCCAACTCTAAATGTGGAGATTGCAGGTACTGAAAAGGAAATGACCGAAGGACTTGGTGAATAACTCTTCTAGAGAATGGTGTCAAATCTTTGCCTGTTTTAATAATTGTATTTCATGCTTGTCTTAGTTACAGTTGCTGTTATTTTATATGCATTATATTATGGGTGTTTTTTACCCGAAGTTCATTTTTCCAGATGTTGGTTAGTTTATGAGATATTTTATGGATTATTCATGTTTATGTGGTTATTCTTTCACGCGTGTTTGTGGTTACATTTTATATTGTTGAGATTATATTTGTATAGCTTATGGATGATATGAGTTTGGAAACTTATATCATTCGTTGGGCCTCAGTTACGTGCTCGTGTTTCGTATAATGGGAAGCGGGGCGTGATAAGTTTAGTTTAAAATTTTCAAACAAGACTCGCCGTTGGGAACGACTAGGTGCTTTACACTAAACTTGTTGTTTCTAACTGCGATTTTAGTTCAAAAAAAATCGATGGATTTTTTCAAAAATTCACCAAGTTCAGCAGAGAGTTTCACCCTCTATGAAATTTCAAAGAACCTCGTCATTCCCAAAAACGAGTCTAGTATAAATAACCTCACTGTTGGGAACAGCGAGTCTTGTTTGATAATTTTGAACTACACTCGCCGTGGGGAACGGCGATGTGCTTTATACTAGTCTTGTTGTTCCCAACGACAAGTTTAGTTCCAAAAAAAATCAATGGACTTTTTTCTTCAAAAATTCACCAAGTTCAGCAGAGAGTTTCACTCTCTATGAAATTTCAGCAGAGAGTTTCACTCTTTATGAAATTTCAAAGAACATCGTTATTCTCAACAATGAGTCTAGTATAAATAACCTTGCTGGTAGGAACATCAAGTCTTGTTTGCTGATTTTGAACTAAACTCGTTATTGGGAACGGCGAGTTTCTCCAAAAAATAAAACTAGTCCCGTCGTTCCCATTGGAGAGCACGAAATAACTCAGCTCGTTATTAGGAATGACGAGTTTAGTTGTTGAGTCCCTGAGCACAATTAATTTGGCAACTGTCCTCTTTCTACAAATAGTTTCAAAAAATGTCATAAATTAAAAGAAAAATCACCAGAATGTTCTTCTTTCAATTTTTTTTGGTACTTCTTGAATCTTGACCTAGCCGTAATTGTAAAATTTGTCCTAACTATTTTTCTAATTGACTTTATCCTCAAGAAATAAAATATATTGAGATATATTACAAAACGAAATGAAAAGAGGAGAAAAAAAACCTGTAACAGCAGAGGTTAAAAAAAATCAAAAATAAAAATAGAATGATTTGAAAACCCCGGAAATATCTCGTTCCATATCATCCCATTTGAACAAATCTTGTTGTAAACAATAATTATCTGTTCACACTTCAAACCTTTTTCTAACCGAACACTATATATATATATTTCTTGTCTTCTTCTCATCTCACTGTTCTGATCTTAAACCCTAACCCAAACAAAAAAATTAAAAACCTTCAAGAAAGAAACCAAACCAATCATGTCTTCTTCTTCGTCCTCTTCGAACAACCCAAATCTTGTCCAATTCAGAGACAACGAGTCCGTAGAGTTCAACAAGAACTGACAGAAACTCTCTCAATCCTCACCTCCTTCCCTCTCCCTCTCCTTCCCCCAAACAGTCACCAAAACCTTCCAGCTCTTCGATTTGGACGAACCCGAAACCCTCCAAGATCAATAACTTCAACAAGTAGGAAACAGTACTAGTACCCAAGTGATTGGTTTTCGCTTCACCCGAATAAACCCTTCCAGCTCTTCCGACGAAGATCAAGATAATACTCAAGAAGTTCCACCCCCGGCAGTAACATCGGCCACTATCTACCGAGCCCCAACCCATATACGCAGAACCCTAAACCAAAACACTGAAGACCCCGAACAGCCAGCTGTCCTTTGTTAGAGATTATGAGAGACAATAACAATGAAATTAGGGTTAGGTTTAATATCCCACCGACTTAAGATATTATACCCTACTTATCATAATTGGAATATCACAAGGGCACTACCTCTAGACCTGTATATATGGGATCAAACTGGGTTTAGGGTACTAGGCTTTAAGTCCCAGTCAACCTGGTCCAACAATTAACAGATAACACGTGAAAGCACGTGTTGCCCCATAGAATATTATATACAATAATATTCTATTATATTGAGAATATACCTATATATCCAACAACCTCCTCCTATGTTCTCAATATATTAGGCATTGCCCATTAAATCATTGGCTCGCAAAAACAATATAGTTCATAGATTAAATCAATTATAACTCGAATAGTTCAAATGAGACTAAACCAAAATAATCAAATAGTTCAAAGACCATATCAAAGCAGAATAGTTCACAATGACTAAACCAGTTGAAGAAACTTGTCATAGTTTCAAAATCAACCAAAGCAAACAAACTTCAAGAACAAAATATGAGTTTTAAGCTCTTGAACACAATGGGCTTAAACTCAACAGAAGTTTTACCAAATAAGTGAAAATTTTATTCTCAAGAGAAATAAACAAAAACTATATCCTTGCAAACAGCTTTATATTTAATCCTCAATTTTGAAAAAATCATTATTTTTAAATCTATGTTGATAAATTCAACTCCTCCATCTTTGCTAGCTAATTGAAAACAACAATATCAAGAGACACATCTCTAAGAATTCTAACAAATTTCATAAAGTATCTAGTTCCACTAAAAAAGTTAGTACAATTCAATGATGGCTTTATAAAATGTAACGCAAGCATCACAATCAAGATTTTTTAACAAAATAAAGAACAAGAACTATTATAGTTTCTACACAAGAACTATAATATGTTTCATATTGGAATAATAGAACAGTTAAATCAATTATGGTTAATTCTGAATAATCAAAATTGGAATGAAACATGAATCCATAAAAGAGATATATCATCAAAATTGGAATGATATAATGACAATTCTAAACATCAGAAACACATCGACAAGTTTTCATGCTTTCTTTTGAAATAATGAGATGATTCTAAGTAAATTATGAGAATATATAACATCATCAAAATTGGAATTAATATATTCATCATCAAAATTGGAATGAAATTATATATTAACAAAATTTAAATAGAACTTTTCAGATTATCTAAAGCATGCCAACAGCCTAAAATTGGTACTTAAGTTTGAACTTCTCTATGGCTCTAATTGGATTCTAATTTTCAAAATAACTAGGATGTTAAAAATTTTTGTCGCAATAGCTTTTAACTCCATATCTCCCATAGTTTTGATAATTAGATCACTTTCAAGTCTCTTAGCAAGAGCATTAGCCATATTTTATCTCAGTAGCACTTTATTTATGAGAAAGTTCTACTAGGCTTCTTTCAACCTTAATATACTCCTATGACTATTATAGAGTGAGTTATGAGCTACAGTGCATTGTAGCTTGATAGTCGATGAATAAAATTACTTAAACTTCTTAATGGATGACTAGCAACAAGTTCTTCAATCCACTCCGCATTTTCCTCTGCAGAGGATAACACATAAAGGTCTGATTTCATGGATGATAGAACAGTGCTTGTTTGCCTTTTAATTTCCATAATATTTTTGTTATTCCTAGTGTAAACACATATCCACTAGTTATCGACTTTCACTAAATTATAAGCATTATAATGCATCAGACCATCAATTCATTCCTGAAGGATGACTAGAGTAGCACAAAGCAAACTCTTGATTACCTCTCAAGTAAGTCATTAGCCTCTTAGGACTCTCCAATATGACTACTAGTAAATCTGCAGATTATACTTGCCTCAAAGGCTATGTCTGTTAGTGCAGATCTTTGTATATATGATACTTTCAATAAGTTTAGAATGATCAAACTGTCTCATAGTTGCACCATCATTAGGTGTCAACCTTAATCATAATCATAAGGTGTTTCAAAACACATTTTTAGTCACTATATCCCCACTTTTGGAACACTTTATTGATTTAATGAATTTGACTAAGGGTTATCCCTTGTCAACCCAAACTTACTCTTATATCTAATATGGTGTCCACAATACCTAGGTGTTTCATGCTGAAATCTTTGGATAGCACAGTTTTAACTTCATTTGTAATAAAGAGGTCACTTCCAATCAACAAGCATGTCAACAATATACAAATAAATGAGGACAATTATATTTGACTCACCACAGAATTCTGAATTACTTGATTCAAATCTAAACTCTTTAAAAGTATGTCAAATTATTTGTGCCTCAATATTAAAACATGTTTTCGAACATACAATGATTTTACCAATTTGTAAATCTAGTTCACTAAACATATTAGTGCAAACTTTTTTGTACAAAACTGTTTATTACTAAAATTTTCAATACAAAACATCAAGTACAAAACATTTAGTACAAAACCGTTTAAACATCTTTCATGAATAAAAAAGTTTTAAATAGAATTAAGAGCAAGAAGAATACTTATTGTAGCAATATGACAGACATCTGAGTAAATAACAAACAAATCTTTCCCACTTGTCTCAATCAATCCTTCAGCTGCTAAAATTGTATTAAAATTGCTACTGATCAATTCAAAATTAGGTTTCTTCTATAAAACCCAATTTACTTATGATAGTTTTCATGCTCCGCTTCCCAAAGGAATACAGAATACGAGTACGTGATAAATCTCATCGAATGATTTTCATCATCCATAAGCTGTAAGGATCAACTCAACAGTAAACAGAAAGATACAACCATGCATGTATGAAACAAATCTCATAATCAAAAGAATTATTTGAAATCAAATACATAATTCTCAAATAAAAACAAGATTTGGAAAACAAAACAATAAAACTTCGGGTCAAACAAGCCCAATACAAAGTATCAAGTAGCAACAAAAAAAATTGATAAATTTGATACAGAAATAAACTAAAGCATAAAGATCCCAGACAAAAGCTTAGAACACTTACTCCTGCAGGTAACTGGTCTCCGAATCCTGTACATTTATTATTTGACATAAACAGAGAAACAGGAAATTAAACTGCCCGTTAGTGCAAGCTATGGGCTGCAAGTAGTACAAGCAAGGGACAAGGATAGGAATATAACAAGAGAGTCAAGTATAAAGAAATGAATCATGTAACAGGAAGATACAACATGTAAATGAGATCATGCAATTTCAGCTTATAAACAGAAATCATGAAAACAGGTACTGAGTAGATCACATGTAAACATGAATCATATACTTGTAACAAAATAGGTAACATATAATAGGAATATGCAAGTGCTCAGTGTCAACTTAAGTCTATTCATTTAAACCATTCTAGATAATGTAAGCAATCCTATGTCCCATACCACAGATCGGGTGTATACAAACATGTTATATTTAGACTCTAGTGGTGTATTATACAAGGTCAAGTACTCGGGTCTTGCAGGAATAGGAGCATGTAGTCAAACCATGGGCACTAGAGGTAACCCCCGCAGGCACTAGAGGTGTCCTCCATCAACTCCTGACATGGTACTTAGTTTTACGTGGCACTTAATTCCATATAACTGCAAACACATATCATGTAATCATGTAATGGGCACTAGAGATAACTCCCGCAAGCACTAGAAGTAACCCCCATCAACCCCTGACGTGGCACTTAGTTCCATTTAATTTGTAATTTTATCATCATCACAGGAAACACGGCTTCCTTCCGAGTACAATCTCCTATATACCCCACTACTAGGTCTTTCTCTTAAACCCCGGCTTCATTACTTACTCTTTTTACCAATACAGACATGAATGTGCAAAATCAAGGATAGGTAAACATGGAAGGGATAGAAACCAGGTTCAGACTGGGCGGAAAACATGTTTGGGTGCCATAAACAAAGTTATAAATACTGAAACAACAAGAACTCCAATTCTGGATAGCAAGACATTACTGAACCAAAATTGGAATTCCCGCTGCTACAACAAAGCAATTCAAGATCGGTCAAGATTTCCAAAAACTAGACTCCTCACCGGTTCTAACGCATATACACACGATATATTAAAAATACAAAAACTAAGTCAAACAGTCAATTCTTTACAGATTTTGTGTTCAGGCCGCATGCCAAGGTCAAATTCATGTATACAATTTTTAACTGTAAATTCATTGAAAAATCTTATAAAAATCATAAATCAACTCTTGACCATGCTCAGTAACATAATGAAAAAATATCAGGTCTTAAATATAAGTTTAACATGATAATTAAATTAGTTAATCGAGAAAATATACTTCAAAATAGTGATCTGGAATCGAAAATGTCACAACACTAAAAACAGTAAATCTATCAATCTACACATTGGATTTCAGATCTGTCAAAAGTTATGGAAACTAGACTCAGGGGGTTAAAACTTTTATTTATAAAGTTCTAGCAAATTCAAAATGTAACGGGGTCAAAATTTGATTACAAGTCAGAACAGACAGCAGGGCAGAAATATGCAATTTGATATCTAGGATATTTTATGAATACGGAATTAACAGGACAAATCAAAACGGATAAGGCATGAGAAATGGATCACAACGATAAATCTACTTGTGGTATTTCAAAAAAATGATTGTACGGGGAAAGAAAAAGATTCGTACAAGATACTTGCCTGATAGATGATGAACGACGACACTGAACACAAGAATAACGGGACAAGAGTCCTGGCAGCACAATACGTGCAACACACGTACACCACAATATGTGCGACATGAGTGCAAAAAAACACACACAGCAAAGCGGCAAATTAGCAACTCTAAGAAGCCGAACAGCAAACAGTAATCGGCCAAGCAGCGAGATTCATACCAGCAAACAGCAATCTCGGCAAAACAGCAAACACTGGATCCCCAAAACAGCGGACAACGGATCTCCAATAGCAATAGGGATGGCATTTGAGCCACGCGGGCTGGGCCGGGCCAGAACCGGGTGAGCTTTGCCCGGGCTCGGGCTAGAGCCGGCCGGGCCAGTGAGCCTCAAGGGTCGGGATGGGCCCCTGGCCCCTAGGTCGGGCGCCGGGCCGGGCCGGGTTTTGCATATTTTTTTATAATAAATCAGATCAAGTATTAAATGGTAATTTGTTAACAACTGCAAAAAATGTATATATAAAAGTAGTAAAATGTATTTTAAATTGATTTAATGAATTACAAAATGATAAATATAGATAAATAATATTTCAGATTGGTTTAATGAATTACAAAATTTCAAATATAATCAAATAGATAAATAATATTTCATACAAATTTTATCAAATTACAACATAAAAATAAAAATAAAAAATAAAAATAAAAATAAAAATAAAAGAAAGAAACAACAGCTAAAAATTATTCTGATCAAGAAAAGTGATTAATTAATTCAAAAGTAATATTCTACATTATGATTTTGGTAAGAGTACAAACTAAAAAGATAAAGGAAAATAATGAATGAAGACAATAATTATAAGAACATATAGATAAATAATATTTCATACAAATCTTATCAAATTACAATATAAAAATAAAAAAAATAAAAAAATAAAAGAAAGAAACAACCGCTAAAAATTATTTTGATTAATTCATTTAAAAATAAAATCTAAGCCCTCTCAGGATCGAACCCACAACCACGCAAACTTAGCGTACTAATTTGCGCGCACTAGCCAAGAAATCCAATCTAAAACTATATTTCATAAAAATTTTAATAGTATATATATATATATTCACAAAATATTATCTTACCCGGGGTATTACAATTGTCGTTGCCAGTCGAGCCGAAGTCCCCACCATGTTGTACTTGCATTGTTGCTATTTAGGGGTGGCATCAGGGCCGGGCTAGCTCGTGACTGGCTCGGATGCCACCCCTAAACAGCAACAACGCAAGTACAACAGGGTGGGGACTTCGGCTCGACTGGCAACGACAATTGTAATACCCCGGGTAAGATAATATTTTGTGAATATATATATATATATATATATATATATATATATATATATATATATATATATATATATATATATATATATATATATATATATATATATATATATATATGTTGTAGTGTGATTAATTTGCTTGATTGTTCATGTGGATGGTTGCGTTCATGGTGGTGCACGAGAATGAGAGAATCGATACCAGTACATACACTAGTTATGAGTGTGATACATATGCAAATATTTAATTGTATGGGATATTTTTGCCATGCACTCAAATCTCACCTCTCCATGATCAATGGCTAAAGATCATGCCATGCAAAATATCTCCTTCAAAACCATGAGGTAGAGCACTTGTTTTGGAGAATACCACCATGCCACCTCAACCCCCCCCCCCCCCCCCCCCCCCACCCCTATGGCCGGCCACCCCCTTGCACCTCTCCCTCTTTCTCACTCATTTTAAACCCCTCCCTTTCACTCTCATTTCAGTTCTGAAATTTTCAGAAAAAAAGAGAAGGAGACAGTGAAGGAAGACAAGAAAAAAAGGAGATCTAGAGCTTTTGAGGAGGAATTAAAGGAGGAAGGCCAAACTATTCTCATATTCTCAAACTACACTCAAGGGTGGGGAGTTCTCTAATCCTTACTCTTGTTCTTCTTGTTTGATTTCTTGCATGAAATGAGTAATAGTAGCATGAGGATGATTGATTAGAGGTAGTTTGTTTAGAATCTGAAACTGAAACAGAAAAACACAATCTGCATCTATGTTCCCAAATTTTTAGAAAGCAATATAGATGGAATTTGATCATGAAATTTTTATAGAATGATCTTATGCATGTCTAGAAGCTACATATTTATTTTGGATTTTTTGATATTTTTGGTATTTTAATAAAATCATTTTTGATGACTGGGTCGTAAGGCAGAGACTGGTTCTGTCAATTGTAGAACCTGAACTTATGGAAATTTTTAGAATTAATTGATACATGATCTATTTCTGGAATGTTTACCATGATATCAAGCATGAATATAGACCCTACAAAAAAAATATTGGAATTATTTGGATGACATTTGATGCATGTTCAAAATTAATTAATAAGAGTATTCGTGATAGTGACTAAAGAACAGTAGAACTTTTATACATGATTGTAATAGGTAGAACTCTTTGAATACTTGGAATCTGGATATGATCTTTTGTGCATGCTATACATGATGATGTCTAGTTTCTGAGAATACAAGTTTTATAATCATTGACTATGCATGTGATTTATTGTGAGATTTTAAGCATGAACTGTGTAGAACTTAGTTAGAATTGACACCCTGATAAGATTGTAACCTTATGGCTCTGCAAGAGCAGAATTTGAGGAAGTGTACAACTAGGAAGTTGTAGTAGACATCCTAAGCTTTCCAAAAAGCCTTATGTCAAGAAATTCCTGTAAGTAGAGTGAAAGATATGATTTTTGTAAGTTGGAATAGAAACCAGGTTTTGAGTTATAGGGTCTATTTGAGTAGTGCATTATATGTGGTGTTGTTCACCTGAGGAAGATGAATGGTTTAGGGTAATCAAATGAAATAATTTGGATTGGTGATCAACTAGGAAGTTGTAGAGAACATGTACATCTTTCCCTAGAACCTGGATTTGTTCTATCGGTAAGGTGCAGCCAGTGTATAGGGAGTACACAGGCTGAGGTTTGTGAGGCTATTTTGAGCAATTAGATGTTGATTCTTGATTTTGATGATTACAACAAAATGCAAAGTTGTTGTGCTACCTCTTATATATTGTTGGCAAAGTGTTCAAACAAAGCTCTCAAAACAAATTGATCATGAAAGCTACAAGGTTCTTAAGCTCAAGATTGATCAAGCAAAGTTTCAAAGACAAAGACAAAGACAAAGGCTAAAGCTTCATCTCAAGACTCAAGACTCAAGACAAGACCTATGCTCCAATGTGTTATACTACATGTCTTATAAAATATTTGTAATTTTCCTTTTTTGAGTCTTAGATTGATGTACAGCCTTGTCACACACACACACTCACACATCTTTAAAATTGAGTGATTTTCAAAAAAAGATTAAAGGTCGAAACAGTTTGAATTAGATCAGCTGTTGAGTACCAGTCGACTTCCTTATGGCACCAGTCGACTGTATCAGTACGAAACTGACTGAACTTTTTCAAACTCTGACCAGTCGACTCATCATGGCAACCCAGTTGACTGTTCAAATCATTTCGATAGCTTTTAGAATTTAAAACTTGTTTTTTCGAACTCAAAAGTATTTTTCCATTTCAAAACAGTTTTATTAACTGTTTTACAAATGTTCAAGGGATTTCTCTTTATAAATAGAACCTAGGAATCACCATTGAAAAGGTCCAAGCATTTGATAAAAAGTTTAAGGTTATTTCTTTCAAAAGAACAAGTATTCAAACTTGCACTCTAATCTTCTAAGTCTTGGTTCTCTAATTTTCAGTCCAATATAACATTGAATTCGTTTTGGACTGAATTCAGAAGTTGACCGAATAGCCACTTATAAAAATCACAATCACAAAACAAGTCTATAGGTTGATTGTAACTCTTTTGTTGTTATTCTTCACTCTCGGGCTGTGAGAGTGGTCCTCTCGGTTGGAGAGTAGGGCTCTAGGTTGTAGAGTCAGTTTTTCACTCTTGGTGGAAGAGTGAGTTTGCTTTCTCTAGTGGTGAGAGTGGTCTACAGGTTGGACAAGGTTGTTGTCTAAACGTCGTAGGGTATTTTTGTATTTCTTTTCAAGAATAGTGGAAAATCTCAAGTGTGTTGCTTGGGGACTAGATGTAGGTCGGAAAGATCGAACCAGGATACATTGCGTGTACTCTGTGATTGTATTTCTCTGAACTTGCATTTTTCTTTATTTGCATTTAACTCTTTTCGAAAACTTGCCTGGACAGTCGACCATGTCTCCTCTTTAAGTCGACTGATCAGACTGGTATAATATACTCTTCGAAAACTTGTCTGGCAAGTCGACTATTTTTTGCTATAAGTCGACTGATTAGACTTGTCTAAAATACTCTTCTAATCTAACGCCTCAGTCGACTTATTTCTCTTTTCAAGTCGACTGAACAGATGAAAAAGTTCAATTTCGTTTTTGATTTTTATACAACACTATTCACCCCCTCCCCCCCCCCCCCCCCCCCCCCCCCTCTAGTATTTTTTGCCTTGCCTACAAGATCCAACATTAGATGATTGAACTGAGGTGATGATCAACTAGAGAGTTGTAGCCTAGGTTCTTAGCTTTCCAGAATGGGCTAGAACACCCAAATCCGAGTTGTATTGTGGGAGTTATGACCTTTCGATGTTTCAGGCAGAAACACCATAGTTTGGATTAGTCATGATTTTTGACTAAGTGTTGGGAGTACTATTCCCCTCTTGTGGACAAGAGTTAATAAACTTGTTGTTGGGGATGATTGGTGATTATTACTGGCCTTATTGGTGCTTGACTCCTGTTATGGATATTGTGACTCAAGTTAGTCACTAGGGTAGGGTGATACCCTACGTTTATCGTCTCTAAGATTAGAACTTCTACCGAGGCGTTGGACGTCCGATTGGTGCCGTCAAATTGTATTCATGCCAGTTAAAGGAGAACGCAGGCCATGGTGATGGTCGAATCCAAGCTAGGGGAAGTGGCGAGCAAGAATTGTGTCGCTAGGGCCGTGAGTCGATAGGCAGAATTTTGAAAGAAACCCTGTATTTACCTGAATGATTAAAGTGATGTATTAGGTGTATGAAGATTGCATTAGTACTAGAAGACCATAGTCGGGTGTTGTACTTTTCCTGTCGTAGGAATACAGATTTGGTTCTTAGGTTTTGAGTTCACGGGACTCGTATCTCGATCTGTTAATTCCCAAAGAGACGGGGTAAGGAACGGGGAGAGAAGCACCTGTCGGATAGGGGGATTTGACCCTTGAGTCCGTTGTGTTCCTATGCACGTGGGTTTTGTTTTTATATATATATATTGTCTTGATGTCATGGATACATGGGTTTGTACCAAAAGGTTTTTCATGGCTTTTTGAGTGAGGTCCATGTGCGGGTACTATGTGGCAAACGCGTCAACCACTTTAGGGACTGTAGTAACAGACTAGACCGAATAACTGCAACCTCCTCAGACACGGTAAATTAAAATCTATTGGGAACAGGATGAGTACAAGAGTAGGATGCATGGCGAGGGTTCGAATTTCTAAAATTGGAGAAAGACGGCTAGATTTAGGGGCATATGTAGTATGGGATGCATGCGTTACCAAAGTCTTGCTTGCATTAGAATAAGTCATGTGATTGATGCTTTTAGTTGTTAGATCATGGCATACAACAACACTATAACCCAAATCCATTAAACCCTATTTCACATCACTTTTCTCCTTTGCATAAATTATGGTTGTGGTTGCTAGTTTGGAAATCGCTGTTATATCAGCCTTGCGACAGTCAAAGTACAAACGTTCCCCACCTTGTAGGTATCCGGAGCTAATTCACAGGTACAGCAGAGCTCGAGTTGGTCCAAACATCCAAGGGACATATTCAAGTGTTATTTGAAAATTTGTAAATCTTGTAAAAATTCTGTTATACATTATAACACTTGTAATTGTAACAATTATATGGAATAAAAATATTAATTTCCCTGTATTTCTCGGTGATTGTGACTATTTGAAGTTTAACTCCTGGAGTAGTGTCTCAGATTTCTTGTATAAGGATTTTGGGTGCTACAAAAGTTGGTATCAGAGCTGACTTCAAATATTAGTCCAACACAGCAGGAAAATTAGACTTGGATGCACTGCGAGAGATGGGTTTAGTCAGATAGTTGAAGATTATAATTCATTATGTTGCGTTACAACTTATGCTTTATAATTTTTTTCTGTATCTGGACTAATTTTTCATATTCTCTCTTGCAGATGCCGAGCATGGATAATGAACACTCGAACGGTTGGGCCAATGGAAATGGTCATGCACCTCCACCCCCACCTCCACCCCCACAGCCCACGGCCGTAGAGTAGGCCATCACTATGTTATTCCAAGAACTGGCTGCCTATAAATGGAGCCACGGGCAGCTGGAGGATCGCTAATCTTGCTCAGGCCTTGATAGCCGCCGAAATGAAGGAGGCCAAGCTGGAGAGGACCAAGCAGAAGTGGAAGACGAGGGTGATACTGTTGAAGCACCGATATGAGGAAAGGTTGGGACAGCTGCAAAGTCTTTATCTGGTGCTGAGGTCTCAGGTCGCGGATATGCAGGACCTGTTGGACAAGATGAACGCTGGGGATAGTTCTGAGACTAGTGATCAGCCATGTGCGGGAGAGCAGTGACCTCTCTTAGTGTTGTGGGATCTTTTGTTGTGCATAAATGACAATATTTTTGAATAGCTAGGCTGACTTGCTATTTTTTTGATGGGTGTAGTATGAACCTATTAGGATGATCACATGATTTTATTGATGGCAAAATAACTTGTAACCTTTTTTGAATGAATGGAACTAGTATGTTTTTTGACCAATACTAGTGTGATGTGGTTTTTGCAATTTAATGATGTAAGTGTTAGCATCCACATGGCAGGAAGGAGTTGATGGAAAAATCAGTTGTAATTGTTTGCAATTTAATGATGTAAGTGCTCGCCGAGGAAGGAGAGGTCGAGCAGTCGACAGATTGGAGGACTGGGGGCGATGAAGGATCGATGGCGGGATGCAGGCGAGAGGCCGGATGTCGAGTGCGGTGGTCGACAGCACAGGGGGCAGGCTATGGTGGTAATGGCGGCGCTGCGAGGTTGAGCTGCAGGCGGTGGGTGGATGGGTTTGCTCTGTTTCGTTTCGAAACAGAGGAAGAAGAGCGGAAGGAGAGAGATGTTTAGGCGACGGGGATTAAGAAGGTAATTAGGGATCAATAGTGATTAGGGTTAGGGGCTTTAACAGGGTTATTTATAGGATTAGGGTGGGTTATTGGGTAGCGGGTTAAAGAGTTAACGGGTAGGGTCCAATAAGAAAATGGGTTTGGGTTAATTCGGAAAAATTATAGGGTTTAGATCCAAATAGATAAATAAATAATACAAATGAAAAGAATATAAATTGGGCTTGAAAATAATTAGAATTCACCAAGAAAAATAGATCAAATACAATAATAAAATAATTCAATAGATGAATTTAAAAAATAATCAAGAAATAACAATTAAAATTATAATCATAAGAATAATTAAATTATATAACAAAATAGTATTCGGATTTAACGATTTTATTAAAATAATCCAAATAGTAATAATATGTTTGATTTGGGCTAAAATATAAATAGTCAATCAATTTGGAATCGAAAATAAAGTTAAAATACACCATCATTCGAAATAAATCTAATTTTCGACTAGAAAAAGATTTTAATAAGAGATCCAAAATGAATTCAACACAAAATGAATTTATAAATATTCAAAATATAGAAAATACACAGAAAATACTCATTGGCGAGAACGGGGGTTACAATCCTACCCACCTTACAAAAAGAATTTCAACCTCGAACTTCAATTCGGTCGGAACGTAAGACAAAGGAAAAGCAAACTTGTGTGGTAACAAAACAGAGAACTCGAGGAAGAGAAATGGAATGTTGATAACACCAAAATGAATAAGGAAGAAGTGGATGAGATTGATATCAAATAATGAATTGATGGATGGTGACGAATGGAATGCATGGAAGGAAGTAATCGGTATCAAAGGAAAGAGACAGCACAAGACTTGTGAGATAACGAAGCAAGAAGGTAAAGGAGTAAGTAGAACTTGAATCGAATAGAGAATGGACATGAGAGAATTGAACCAAATGATGAGTCAACGGATGAGGATGAATGCAAAAAATAGAAGAAAGCAAATAATGCAAGGAATAAGAAGCAACATGAGAATCCTGGGACTGATGGGTAATATGGGCCCACCACGCTTCCGCTGCGCTACTCTGATCGGAAAGACTTTGTCATCAGCGTCCATTAGCTCCACCAATTTATCTTATGCCTGATCGAATCCTGGCGCACCCAAACGGTGTATCTTTAGCACATAATTCGAACTCCTGGCGATTTGAGATTCTAAACACTTCCTGGAACCCTAGGACTCTGTCTGCACATCTTGGAGCAAAAGAAGACACTTCATCTCGTGGGGAGGTTCCAAGTTGCTGACATGCCATTTTAGATCATGTGTAGCCAATCGATGAATCGAGCAAGAATAACAGAATGGTAGCACCGGAATTGAGAAGAACATGGTAAGGAAGAAATAAATAGTATGATACTTAATATTGAATCAATAAATGAAGCTGAATGCAAGGAACGGAAAGAAGGGAACGATGTTGATATGGCTAACAATGGGGTTAAATCAGAACTTTTTAAATATGGCACGAATCTTAAAGTTCACAGGGGCAAAACAGTAAGTTCACCTACAAACGGGTCCGAAATGGGAACCGGGTCTCTTCTCTTGGGCCCGATAACTCGTGAAAGGATCTATTCAGCTGAGAACGGGTCCAAACCGGTTGAGAGGCAATCCATTAAGATCTGAAGAGATCCTGATCTGCCCTTATCCTGGGGAGGTATTTCTAACTGCTTCTGCCGAGTCACACCGGGGAGTAGGGATATGTTCTTATCCCGAAGCAGATCCCCACGGCGACTATACGTACCCCCTACCTCCTACCATTACAAATTGATCACTCTTTGCTTACCTAAAGTTCTTTTGATATTCTTTTTCTGAGTATTGACAAGAGCATCAAAGGGTGCGTCGCTAGGATCCACCTGGTGTTTCGTACTTCGTGCAGGTCAGCAGCAGCACCAAGGAGTTAACCTACCAGTAGCGGAAGAGGTTAGATTCAGCCCGTTTGAGTTCTTACGAATCCACAAATTCTATCTATTGCCCCCACACCAAATTCAGCGGCTACAGATTGGCGCCGTCTGTGAAAACCCTCGAATAGCAATATGACCCTCTTCCTTCAACCAAAGCTACTCCTAGTTATGCCTCCCAAGAGGAAGTCCGCAACCTCCAACCATAGAACAACCTCTACTCATCCTCCTCCTCCTCTGGAGAGTCTCCCTCCGCCCGTCCAGCCGGCCCTACAACTCGAACAGCCGATTCCTCAATCTGTTCAGCAGCCTCTAGGGCCCCAAGGGACTGTTTGGGAGCCCACTCGGCGAAGCTGCCAGAACCAACCTCTGCATCAAGTTCGATTCTCCATCCACAATACCTCCACAGATTCCATGGCCTCCCATAGCCCTCCAACACCGAAAGACCTGTGAGACATTCTCAACAACCGGCAGAACGATCCAGATCTTCGGACCCACTTGGATGAGAGGCGGACTCGTGAAGGGAACCCTCGTCGGGATCATCAGAGGGACCAGTCCCCCCGCAAGACAGACCACAGAGGGTCCAACTCTCCCAGGAGACGGAGAGAGTCACCCCAACATTACCAGAGAAGAGGCCGCTCCCCGGCTGGTCGTCTTGCACCTCGAGCTCAACGGGAGCAGGAGGCACCCATCACAAGGGCGGAGTTCTAACAATTCCAGGATGCAGTCCTTCGGGCGCTCAATGCCGCCCCCAACAATGGCCAACGGGCTCTCAGCCCTCAGCCACCTCCTCGTCATCGCCGCTGCTCACTCAGTCCCCGGCCAGCTCCGAGCCACCGCCGCTGCTCTCTCAGTCCAAGGCCGGCTCCGAGCCATCGTCGTCCCTCTCCCATTCCTTGGCCTACTCAAAGCTACAGCCGAAGCCCCAGTCCTCTTCAGCACGAAGAAGAGTCTCGAGGCTCAGCGAGGCATGAACAAAGGGAGGACTCGGTCTACCACCGTCTCCACGAGATGGAAAGGTGCCTTGGCCAGCTCGACCGAGATGAAAAACAACGGGTGAGGAACCTCCGCTTGAGCAGGCCCCCATTCTCCCGCACTATCATGGAGGCCCCTGTCTCGGACAACTTCAAGCCTCCACACTTCAAGACTTATACCGGGGAGTCGGACCCCGCAGATCACATTGAGAGTTTCAAAACTCTCATAATGATCCATCATGCCTCCGACACCCTCCTCTGCAAGACCTTCCCGGCCACACTCAAGGGGTCGGCTCGGGAGTGGTATTCCCGACTCGCATCGGCACCCATCTTCTCCTTCGACCCGTTCGAAGGCCTCTTCCTCACACATTTTGTGAGCAGTCACCGCTCTGAGAAGACTAGCACCTCTCCACTCTTCCTCAGCCAAAAGAAGGGTGAACGGCTGAGGGATTATGACAAGTGGTTCACTGCAGAAGCCAGGTCCATCGCCTCGCTGGATTAGTCAGTAGCTCAGTAGCTTCAGCTGCTTTCCAATCAAATGACATCAACCCCGACCTCAGGGCTTCCCTAGCCAAGAAGCCTCCTCGGGACTTCTCTGAGCTCCTCTTCAGAAGCGAGAAGTATATCCGAGCTAAAGAGGCTCTCAATCGCCCCACTCTTGAGGGGTCATCTTCCGGGAACAAACGAAAGACTGCTGAGGAAGAAGGAGCTAAGAAGCTCCAAAAGGATAACGGAGGTCAGCGGCGCCCTCTCCCCTGCTTCGAAAAGTTCACTCCACGCAATTTGAGTGTCTTCGCTATCTTGATGGAGATTGGGAACGAAGGTATACTGCCACCACTCCAAAGATGAATACCCCCGGGAAGAAGAGAAACTGGAATAAGTGGTGCCGCTTCCACCGAGACCATGTGCACGACAGAGACGACTGTCGGGCCCTCAAGGTTGAGATCGAGGTCCTCATCTAGAGGGGGCAGCTCGCTCAGTTTGTAAGAATATACTGGGCCGATCCGCCTCCACCGCCCAGGGGGCTAACAGGCGAACAGAACAGCACGCGGAGGCTATAGATGTCGAAGTAGAGGCCATCTTGTACCTTATACATGAAGGCCTAATTGAGGGAGATTCTAACTCCTCCCAAAAAGCCTTCATTAGGGAAGTGAACTCTGTGCAAAGCCATCCTCCCCCCAAGGGCCTCAGAGTCCCTATCACGTTCTCCGACTTGGAGGGCATCCGCACCCCCCACTGCGACGTCCTCGTCATTAACCTCTGAATGGACAACTTCGACGTACGTCAGGTCTTGGTGGACAATGGTAGCTCAGTCAACATCTTCTTTTTGGAAGCATTCAAGGGCCTCCATCTATCAAGGGACCGGCTCAAGCCAGCTGGCTACACCATTCATGGATTTACCGAGGTGCCGGTGACGATCGAGGGAGTTATAACTCTCGATGTCATTGCTGTCAAAACCCCGGTCACTCGCACGAAGCCGATGGATTTCATGGTGGTGGATGTGAAAGCCGCCTATAATGTGATCCTGGGTCGACCAGGTCTCGCCGCACTCCAGGCCATCCCTTCGGCTTATCACATGAAGATGAAGTTTCCCACTCCCGTTGGGGTGGGAGAAGTGAGAAGGTCTCGAGAGGCAGCTCGCAAGTGTTATATGACCTCAATGGGAGGCCCGGTCCTCTCCCTAGAAACCCTCGAGCTCCCACCGGAGAGTAGCCAAACCATCTTCGAGCCAATGGAAAAACTAGAAGAAGTGGCCTTCTCGAAGGAAGACGCCACCAAGACGTTCCGGGTCAGCAAGGCCCTTTTCCCCTCCATCAAGGAAGACATCTCCCAGTGCATAAGGGAGAACCGCGATCTCTTCCCCTGGACCGTGGCCGATATGCCTGGGATCTCAGAGGAGCTTCTAATGCACCACCTCAGCGTTGCCCCGAGATTCAAGCCCGTTCAGCAGAAGCGATGCAAGTTCGCTCCCAAGCATCAACAGGCAATCAAAGAAGAGGTCGAAAAGCTCCTCAATGCCCGATTTATCCAGGAAGTGAACTACCCCGAGTGGCTATCCAGTGTGGTGATTATCAAGAAAGCCAATGGGAGCTGGAGGATATGCATTGTAACACCTCGAATTCCAAATAAGACTGAATTCGAGATTTTACGGAATCTTTACTTCACTTCGTACAATTTTACAAGGAAATTAAAACTTTTTAATAATACATCAGAGTTTATTACACTTTTTTACACAGCAGAAAAGTACAACAATGAAATAAAATACAACTTGTACAATTTTAACAATGTAATCATCACTGCATCATAACATCTTCATGGCAAAGTCCATTTCCTGCATGTCAAGCTGTGGACACGTCAGTCACTTACAACTAACGAAAAATGTTATACTCGGCTATACTCTCTATGCCGTACATATAACGATCTCATTACTTTAGCAAACCAAAAAATTTGAATGAACAGTAAAGTGTTAAATGTGACTACGCTAAACATGTAAGTGTATGACATGCCTTAATACCTAATGCACACAATTTATATTAGGATGACACTAATGCACACTTGTTCGGATTCTATGCATCACATACTACATAGGTCTGAGGGCAAGCGCCTACGTACTCCACAATAAAGGGCTCAATCCCTCGCCATGACACTACCCAATAGCAAGAACAACGTTCAGGCATTCCACGAGTACGGATCCCAGTCCCAGAGTACACTGCCCAACTGTTATACAGATTCCTCGTCGTGCGAATCCCCTGCAAGTGCCCCTCTAGCCCCGGTATACGTATATACACTGGAGAATGAAAACTATCCGCCTAACTACGTATAGTCCTGGATTTAAAATAAACTCGTCCCCATCGGAGCAACCACAGTCCCAGAGTACACTGCCCGATTGGGTCTATAGTCCCGAAGTACATCGTCCGACTATATGGAGTGCCCCACTTATGTTTGCCCAGCTTTACAACACTTCTCTTAAGTGCCTAATTCTTAAGTTCAAGACATGAATGAGTTATCATTCCTAGAATTAGTTTTACCCCCTACAGGAATTACTCACAAAAATACGAGATAGCTCCATGGCAGTACCTCAAAATTATATATCAAATCTTTTCTTTCAATAGCGTCGGTAACTGATGTCTTACTAACTCTTAAATCATAATTTTTCATGTGCAAGAAATCATGGGTATTCACACTCTTCAATAATCATGTCTAAACTCAAAGTATTCTTTATCTATTCACAACTTGATATATGTCTTATTTTAGTATCATTCATGCTATTCATTCACTATCTTTCTAAGGCAACAATTCTTTGCATGAGTTCATAGCATAGATCCAAATCTCTTCTAGGAAATTGATCACATAAAAATTCTTAACCACAAACAAGCATATTCATATAGTAATTCATCCCAAAGTTCTTTATTAGTTATCACTAGATTTTAAATTTCATCTAGCATTTCTTACTCAACAAAAAGGGTTGTTTATAACAAGAGAATCTCATCACATATTTTTCTTTTCCTAAAAAAAATATTATTTATTCAAATAAAGATTTCGGAAACAAAGTGTATTTACTATTTCAACACATTAGGCACTTTCTAAAAAATACAAGATCACATTTTTTATAAACTATTCTCAATAAAATTCTTTATGTAAATAAAAAAATAATTCTTTTCTTTTCCCCAAAGTCAGTAAGTCCAAGAATGTTTGAAAATGAAACTCAAACAAACAAAAGAGATAAAATGGGGCTTAGGGGTTTCGAACCCGGGTCAGCAGACACACGCGCACAGCGCCCAAGGCCCAAGGGACTAGCCACTAAGTCCTTTGTGGACTTTTGTCAAATACCGAGAGTATTAACCCCTTATGTATACAATACAGATTCGGGATTTTGAGAAGTGAAATCAAAATAAAAGGTGGTTATCAAGTTTCCAACCCAAGACCTCTTATAACTAGTGTTCTGTAGTGCACTGGCTAACCAGTAAGTCCAAGTGTGATCTTTGTTTAGAAGTTGTTTTCATATACTTTTATGCATACTTTTCTGGAATTGTTTCTTTTTATCGAACTCGTTTATCCAATGATCCAACCTTTTGGGATATGGAAATAAACTTTCTCTTGACTGAGATAAATTTATAAAAAAAACAGTAGCAAAACTCATTTCAAACTCATTCGAAAATATTTCTATCTTTTAAATAATTTACCTTCTCCATATAGATTTGCATTTTTCTCGAAAACTTAATTTTTAAGAATTTCATTCGTGAAGACTATTTTATGTACTCCATCATACTAATTAAACTTTTGTAATAAAACAAACGTGTCTCTTAATCGTCCATGAAATCCCAAAGATAATTTATATTTTCAAATAACAATATACAATAGTCGACACATTTTGTGGTAATAATTTAATTTATCTTTCTCACTTTCTTCTTTTAACTTATCATGGTATCAAGAATAAATTTAATATAGCACTATTTCATATGAATCATATATTCAACACATACAAAATTTCACAAGCATACTAACATGATTCTTAGTATTAATTTCTTTTGTCAAAATCCTTCTTTCTCATTAACATGGTGGCAATGATCAAACAAGATTATTTTCTTTCATGGCATATTACACTAGCATGGATTTTATCTACATATTTCACATAAATTTCAATTTATATAACTCATTTATAACTTTTAGCATGCATTCTCTAAATTAGAAAGTAAGAAATCACCCACTTTTTGTGAAGCTTGACTAATGAAAGAAAAGAACACCACTTCTAGCTCCAAGGACTCCTAGCTCTTCTTCTCCTAGCAAAAGCCTAAAAATGTAAAAACTCTCTTTCTCTCTTTCTTTTTCTTTCTCTTATTTATTGATTTGCTTTTGGTGTGAAGAATGAGAAGAATATGGGTGCTATTTATAGGTCTAGGCTAGCATTCAAATTGCATAATTCTACACCTAATAAATCCCCATTTTAATTCTCCATCTCTTCATTTTCTTAACTTCCCTAACTCCCAACTCTTCAAATACTATAACCTTCAAACTCCTAACTTTTCATCTCCCCACTCTCCAAAACACTAACTCTTATTCTCTCTCTCTTTCCCTCATGCCAAAACCGGCCTACCCCTAGGCTTCCCACCCGACCAACTCCAATGTGTACATGCACATGCAAACATATAACTTTAATACAATTCTATAGTTCTAAATGGACTAACATTTGTAACTTGTTATGTATTAGTGCATGTTTAACTTTAAATTAGGTTACAATTTGTAGGCTTGATCCATGGGCTCTATTTAATTAATTCTAATGGGCTAGATTCTACTTTAGGTCCAAGTGTCAAAAGAAGGCTAATTAAAAGTTTTTGCATGCTAAAATTAAATAAATGAGCATAAAAAAATGAAGATGGAAAGTAGCACATGCATCATACGTGCAAAAATTGAAAAAAATGCATTTTAATCAAAATATGGGGAAATGGATTTCCGTTTATAAAAATAGATTTGAATACCTAAAATGAATAATTTAGATATAAATGGTGGAAACATAAAAATCGATACGTGTATCAAAACACGTAAAAAGCACGTAAAATCCAGAGATTGAAATTCAGTATTTTAGTTAACCCAAATAGGATAAAATGTATGGAAAATGCATAAATAGTCAAAAATCACAATATGTAATGAAAACACGTTACAAATACACATGCGTAACATACAAGGGCAAAATTGTCATTTCCAATTTTACGAGGTGTTACATGCATCGATTTCACTGACCTCAATAAGGCATGCCCGAAGGATCCATTTCTCCTTCCAAGCATCGATGCTCTGATCGATGCGACCTCCGAGCACGAGCTCCTCAGCTTCATGGATGCCTTCTCGGGGTACAATCAGATCCGGATGTTCCCTCCTGACATCCTGAAGAACTCATTCATGACGGATCATGGCCTGTATTGCTACCGAGTCATGACGTTCGGCTTGAAGAAAGCAGGAGTTACATACCAGTGCCACGTGAACTGAGTCTTCCAATACCAGATTGACCAGAACATGGAAGTCTACATAGACGACATGTTGGTCAAGAGCATCCGAGAGCAGGAACATGTCCTCGACCTCTAGGAAGCATTCGGAGTGTTGAGGAGGCACAACATGAGACTGAATCCGAACAAGTGTGCGTTCGGAGTCTCATCCGGCAATTTCTTAGGGTTCATGGTCAGCCAGAGGGGCATAAAGGCCAACCCCGAGAAGATCCAAGCCATTCTCAAAATGGCTCCCTCCCTCTGGTGTTAAAGATATACAGAGGCTCACTGGGAACCTCACGGCCATTGGGCGCTTCCTCTCCAAATCCGGGGAGAAGTGCCTCCTGTTCTTCAAGGCCCTCAGGGGGGCTAAAGGCTTTGAATGGGAGCAAGCGCAACAAGAGTCCTTCGACCAGCTCAAGGCATACTTAACTAACCCCCACTCTTGAGCAAGCCGAGGCCCGAGGAGGTCCTCTACCTATACCTCGCCGCTTCGGAGCAGACCTTCAGCGCGGTATTGGTAAGAGAAGAAGACAGGATGCAGAGGCCCATCTACTATGTGAGTAAGGTCCTCCGGGATGCTGAGCTCCGGTACCCGAAGCTGGAGAAGATGGCTCTCGCCTTGGTCATGGTGGCCCGAAAGCTCTGCCCCTACTTCCAGTCTCATTTGGTGGTCGTTCTTACCGACCAGCCGCTCAAACAAGTTCTCCACAAGACCGAGACCTCTGGGCGCATTATGAAGTGGTCCATCGAGCTAAGCCAACATAACATTAGCTACCAACCAAGAACACTATCAAACCCCAAGCTCTGGCCGAATTCATTGTGGAGAGTGTTATCCCCGACCCCTGCGAGTTGGCTGCCGAACCCCTGGTCTGGACCATTTACATGGATGGATCCTCTTGCACCGATGGAAGTGGGGCTGGCATCATCTTGACCGGCCCAGACACTTTCGTCCTGCAATACTCCCTCTTCTTAAACTTCCCTACATCAAATAACAAAGCTGAGTATGAGGCCCCTCATAGCGGGTCTCTGTATGGCTCTCAAGGCAGGAGCCCAGCACATCAGAGTCTTTAGTGATTCCCAATTGGTCGGCAACCAGGTGTCAGGGGAATACAAAGCCAGGGACGAGCGCATGGCCAAATATTTGGCAAAGGTTAAGGGTCTACTAGCCTTGTTCGATGACGTCCAACTCCAACGGGTCCCTAGAGAGGATAACGCACATGCAGATGCCCTCTCCAAACTCGCCTCCTCTTCCCTCCAGGGTTTGGAACGGACCGTCTTGATAGAGGTCCTCCTCAAACCAAGTATCGAGGAAGACAGCTTAGAGCCAATGGAGACTATGCCCCTCACACTTGGGGAGGACTGGATGAACCCCTTACTCGAGTACCTAGAGATGGAATCCTTCCAGAATACCCAAAGGAGGCGAGGAGGATCAAGACCCGAGCCGAGCGGTACACACTTCTTGATGGAGTCATGTACAAACGCTCCTACACTCAGATCGACGGCCGGCCCTACCTGAGGTGCCTCTCCCCCGAGGAAGCACTCAATGCCTTGAAGGAGTTCCATGACGGTATGTGTGGTGCGCACCTGGGGGCGAGATCCCTCGCCCGTAAACTCTTAAATTATGACTACTTCTGGTCCACGCTACTCAGCAACTCCAATGAGTACGTTCTCCAGTGTGACTTCTGCCAGAGATTCTTGCCGATCTGTCGCCTACCACAAGCCCAACTCTCCTCCTTAGTGAGTCCAATCCCTTTTGCAATGTAGGGGATAGACTTGCTCGGACCCTTCCCTCTAGCACCGGGCCAGCTGAAGTTCTTAGTCGTAGCGGTAGACTACTTCTCCAAGTGGATTGAGGCCAAACCCCTTGCGACGATTACCGAGCACAAAGTCCAGAAGTTCTTTTGGAATAACATCGTTTGCCGGTTCGGGGTACCCCGCATCCTCGTAACTGAAAACAAGACTCAATTCGCAGGAGCAACCTTTCGCAACTTCTGCGCCGACCTCGGCATCCAGAAGCGGTTCTCTTCAATAGCCCACCCTCAGTCCAATGGCCAAGCGGAGAACGCAAATCAACAAATACTTTCCGGCCTGAAGAAGAGGCTTGATAAATCTACCAAGGGGTTATGGGTCGAACAGCTCCCCAACATGCTTTGGAACTATTGCACCACCAAGAGAACTCCAATAAGGGAGTCCCCCTTCAACCTTACATATGGTTCCGAAGCTCTCATCCCCTTAGAAGTGGGCCTGCCTTCACCCTGACTGATAGCCTACAGTGAAGCACAGAATGCGAACCAGCTTCGCAACTGTTTTGTAACACCCCGTAGTTTTCAAAGTACATATATATAGTATATATATATATATAAATAATAAAAGATGGTAAGGTGGCTGGTTGTATAATGGTTGTTGGTAATATGAATAAATGGTATATGGTATTGGAGGGGGCCCACCGGGAATTATAACAGCATGCCTTGGCTGTTTGTGTGGGATGTTGACTTCGGTCAACATCCACAATGATGTGGCTTCACATACTGGGGCCCACCTCCAAGGTTGTATACTCTTCACCTGGAGAGAGACTTCGGGAAAAAAAGTAAGTAGAGAGAGAGATTAACTAAGATCCCATATCAGAAATGAACATATAATTAAATATTAATAAATAACTAAGCCTATGATCAAGAGTCACCTAATCGGTTAAACAACTTTTGAGAGGCAACCTATGGTGGGCAGTTGTACTACATAGTATCTAATTTTTCTTCTAAATTGTATAAATTGTCTGAGCTAAGGGCAGAGGCGTTACAAATGGTATCAAAGCCGACTTTCGACACTGAGTGTGGGGCATATAATCAGGCGGTGTACTTCAAGACTATAGACCCAGTCGGGCGGTGTACTCTGGGAATGTGGTCAGCCCTCAATTAAATCCGGGACTGTTATTGATCAGGCGGTGTACTCCGGGATCATAATTAGTCGGGCGGATAGGAGGGCAGCTCAATTAAAAATTCGGGATTATTATTGATCGGGCGGTGTACTCCGAGATCATGAATAATCGGGCGGATAGAAGAGCAGATGCTCCACAACGGCTAGAAAAGGGTATCCTGCACTAGATTGTGCATGCCCGTGCTCAGCGAGGATGCTGATTTCTAAAGGGGGGTGTCTGTAACACCCTGTAGTTTTCAAAGTACATATATATAGTATATATATATAAATAATAAAAGATGGTAAGGTGGCTGGTGGTATAAATGGTTGTTGGTAATATGAATAAATGGTATATGGTATTGGAGGGGGGCCCACCGGGATTTATAACAGCATGCCTTGGTTGTTTGTATAGGATGTTGACTTCGGTCAACATCCACGTGATGTGGCTTCACATACTGGGGCCCACCTCCAAGGTTGTATACTCTTCGCCTGGAGAGAGACTTCGGGAAAAAAAGTAAGTAAAGAGAGATTAACTAAGATCCCATATCGAAAATGAACATAGAATTAAATATTAATAAATAACTACGCCTATGATCAAGAGTCACCTAATCGGTTAACCAACTTTTGAGAGGCAGCCTGTGGTGGGCAGTTGTACTACATAGTATCTAATTTGTCTTCTAAATTATATAAATTGTCTGAGCTAGGGGCAGGGGCGTTACATGTTTGGACCTCATAGACGTGGTCCGCGAAAGAGCTGCCATCCGACAAAAGACCTACCGGTGTAGGATAATGCAATCTTACAACAAAAAGATCTGTCCCGCTAATCTCAAAAAGGATGACCTAGTACTCCGGAAGCTGTCGATCGTCATCCCAAGCAAAAAAGGCAAGCTAGCATCCAAATGGGAAGGTCCTTATAGGGTCTCCAGATTTATTTGCCCAGGCGCGTATCAACTCGAAGACCCAGGGGACAGGAGAATACCAAGGACATGGAACGCGGAGCACTTGATGAAATATCAAAAAGGTGTCTAAACACCGCTCCAATTCCCCAAGAGCGCTCCATAAAACATGTCAAAAGTTTTTAATAGTATTTTCTTTATCAAAATGTAAGAGTGGCTCGCAACTAAGAAGCGGCCGCCTAATTGTTTTCAATAAAAGCAATCTATCCCCACAAGTTCTCTATTTTTTAGTAGTCTAATTGTACTTACAAATTTTTTTGCATTAAAATGGCACTCTCGGAGTCCAACACTTGGTTTGACTCCCCTTCAAATACTTGCTTTTAAGCGAGTACGAAGTGGTTCACCATTCGGAATTGCTCCTACGGCTGTTGATATTTTCTAAACGACACGCTTGGAGTCCAACACTTGGTTCGACTCAGCTTCAACTACTTGCTTCTAAGCGAGTACGAAGCGGATCACCATTTAGAATTGCTCCTACGGCTGTTGATATTTTCTAAACGACGCACTTGGAGTCCAACACTTGGTTCAACTCCGCTTCAACTACTTGCTTTTAAGCGAGTACGAAGCGGATCACCATTCGGAATTGCTCTTACAGCTGTTGATATTTTCTAGACGACACGCTTGGAGTCCAGCACTTGATTCGACTCCGCTTCAACTACTTGCTTCTAAACGAGTACGAAGCAGATCACCAGGAATTGCTCCTACAACTGTTAATATTTTATAAACGACACGGTTGGAGTACAACACTTGGTTCGACTCCGCTTTAACTACTTGCTTTTAAGTGAGTACGAAGCAGATCACGATTCGGAATTGCTCCTACGACTGTTGGCAATCAAAAATGCTAACAGAACACATGTTCAAGAAACAAATACTATCTCATTAAAGTTTGAGGCACAAGTCTGACTACAGACCAACAACTCGTCTTTACATCGAGATACAAAACTTGTGAAACAAAGATACAAAATTACAGAACTACTTTAATCTCTCCTAGGGAGTGGAATGCATCTCTTAAGTGATAGATGAGGCCAGCGAACACCGTGTTGCTGCAACCGTACATCTGTGGAGGTCTCTAAACCGGCGAGTCGAGTTGAGTCTATGGCACCTAAGAGCCTAAGCGTTGCCCTGACAGAGGCTCCGCTCGACGAGCTGGCCACTCTACTCTGTGCGTCCCCTTGGTACCTCGAGACGGGGGGCGAGCATAATGCCAGCTCATGGAATGAACTCCGTGGGAATATTCACCTCGGGGGCAAGAGGTGGTTCTGACGTTGCTCCCCTCGGAAAGACGTCGCATCCGATGATTCTCCGCCTTTAACTCAACAACTCGTTCCTTCAGCGAATCATCCGTTACCCTGATCTTCAAACGAGGCATCCGACTCGAACTACCCACACGAGAAGCCTCGATGATGGTCCTCCGAAGCTACGCTGCCTACAGGCTCTTCTCGAGTACCACATTCTTCAGCCCTCTCTCAGCTTTGAGTTCAAACAAAGACTGACGAAGGAACTTGAGCCTCAAGCCTTGGTTAAAGGCCATCGAGGGACTCGTCTCCTCCCCTTCAGGGGGAACTTCACGAGCCTTCTCTTTTAGTCATTTCAACTCTGAGGAGTGACAGGCCAACGTCAGCTTAAGATAGTCTTGTTCCGACTCGAACTTGAAGAGCCTCTCTCGACTTCGAGTAAGGGCTAACCTAGCAACTCCTAGATTCGACCAGAGGCAAGATACTTCGGCCACCTCGACCATCTAAGATCCTTCGACCATTTGATACGCTTCGGCGATCTGAAAAGGCAAGGATATGACGATACTAAGTTTAAGAAGCACCTACAGGGACAACTCACATGCGAAAAATAACTCAAGCTCAACACTTAGTCAATTTTCATTAAAATCCACTACTACAAAAAGCGGTAGCCAGTCCGCTATTAGGCATCACTATAAAAGATCTTAGGTGAAAATCTACGACTACAATACAAAGAAGAAACTAAGGAAGTTGAGTATCCACCTCGGCAGATGGATCCACCACAAGCACTAGTTCGTGTCCGCCCCCCTCAGCTCTCCCCGACGGTGGTGCCATCGCCAGTAGGGGGTTCTGTCACTATGGCTTGCTCGCCGTCAGTGTTATCTCCTCCTTTGATCTTTGTTCCCTCCTCCTCCTCGTTAGGGAATAAGAAGTACTCTGAACAGTCGAAGTCGAGGAGATGTTTGCCGATATCCTTGAGGGCCTTAGCGTAGGCCTTTTGCATATTTTTCTCCAGGTAGCCGATGGCCTCCTTCTCCACCATGGCCTTGGCCTCTCGTATGACTATGTCCCTATCGAAGGCGGCCTTCTCCCTCTTAGCAGCTCTCTCCCGAGCCGCCTCTTCCTTCTCCAAGGCGGCGGACTCCTTCGTCTTCACCAACACCTCCTCCAAAAGTTTGATCTGGGTGGCTTGCGTCTCTGCCAAAAGCATGGCCACCTCTAACTCTCTTTTAGCCTTCGACCGCTCAATTCTCTCCCGGTCCTGCAGAGCCTTTAGCTCTTTCTCCTACTCCGCCACTCGCCTCATCAAGTGGCTGAAGTGGCAGATCGCCTATGAGAAAACATGCAGTGTAAGAATCGAGTGAACAAGGAGAACTAGAGTCGAGCGAATAACCTCACATCTAGAGCTTACCATCATTTGTGCCTTGGCGATCTCCAAGGCAGAGTCGCCCATGGTCCCGTGCACCATCGACGCCTTATCCTTGGGTGTGGCTAGGCTGCGAACGGTGTCCATGCAGCTCGTCGAGTCCCCGAGAAAACCGTCGTGCTTTAGGACCAGCCAATCCGGTACAAAGATCCTATTTAGCTCGTCCGTCAACATGACCTCGGCCACCGCCGTGCGAGGCAGAGCCTGAAGAGCGAGATGGTCGAAAGGTCAGGTTCTTTCGCCGGCTGAACAACTAAAGCAGGCACGGCGTCCAAGTCGACAACGGGAGCGACGACACTCTCACTTCTAATCGCCTTTGACGGTGTTGTTCGGGTGACAGCATGTTTCCTCTTCTTCTCCTCAACTAGCTTGCCGCTCAGAGCCGAACGCCTGTTCATGATATCGTCAAAATCCATATCGGCAGATCCTGCAGTGAAAGAGCAAAAACAGGATAAGAATTTTTATACTACCAAAATGTTCAGAAGTGCGATCGACGTAAAGAACTCGTACTAGGGTTCATCAGACTAAGGCCTCCCCCAAAGAGGCTCTCCTCGGAGATATCCTTCCAGTGCATCGTAGGTCGATCCAAGAGGATGCCGACCATTTTGTCCTCCTTAGGGCTCAAGGTCGGCTTCATCTTTGCCCTCTTCAGCACATCTTCCCTCCACATCGTGGGAATGTCCCACGGCTTCTTACCCCAAACGAGGAAATACTTATCTCTCTAGCACTTCACAGAGTCGGGGTTGTCGACCAACTTAACGCCCTTCCGAGTAGTCAGGTAGAAGCGATACTCCGTTCGTGTCTTTTGGTGGATCTTGTATAGATGGCGAAGCACGTTGAGTCTAGGCTTGATCCCTGTGGCCTAGCAATGTAAGACGAACCCTGTGACGAGCCTCCAAATGTTCAGCATGAGCTGTATTGGGCATATCCCGTACCAGTGCAGCATCGCACTTACAAAGGGGTGGAGAGGAAGGCACAGCCCAGCGTAGAAGGCGTCGAAGGGAAGCAAAGAACAAGACCTGATCCCTGGGCCAGGGACGATGAGATCGAATTTCGGAGGGATCATGAAGCACATCCGGATGATTCACAGGTCCGACTCTTTTAGCATGCTGATAATTTCGTTCACCTCCATGCGTTACCTTAGCGCGTTCTCCTCGTAAAATTGTGCCAGGCCGTGCTCCGCGCACTTTAGCTCCTCTGCCCCATACTGTCGAATTCCCCCAAGGGTTGACATGGCGACCGAATACCTTCCGAACTCGCCTATCCTTCGGTCTTTATGCACTACGGTTCCCACCATCGACGAAGAAAAAGCCTCCTCTCTGCCGTCCTCTTCGACAACAAGATCCTCCTCTGCAACCGCTTCGACTTTCGGAGAGGACAGGACAACGATGCCCTTCCCCTTGTCGATCCTAGGAGCAGTGGACCGGGGGGCTACTTCGAGCTGACCCGAGGAGGAGGCCTCTTCACCGGAAGACACCCTAGACATCCCTTAAAATTAAAATAAATTACCTGTGAAGTGACAACCATGGTCGAAAAGTATGTCGGAATACGGGAAAGATCACCGAAGACTGCGCTCAAAGCTCTGAAGAGAAATAAAACTCAGACAAGGTGAAAATGAAAAGTGAGGTAAAAAGGGAAGGGGGTGGAGATTTATGGTGAAACTTAGTGGGCTTGGGCCGAAAAGCTTAATGGGATCTTACGAAGCCTAAAAAGTGTGGAATTCTAAGCAGTCAGAATGCAAAACGACAAAAAGGAAGCAACTCGAAGCGACTTAAATGTCATTGACCAGTCACCGTCTTCCAAGCTCGACACTTCGTTCGCTAAGCTCAACGCTTCACTCGCTAAGTCCGCCGCAGATGTCGAACAGTCGTGTTTCCGAGCTGAAAACACTCAAAATTTTGTTGACCAGTCAACGTCTTCCAAACTCGACACTTCGTTCGCTAAGCTTAACACTTCGCTCGCCAAGCTCGCCATAGATGTCGAACAGACGTATTTCCGAGCTGAAAACACCTAAAATTGCGTTGACCCATCAACATCTTCCAAGCTCGACATTTCGTTCGCCAAGCTCGACACTTCACTCGCCAAGTTCGCCGCAGATGTCGAACAGACATGTTTCCAAGCTGAAAATACCCAAAATTCCGTTGACTAGTCAGTGCTCGCCCACCGTTCACCAAACTCGGCATACTGTTCACCACGTGGATGCACCGTTCGCCACATTCGACGTACTATTCAGCACGTTCGCCACACCATTCGCCTAATTAGTAGAACAGATGTGTTTCCGAACTGAAAACGGGGAGTGTCTCTCTTTCCTAGCCGTTAGATCGCCTAGAAATGCTCGCCGTTGCAAAAACACCCAAAATTGCATTGACCAGTCAACGTCTCCTAAGCTCGACATTTTTGTTCGCCAAGCTCAACATTTTCGTTCGCCAAGCTCGACACATCGCTCGCAGAGATCGCCACAAATGTCGAACAGACGTGTAGCTGAACTGAAAACACCCAAAATTGCGTTGACCAGTCAACGTCTTCTAAGCTTGACATTTCATTCGCCGAGATCACCACAGATATCGAACAGACGTGTTTCTGATATGAAAACATCCAAAATTGCATTGACTAGTCAACGTCTTCCAAGCTCGATATTCCGTTTGCCAAGCTCGACACTTTGCTCGCCAAGTCCGCCGCAGATGTCGAACAGACATGTTTCCGAGCTGAAAACACCCAAAATTGCGTTGACCAGTCAACATCTTCCAAGCTTGACATTTCGTTCGCCAAGCTCGACACGTCGCTCACCGAGATTGCCGCAGATGTCGAACAGACGTTTTTCCAAACTTAAAACACCCAAAATTGCGATGACCAGTCAGCGTCTTCCAAGCTCGACATTTCGTTCACCAAGCTCGACACTTCGCTCGCCAAGTCCGCCGCAGATGTCAAACAGACGTGTTTCCGAGCTGAAAACACTCAAAATTGTGTTGACTAGTCAACATCTTCCAAGCTCAACATTTCGTTCGCCAAGCTCGACATGTCGCTCGCCGAGATCGCCGCAGATGTCGAACAGACGTGTTTTCGAACTGAAAACACCCAAAATTGTGTTGACCAGTCAATGTCTTCCAAGCTCGACATTTCGTTCGCCAAGCTCGACACTTCGCTCGCCAAGTCTGCCGCGGATGTCGAACAAACGTGTTTTCGAGCTGAAAATACACAAAATTGCATTGACTAGTCAGTGCTCACCCACCGTTCGCCAAACTCATCATATCGCTCGCCGCGTTTGACGCACCGTTCGCCACGTTCGATGTACTAATCGGCACGTTCGCCACACTGTTTGCCCAATTAGCCGAACAGATGTGTTTTCGAACTGAAAACGGGGAGTGTCTCTCTTACCCTAGCCGTCTGATCGCCTAGAAATGCTCGTTGTTGCATGATCAAAGCCCCAGATACATCCACATCATCCAAGTGTTGAACCACCCTTCGATCATTCAGAAATTCATGCCAGTGAGCGATGGACGATCCAGATTTGTCCACGTCATTAATTCGGTGATTAAAATTATTTTTATTTTATTAATTCGAATTATTTATTTAAAAATTACAAAAATATGATTAAAAATTTAGGGAAAATAATTTAAAATTCTAAAAAATAATTATAAATTTGGGGATATATTTTTGAGCCCCTGGATAAATAATTATTGGTTAGAACAATTAATTAGTACTCCCAAAAAACGAATCATCGCTTTGCAAAATTGAATAAATGGTCCGAAAAATAATATAAAATTGGGGAAAATCTCCAAAAAATCCAAAAGAGCCTAAGAACAATCTTGGGTATGTTGCCAGCTCAGAAAAGCACTGTTACTCCTTGAACAAGATTCGAACCGCCTTTAGAAGTCCGATAAAATCCTGAGTGCCATCAAAATAGCAAAACGACTCCCCAAAGGCTGCGACACATAGTCTCTGGGAGTGGGGGACTCGTGACATGGCTAAAAATGGGGTTAAATCGGAACAGTTCAAATAGGGCACGAATCTTAAAGTTCACAGGGGCAAAACAGTAATTTTACCTACAGACGGGTACGAAATGGGAACCGGGTCTCTTCTCTTGGGCCTGATAACCCGTGAATGGATCTATTCAGCTGAGAATGGATCCAAACCTGTTGAGAGGCAATCTAGGAAGATCTGAAGAGATCCCGATCTGCCCTTATCCTGGGGAGGTAGTTCTAACTGCTTCTGCCCAGTCACACCGGAAAGTAGGGATTCGTTCTTAATCCGAAGCAGATCCCCACGGTGACTATAAGTACCCCCTACCTCATACCATTATAAGGTAATCACTCTTTGCCTACCTAAAGTTCTTTTGATATTCTTTTTCTGAGTATTGACAAGAGCATCGGAGAGTGCGTCGCCGGGGTACATCCCGGTATTTCGTACTTCGTGTAGGTCAGTGGCAGTGCCAAGGAATCAACCTACCAGCAGCGGAAGATGTTAGATTCAGCCCGTTCGAGTTCTCGCGAATCCACAAATTCTATCTATTGCCCCCACACCAGATTCAGTGGCAAAAGACGCAAGAATTGAAATATGAAAGAATCGACAAGACAAGGTGGAAATAAAAGAATTGATGGCATAAAAATCAAAAGAATATGGATACAAAAAGAATGAATTTAAACCCAATGAGGAATCAACAATGTGGGAGACTATAAAAAACAGGAGGAAATAAGGAATTAAAGAATTGAATATGAAGGGATCAGAATGAATGTAATAAGACTAGTATCCAGATTATGAGTTGGTTATTGCATGTTCATGTGATTCGCATGGCCTGCTTATTGTTGAGTTAAACCTGGCTAAGCCACACTTGACTAACATATTAGCCAAACATGATTGACACATTAGCCAAACATGACTAACACATTAGCTAAACCTGGGCTCTGATACCACTAAAAACTTATCACGCCCTGCTTCCCAAAGGAATACGGAATACGAGTACGTGACAAAACCCAACGAATGATTTTCATCATCCATAAGCTGTAAGGATCAACTCAACAGTAAACAGAAAGATACAACCACTTATGCATGAAACAAATCTCATAATCAAAAGAATTATTTGAAATCAAATACATAATTCTAAAATAAAAATAAGATCTGGAAAACAAAACAATAAAACTTTGGGTCAAACAAGCCCAAAACAAAGTATCAAGTAGCAACAAGGGAAATTGATAAATTCGATACAGAAATAAACTAAAGCATAAAGATCCCAGACAAAAGCTTAGAACACATGATCACTTACTCCTGTAGGTAACTGTTCTCTGAATTCTGTACATTTATTATTTGAAAGAAATAGAGAAACAGGAAAATAAACTGCCCGTTAGTGCAAGCTACGAGTCGCAAGTAGTACAAGCAAGGGACAAGGATAGGAATATAACAAGAGAGTCAAGTATAAAGAAATGAATCATCTAACAGGAAGATACAATATGTAAATGAGATCATGCAATTTCAACTTATAAACAAGAATCGTGAAAACTGGTACTACGTAGATAACATGTAAACATGAATCATACAGTTGTAACAGAATAGGTAACATGTAATAAGAATATGCAAGTGCTCAGTGTCAACTTAAGTTTATTCATTTAAACCATCCTAGCTAATGCACGTGATCCTGCATCCCATACCATAGCTCGGGTGCATACAAACATGTTACATTTAGACTCTAGTGGTGTATTATACAAGATCAAGTACTCGGGTCTTGCAGGAATATGAACATGTAGTCAAACCATGAGAACTAAAGGTAACCCCTACAGGCACTACAGGTGGCCCCTGTCAACCCCTAACGAGGCACTTAGTTCTATGTGGCACTTAGTTCCATATAACAACAAGCACATATCATGTAATCATGTAATGGGCACTAGAGGTAACCCCCGTAGGCACTAGAGGTAACCCCCGTCAACCCCTGACGTGGAACTTAGTTCTACGTGGTACTTAATTCCATTTAACTTCTAATCTTATCATCATCACGGAAAACACGGGCCCCCTTCCGAGTACAATCTTCTATATACCCCACTACTAGGTCTTTCTTTTAAATGCCGACTTGATTACTTATTCTTTTTACCAATACAACGTGAATGTGCAAAACCATGGAAAGGTAAACATGACAGGGACAGAAACCGGGTTCAGACTGGGCGGTAAACATGTTCGGGTGCCATAAACAAAGTTATAAATATTGAAATAACAATAACTCCAATTCTGGACAGCAGGATGTTGCTGCACCAAAACTGGAATTCCCGCTGCTACAGAAAAGCAATTCAAGATCGGTCAGGAGTCTACCGGTTCTAACGCATATACACACGATATATTCAAAATACAGATACTATGTCAAACAGTCAATTCTTTACAGATTTCGTATTCAGGCAGCATGCCAAGGTCAAATTCATGTACATAAAAATTAATTGTAAATTTATTGAAAAATTTTATAAAAATCATAAATCAACTCTTAAGCATGCTTAGTAACATACTAGAAAATATCAGGTCTTAATTATACTTTTAACATGATATTTAAATTAGTTAATCGAGAAAATATACTTCAAAATAGTGATCTGGAATCGAAAACGTCACAGCACTAAAAATAGCATATCAGCAATCTACACATCTAGTTTTAGATCTGTCAAAAGTTCTGGAAACTAAGACTCAAGGGGCTAAAACTCTTATTTATGAAGTTTTAATAGATTGAAAATGTAACTGGGTCAAAATCTGATTATAAATCAAAACAGACAGCAGGGCAGAAATATGCAATTTGATATCTAGGATCTTTTACGAATACGGAATTAACAGAACAAATCAAAATGGATAAGGCATGAGAAATGGATTATAACGATAAATCTACTTACGGTATTTCAAAAAATACTTGTACGGGGAAATAAAAAGATTCGTACAAGATACTTGCCTGATAGATGATGAACGACGATACCGAACACAAGAATAACGGGACGAGAGTCCCGGCAAAGCAATACGTGTAACACACGTACACCACAACATGTGTGACACACGTGTAAAGAAACACACACAGAAAAGCGGCAAATCAGCAACTCCAAGAAGCCGAACAGCAAATAGCTATCAGCTAAACAGCGAGATTCACACCAGAAAACAGCGATCTGGGCCAAAAAGCAAACACCGGATCCCCAAAACAGCAGACAGTGGATCTCCAACAGTAACAACGCAAGTGGTAAGGAGGTGAGGAGGTGACTGCGATGGGAAGGTTGTAGCAGTGGGGGTGAGCTCGAGGGCAGAGGAGCACCGGCAATGGCAGGGCTCGACGGGGCTAGCGTGAAGCTTGGGGTAATGGCGAGGTAAGGTCAGTGAGACTGCGGTGCTGTATAGAGGGTTGCGGTGGTGCCCGACGATGGAAGTAAGGCGGCAGTATTGGCGGGGTGCTCGACGAGAAAGGAGAGTTCGAGCAGTCGACGGATTGGAGGACGAGGACGAGGACTGGGGGCGACGGAGGCTCGACATTGGGATGCAGGCTAAACGGCGGTTGTCGAGTGCGATGGTTGACAGCACAGGGGTAGGCGACGGTGGCAATAGGAGCGTTGCGAGGTTGAGCTGCAGGCAGTGGGTGGATGGGTTTGCTCTGTTTCGTTCCGAAACAGAGGAAGAAGAGAGGAAGGAGAGAGATGTTTAGGCGGCGGGGATTAAGAAGGTAATTAGGGTTTAATGGTGATTAGGGTTAGGGGGGTTTAACAGGGTTATTTATAGGATTAGGGTCATTATTGGGTAGTGGGTTACAGGGTTAACGAGTAGGGTGCAATAAGAAAATGGTTTTGGGTTAATTAGGAAAAATTATTGGGTTTTGATTTTAGATCCAAATAGATAAATAAATAATACAAATGAAAAGAATATAAATTGGGCTTGAAAATAAATTAGAATTCACCAAGAAAAATAGATCATGTACAATAATAAAATAATTCAATAGATGAATTTTAATAAATAATCCAGAAATAAAAATTAATAATTATAATCATAAGAATAATAAAATTATATAACAAAATAGTATTCGGGTTTAACGGTTTTATTAAAGTTTTCCAATTGTAATATGTTTGATTTGGGCTAAAATATAAATAGTTGATCAATTTGGAATCAAAAATAAAGTTAAAATACATCATCATTCGAAATAAATATAATTTTCGACTATATTTTTTTTTAATAGGAGATCCAAAACGAATTCAATACAAATGAATTTATAAATAATCAAAATATAGAAAATGCACAGAGAATACTCATTGGCGGGAATGGGTGTTACAATAGTTTTAGCCCATTTCGGCAAATTAACTAAATTAAAGTATTATTGTATAACAACAAATTCATTTCATTATCTACAAAAGACTCTTCTTGGCTCATTTGCCATTGAAATTTTAAATGTCAGTACGGCCGATTCTTAATTCTAACTGTGAATTATTGGCCATGTCTGTAGGACTAGATAATTTCATACATTTATCTTTGATGAACTCATCCTCAAAGAACTCTGCATGTTTAGATTCTTCTAACACAAATTAGATGGATCCAATATCTATCCATAGAACTACATTTTGCACTTTATAGGCATACACGAATATTTGTTATAGGTCTTACTTTAGGTCTTCTAGGGTCATGTACTCTAACAAATGTATCATACCATATGTTTTCATTTTAATAGAATTATTTGTGTTTCTATCCCATAGTCTACAAGGTATAAATGATTTGGAGTGCAGTAACAAATTAGGAATATGATTAACAATACAATATCACCCATAATTACACAAAGTCAAACAACAGTCAATAATATAGAATTCAACATTTCACTAAGTGTTTGATTCTAACTTTTATCAATGCTGTTTTGATTGTCGTAAATAGAGTGCACTAGAGATTATGCCAAATGCAAACTTTTCTGAGATTATTAAATCATATTCATCACCTCTATCAAATCTGAAATATTTTGATCTTAGCATTTAACTAGATTTCAATTCATTAAAATAACAAGTATTGCATACCCCATATATATGACAAGTATTCAATTATCATCTCCAAGAGTAACTAAATACTTCTGACCAATAATTATCTCATCTAGTCACAAAGCTACCGAGATCACAAATATCTAAATGTATTTATTCAAGAAGTTGTGTACTCCTAGAGACCACACTAAATGGTTTTCTAGTGATCATAATTTGAGCACAAATTTAACTATTGTCATATTTAATGAGGAGTCATTTAGCAGAATTATAAATTTTAACAAGAATAAACAATTTAACATATAGTTCATATGTCCTAGCCTATTATGTCGTATTCAAGGACTACACAAATTAGAACGACTATTGTCAATTGCTTAGTTTGTTAAACTCAACTTACACATTCCATTAACTATGATCTGCACATGGAAACAATAGTAATAAAATATGAGTTAATACAAAATTACTCAATTACATTTCACAAAAGTGTTTACTTTCTCTCGTGATTCTTAACAGTGTCCAATTGCTCAAACACATTTAGCGAAGGGTTCTGTCCTTTATTCGCTCTTCATCATCTTCATAATGCTAAATGAGATTATGACCGACATGTTACAATTCAACTTTGCACACAAAGTACAATGAACGAAAAAGAACAAAACGTAACTAATAGAGTCATATCCTGCATTAAAGATGCTCTCTCCTAAGTTACAGACATTTGTTATACATCTTATACATTAATCTTTATTAGAGAAGCAATCATACAATCTCACACAAAACTATAAATGATGGGTTTGTCAATATATCTATATGCATAGTATGACAAGACACTTGACAACCATAAACATGCTAGTTTTCAAAATGAGACTAACTATGATCTGAGACTCCCAATCATGTGATCAAACGCACAAAACTTTAACACATTTATCACATGAAAATATTGAAAAATTTAATTAGAGTAGATCATACCGACACTCCAAGTTAGAAGTGTTATCCAAATTTGATGGAGAAGCATGCATGGTGCAGACTTATTCAGACGCAAATCCATCATTTCCAATATACACAATTTGTAAGTAACTTTGAAGTTCCTACATTCATCAAATTGTTAAAGATTAGCCAATTAAACGAATTATTAGCTCTATTTAAATCTAAGAACAATTTAATTGGAGATACAATTTTGTATATAATGTATCAAAATAAATATTTGATCCTTAGCACGTAGCCAAAAACAATTTCAAAATTGTATCTAATTAAACAAAGTTTTAAATTTTAGCACTCAGCAACAACAAATACTTAAAATATAAATGCAGGTAAAGAACTTATCTTTAATTTTAGATATGATCCATTCCAAACATATTTGGATCTAGTCTAAATTGCCTTTCTCACTGTCTGCACTATCTCCAGCAATTATATCCACATCGCTTATTATTCTTTTCACCTTCCAACTGTTAAATTCATCACTATTGAATCCCTCTAATTTAGGAACCTCGTACGGACGATTATGTTTTTCGATCTCAGAGGAATAAACAATAAATTCCAAAAAATAGAGGGTTCTTTCATGAATAATTACTACTTACGTAATTTCAGTAAATGAAAGGATTTATTCTGTAAAAACTGCATAATAAACAATAAACATAATTTAATTAATTAAGAGCACAAATCTTAAAGTTTAGAGTGGACCATATCTTGATGAGAGTCAAGAAAAAATGGGGGGTTAGATCAGATTCAATAGTACACAACAGCAGATCCAGTACTGGCCCCAAACACAAAACACCATAATGAGATCCAATCAAACACATCAGATCAGATCTGTTCTGATCTAGGAGTGAGTCAAAATTTTCAACACTAGATGATCCCCTCCTTGAGCCCGAACACCAAACACCATGATGAACCAATCAACAAATCAGATCAAATCTGTTCTGATCTAGGATTGAGTCAAAATTTTCAACACCATATGATCCCCTCCCAAAGCCCGAACACCAAACACCATGATGAACTGTAACTCCTGTATCCTCTTTTCCGTATTCTTCTACTGTATTCTTTCTTCCAGTGTATTCCATCTATTTGTACTCTTTCTTTTTCCTGAACCATGTATTTGTTCTTCTTTCCAATATTTATATAATCATCTATTTGTTTGATTCTTTCGAGATTCTTTTGGCTTCCAATTATTTGTCTCTGGATAATTTACTGTTTCCAATTTATTGCATTTCATGGCCTACATTCCCTATTTATTTGAACTCTGTCTTGTTAGATCTGGTTTTCTACCCAATTTACCCTATTGAACCCTCATACCCATCCTATTGGATCCTAACCCGCAACCCAAAACCCATTTCTTTGATCCAGTCTTCCCTAGATCTTCTTCACGTTCCCTAACAAGCAGATCATATCTCTTCCCCCTATTCTATTGATTCTCCAAATCACAACTTGAAAAAAAAATTTCATTATAATTCCCAACAAATGTTGGTATTATCATCTACAATTCCTATCTCCAAACCCTAACCCTAATATTCTCTCTCCCTCTCATCTCCTACCTCTTTCCCTATCGGGACCTACCCATCCCGGCCCGTCGCCGGCAACCCCCCCTCCTCGTGTCGCCCTCTGACTGTCGTCGCCCTCCTCCCGATCGCTACGACGCCGTGCTAGCAAACCCCGACAATAGCCCCATCCTCCTTCTTCCTTCTCCTCTCCCGAAGCCAGTCAGTGCCAACAAGCATCCGGCACCCCTCGCGACCTCCTGCCAAGGTCGCGCTACCCAGTGTCGTCGCTCACGCCGCCAGTCCCCTCCGGTGCCACCCCACCGCCGTCATGCAGCACCCTGCCATCCACTGTCATTTCCCCCATCACAGTGCACCCCGACTGTCCCTCTCTCTCTTGTGTGTGCACATGTGGATATTAAGTTTTGTTCGTGTATTGTGTTCGTGGTGATCGTGATCGTCTCGTGCATTTCGTTCGTGTTCCGTTCGTGCTATTATGTTCGTGCCCGGAAATCTATTCCCGTTATTCTATTTATTCCGTCGGACCCATCGTCATTGCAAGGCAAGTAACTTGTATTCTTTTTTATTGAAATACAAGTACTAAATACTGCCTGTAGTGCTACTCTTTGTTTCTAGATTCATCCTCATGAAAATCTTTATTAGATCTTGCCTCTATTTGTTTATCCATTCGTGGTTATCTTTTGTTACACACACGACATAAAATTAACTAAGATCTATTTAATTCTTGATGCATGTATGTATGATGTGCGTGATCCATGATATGTTGTATGAATCTTGCATGCTTGATGTGTTAGTCGTAATATCTTGTGGTAGACTTGTAAAACACCCATACCATGTTGTTTTGGATATCTATTATACCATGCCTTGTGTTTCTTTTTAATTTGGATTGGTTGCATATGAACTATTTGATTTAATACATGCCCTATTTTTATTCAGTATTTTAGACCCTATTGAGGTCAGTAAATCAAAGTAATTTGTGAATATAAATCGTAGATCTCGTTGTCTATTTTTCAAAATTTTTGACAGATCTCAGTTTTGATTTGTGAGTTATGAGTTATTGCTGTTTTTCTACAGATGTGTTAGAAATTTTAGATACGGTTTTATGTGAATTCTGTAAAGTTATTTATTTTAATACCGATGTTAAAGATAAGATATGGATCTGATATTTTGCTGGCTATGACTATACTTGACTGGGATTAACCTAAACTTTTTTGGATCTATTTGATGACATTTATAAACTATTCTATGCTTGTGAACAAAGTACTATATCTCCAGTTTTGCATGATAGTCAGTAAATAACCATATTTTCGACCTGATTCTAGTTGCTGTTGGTAAAAATTTTGTAAACATAAAATGTAGCCTACTGTATCTATTCACCCTTTTGACGGATTTGGATTTCAAGCTATACTTTGTAATCTATCGCTGTTTTAGTACTGTTGTCTCAAGAATTTCAAATTCACAAATTTGTTGTATCTTGCTGTTTCCTGAATTTCTTTGACTATGCTATCCATGTTGGAATATTATGAAATTATATTTGCTGGTAATAGACATACTAGGAAATACTCTAGATTTTTCTTAGATTTAATCAGTAAGTTTTTATGCCATTTCATGTTTGTGAATACAACCTTGTGATTTCTGGCTGAATATGATTTCTGTATATAATTCTGTTTTGAGCTCTGTTTCTGTGATTATTATGTGACTTGTATAAATGTGCTGGATTCGGACGAGAGTCTATTTTCTAGATTTTTTGACGGATCCATATTTACATGTTTGTGGCAACGAAAATCTCAGATTTGGTACATAACTAGAAGTTTCGTTGTCCTAGCCCTTGATGAGTCGTTTGTCATCCGTTCTTGTCCTTCTTTCAACTTGTACTTGTTCCTTATTGTCTTACCATGTTTCTTGACTTGTTTGTGCACGTCCATGCTTACTTTAAATATTAATAACAAGAAACTAAGCCGGGGTTAAAGGAAAATATCTAATAGTGGAAAATACAGAAACGTGTACTCGGAATATGATCCACGGATCCTAATTGGTACTTGGAGCTTGATACTTGATTACTTGGAGCATAACACATGATTAATTGACACTTGCACACTTGACACGTAATACTTGGAGCTTGATACTTGATACTTTGAGCTTGTCCCTGAGTACACTGCCATCTATGATCCACTATAAAATCTAAATCGTAAATTGCATGAATATAGCAACCATGTGGTAAAAATCTGGGACGCATGAAGTGCTACCTAGATAGGACTAGATATAAGACTTGAAAACAACATGACCATTTGACATTTGCTACTTGTTACTTGAACATGATACTTGATTACTTGACACTTATTACTCGTTACTCGTTTACATGATACTTGACACTTGATACATGCTACTTGCACCCGTTATCTTTCCATGTTACTTGTTCTGTTCTTGACTTAGAGTTAGTTGCTCTAGTTTGTTGTTACATATTTCCATGTTATACTTGCTTCTGCTGTTACTCTATTCTTGTCTATTTGTTTTTCCTGTACTTGTCTGCAATACAAGTGGCTCGTAACTTGCATTGATGGACATTTGTTTTCTCTTTCCTTTTCCTACAAATTTGTTACTTGCGGACTTTGGTGACCAGCTGCCCGATGGAGTAGGTGATCAAAGATTCTAGTTGGTTGGATTCTTGCTACATTTATTTATTCTTGTTGCTTATTCCTGAATAATTGTAACTTGTTACTTGGATTATTTGTATTGGGTATTTTGTGCCAGACTTGTGTTTTGTTCCAGACTTGATTATTTGAAATTTAGTATTCTTGTTTTTTGTTTCAAGTAATCCTATTGACTATATTAATTCAGTTATGCATGTGTGGTTGACTATTCCTCTTGTATATCTCTTGTTTATTCTTGTATATGTTGTAAAGATCCTGACAGCTTACGAATGGTGAAAGCCATTCGCTAGACTTGTGTCGCGTACTCGTATTCCGTATTTCTTTTTGGAAAGCGGGGCGTGACATGAACCCATCAACAAATCAGATCTGATCTGATCTGATCTGTTGCTGAGTGCTCAAGAAGAAAAGAGAAGGAGGTTGAAGGCGACGTTGATGCTTGCGGTGGGGCAGCGCCGGTGGCCTACGGTTGCAGTGGCGCCGGCGATGGCGGTGATAGCGGGTGTCGACTTCGGCGATGGTGGCGGTTGGCGACGACTACGACGACGAGATCCTGACGAACGGTGATTTCGACGACTACGACGATCTCTCTCTCAATCTCAATTTTTTTTAAAATATCTTAAGAATGTTAGAGATTATGAGAGACAATAACAATGAAATTAGAGTTAGGTTTAATATCCCACTGACTTAAGATATTATATCCTGCTTATCATAATTGGAATATCACAAGGACACTACCTCTAGACCAGTATATATGGGATCAAACTGAGTTTAGGGTACTCGGCTTTAAGCCCCAGTCAACCCGGTCCAACAATTAACAGATAACACGTGAAAGCATGTGTTGCCCCATAGAATATTATACACAATAATATTCTATTATCTTGAGAATATACCTATATATCCAACATCCTCCTCGACCCTCCTCCCTTCCCTTGGGCCACAAAGATCTTGGCCACCGTGCACTCCATGGAATATCTTGTTGCTATTTAACGGTATTAACTCAATCACTAGGGAAGTCACCTGCAGAAAGTGTGAGAATCGGGAGACGGTCTCGTTTCATTTGAGGACAAAGTTTATGGAGGTGGAGAAGTTTGTGGGTGATAGGGCACACTTGATGCACAGCAGGGCTCCTCCGGTTTGGCTGAACACCGGGCTTATGACGTGTTCCAAGTGTGAGGTGCCGAATCAGCTAGCTGGTGAAGCCAATTCTTGATGACAGGGAGAGCCATATCAATTGGTTGTTCTTGTTTTTAGGGCAGTGGTTGGAATGATGCAATTTGGAGCAGTTGAAGTGGGTTTGCAAGTATACGCAGAATCATAGGGTTGGCGCTAAGGATAGGGTTTTGCTTTACACTTATGCCGCGATTGGGAAGCAGTTGGACCACAATGGGGTATTCAATCTCATGCAATCTTGCTCAATTTTAATTGGTTAGAGTATCTGCAGTAGTTTATAGGAACGTACATTGGAGGTTTTGTTTGTGATTTAAGGATCGATTTTAATATTTTTCTCCTTGTTTTGTTTATTATTGGTCTACGGTGTAATATAATTTTTGTGATTAGCGTTACTAATTGATGAACTTGGTTTAGTATATATATTTCATTGGGTTTGTGTTTTTTTTTTCTTTTTTTTCTTTTTTTTTTTTGAGGAAAATGTGGAGTCTGGCCACCCTGTTTCATTAATAAGTGATTAATAAAACAAACTCAGAGTACTGAGCTTACATAGAATCCTACAAACAAAACAACAGAACATAAACTCCACCCCGAACATGGGGGGGTGGGGCAAAAGAAAAAACATAAAGTAGCCATAAGAAAATACATAATACCCCCCAATAAACCCTGGAGTGGTAGGTATCAATGACCATCAATACCAGGCTGGCCATCACTCGATTGTCGGTCCGATCTCAATCTCCTCATCATCAAAGTCCTGAACCTGGAAGACACTCGCGATCCTTCCCCTGGGACATGCTGCTGCCATATTAGCCCAAAATGAGATAAAATGCATAATATGAGTCAAATTTCTAGAAATTCAATTGCAAGTACTACGAAAGTAAAGATTAATTCTGTCTAGCCAGAGAACCCAGGTCATTGCGGCTATCGCGTTATACCACGCTTCTCTCATAGCACCCCTCTCTATTGCAAACTTTAGACCTACCCACAGGTCCTCGTATGTACTAGGGTATTGAGATGTCCCTAGGGCACTGAGTACCTCTACAAGTACCGCTTTGCTCCTAAGACACTGCAGAAGAAGATGATCCGTAGACTCCAGGGCAGTGTGGCAGAGCCCTCGTTGGGAGTCTACCGTCAGTTGGCACTTAGCGAGATTTTCTCTAGTAAGGATCGCATCATTAAGTACCAACCATAAGAAAATTTTGATTTTTAGCGGGGCTTCCATTTTTCATATGACAGCTGACCATTTTGGGGTACATCCCCTAAAATATAAACGATTGTACATAGAGCGAACCGTGAACTTTCCATTCTTCTCCAATCCCCAGGATTTCTTATCAGGCCCCTGAGAGCAGCCGATATCAGTATTGGAGATGTAGGCCTGATGTTCCACTAGTCTGAACTGTGAGCCTAGGTCTAGCGGTTGTTTGAAAGATGGATTCCAGGTGCCTCTTTTCCAGGCAGCGGCAACCGTGCGTGTGGATGTGTCACCTGCTCATATAAATTAGGGAACAGGGTTCTAAGTGTGTGATCAGCACACCACTTATCCCACCAAAATCTAGTGAGTTTGCCATTACCGGTCGTTGATTTGACACAGCTATGGAATGGATCATATGCCTTAGTGGTACCTTTCCAGAACCAGGAAACCCGAGGGTCTATCATGAAGCCCAGATTTCTCATTCCATTCCCATGCATATATCCCTGGACAAATTGTTGCCATCCTTCTCCATTTGGGTGGAAAACTTTCCACCACCATTTTCCCAGGAGTGCCAGATTCATATCTCGAAGATCAATTATACTTAGGCCTCCATGTCTCTTTTTCATGCATGCCTTCTCCCACCTAATTAGGTGATATCCTTCTCTGTCCAGGTCTGCCCCTTTCCATAAGAAACATTTTCTAGTTCGGTCAATTCTTTGGATTACTCATCGCGGCATTTCAAGGAAAGAGAGATAATAGGTAGGGAGGTTAGAGAGGACCGCATTAATAAGCATGACTCTTCCTCCCAATGAAAGGGCTTTGCCTTTCCATCCTGCCAGCCATTTCTCAATCCGGTCTATGATGGGAAGCCAATCCGCCTTTTTAAGTTTTCCGGGTCTTAGCGGCAATCCCAGGTATTGTATGGGGAAACTCTCAGTGGAGAAATTTAGGATAGTGGCATGATCAAGAGCCTCTTCCGGACCCAAGGCAATGAGAATGAGAGCACTTTTATGGAAATTAACTCTGAGGCCAGACCAGGCTTCAAAGCAATACAGTGTTTCTTTGATGACGGTAGTTTTCTTTAGGTTGCCATTGCCAAATAGTAGAGTACCGTCTGCATATTGGAGTATAGAGCATCCTTGACGATTGATTCCCTTGGCCATTGGTATGATCCAACCAGCTCGACTGCATTTAGCCATTGTGGATCTGAGAACGTCTGCCACGATGGTGAAGAGAAGGGGTGAGAGCGGATCTCCTTGTCTGAGCCCCATTTTGCAGGAGAATCGGTGGCCAGCTACCTCGTTAACCAAAATAGCCGTTTTGCTGGTGGTAAGACACGTGTGGATCCACCTTATCCATCTGTCCCTGAAGCCCCTTCCAGTAAGCGCTTCCAACAAATAGTCACATTCAATAGAGTCATAGGCTTTCTCGAAATCTAGCTTCAGGAGGTAGCTCTTAGAATTCGAGGTGTAGCAATGATGAATAGTCTCCTCAGCTGTTGCTATACTATCCTGAATGCATCTTCCTTTGATGAATCCCGTCTGGTCCTTACTAATTAGGCCATCCATTATCTTCCCGAGCCTGATAGCGAGGGTCTTGGTAATGATCTTTACCGAGCAGTTAAGGAGGCTAAAGGGGCAGAAGTCTCCAACTCTTCTGGATTCTTCCTTCTTAGGAATTAGCATAACCACCGCGTAGTTGAATCTCCCTAATTTTAGTTTATGCTCGTAGAAGTCTTCGAACAACTTGAGGAGGTCACCTTTGATTTCCTCCCAGAAGATCTGATAGAATAGAATCGGGAATCCATCCAGACCTGGAGCTTTATCCTGTCCCATTTGCTAGATTGCCACCCAGATCTCCTTCTCAGTGAAGGGTGCCTCAAGGGATTGCAGCCCAAGATCTGAGGTACTTGTCTGGTCTTGCCAGAAGTCGTGTTGGAGGGGAACCCTCAAGTCTGCTTTGTGCCCGAAGAGGCGCTTGAAGTGAGATTGGAAAGCTAGCTTAATAGCAACATCGCCTTGAACCGTTCCGAAATCCGATTGGATTGAGTGTATGAGATTAGATCTACGTCGTGCTCTAACAACTCGGTGTTAAAAAACAGTGTTCGCGTCTCCCTTTTTGAGCCATGAAATTCTGGACCGTTGTTGTCATTTGATTTCCTCAATCCTGTAGAGGTGACCGATTTCCTGTCTGAATTGGAGTAATCGATTCCACTCTTCCTGTAGTAGATCCCTAGGTTCTTCAACTTTCTCAAGCTCCTCAATTCCTTCAAGGAGGGATTCCTTCATTGGATTTGTTAGTGTAACTAATTTATTGACTCATGCATGCATTCTCCTATGCTCTTTGATGGACCAGATGGTCCTAGCATCTTGATGGACCGGATCTTAAAGCATGACTCTTGTAGAGGTTTGCTCCCGTTGACCTCAGTCGGGGTCCACCAGAGCAAAACTCTAATTTATTTGTCAGTTTCGTTGTGGTGTTTTTGCTGATTACTCCAATTTTCTTTAATTAAATGCAACTTGTACTGCATCTTTAAAACTATGTTTTTAACACATTTTTTTTTTAAAAAAACCTCTCACCAATGTCTGGAAAACATAGTTGGGTAAGGTTTTTTTTTTTAAAAAGTTGTGTAATTTTTTTAAAATGCACAATAGTTGGGTGAGATTTTATTATATTTAGTTTTAATTGTAATACTGAAATTACAGACTAGTCTGAGACTAAGGTTTCTTGGATGAAGGACTGTGAGGTTTGTGAAGAATATGAAGACTGTTATTTATTTGTTCTGTTGGGCAATAAAGAAACCACATGTCCAAAAAATGAGTGTAGCGAAAATGAGGATGCTAAGATGGAAGTGTGGTCAAACAAGGAAGATAGAATTAGAAACGAGCATGTACGAGACATACTAAAGGTTGCTCCAATCCAAGATAAGTTAAGAGAGAAACGCCTCAGGTGGTTTGGACATATCACACATAGACCTAGTAGTGCTCCCGTTAAAAAGAGTGATTTGATCAATATTGAGGGTAGAGTTAGGGTAAGAGGAAGACCTAAACTAACTTGGATGAAAACGATGAAAAAATATATGAAAACTTGTGACCTTACAGAAGATATTGCACTAAACAGAGCAGAATGGAAAACCACGATTCATGTAGCCGACCCCAACTAGTTGTATGCTCCTTAAAAAATATTTAGAATTTTTCTGAGTCTTGTCACTACAATTATTTGTTTGATACAAATACTAATATTTTAGTTTCTGTCTAGTTGATTATTTGTGTATATGGCAACTGAAGAAGAGTATGGCTTCCATTTATTCCCTCTGTTTGCCTATCACAATTCCTTTGATATCTGGTAATTATGGTTTCTCAAATAAGTTACGATATCCTTTTTGCAACATATGTTAACCATCTATATAATAAAATACAAAGAAAGCTATCAAGTGGCTCTCCTTCAATTCCCTCAAAAATCAAAGGTCCATATCTAACCTCACAAAACATATTTTCCCCCCAAAAGTTTCCTTCCAAAACTCAAATTCAAATCCCCCACTCAAAACAACTCATATATTTATTTAACTTTTTTCTCTCTCTATTTCCCTCCCTTTTCTATTTAAAAAATTAACAAAATAAAAATTTTAAAAATTTTTTTAAAATAACAAAAAAATTTTAATTTAAAAACTTTAAAAATAATTCAAAAAATCCAAAAAAAAAATCATATAATATATTTTTTGCCGGACTCCCAAAAGCTTCTCATATAATATGTTTGCTACTTCAATTAATTTGCTGGACCTCCAAAACTATTTTATATGATAAACAAGTTGCACCGTTCAATGTCTGTCATTGTTAGTTACAACTGCAGAGATGACTGCAGGTCATGGACAGATTCCTTTGTTCTTGCAATAAAGCAAGTAAATCTATTTCCGGGCCAAAGAGGCGAAGATGCCAGATGGAACAAGGGGTGTCACGATTGGACGCGGTCAATCTTTTCATATCTGAACCCAGTGTACCCAATTAGCTCAGTGATGAAACTGCTAATTGTTGGGGTGTGAAGAGTTTTGACCAGGAAGATGGGCTTTTACAAGGCCTTTTAAGTTTTTCTTTTATTTTTTTTATTTATTTATTTTTGTTTTTGTGTGTATGTTGATATGGCTAAAAATAAGATTAAATCGAGTACGAATCTTTTTTTTGATGAAACGGATAGAGTCAACAGACTCCAGCCATGCATTAATAATAACAATATTACAATAAGAGGGTCTTACCAGATGTAAAACAAAACCACACAATAGAACAAACAATACGCAACACACTATATACAAACAGAACAGAATTACAGAGCAAAAATCAGGAACAAAATCCCATTCGGAAGCTGATCGCAAGCCAAGCACTGAGGACAGCGAGCACCAACACGCCAGCGCTAGGATGCCGAAGGAGTCTGCCTAATACGAACTTCCTCACGCTGAAGGAGTAAGGCCGCACGATCAGGGTGCGGAACGGCAGAAAAGCGAGGCAGACTCGTCGAAAACCAACCCTGAGAACGCTGATCGAAGCCGCAACCTGATCTGGGAAGCGGTGCTCAAGGGACAGCCTATCATGAGGCCAATATCATCCAGGAAAAATAGAAATCAATGCTCAAGCAAAGATACCCATCGATACCAACAATTCCGCAAAAGATAGGGAAACACGAAAAATAATAGCCAGACAAAAGCACAACCGAGAACGAAACACCATGAGCACCGTCAGAGCAACTCCTCGATACAATCAGATAAATATACTGATAAGGAAATAATCATGCAACATACTGATAAAGAGATAAACATGCCTCAGAAGAACACAGCAAAAATATATAAATGATGCGGTTTATTTCTAGGAGACGTGTGGATGCACCAGGTGTGAGTTCGGACTCAATTTATATTGAAGGAGAAAGCTGCTTGTCAGACGACCCTCGGAGTGACCTGACGGCTCCTGCAACGGGCTCGGAGTGAAGTGGATGTCTCGGCTCGGATCAGAGGGTTCGGATCCGAGGTCTTGTGTACCTGCAGACGGTCCTGAAACACCGGGGTTTATCCCGGTGGTGGACCCTCCGACGATCTAGTCAGTCACTGTGAGAGAGTAGTAATAACTAGGTGAATTTAAGTGGCAAAAGATTGGTCACCTCCAAAGGTGGGTGAGGGTCTAGTATTTATAGAGAATTCTAACTGGGTTTGGATCCGCTTGGGGGCCGGGCCTGAACCCGAAAGCCTATGGGCCTGACGTGGCAGAAGGCCCAGGGGGTTTAGGGCTGACGTGGCAGTACCAGGAGTGGTATAGGGCTGACGCGGCAAAGCCCCTGGTGGTATTTGGGGCTGACATGGCAGATCATGGGGCTTCTGTGTTTCCGGGAGGATCTGATGGCCTAGGCTGTGCCAGGTCATCCTCATTTTATACCAGGAGGGGCGGACGGCCCGGAGGGCTGTCGTGGATCGGACGTCGAGGGCTGTCGTGGATCGGATACGAGGAGACCAGATCTGTGGGGGTGAACTTTGAGGTTCGGCGCCGATCCTACAGTGGCTCGAATCCGAACTAGACTGCTGTTTCTACCAATTTTTGAGTGAGAGCTATATTGGGCCCTGGTTAGGCCCCAAGCCATTTTTACCCCACCACACAAGCCCCCCACTCCTGCGGGGGTGCGGGAGCTAGCCATGGAGGAGTGTTTACGGTTGTAGAAATGGGATGGCGAGCCATTATGCCTTTATGAGGGGATTATTTTGGTGCCAGACCTAACCTCGAGCAGGCGAGGTATTATGGGTCGGCAAGGGTGATGGCGAGCCGTTGAGCCTTCCTGAGAAGACTACCCTGGTGCTAGACCTGACCTCGAGCTGTCGAGGGATTACGAGTTAACAAGGGCGATGGCGAGCCGTGGAGCCTTCCTGAGAAGACTACCCTGGTGCTAGACCCGACCTCGAGCTGGCGAGGGACTTATGGGCCAACAAGGGTGATGGCGAGCCGTTGAGCCTTTCTGAGAAGACTACCCTGGTGCTAGACCTGACCTCGAGTTGTCGAGGGATTACGAGTTAACAAGGGCGATGGCGAGCTGTGGAGCCTTCCTGAGAAGACTACTCTGGTGCTAGACCCGACCTCGAGCTGGCGAGGGACTTATGGGCCAACAAGGGGGGTGGCGAGCCGTTGAGCCTTCTTGAGAAGACTACCCTGGTGCTAGACCTGACCTCGAGTTGTCGAGGGATTACGAGTTAACAAGGGCGATGGCGAGCCATGGAGCCTTCCTGAGAAGACTACCCTGGTGCTAGACCCGACCTCGAGCTGGCGAGGGACTTATGGGCCAACAAGGGGGTGGCGAGCTGTTGAGCCTTCCTGAGAAGACTACCCTGGTGCCAGACCTGACCTCGAGCTTCGCGAGGGATTACGGGTCGGCAAGGGCGATGGCGAGCCGTGGAGCCTTCCTGAGAAGACTACCCTGGTGCTAGACCTGACCTCGAGCTGGCGAGGGATTACGGGCCAACAAGGGTGTTGGCGAGCCGTTGAGCCTTCCTGAGAAGACTACCCTGGTGCCAGACCTGACCTCGAGCTTGGCGAGAGATTACGGGTCGGCAAGGGCGATGGCGCGCCGTGGAGTTTTCCTGAGAAGACTACCCTGGTGCTAGACCTGACCTCGAGCTGGCGAGGGATCATGGGTCAACAAGGGTAAGGGCGAGTCGTTGAGCCTTCCTGAGAAGACTACCCTGGTGCCAGACCTGATCTAAAGCCGGCGAGGGATCTACGGGTCGGTAAGTGTGGGGGGCGAACTGTTGTCCCTTAGGAGTGTTGAGCAGGGTGGTCCGCTGTCTTTGCGGAGCATTAAAGGCGCCTCGGGATCTGTGTGATGTTCTAATTTCCCAGGGGCCTTAATGGCGCCGCCTAATAAATGCATGGCGCATGGTCTTTCGTCGTTTGGTCTTCCCCATGTCATAAAGGCTGGCCTACGGGGGAGGCTATAAGTACCCCTTTCTGCAGTGGGTTGGATCACAGCAAGGGTGGTCTATTGGCCATCAAAGGTGTCTGCTCCGGCGGACGTCTGTTTCTTGCAAAATTTTACCCCCGGTCGTGTCGGAGAGGTGGTTTCTCTGCCGCCCGGATCTTCTCTTGGACCTGATGGCTCTGATACGGTAGCCAGATCCAGGGGGGCTCAGGGCGAGAGGGGTAACGACCGAAATTCGGACCGGTAGATGAGGAGCCTCGGATTGGTGATGCTTCTGCCGTCTGGATCCTTTTTCGGGTCAGACGACCCTGATATGGTTGTTTGGCCTGAGAGAGATCCAGACGGGAGGGGCATCAACCATATCCCAGGCCTGGGGCTGAAGAGCCTCGGATAGATGGATCGTCTCCGATTGGAGGCTGGCCACCCTGTCTTCCAATAGGGCTCCAGGTGATGGCGGTTTCTGTCTCACCCTCGAACAGTTCGGGGTTTCGGCTGTCGAGGATGTAAGCCCCGAGCTGCTCACGGGTGAAAGGGGAACCGACCGAGCCCTGGAGCCCGGGGCGTCTGTCTAAGGACGGCGCCTTAAATCTTAAGTAAAACGTTCTCTTTGCCGAGTGCCCCCTCCGAACTGATCCCCTCGTCTGGCTGCCAGCCTGGCGTTGGATGACGTCAGCAGCGCACGTTTTGAGGACGTGGCGCGATTTTCCAGGCGGCAGTTGCACGTCAATAGGTGAACAGTTCTTGCGGAAATCGAGGAGTCGCTTTCATTCTTTATAAATACTCCCCCCTCTCCCCCTTTAGCCCACTCCTTTCTTGCTGCTTTCTTTTTCAAAAAAATTTCCAACACTTCAGCGCTCGTCCCTGAAGTTTGCCGCACTAGACTCGCCCTTCCGAAGTGACCCCAGGTGAGTTGGTAAGTCTGTTTAGTTTAGGCACAGATGGATAGGGCTCAGTCTGGCTCGTCAGCGTCGACGTCTAGGGTGGAAGTGAAACCTGTCTCTAGATCGACGTCATGGGAGGAGCCCGTGCTTGAGGGGGAGTCAGTACACGTTGAGGAGCCCTCTGACTCGGTTTCGTGGGAGGAACCAGTAGGGGAGGAGGAGGAGGTACAGGGTGTGAGGCCGTTACGTTCTCGACGTCCCTTCGTGGTGGAGAGTAGCGAGTCGGAGGAAGCGGATGATGGCTCGGACGGCGTCCGTGTTCTGGAGTTGACTTCCGAGGAGGAGGGAGGCGAGGGCGGCTCCGTAAGAAGATCCACAATTCAGGGTGCGGGTCCGAGTTCCACGCCGACTGGTCTGGGACCCTTATCTACTCCCTCGCCGGAGCGAACCAAGAAGAGGAAGAAGGCTCCGAGGAAGGCAGGACCGAGGATTGGTGGTTCGAGCCAGGCGCCTGTTTACCGTAATTTGTGGACAGGTTCGCCCGTGCAGCCGAAGCCATTCCGTCAGTATCCTGACAACCTATCTGACAAGGAGCTCTTCGGCGTGCAGGCCTCTTCGCCGAGTCGGAAGAGGGTGATGGTGGACGCGATTCAGACCGTCTTGGAGGGTGGGGACTTGGAGGTTTTGCAGCTGGCGTACCACATAGGTCCTGGCTACGAATTGATGCTGCCGAGCTCTACTCTGCGACCAACCGATCCCCTATCCGCTTGGTATTGCGTCTTCCCAGTGGACGCCTTCATCTCTGGACTGAGGTTGCCAGTCCACCCGTTTGTTCGGAAAGTGCTGAACTGGGCCTCCTTGGCACCGATGCAGTATGGGCCGAACTCTTGGAAGCAGATAATTTGTTTTGTACTGATGTGCGAGGAACAAAAGGTACCCCTGCGGTTGAACGTGTTCCGAGCGATGTTGATGATCAGCTCGGCGGCTGAGGGTATTTACTATATCTCCCCTCGGAGTAAGGGGAAGGTCGTTCACAGTCATCCGGACTCCATCAAGGATTGGAAGAAAAAATATCTGGTGATCCGGAGTGAGGAGCCCTGGGACATTCCGACTCGATGGAACCATTCCAAGCCGAGCTATCCACCGCCGAGGCCAAGGGATCTGACGGCCGAGGAGTGGGGGTTTGTCGAGCGCCTCCGTTTGTCCCCTAGTATCGATTGGACGAAGGTGACGGAGGCCCACCTGGCGAGCGTTGGACTGAGCCCAGCCGTTCTGCGTATGTAGTTGTTTCTTTTCTCTCGGTCTTTTCGTACTTTCTCGCTCATTGCTCTTAATGGTTTTTTCTGTAGATATGGATGAGGCATCGATCAAAGCAAGGAGGCTCGCCATGAAGAAGGAGAATGCCGAGAAGAAGAAGGGGGAGGCGGCGAAGAAGCCGAGGGAGCCGTCCCTGGTTATCTTGGAGGCCCCGCTCGAGCCGAGGGCTAAGAGGACTCGCTCGGAGACGAGCAAGGGGGCGGCCCCTTCGAGGGGTAAGGGCCCAGCGAGGGCGTCCGATCTCGACAAGGGGAAAGGTCCCTTGGTAGAGGTTGAGGAAGAGGACCCGGTGGTGGAGATGTTGCGGCAACGGTGGGCGCCGGACTGGTCGGTTCGGATGGGCGACTGTCTGACTGAGGAAGCCCAGGCCGTTGAGGTGGTGGAGAAGTTGGCGACCCCTCGCGATCGCCAAGCGATGGAAAGCGAGCCCGTAGAGGTGGCATTTACGCGCCTGGCGCAGGCCACCGTGCTGGTAAGCTTGTCGACCTCATCCCTCTTGTTAATCTTGCTTCGGGAGTTTTCTTCTTATCTGTGCTTGTCGGTCGCAGGCTTGTATGCAGAGAGCTAACGTAAAGAACCTCTACGAAGCGTCCCTGTCACAAGAGCGGGCTCGGACGGACAAGAGCGAGCGGGAGATGAAGGAGATGCAGATCGAGCTCGAGGGTTCGCATAAGAGGGAGCAGCAGATGAAGCTCGAGCTCGAGGCCAAGGACACCGAGTGGGGGAAGAGGGTGGTCTCCTTGAAGAAGAAGTTTGCCAAGGAGAAGGAGGAGTTGACTGCTGCGTTCGCCAAGGAGAGGGAAGAGCTGACGGATGTGGGTCAGCAGATGGTGATCAAGGCCCAGGATGAGTGCTACGTGAAGGCCCTCAGTCATGTGAGGCATTTCTACCCGACCGTCGACCTGTCCAACTTTGAGTATGACATGGAGATCGAGGGGACACCGAAGACTCCTGCCGAAGAAGGGCCCGTTGGTAACCCGGCCGTCGACCCTCCTGCAAACCCGATCGATGCCGAGGTGGGAAATCGAGTTGTATAGTTTTATCTTTCTTTTTTCCCCCGTTCGATTGTATTTGCCTTCCGCGGACTGGCCACCGCCTTTTTTGTAAGAAGCAGCATAATTTATAAAAAAGTATTTTTGACTGGCCAAGTGTTTTGACCTCGGATATTTCCGAACCTCCTTGCTTATGTGCGTTAAGTTGGTTCTCTTGTAGGTTGTGGCTTCCCTTCCCGAGGCGGACCCCCATCGTTCCGACGCGGCGTGGCTCCGGAGCAAGGTTGAGGCATTGGAGGCCACTTTGGCTCGGTACCGTGAGAGGGCCCGTAATGCTGACGCGGCCTTTAATTATTATAGGAACATGTCTAAAGCCCTGGGTGAGGAGGCAAGCCGTCTGAGGAGGGCGATGGTGGATCGGGAACTCGTGGGTGCCGGACTCGGATATACTATGTCGAGTTCTTCGGTGCAGAGGCCTTCCTCTGAGAAGCTACTTCACGATGTGATAGTGGAGAAGGAGGTGGAGATACACCGCTACCGGACGATGCTGGGCGTCTCGAGACCTTCTGTGGGTGGTCAGCGAGCGGAAGGGGTACCCTCTGCGCTGCCGTTATTAGAGCGTATACGGCCCGCCGATGCCCAGAGGTCCGTGGCCGGTGTGTCGTCCGTGGCCGAACCGAAGGACCATTATGACAAGGAGAGAGTTCCAAGTTGTTCGATTGGAGTGATCCCGTCGTTCGTCGGACCAGAGGGGCCCTGAAAGGGCGGCTTCCCACTGTTTGAGATGAGAGGAGTGTTTCTGTAACGGTCTTTGTTTGTTTCCTCCTAACCCAATAAAGGAGTATAAATAAGGAATTCATTTCTCTCTTTGCTCCGGTCGATAGTGTACGGAATTATGAAGGGAGTGAGGTTCGGCTCTGTCGGTCCGTGAGGGATCGGCGTGGGGCGTGGTGAAGTCTTCCGGCCTGGGTCGGATCGGACCTACTGAGGCGTCGGGGATGATCCCGGGGTGAAGACTTGGGTGTCGATCCCCTCGTCTGGTATTAGGTCGGATCCGCCGAGGCGTTTGGAGTATGATACAAAGAGATTTCCTTAGTATAAGATAGTGGGGGCCGATAAAACGGCCCTTTACATACGAAAGTTTTACAAAAGGTTTACTTCTAGCTAAGTTAGAACTTAAGCTCGTCCCTCAAGGAAATTTACTAGGTGCTCGGCGTCCAAGGGGAATCCCTCCGGCTCGACAGCAGGTCCGGGAGTAGGGCCGTCCCTCTCTGGTTTGAATTCGACGGCGTCGAGGGGGAACACCCCTCCCCCGACGGTGGTCATGTAGCACGATCGCGCCGCTTCTTGGCTGCCTCGGACGATGCCGACTCCTTGCGGGGTGGAAAATTTAAGCTTCAGATGGTAGGCTGAAGGCACTGCTTGGAGGGAGCATAATCCGGGTCGGCCGAGTATGGCGTTGTAAGCCGCCTTGACGTTGACCGCCATGAAGTCCATAGACTCGGTCCTCTTGATGGGAGCCGATCCTGCGGTAACGTCGAGGGTAACAATCCCTTCTATCACGACAGGGACGCCGGAGAACCCATGCAAGGTATATCCGGCCGGCTTGAGCTTGCCTCTAGGTAACTTGAGATTCTCAAAGGCTTCGAGGAAAAGAATATTAACCGAGCTGCCGTTGTCGACGAGGATTCGGCGAACTTCACAATTAGCCATGTGGAGGCTAATGACGAGGGCATCGCAGTGGGGCAGGCGAACGCCTTCGAGGTCCTCTCCTGAGAACGAGACTGGCATTGGCTGTAGCTTGGGCGAGGGGTTGTCTTGGACAGCATTCACCTCTCGGATGAAGGCTTTTCGGGAAGTATTCGATTCTCCTCCCATCGGCCCTTCGTGGACACAGTGCAAGATGAATGGTGTATCCGCGGCTCCCTCAGACTCGGGATCCCGAGCCTGGATGCGGTTCGGAGTAGGGTTCGGAGGCGAGAGCCTCTGGCTCCTAGTATCACGTCGATCCCGTGGGACTTCTCGGGTGAATTCTCGGAGGTACCCCCTGGAGATGAGTTCCTCAATCTCGTCTTTCAGTGCCCGGCATTGGTCGGTGTCGTGCCCATGGTCTCTGTGGAAGCGGCAGTAGAAGCGCTGATCTCGGTTCTTGCTGTTGTTAGGTCGGGGAGGTAGTCGAACAATGCCTTTGTCTTCGATTTCTAAAAGGATGGCGGATATGTTATGTGTCAAGGGAGTGTACCTCTCGAAGCGGGGGACCGGTGGGATTTTCTTTATGGCCCCCGCGTCCCTCGGAGCCTTCTTTGATGGTTCGACTTCTTCGGCCTTCCGTTTTCCCTTTGAGGTGGCTTCCCTAGCATCTTCGGGGCTAAGGGCCTCTTCTGCCCTAATGTATTTCTCGACCCTGTTGAGGAGGTCGGGAAAGTCGACGGGGGTCTCTTCGCCAGAGAAGCTTTCAGCTGTCCATGACGGACGTTGTGCCGAAATGCCGCAGAGGCGACGCCTGGATCAAGAGAGGAGACCGACCTCGCCTCCGTGGTAAATCCCTGGACGAACACTCTGAGGGACTCTCCTTTTATCTGTCTGAGCCCAAGTAAAGAGGTGCTGGTCCTTTCCGCCTTCCAGCTGGTGACGAAGTGGGCAAGAAAATTGCCCTCTAGTTGGTTGAAGGAGTAAATGGAGCCGGGGGTGAGTTTCGAGTACCATTCACAGGCCGGACCCCGAAGTGTGGCGGGGAAGGCTCGGCATAGTAGGGGATCCGAGGCGTTGTGAATCATCATGAGGGTTTTGAAACCCTCCATGTGATCAGCGGGATCTCCCTCGCCGTTGTAGGTCTCGAATTGGGGTGGTCGGAAATTCCTGGGTATTTCTGCTTGGAGGATGGGGGCGGAGAAGGGAGGACGGACAGGTCTGTACCCCTGAGGCGCTCGTCGGTCGCCGTCTCCTATATGATCGAGGCGATCCTCCATTTCTTGGAGGCGCCTTAGGAGTACGCCATCGTCTTCTGGCTGGATTGTTGACGGGCACGACACGCTGGCCTCGGCATCCGATCCGGTTTGGGAGTGGAGGGTTTCCTCCCTGGGGGCCCGTCGGAGGGCCCCGAGAATTTCTCTCCGGAAGTCTTGGAACTCCTTGTGAGTGACGGGGGCTCCCTCGACCCTGTTGGGTCGGTCTGAAGGCTGCCTTCCGATGCGGCTGAGTGCTGACCTTCGTCCCTCGGGCGGCGGTCTAGGATGGTTCGGGGCCGGGTTGGAAGCGGCCCTTCCCCTGCTGCGGCTAATCTGTCGGTTAACGATTACTCCCCGTAGGTCGGGCTGGACCTGTCGGGTGATGCTCCTTTGGGGCCCCTGATGGTGGGCCCTGTGTTTTGAAGGGTGTGGATCGGCGTTAGCGGTTGGTGGGGGCGAGTCCCGTCGGTTGACGGAGGAAGCAGCCCCCTTGCCCTTGGAGGCCATGAGAGTTCGGCTGTCGAGGTGCCTTGATGGTCGTGCTCGGGTCGGCTTCTGAAGCAGTTTTCCCACAGACGGTGCCAACCTGATGCGGTTTATTTCTGGGAGACGTGTGGATGCACTAGGTGTGAGTTCGGACTCAATTTATATTGAAGGAGAAAGCTGCTTGTCAGACGACCCTCGGAGTGACCTGGCGGCTCCTGCAACGGGCTCGGAGTGAAGTGGATGTCTCGGCTCGGATCAGAGGGTTCGGATCCGAGGTCTTGTGTACCTGCAGACGGTCCTGAAACACCGGGGTTTATCCCGGTGGCGGACCCTCCGACGATCTAGTCAGTCTCTGTGAGAGAGTAGTAATAACTAGGTGAATTTAAGTGGCAAAAGATTGGTCACCTCCAAAGGTGGGTGAGGGTCCAGTATTTATAGAGAATTCTAACTGGGGCCGGGCCTGAACCCGAAAGCCCATGGGCCTGACGTGGCAGAAGGCCCAGGGGGTTTAGGGCTGACGTGGCAGTACCAGGAGTGGTATAGGGCTGACGCGGCAAAGCCCCTGGTGGTATTTGGGGCTGACGTGGCAGATCATGGGGCTTCTGTGTTTCCGGGAGGATCTGGTGGCCCAGGCTGTGCCAGGTCATCCTCATTTTATACCAGGAGGGGCGGACGGCCCGGAGGGCTGTCGTGGATCGGATGTCGAGGGCTATCGTGGATCGGATATGAGGAGACCAGATCTGTGGGGGTGAACTTTGAGGTTCGGCACCGATCCTGCAGTGGCTCGAATCCGAACTAGACTGCTGTTTCTACCAATTTTTGAGTGAGAGTTGTATTGGGCCCTGGTTGGGCCCCAAGCCATTTTTACCCCACCACAATAAACAACATAGAAAGCCCACCTCCAGCCACAAAACACCTAATCCAAAGAAGTCATACCACAGATCTGATATAATCAAGACCATAACTGAGCATATACAAACTAAAAGAAAAGTCTGGAAGTACAAAATAGAGAAACACAAAAGGGATCAAAAAATACTGCAGTCAGAACGCTCCGATTGGAGCCCATGGAAGAGACCTGAAGGGCAGAAGAGCAAATAGGAGGAGATTGCAGATTAAGCCAAAGCACATAGGAGAGCCGTGCAACATGCCAACCAGCTCAAAGTTGAGCAGAACAAAAAGCAGAATAAAACTGCTGCAAAACTAATCAAAAGAGTAGGCACCCTACTCTTTACTCCTGCGAACATAAACATCCAAGATCATAGAGTTAAAATAGTTGAAAGCAACCAATAGAGCTAGAAGAGTAGAAAACTCAAGACAACCGCAGATTAAAAAAGGGGAAAAGAAAATATAAACAGATAAAACGAACGTGCGAAGATCCGTCAAGGAGATACAAAGCAAGTTAGAGAATGTTGAGATTAATCAGACAATGGGCAGCTTTTTCTAATCTCTTATATTTCATGGCGGCTCTAGAACTCTCCTTGAGAGAAGAAGACCAAAATTTGAATAAAAACAAAAATTCGTCCGAAAGCATACGAGGGGAGGAGAGGCTATGGCGGAATAATCTGTGATTCCTTTCCCTCCAGATTATCCAGATAATGATCTGGAAGGAAAGGAACCACGGTTTGTGAAATGCTAGAGAAGGGGGACGCTTCTTCCAGCAGTCGACCATGTTGATCGGGAGATCAGCCATTTCCCAGGCTAGAACGGGTATTTTCCAGAGAGATCGAGAGAAATCGCATTCTATAAAGAGATGATTGACATTCTCAGAGGAGGATGCACATAGGGGGCATAATTGTCCCCATGCTATATTCCTCTTATTAAGAATATCAACAGTAAGTAGTTTATTGTTGAGTGCTAACCATACTAGGATTTTCACCTTTAATGGAGCACAAGATTTCCATACCAGATCGTAGAATGGCGATAAAGAACCTCTAAAATTAAGAAAGTGATAAAAAGAACGAACTGAGAAGATCCTAGAAGAGTTCCAACGCCAGAAGAAATCTTCTTTGTCAATCCAAATCGCATTGTTGATAGTGTCCATAAGATTATCAAAAATGGGATTTAGGTGGCTAGGGAGATTATCGACGAGAGGGATCATCCAAACCCGAATGGCATCATTATAGGAGTAGTACTCAGAAACCAAGGCCAAAGGGTTGACAGCTAGGCGGAAGATAGCTGGAAAAGCCGAAGCTAAAGAGGAGTTACCAATCCATATATCTGTCCAGAATCTGGTCATGGACCCGTCGGCACAGCCGTGGGTTAAGCCAACGAGAAAAGGAGCGGCTACTTTCCACACCCCTTTCCAGAATGGCGGTGCTTGCCAATGGGGGTTCTCCGGAAAGCTCCACCAGTCATTGGATGCGAAGTATCTGGCTTTGATAAATTTGATCCAAGGTAGATCCTCAAGTTTGAGGAATCTCCAAAGCCATTTACCTAATAAAGCCATATTTTGGTGCCTTAAGTCCAAAACCCCCAGACCACCAGAAGTTCTAGACGAGCAAATGATTTTCCAGTTACACAAGTGCGATCCTGGTATGTAGAGAGCTGATCCAGACCAGAGGAAGTTACTTCTGATCTGATCAATTCTCTTGATGACCCATGAAGGAATGAAATAGAAAGACATCATGTAGAGCGGAATCGAGGAAAGAACCGAATTAAGTAAAATCAGTCTACCTCCACAGGAAAGAAGTCTCCCGAACCAAATCGAAAGCCTGGATTCCACCTTATCAATCATGGGAGCCCAGTCAGACCTATGAAGTTTCCCCCACCTCAGAGGGATCCCTAGATAAGTAATGGGGAAAGAAGCAACCGGGCAGTTGAAAAATTCGGAGATTTCTTCCTGCCTGTTAGGAGACCCTCCCAACCAAACTACAGACAATTTTTGGAAATTGATAGAGAGGCCAGAAGCTAGTTCAAAACAATAGAGTAGGAGTTTAAGATTCCTGAGAGTATGGAGATTAGGCTTAGCCAAAATGATTGTGTCATCGGCGTACTGAAGGTTAAGAACACCATTGAAATAACGAGAATCTCCCAGGCCTTCAATGACCTGGGCTTCCCAAGCATTGCGGAGTAGTTTACTGAATACGTCAGCAACCAGCGAGAATAAAAGGGAAGAAGAGGATCACCTTGCCTAAGACCGCATTTGATTTTGAATTTGTGACCCTCCGTCCCATTCACAATGATAGAAGAAGTACCCGCGAACAGACTGGATTTAATCCAAGCGATCCACTTGGGACCAAAACCCCTATGAATAAGGATATCGAAAAGGAACTCCTAACTAACGTTATCGTAAGCTTTCTGAAAATCGAGTTTGAGGAGAATACCCTCAGATTTGGAGTGATGACAACAGGAAATGATTTTCTGAGCCGAAGCCACACTATCAAGAATAAAACGGTCCTTGATAAAACCAGATTGAGCCGGATCGATGAGAGGAGGAATAATCTCCCCAAGCCTAGCAGAAAGAACTTTCATGATAATTTTAAACGTGGTGTTGATAAGACTAATCGGCCTAAAACTCGTGACAGATTTCGCGCCTAAAATTTTAGGGATAAGGACAATATGCGCGTAGTTGATGCGATCGAAAGAAAACGTGCCCATATGAAGGTCAGTGAACATCTGTAGAAGGTCATCCTTCAGCCAATTCCAGAACTTTTGAAAGAAGAAAGCCGGGAAACCGTCCGGACCCGGCACCGCGTCGCTCTTTAAAGCGAAAACCGCGGCTTTGATCTCGTCCAGAGAGAAAGGTTCCTCTAGGGCGGAGAGATCAATCGGATTCGCTCCGTACAATTGGTCCCAATCTAGGCTCAGAGCTCTAGGTTTGGTAGATCCAAGGAGATTTTTATAGAACTGAAGAAAAGATTGGTGAATGTCCTTGGTGGAAGAGACTTCAACCCCATCTTGGATGATCGAAGAGATGTGGTTAGACCTCTGTCTGTGAGAGGCAAAGTTGTGGAAAAAAGCAGTATTGCAATCTCCCTCTTTGAGCCACCGAAATTTAGCTCTTTGAGCCCATTTCAAATGGTCTTGGCGAAGAATCACCGAGAACTCTTGTTTGCAAGAACGACGTTCATTGAAAAGCTCATTAGAGATCGGCCCCCCCTCCTCCATTTTATCTATCGATTCAATGGTGGAAAGGAGAAAATTTTTCAGGAAATTAGTGTTAAATTGCCTTTCTTTGCGCCAGATCTTGCAACCGAATTTAATCGTGTGAAGCTTGATAAGAATGGATCCCAATCCGGAAGATCCAGAAATCGCCGAAAGGCATTCGGTAACGAGATTGACAAATACCTGATCTTCCAACCAAAACTTTTCAAACCTAAAACGATGTTGGCGCTGGAAATTAAAATCAGAATGAAGCGCGATAGGAACGTGATCAGAAGATGGGTTAGGGAGAGCGAGCGCGAAACAGTTGTGAAACCGATCGTTCCATTATTGGATACCAAGAATCTATCGAGCTTAGCCATCGTAGGGTGATGTCGAAGATTCGACCAGGTAAATGATCTACCCAACAACGGAATGTCAGTCAATTGTAACGAACGAATGCAATCGTTGAACCACTGATTGCCTATAGAAGAGGGACTAGACCTATCAGAGGCAAATCTCGTAGCGTTAAAGTCGCCACAAAAAATACACAGTTCATTAGAGAAAGATTGGAGCGATTGGAATTCGGACCAAAACAAAGGCCTGCCTTCGGAAGAGGACGAACCATATACAGAAATAACCGTGAAGTTGGTGTTAAGAGTTAGCCAATGGAGTTGAACAATTAGGAAGTACTTAAGCCTTTTAATCGAAACCAAGGAGAAAATAGATTCTTTGAATCCGAACAGAATGCCACCCCTAGATCCTGTGGCGTCAAGGGAGATCCATTTAGAGATAATGGAACCTCCGATAGACCTAAGAATCGTGGGAGACGGGGATTCAAGTTTGGATTCTTGGATAGAAATGAGATCGCAGTGAGAAGAAGCAATCAACTGAAAGATCGATCTTTGCTTGTCGGGACAATGAAGTCCCCTGATATTCCATGAGATTGTAATCATTAAAGACACTTGAACTCTACCACTCTAGACCGTTCCTTAGTTCTGATGGCTAAAGCTACAAGAGAAGGGGATTGGAGGGTACAGAAACCTAATTCGGACGATGTATTAATGAGCTCAATGTCAGAGCAGTGGTCAAACTGTAAATGATAGATCGAACCCAAGAGAGGTCTCGCATCATTAGCTATAGAGGAAGATTGATCTCTATGATAACGAGACTGCACCGCTCTCAATCGAGCGCTCGATCTAATAAGTTTGGGAGAAGGGTAAGAGCCTACAGTCAGACCTTTCCCGGAAGGACTGTAAGCAGGAGAAATAGAGTCGCGATCCACATCGGAACGACAAGACTCAGGGGACTGGTCATCAAAGCCAGACAACGAAGCCGGTACGAAGCCATGAAAGGGGTATAACAAAGGCTTAATTAACAGGTTGAAAGTAGCTGCATCAGAAAAGGATTGCAGTGCAAAAATTGCATCTGCATAAACTGAGCAGCACCCTCTCGGAGATACAAAGAAAGAAGGATAAAGACGAGGATGGTAACGAACTCTGCCGTAGAGTTCACAAAACTGAACTAAACGAATCGCAAAAGAGAGCAAAACCAAATCATTAAAACTGGAACAAACATTAAAGCAAACACTAACCTTACGGTTGGCGAGATCTCGCTTGCGGTCCTCCTCTTCATTATCCAAAAGATTGTCTTGCTCAGTCCAGGAAGGAGCAATCGATGATTTATCGCTCTTGACTTTGATGAGGGGCAGAACTGGGTCCGATGAAGTGATAGAGGAGTGCGCTAGCTTTTGAAACATTTGCCAGTCGGATTCGAAGTGCAGATTAACCTCCCATTTGGGCCATAGAGAACTGGGGTCGGCCTGATTGGGAGTAGGAGAGGATGAAACAGAAGCCATATGAACAATAGGGAGAGACGGCTTCTCATCTTGAGAAACACCAGGAGCTGCTTGAGGCGAAGGAGGAACATTCGATAGCAAAGGGAGTTTGTGAGCGGGCTTTGAAGTCTGACTAGAAGCAATATCTGGATTGATCCAAACGAGATTAGGCGGTTTGGCGGGGGAAATCTTGGTCATGGAAGAGGGAGCTACAATCTTGTTCTGAGCTAGAACTTTCTTTTTGGATACGGATTTAAACGGAACCTTCCAATGAGATTTAGAGGAAGAATCGGAGCCAGGGTGGAAAGATGATGGGTTAGTGGGAGCCACAGCACTAGTCCGCTACTGAAGAGAAGAAGTTCCTTGCTCTTGGACACCCAAGGAGATGGAAGAGTGATAGTGGACCGACACTGGGAAGGACACAAGACCGTCCATCAGAACAAAAGCCTCGATATGCTCTCGATGCTCAGGGATGTCAAAACAAGCTTCAACTTGCATGCAGCCAGAGGCAAGCTTAGTAGCCGAAGAGATGCTAGTAATCTTACCCACACAAGTAGCCAAATCTCCCACACGATGCACAGAGTCGCAGAACGGAGGCAAGCCCAGTAAAGTAACTTTGGTAGGGATCACCTTAGGAGTTTGATTAGGGGGAGCCACCTGAACCCACTTGCGGATTGAGAGAGCAATAGATCCAATAGATAAGGAAGAGTTATGTATCAAATCTTGAAGCAGTTTAGGAGATGGACATCGGATAACTACGTCTCCATTGGAGCAAGTACTAAGATACCAATCCCAATCCTTAACATTGCAAGAAATACAAATAAAGGAGTTGAGAGTGAATATAGGAATGGAACCTCCGTTAAAAGAGATGGCACCGTAAGTATCGAACGATTTCAACCGCTCAGAAAGATCAGAAGAGGTGGTGAACACTTGCAGAACTGATGGCTTAGTAGGGATCGAGGGAGTAACTTCCTTAGGAGTAGAAGGGTGAATGATTGGCTCGATCATGCGGTTGGACTCAGGCGGTGTAGGGAGAATCGGGGATCTGGTAGAGGGTTTTTTGATCTTAGAACGAGTGGCTGCTCCATCAGATAGCTTGCGCTGTAAAGCTGGGAAATCGAGTGCTGCAAGCACCGGCTCAGAGATCGGAACCCCAATCGAGAGACCAAGCAATCTTTGAAGAGCGAAGCATTTAGAACGGGAATGACCTGGTTTGAGACAGAAGAGACACTTCATAGTGGCTACACAGTATTTTTTGATGTGTCCTTGTTGCAAACAAAGGAAGCAAGTGATCGAAGATCGAGTTTAGAAGAGGTTAGGGAAACCAGAAGGAGAAGCCAACTTAGTCTTAGAAGGGCGGGAAGATATGGAAGGGGAGTTTCTCAGAAGCTTCCGAGAACTAGGCTTAGAATCGTAAGCAGAAATAAGCCCATCTCCAAACGACAAGTGAGGAAGAGGCCTGAGTTTAGACTTTTTTTTTTGACCACTTGGACCCATGATAATGCCATGGGCCGCACAACGGGTACAAAAAGAAAAAGGCCCAAAAATGAAACTGAGCCTCAACAGAGAAGAGAGAGGACGGGCCTCAAGCAAAAGCGAATAGCTACAGTAGGCACGCTCACCCAGCACGGGGAAAACGAAAAGCCGGCGATCCCAATTGCAGCACTGGGAAGTAGCGGTGCCCTAAGAAAAGGGAGATAATCAGCTACTAGCACTAATTCAAAGAATGAACGAAGGTAAGGTGGAATACAGAACGTTAATTCGTAGGAAGGGAATCGAAATCCCTTCACGTGATCGGCAAATCGATCAAAAAGCATAAACGGTACATAGCCTCTGCCCCTAGCTCGGACAATTTATACTTATATCCCTTTTACCCATACAAATTAGATATTATGTAGTACAACTACACACCACAGGCTACCTCTTAAAAATTAGTTAACCAATTAGATGGCTCATAATCATAGACTATTATATTTTAATATTATTTTATTAGTGCTATTTACCGATATGGGATTTAGAATCCCATCTCTCTAATGCCACGTCTGCCTTCTCAAACATTAACCAGGTGGGCCCCTATATACATGCTGACTTTTTTTCACAAATCAAATAGCACCTCATGCTGTAATCAACTGAACGTGGGCCCCCACCTCTATATCAACTATATTTTTACCATTATATCATATCAGCCATCACATATATATAACAGCCGATCATTATATTATATATATATTTTTTTTTTGTTTGTGAAAACTACGGGGTATTACACAACCCCCCCTTAGAAATCAGCGTCCTCACTGAGCACGAACATGCACAATCTGGTGAAGCCATCACATATATATAACAGCCAACCATATTATATATATGTGTGTATATATATATATATTTATACTGTTTTTGAAAACTACGGGGTGTTACACCTGCCAAATTTGACAGGGGCGACCTCCTCATTACGATCATGTAGATACATAACCCCTCGTCTGACTCCATGGCCACACACAGTCCCCCGACGCCGAAGGATCTCCGGCACATTATCGTCAACATGCAGAATGGGATAGATCTTCGGACCCGCTTGGATGAGAGGCGGACCCATGATGGGATACCCCGCCAAGAACATCAAAGGGGTCCAACGGTCCCCTAGAGCCCGACCCCCCCCCCCCCCCCCCCGCAGACAAGATCGTAAGAGATCCAACTCCCCCAGGAGGCGGAGGGAGTCGCCCTAGCATCGTCAAAGGAGAAGCCGCTCTCCCGTCGGTCGACCCGCCCCACGGGACCACCGAGAGCGGAAGGCACCTGTCACAAGGGAAGAATTCCAGCAATTTCAAGAGACAGTCCTGAGGGCCCTCAACGTGGTTCACGACCACGAACAGCGGGCGCCCAGTCCTCAGCCTGCCCCAAATTATTGGTGTCGTACTCCCAGTCCTCAACCTACCCTAAGCTACCGTCATCGCACTCCCAGTCCCTTTCCACATGAGGACGAATCCCGGGCCATAGCAAGGTATGACCGAAGGCAAGATTCGGTCTACCACTGTCTCCACGAGATGGAGAGGTAACTTGGCCGACTGGACAGAGAAGAATAGCAATGGGCGAGGAATTTTCGCCCCAGCAGGCCTCCATTCTCCCAGACCATATGGAGGCACCGGTCCCAGATAACTTCAAGCCCCCTTATTTCGAATCATACAAAGGTGAGTCTGACCCCGCTGACCACATCGAGAGTTTTTAAACTCTCATGAGGATACACCAGGCATCGGAAGCGCTTCTCTGCAAAACTTTTCAGGCCACGCTGAAAGGGCCTGCAAGAGAATGGTACTCACGACTAGCCCCGACCTCCATCTTCTCCTTCGATCAGCTCGAAGGCCTCTTCTTGAATCACTTCGAGAGTAGCCGTTGAGCCGAAAAGACGAGCACCACTTTACTATTGCTTCATCAAAGGGAAGGCGAACGGCTAAGAGACTATGTTAAACGGTTCACCGTGGAGGCCAGATCCATCGCCTTCCTGGACCAGTCTGTGGCCTCTGCTGCCTTCCAGTCCAATGTCGCTAACGACAACCTCAGAGCATCCCTTGCCAAGAAACCTCTTCGGGATTTCTCAGAACTCCTGCTCAGGAGTGAGAAATACATCCGAGCGGAAGAAGCTCTCTCCCGCCCCGCTCTTGAGGGATCGTCCTCCGGGAACAAACGGAAGGGCATTGAAGAAAAAGGAGCTAAGAAGCTCCAGAAGGACAATAGAGGCCAGTGTCGCCCTCCTCCCCACTTCGAGAAGTTTACTCCGCTTAACGCGAGTGTCTCAGCCATCCTGATAGAGATTGGGATGGAGGGTCTTCTCCCACCACCTCCAAAGATGAACACTCTGAGCAAAAAGAGGAACAGGGACAAGTGGTGCCGCTTCCATAGGGACCACGACCACAACACGGATGGTTGTCGGACCCTAAAAGATGAGATCGAGGCTCTTATTCAGATAGGGCAACTCTCTAGGTTCGTGAGAAAGTACAAAGCAAATCCTCTTTCGCCCCCTAGGGGGGGCTAATAAGAGACCCGAGCGGCACGCGGAGACCCCAGACTCCGAACCGAAGCCGTCCTGCATCTAATCCACGAAGGACCAATGGGGGGAGATTCCAACTCCTCCTGAAGAGCCTTCGTTCGAGAAGTAAATTCTGTGCAGAAACGTCCTCCCCCCAAGGACCTTGGGGTGCCTGTCATTTTTTTAGATAGAGATTTGGAGGGCGTCCAAACGCCCCATTGTGACGCGTTGGTAATAAACCTCCACATGGCAAACTTTGACGTGCGCTGGGTCCTACTCGACAATGACAATTCGGTCAACATTCTCTTTCTCGAGGACTTTCAGGGTCTTATGCTGTCCAGGGATCGACTGAAGCCCATCGGCTACACTCTCCACGGGTTTATAGGGGTGCCACTGACGATCGAGGGTGTCATAATTCTCGACATAACTGCTGGCAAAACTCCCATCACCCGAACCGAGCCTATGGACTTCATGGTGGTGGACGTGAAGGTTGCTTACAATGTCATCCTGGGCCGACCAGGCCTAGCTGCTCTCCAGGCCATACCCTCGGCTTACCACATGAAGATGAAATTTCCCACCACAGCGGGCATAGGATAAGTCAGAGGGAGCCAAGAGGTGGCCCACAAATGCTACATGACCTCGGTGGGAGGATTGGTCCTCTTCCTTGAAGCTCTTGAACTCCCCCCCATGGAGTAGCCCTCCTATATAGAAGCCGGTCGATGAACTGGAAGAAGTGGCCTTCTCAGAAGGATATCTTACCCAGACATTCCAGATTAGCAAAGTCCTTCCCCCTCCCGTTCGCTCCGACACTATCCAGTGAATAAGGGAAAATTGAGACCTCTTTGCCCAGACTGCAACTGACATGGCGGAAATTTCTGAGGAGCTCCTCATGCATCACCTTAGTGTCGCTTCGGGGGTCAAACCTGTTCAGCAAAAGCGAAGCAAATTTTTCCCGAGCGCCAACAGGCTATCAAGGAGGAGGTTGAAAAATTCCTTAGGGCTCGGTTCATACAGGAGGTCAGCTATCCGGAATGGCTGTCCAATGTCGTGATGGTCAAGAAAGCCAATGGAAGCTGGAGGATCTACATTGAATTCACGGATCTAAACAAAGCCTGTCCCAAAGAACCATTCCCTTTCCCGAGCATTGATGCCCTGATTGATGCAACCTCGGACCACGAACTCTTAAGCTTCATGGATGCGTTCTCTGGGTACAATCAGATAAGAATGTTCCCTCCCGACATTCTGAAGACCTCTTTCGTCACCAACCAGAGTCTATATTGCTACCGGTCCATGCCCTTCGGGCTTAAGAATGCCGGTGCCACCTATCAATGCCTTTTTAACAAGGTCTTCAAGGAACAAAATGGGCGGAACATGGAAGTCTCTGTAGAAGACATATTGGTGAAGAGTGTCAACAGATCAGATCATGTCTCTGATCTCCAGGAAGCTTTTAACGTGTTGAAGAGACAAGATATAAGTGCGTTCGGCATCTCATCCAGCAAATTCCTGGGGTTCATGGTCAGCCAAAGGAGCATAGAGGCCAACTCTGAGATGATCTAGGCCATACTCAACATGGCTTCCCCCTCCAATGTTAAAGATGTGCAGAGACTCACCGAGCGCCTCGCGGCGATAAGGCATTTTCTATCCAAATCTGGAGAAAAATGCCTCTCGTTCTTCAAGGCCCTCAGGGGGGATAAAGGCTTTAAGTGGGGCAACAGCAACAAGAGTCCTTTGATCAGCTCGAGGCCTACTTAGTCAAATCCCCACCCTTGAGCAAACCAAAATCTGGGGAAGTCCTCTACTTATAGCTCGCTGCTTCGGAGCAGACCCTCAGCACTATTTTAGTAAGAGAAGAAGACAAGATGCAGAGGCCTATCTACTACGTGAGTAAAGTGCTTAGGGATGCTGAATTTTGTTATCCGAAGCTAGAGAATATGGCCTATGCCTTGGTCATGGTGGCCCGAAAGCTCCGCCCCTACTTCCAGTCTCACTTGGTGGTCGTTCTTACCGACCAGCCGCTCATCCAAGTCCTCCACAAGCCCAAGACCTCGAGGTGCCTCATGAAGTGGTCCATCGCGCTAAGCCAACATGATATCAGCTATCAACCTCGAACCGCTATCAAGGCTCAAGCCCTAGTGGAGTTCATGGTAGAAAGCACAATTCCTGACGCCAGCAAAGCGATAGAGGAACCCCCGTTCATCATAGTGTATGTTGATGGGTCCTCGTTCACCGATGGTAGTGGAGCAGGAGCCATACTGGCTGGTCCAGATGACTTTATCCTCTAATACTCACTCTGTATCAACTTTCGGGCATCCAACAATGAGGCTGAGTATGAAGCCCTTATAGCCGATCTGTGTATGGCTCACAAGGCCGGGGCCAAACGTGTCAAGATATTTAGCAACTCGCAGCTAGTGGTGAACCAGGTATCAGGGAAATACGAAGCGCGAGACATTCGCATGGCCAAGTACTTGGCCAAAGTCAAGGAACTGATGGTCTCTTTCGAGGATGCACAGCTCCAGAGAATTCCTCGAGAAGAGAATGCACAGGCAGACGCCCTCTCAAAGCTAGCTTCCTCTTCCCTCCACGGTCTCAAACAAATTGTCTTAATAGAAGTTCTAATTAGGCCCAGCATCGAGGAAGAAGTCCCCGAGCCAATGAAGACGCTACCCTTACAACTCGGAGAGAATTGGATGAGGCCTCTGCTCGAGTTCCTCAGAGATGGGATCCTTCCCTTAGACCCTAAAGAATCTCAAAAGATCCGAACCAGATCCGAGTGGTACACACTCATCGAGGGAGCCTTGTACAAATGCTCCTACACCCAAGTGGACGGCAGACTCTACTTGAGATGTCTCTCCCTTGATGAAGCCCAGTATGCCTTGAAAGAAGTACATGAAGGGATGTGTGGCACTCACTTAGGAGCAAGGTCCCTCTCCCCCAAAATCTTGAATTATGGGTACTTCTGGCCCACTCTCCTTTGCGATGCCGAGCAACATGTTCACCAATGCGGTCCTTGTCAAAAAAATTCAACAATCTGCCGCCTACCGCAAGCTCAGCTCTCCACTCTATCTAGTCCAACCCCATTTGCATTGTGGGAATGGACCTGCTCGGGCCTTTTCCTCCAGCACTGGGCCAGCTAAAGTTCCTTGTTGTGGTGATCGACTATTTCTTTAAATGGATCAAAGCCGAGCCCCTAGCAACGATCACAGAGAATAGAGTGCAACGCTTCTTTTGGAAAAACATTGTTTGCAGATTCGGCGTGCCCCGAATCTCGATAACGGACAATGAAACTCAGTTTACGGGGGCAGCCTTCTGCACTTTTTGTGCAGACCTGGACATTCAGCAACGTTCTCCTCGGTCTCCCACCCCCAGTCCAACGGTTAGGTAGAGAACACCAATCGACAAATTCTCTCCGGCCTGAAAAAGAGACTGAGCAGGTGGCTAAGGGGTTATGGGTAGAGCAGCTCCCCAATGAGCTCTAGAGCTATCGCACTACGAAGAGGACCCCCACGGGAGAATCTCCCTTCAACCTCACTTACGGCTCTAAAGCTGTTATCCCTCTGGAGGTGGGTCTACCTTCCCCCCTGCTTGATAGCCTACAATGAAGAGCAAAACGCGAATGAGCTTTGCTGTAACTTGGACCTCATCGATGAGATCCGTAAAAGATCCTCCATCCAGCAAGAAATCTATCGACATAGGATTGAGTAATCCTACAAAAAAAGAATTTGCCCAACTAATCTCAAAGAAGGAGATATGGTGCTCATAAAGCTATCAATTTCTTTCCCCAGCAAGAAAGGCAAGCTAGCACCTAATTGGGAAGGACCATACAGGATCTCCAAAGTTTTTCGACCTGGTGCGTATCAACTTAAAGACCCGGGGGGCAGGAGAGTGCCAAGGACATGGAATGCGTACCAAGAGGGTGTTACAACACCACTCCAAACAACTTCTAGCTAGCTCTAGAGCATTTCCTTTCTTATTCAGTCTGTTTTTGCAAATGTAATAAGGGCTTGCAACTCAGAAGAAGCCACTTAGTAGTTGTTTTTAATAAAAAGCAGTTCTCTCTCTCAGAAAAACTATTGTCTTAATATTCTTTCACTGAGCACATACTCTCTTAACAACAAGTTCGGAATCCAACACTTGGTTCGATGCAACTTTTGCTACTTGTGAACGAGTGAGTACAAAGTAGCACACCATTCGGAATTGCTCCTACAACTGTTGATACTCTCTAAACGACAAGTTCGGAGTCCAACACTTGGTTCAATGCAACTTTTACTACTTGCGAATAAGCGAGTACAAAGTAGCTCACCATTCGGAATTGCTCCTACAGCTGTTGATACTCTCTAAACGACAAATTCAGAGTCCAACACTTGGTTCGATGCAACTTTTACTACTTGCGAATGAGCGAGTACAAAGTAGCTCCCCATTCGGAATTGCTCCTACAACTGTTGATACTCTCTAAATGACAAGTTCAGAGTCCAACACTTGGTTCGATACAACTTTTGCTACTTGTGAACGAGCGAGTACATAGTAGCTCGCCATTCGGAATTGCTCCCACAACTGTTGATGCTCTTGCGAACATTAATGAAACACAAATTCTCACAAGAAGATCGAAAAAAGCAATGCTATTTCATCAAGATCGGAAATACAAGTCTTAATCAAGACCTAAAGGTCATACAAGCCAAAGAGATTACAAAAATGGAGGTACATGCCTTATTCTAGCCCTAACTTCTTCTAGGAAGTGGGACGCTCCTATTTAGCAATACACGAGCTCGCCGAGCATGGTGCTGATCTCGCCTCGTCTCCACGGAGGTCTGTAGGCCAGCGAGCCTAATCGCACCATTGGCACCCAAGGGTCTAACAGTCACCTCGACTGATGCCTCGCTCGATGAACCGACTACTCCACTTTAAGCATCACCTGGAATCCGCAAAATCGGAGGCAAGCAAAGTGCTAACTCGTGGAATGACCGACCTTGAGCATACTCACCCCTAGGGCAGGAAGTAATTCTAACGTTGCTTCCCTCAGAAAGCCGTCGCAGACGAAGATTCTTCGCCTCTTGCTTGACGACACGCTCTTTCAGAGAGACGTCCGTCACTTTGATCTTTAAGCGAGGCAACTGCCCTAAACCACTCCCGCGCGAGACCTCAGAGAAAGCCCTTCGAAGATGTGCCGACTCCAAACTTTTCTCGAGCACCACGTTCTTGAATTTGTCTTTCTCGGATCTCGCCACGAATAAGGAGTGACGAAGAAATTTAAGTCTTAGACCTTGACTGGCGGCCATTGAGGGGTAGACTCATCACCTTCGGGTGGCACTTCTGAGAACCTCTCCTCAAGGCGCCTCATCTCGATATCTCGACTGGCCAGAGTAATTCTTAAATGAACTACCTCCTGCATGGCTCTATAAAGCGACTCTCGAGACCGAGCTAGCCCCAACTTGACTGCGCCTAGCTCAGAGCGGAGACGTGGCACCTCGCCACCCTGGAAAGACGACCAAAAGAAAATGCATAAATTACTAAGATTGAGAGGCCACATGATGGTGCTATAGCTAAGCGGAGCTACTACGAAGCGATCCGAAAACAAACAAACCCACAATTATTTCAAGACTTCACAACAAATGTTTAAAAGAAAACCTTCATTTAATTTAATCAAGGAGAAGGGGTACAAGAAGCGGTGGCCAGTCCACTATTAGGCATCCAAAATGAAGAGCAACTAAAAAAGAAAAAGAAACATCGACACAATACGCTAAGGGATTAAGGGGACCACCTTCGTAGGTGCATCCGCAAGTGTTGTGACCTCGCGCCCGTCCTCCTCGGTTGTACAGGGGTCCTCGGCGGCGTCCACCCCCTCATCCTCTTCTTCTTCCTCCTCTACTTTGATGACCTCCTCGGTTGCCGGAGCAGTCTCGCCTTCGAGGAGATCGTAGAGGCAATACCCCAAGCTGTCGAATCCGGGGACACGCGCCTCCACATGCTTCAGCGCCCGAGCATAGGACTGCTCCATGTTCGTGTGCATGTGCAGCTTCGCTTCGGCCCAAATCGCCTTCGTAGCTTCTTCAACCGCGACCTCCCTCTCCTTCGCCGCGTCCTCGATGGCCTTCGTGGTCATCTCCCTTTCTTGGACAGCTCTCTCTGCCTCTCTGTCCGCCCTCTTTTTCTCCAAAGAGGTCTGCTCGTTCGCCGCTGCCAAGGCAGCCTCGAAGAGCTAGATCTAAGATGCCTGAGACTCGAACAACCTCTTCTCCACCTCGTACATTTTCACGGCTTTGGCTCGCTCCGACCTATCTCTATCGCTCCCACCTTGAGCTCTTTTTCTTGCTCGGCGAACTGCTCCATCATATGGCTGAAGTGGCAAGTGATCTACATTAACAAGAGAAAGAATCAAGTTTAGACACATGAGAACCTAAAAAGAAGAGAGGGAGACTCAACTCACCATCATGTTCGCCTTGGAGATCTCTAGGGCATCGTCGCCGACCATCCCTGGCTTTAGTGCGGCACGGTCCTTCAGGGTCAGCAGATGCCGAACCACTTGCATGCAGCTCATAGCATTCCCAAGAAAACTGTCATGCCTCATCACACGCCAGTCAGGGACGAAGTGCTTCTTGTGCTCTTTGGTTAGAATCGTCTCCGCAGCGACTATTAGAGGGGGAGCCTCGAGCGCCAGCACTTGCTCGATAGAAGTTCCCACGGCAGCCCGAGCAGACGAGGTAGATGGGGTAGGAGGTTTGGATTCTACATTGACCATCGGGGCCACCGACACCGAGGCCTTCACGACTTTGGCAGACGGTGGCCCTAAGGTCGTCCTCTTTCTCTTCTTCCCATCGGGGGCCTTGTTGGCCACCGCCGACCGACCTGAAAGCATCACCCTGAATTCCATGTCCGGAGTCTCTGTAAGAAAAGAAAGGGAGGGGGAAATAGACATGAGAGAAAATTAGACAAAAGCTAAGGAAAAACAAAGAAAAAATGTGAGGCGTACCAGGGTCGATCAGACTGAGACCCCCCACCGAAGAGGACCTCTTCGGTTAACTCCTTCCAACCCAAGGGCTCACGAGCGAAGAGTTTAGACACGATCTCATCTTCCTCCGATGTCAACACCGACTCAGCCTTTGCCCACTTCAGCACCTCCTCCCTCCACCTTGTGGGAATATTCCATGGCTCGGTGCCTCGGATTTAAGAAGTACTTCTCCTTCTAGAATTTTATGGAGTCGGGGTTGTCTATCAGCTTCACACCACGGCGCGGCGACAAATAGTATCGGTACTCAACCTTGCTTTTCCAATGAAGAATACGGTAGAGCCTTCGGAGTACGGTGAGCTAAGGCGCGACCCCTATCGCTCGGCACTGGAGCACAAAGCCGTTCACATGCCTCCACATGTTCAGCATATATTGAACAGGTCTCAGCCCGTACCACTGCAGCACCTCGGCTACAAATGAGGGAAAAGGCAGACGGAGGTCAGCGTAGAAAGCATCGAAAGGAAAGGTGCACGTGTTAGGGGAGCTAAGTGTTGAGGCTCGAACACAGGAACCCAAGAGAAGAAGGTTAAAATCCTTTGGTATCATGAAACTACTTCGAATCCGCGCTAAATCCTTCTCTGTTAACATGGTGGGGATGTCGTCGACTTCGGAGTATTCTCTCGGCCTGCTCTCATCATAAGAGGCCGATATCCCGTACACTACCTTGGCCAGGAGATCGTCATAATACTCTCGAATCTTGCCGAGATTTGATAAAGGGGCTGAGAGCCTACCTAACGCCCATGCTCGTCTCTCCTTCTCTGCGATCATTACGGAGCTAGCTGTTACTGCCACCCCTTTCCCTTTTCCACCTTCGAGGGTATTGCCAGAGGCTGATCACCTTCGTGATCTGAGGTGGAGGTCTCACTCCCCGAAGAAACCCTAGACATCTCGCGGAGTATATAAAATATATATATATATATACCTTGATGTGACAGCGACAGTCGGAGTTTCTTCGCCGGAAAACTTAACCCTTGGCCGCAACCACTAGCAGAGCTGCCCAAGAGCGAAAGAAAATTCTCAAGAGTGAAAACGTGAAGAATGAGAAAAGTAAGGAGGGGTGAAAACTTATAGGGATTGAGCCGTATCACTTGGGCTTCTGAGACAATTGGGCCCCCAAAAGGCAGCTAAAGGCCTAAGAAGCACTGAATAGTAAACGACAGAAGGCGTAGACTGAATTTTAAACGACACCATAAATTTGCCGACTAGCTAAATCTTCTCAAATCACGTATGATCAAGATTGACGGGCCAGATCGTGCCACGTCCCTCGGAACCAAACTCCGAGCAAACATGACACCGAGCGTGAAAGTAGGGAAAAACACTCCCTCAATAAATGCACTCAATCCAATAGCCCAGATTAAGCCACGTCCCTCGGAGCCAAACACCGAGCAAACGTGGCTCCGAGCATGAAAGCGGGGGAAAACACTCCCTCGATAAACGCGCTCAATCCAATGGCTCAAATTGAGCCACGTCCTTCGGAACCGAACTCTGAACAAACGTGGCTCCAAGCGTTAAAGTGGAAAAAAACACTCCCTCGATAAACGCGTTCAACCCAATGGCTCAGATTGAGCCACGTACCTTGGAATCATACTCCGAGCAAACGTGGTTCCGAGCGTGAAAGTGGGGAAAAACACTCCCTCGATAAACACGCTCAATCCAATGGCTCAGATTGAGCCACGTCCCTCAGAGCCAAACTTCGAGAAAACATGGCTCCGAGCGTGAAAATAGGGAAAAACACTCTCTCGAATAACGCGCTCAATCCAATGGCCCGGATTGAGCCACGTCCCTCGGAGCCATACTCCGAGCATGAAAGTGGGGGAAAACACTCCCTCGATAAATGCGCTCAATCCAATGGCCCAGATTGAGCCACGTCCCTCGGAGCCAAACTCCGAGAAAACGTGGCTCCGAGCATGAAAGTGGGAAAAAACACTCCCTCAATAACTGCGCTCAATCCAATGGCTCAGATTGAGCCACTCCCTCGAAGCCAAACTCCGAGCAAACGTGGCTCCGAGCGTGAAAATAGGGAAAACGTTACCTCGAAAAACGTGCTCGATCTAGATCCAACGACTCAGATGGAGCCACGTCCCCTGGAGCCAACCCCCGAGCAAACGTGGCTCTGAACACGAGAGAGGGGAAAACGGCCCCCTCCCGATGCGCACCCATGATCGGAGCGTCTAGATTGCACCATGTCACCTAGCGACAAATCCACCGTCCGATCGCTTGAAAATTTACGTCGACGACATGATCGATGCTCCAGATTGCGCCACGTCAATATTTCCCTAATTAATTCTTTTATTTTAATTATAATTCAAATTAATTATTTAAAAATTGCGAAAAATGATTAAAAATTTAAGAAAATCAATTAAAATTCTAAAAAAATAATTATAAATTAAGGAAAATATTTTTGAGCTCCTGGATAAATAATTATAAATTATAACAATTAATTAATACTTTTTGAAAATAGATCACCTCTTCGTAAAAATTTAATAAACAATTCAAAAAATAATTAAAAAATTGGAAAAAATTCAGAAAATTCTTGGAATCATTTTTGGTACTTTGCAAGTTCAATTTAGCACTGATACACCTCGAGCAAGATCAAAACCCCTTGAGGGACTCCAATAAAATTCCGTACGCCATTAGAACAATAAAACTGCTCCTCAAAGGCTGTTAAACTTAGTCTTCGGGAGTGGGGGGTTCGTGATATGGCTAAAAATAGAATTAAATCGGGATCATTCAAATCGGACGTGAATCTTAAAGCTCTAAGGGGTAAAATGGTAATTTTTCCTACAAACGGATCCAAACGGGAACTGGGTCTCTCTTCAGGGCCCAATAGCCCAATAACGGATCTGTCCTACTAGGTATGGGTAGCAACCCGCTACAAACCAACCCAGACGGATAAGGAGTGATTCAAATTCGTGGTTATCCCCAAGAGTTAGTTTCAACTGTCCCTCTTATCACGAAACGGGTTAAACTCGCTTCTTATCCATAAACATTCGGAAGTAGAGATTTGTACTTATCTCGAAAATGGTTCTAAGGCGACTATAAATACGCCTCTCCCCCACTGTAACGAGGTGATCAATCTTTTTCTACCTAAAACTCTTTCCATAATCTTTGAGATTACTGACCAGAGCATCGGAGGGTTCGTCGCCGGGATTCATCCCGGTGTATCGAACTTTGTGCAGGTTCACGGTAGCACTGAGAAATAAGTCAACACGTTAGTGAAGGTCAACAGGTTTGCTTTATTGTTTTCCTGAAGAATCCACAAATTCATCTGTTTGCTCCCACACCAGAAATCAGCAGCAACTTATGTATACTGTGATGAGATTATGGATGTATACCATGGCCAGTATACCAAAACTCTGAAGTTATTGAAAGAGTAAATGGTTTATATTGGTAGCTTCTATAGTGCAAGTGTATCAATCTCTTGTTATCTTAAACCACGCATTTTATTTTTTAGTTTTTAGTTTTTCAATTGAAGGTAATAACAATTACTGCAGCCCCCCAGAGTTGTTAGATGTTGAGGGTAATTTCTTTCATTTCTTCATTATGTGAATGTGTTCTAGATGACATAGATTCTTGTCATAAATTCATATGGCTAAATCTATAATCATTTGAATCTACTGAAGCACAATGGAAAAATATATCCAGTTATTAATGCCACCCGATATTTGCAATTCCGCATACATCAAAGAAACAATAGTATCATTTGAAATATGGTGTTCGTTTCACTGCAAGTCTGCAACTATAGTCTAGTAACTGGTTTCATTTTTTTTTCTTTTATAGGAAAGCATTTTGAATTGTAGTTGTCAGATCTGTTAGTTTTTGTAATCACCAAATTGGGCCCGAATTTTCGGATTTGCAGCAAGTGGAAAAACAATCTGGATTTCTATATTTTTCCTTTGAGATGGAGTTTAATATTTTTTTCCTATTTTTTCAGTAAACTATTACTCAAATTTTCAGATTTGCGGCATGTGGAAAATCAACTTGAATTTCTTTATTTTTTCTAATGATTTTAATTTGTTTCGTATTTCATTAGTAAACTATTATTATAGTACATTTTCAATTTTAAAAGTATAGATGAGATTTAATCGGGATGATTGTTTTTTTTTTTATGTTAAATATGTTTTGTATTTTGTTTTTAGGTTTGTTTGGTTTGATTATTTTTTATTGGTTATTTGTTTTCGGGGGTTAGATAGGTAACATAGGTAATTTTAAGGGTAATGGGCTGCAACAATCCTTTCTGCATAGTTATATAGTAGATTTCAAGAAGAAAGCGTGTCCTTTGCTATGAATATCCCAAGTTGTACAAAATATTTTAGTTAATGCATCAGAATCCTAGTGAAATTCCATTGACACATGTCGGTATAGCGTGTATATATTTAATTATCTGACAAATATTTAATTAGGTAATGATACATTCAACAATTGTTCATATGAAAATAATAATGTTTTTAGTGGAACTTTATCTGATAGAGAAATTATGTTTTTTAAGAATGAGATCATGGTATTGATAGGTTTTTTTTGCTTCTTTATTATTATTTGTTCTACATAAAAATTTATTTTGCTTTCATTTTTTTTCTTTTTTGATAAACAAAATAAATAAAAATAGAGTAAAACAATTACAAATCAGGAGCAATCTCGATCAGGATATCCCTTTAGCATCATGCTCCCTCCACCAAAACAAGACTTTCAAGGTCAGTGATGTTTGTTTAGATAATCAAGAAATGCAAACACCACAAATTACTCCCTCACTCTCACAACACCTCTTGCATCTTCTTCTAACACCCTACAGAAAGCCTTGACCACTATTAAAACTTGTTGCTAATGGAACCTCTATACTATCAACATAATTATATCTATATATTATGTTAATAGGAGTGAAAATGTACCTCCTCTCTCCTTTCTCCATTTTAAAATAGAGAAGGAGAACAAAAGTAGGAATTCACATATACCTTAACACGTGCACACACTCAGCCACCACCTTCGCTTAATTTTCGAATGTCCAATCGTCTAGATGCGTGAAGAAGTGCATAATTGAGGCTCCCGATCACACCACATCGCCACCCAATCACGCATGTCCAATTCACTCAGCAGGCGAGCCCATCACGTGATCAACGTCCCAGGTCGTGCCACATCACTACATCATCTTGGTACCTTATTCCACTCAACGGGTAAGCACATGCTCGATGGGCGATCCAGATCGCTCCAAAAACCGCGCAAGCTCGATAAATCAATAAAAAAATTACAGAAAATGATTTAAAATTATGAAATTAAATTAAAATTCTAAAAATTATTATTAAATACAAAAATTTAATTAGAATTTCTGAAAAATAATTAAATTTTGGTATCCATAGAATATATTATGATAAACCACTTTTGTATAGGATATTTCTCATTTTTCATTTTAAAACAAAAAAGAGGGCAAATGTAGGAAATAACTCTCCACTCTTACTCCATGCAAATTGGAATTGGAATCTTCATTACTATATAGATGTTATTAGATTAAAAAATTTTAAAAAAAGTTTTATTATTTTATTATTTTTAAAAAAATTATGTGCAGTATTGCACAGATTATACTACATATTATATTATATTATATTATATTATATTATATAAGTTTGTGAAATATTGCACAAGGGTACACTAGTCTTTCTATTAAAAGAACAATGAGCTGAAATATTTTTAAGCCCAAGCCCATTTCTAGCTTTACCTTTTAAAGAAAAATTTCCCAAAATAAGTCTTTTTTTGAAACAAAATTTCATAGGAGGACACTTGCCAAACTTATTCTACGAGTGGGCTAGTTATTGCCACATCAGCTTGAGTTGCAGTTGGGAACTACAATATCTTCTAAAAATTTTCACTTCTTGCGCTATTGCCAACTGCGGTAACAATGTAAATGTTGGCCGCATTTGGGAATTATTATTGTATCTAAATTTTTGAGACACAAAGCCAATTATTAGACCACAGAGCATGATTTCTGGTTAAAATTGTTTAAGGAGAGGCTGCAGTTCCCAACTACGGCCCTCTTTATGTGTATGCCGCTTTTTTCCAATTGCAACCTACGCTATACTTCAAATCTCTAATAGAGGCCGCAGTTGGGAACTGGGACTTCACTTACACAAATATCACTAACCCAAAACAGCGCTAGCGAGCTCAACAATTGATATCAAATACAACAAATGGTTGCCGCTAGTTCATGCATATAAATGAAACATAATCAAATGCATTCAAACATAGATATACTTCAAACACATATTCAAACGCATATAAATGAAATCAAAATGAAAAAAATCCAATCAGAACGCAAGAAATATCACAAGTTCAACCACATTTATACATCACAAGTTGCTAAAAGTTATAGAAAAAATGCACCAATCTAACTCAGTATATAAAATCGGGTCTTCTTCCTCTTTCGAATGGGCACAAGTTCATCCACATGTATACATCACAAGTTGCTACAAATTATAGAAAAAATACACCAATCTAACTCGGTGTATAAATTATTGACTTCTTCCTCTTTCGAACGGGCTTTGACGGACCAACACGTACTTGTGTCAGTAGTGAGATTAGCATATTTAGGTCATCAGCTTGCTCCTCTTCACGTTCTTTCTCCTATTCTTGTTGTTCAGCTTGTGTTGGGTCCTTTTCTTGTCGTTGCTTCTCCCATTGTGACTGCAACCTGAGCCTCCCAACGTCCATCTTTTGTCTACCCGTCTGATGAATTGGAGTTATCAACATAGTAACTAGTGTGGCTCCCTCACCAACCTATTAAAAATGCGACCTGCACGGTTTGAGAAATTCTCATGCCACTTCCTTAATGGCATCAGTCACATTACTCGACAAGGCACGAATGCATTTCTCTACAATCTCTCATGCGTATTCATTCTGCAACAAATTAGAATGTATCATATATTGTAGTATGAAATAATGATATTGATTCAAATGGAAAAAAAAAAAAATAAACATATCAAATGAACAGCAAAAAATTGTTTCTTACAATGGATCGAGATGTCGACACCTTTGGTTGATACATAGGTTGTAAAGAGGAATACCCAGGAGCTGGTTCAGTCTCTCTCCTCAGAACTAGTAGCTGGACTCTTCTAGTACAGTGGAAGGAGGAGCAATACAACCATGTAATTCTTCGATACCATGACATGTACACATCGTGCAGTGATTCATTATATGGAGGAATTCCTACAATGATCGTCTCGAACCTGCACTCACTCCATGCATCAACATGACCTTGATGATATTTTGTCCAACCATGATCAATCAATCGACCCATCCATTTGATACATGCAAGGCAGTGTCATATGATCGTGCGATCGGGATGTTTTGCTGGAGTCCAAACTGTCGAAGCACCTAGTCCGAAAAATAAAAATTTACAACACTGAAGTTGATAGTGGTGCTCTTGTCAACCATAGATCTCTGCTCGATGTGCAAGTGTAATGCCCCGATTTTTCATTTATGAAAAATTATTTATTTTGCACGTAGTGTGCAGGTGCCATTTTTCGCAATATGAAATTTTATAATGAATGATGAGTATATGCATATATGTTTGTTAGATTATTTTTATAAAGGCCTTTGTTCAAATAAACTTAAGCCAAAAATCTAATTTATTTATTTTGGTAAAAACTATTAGTTTGGCCCATCAATTTGAGCCCATAAATTAATTCTTTTAATAACAACTTGTAAGGTAAACATCTTTCAAAAGATTATTTTTTATATAAAAAATGCATATGTATAAGTTTCATATGGAGACTAGAGTAGCACGTGCTTGCAACATGGTGTGCATTGCACACTACTTTTCTTTGGCCGGTTTTGGAAGAGAATGGAGATCATGCTTGGGTGGTTACTTAGTTGTGGGTAGTTACTACAACTCCTATTCTAATCTTAGCCCTCCATCTCATAACCATCTACTAGATCCTAGCCCTCCATTTCACCCAAAGTTTGTGTATAAATACCCCCCCCCCCCCAATTAATTGTAATCTACACTAAAATCTATTTGAAAAAAGAAAGATATATTTTTAAGAGAGTTGTGAGTGTGTGTTCTTGGAGGCCGGTCATTATCTGCAGAAGGATTCTCGGTGGCAAAGAGCAAGGAGGAGAAGTCACATCATCACACTAGAAGGATTTACAGGATTTCGTTTATTTCGTCAATAAGGTGGGTGTTTCTCATGACTTCTAAATTAGGATTCATGTTAAGATTAGAGATTGAATTTTGTATCTATGTGCAAGCTGAAGTAATAGAATGATTGCTAAATTGATATCTTCCATGCTGTATATAGTGTAGAAAATACGAACGAATGAAAAAGGACTATAATAAGTAGAGAATTGGAAATGACCTGTACAGTCGACCGGTCGTGTGAGCAGTCGACTGGTATATTGAAATAAAATATGTACAGTTCGGATTTCCATGGAACGATGTATTTTAATTTGAATTGTTAACTTAATGTTCTAGCGTGCTAAATTGGGATCAATATTCATCTTCGTAAGTAAATGATGAGTAAAAGAAAAATGTATGTTTAGCATTTCTTTTGAGAAAAGAAAATACTAGTTATGTAAAATTTACATTTAATCGAAAACTATGTTGTGATGTTAATAAACAGATAAGAATTACATGTTTATGTTGGCATGAGCATATTGTAGTGTGACAAAGAAAGTTGTGTGAATAGAATGAAGGAATGATTCCTTAATTTGAAATTTTAACTTGTTCAGTTGATCGAATGTGTATAACAGTCGACTGTACTGAACTTGAAAAGTTACATAATTGAACTCTGCAGAACAGCCGACTGGGATGAATGACAGTTGACTGCCCTGTAAATGATATTTGAATATTGAACGCTGCGGAACAGCTGACTGGCCATGTGCAGCTGTCGACTCTTCCGAGAAGTTTATTGAAGGACTTTGTTTGGCTGAACAAGTCGACTGGATAAGCTCTAAGTCGACTGTCCAGATTACTTTTGACATATCAGGAATTCTATGATTTTGTTTTATGATAAAGATTGTGAATCTTATGTTGAATGATTATTGGATTTGACAGTTTGAGTAAACTCTGTTTGTCTTTGCATGAATTTTTATACCTGAAATGAAGTGAATCATTTATTTGAATTTATGAAAGTTTACATGATTATGGAAACTATGAACATGAAAAAGAAAGTCTATTGTGATTATGAAAAATGAACTCATGAGCTGGAAATGCTCATATTTTTAGTAATTGTGAATTGGAATTGAAATGAAAGAGTAGCTAAGTCTCTCCCGGCATTTGGAAAGAAATGAAATGAAATTTGAAATGAAAGACCAAGGTTGGTCATGTTGAATGAATGATTAAGTCCGGTTTAGTGGAGAGGCTAACTCTAGAGCTTTGATTTTGTTCATGATTCTAATGAAAACTAAGGATTAGTACATAGTGGAGATGTGATGAAAGTGAGAGAAAAACACAAGTATGAGAGCTAGAGTTTACGGTGCGGGTGTGAGCCACAGAATGCATGCTTGATGAGTCAAGACATGGCGTGGGCACTACTCAGTAATGATCGAACTTTAGCCACGCTTGTGGAATGTTTGGTGACTGCAAGAGGACCGTGTGCCATGAAGGAGGCTGAATTGCCACAGAATGCATGCTTGATGAGTCAAGACATGGCGTGGGATTCCCCTCTAGGTTTTCTGTACACGGGCTTGTACTCATAGATCATCTAGGATACTTGCTGTAGTTACAGTAGTAGAGTAAGACGTGACGAGGGATTGAACCCTACAAAGATGAAGAACGAAGAAGAGGCTTGCCCTCGGACCTATGTAGTATGGGATGCATAGAATCCGAATAAGTGTGTATTAGTGTCATATAATATAAATGACTGCATTAAGGACTAAGTGCACAATCACGACACGACATCATTAAGATTTTTTCCTTAATTTGATATGTGAAAAAGTTTGTGATTTGCTAAGAAATGAGAATCGTTATACTGTCCCTGGCATAGGGAGGATGGCCATGTATAATTATCGTCGGTTGAATAAACTGACGTACCCACAGTTTTATATGCAGGATAATTGGCTTGATAAAGGTTAAAGGAGAACTAATGCTCAAAGATTATTATTTATTGTTGCATATTTTGTATAATGTTGTAATTGCTTCCGCTGTCATTATTTGTAAATTATTGATGTATATACTTTCGCTGTAAAATATAAAGTGTAAAATCTCTTGTAACTCTGATGTATAGTGGAAAGTTTCAATTCCTTGTAAAATTGTACCGAATGAGACGAAAAGATCCTGTAGAACTCTCGAATTCAGTTGTATTTGGAATTCGGAGCGTTACAGAGTGGTATCAGAGCTACGTTTCACACTGGTACAAATTTATAAGGAACGACACCCTAGAAGTGGACATTAGAGTGTGTGTTTGAGTCAAGAGATTTAAATGTAAGTAACTTACATTTGTGTTGCTCTATGACTTATGCTTCTTCCTCCCTATTTCTAAGATGGCTGATCACTTCAACCCTGCTGGAGACGAAGAAAATTGGCATATCATCGAGGAAGAGTACCATCCTGGGCAAGCAGATTCTGATGAAGAGGAATGGCCTGAATCTCGAGAGATTACCCCACCTCCAGACTCATCTGATGATTCTTCTTCTGATGAAGAAGAGGGACCAGTTTCGAATAGTCTTGTGGCATCTCTTCAGAGGCAGGTTGAATCACTGCGGGAGTGAGTTAGATTATTGGAAGCGCAGTTGGCCAAGCGCAAGGATGACTTTTCAGTTCTCAGTCATCGTGCATGGGAACTCGAAAAGAGGAAGAATCTGACTGATGTGCTGAAGGATGAAGTTGATGAACTATGGGGAGAACTTCGAGAAGCGAAGAGGAACCGTAGGAGTTAGACCGTTGTTTCTTTTTTCCGCTATTTAGTGAACTGTTACATAATGAGTGTGTATTATGTAACAGGGGAACTTTATTTAAATGGAATGAAAGCTGTTGTGTTGTTCGATACCGGATCCTCTCATACTTTTGTGTCTCCGAAATTTGCTAAAGTGTTGGGAGTTGAACCAAAGATTTTTCCAGGCAAGATCTTAGCAGTAGCTACTCCATCAGGAAAAACTTTAACCACTGATCGGTACTATGCTGATTGCGAGATTGTGATCAGGGACAGAATCTTTGGGATTGATTTGATCAAGACTATCTTGGGAGTCGATGTTATCATTGGCATTGATTGGATCGGTGTACTGTGCAAGCATCGAGTGCAAGACCAAGACGGTAACAGTGAAGGCTCAAGGTGGACCTGAAGTCACTTTCCAGGGGAAGAAGAAATGTTTTAGGCTGGTGGCAGCTATCCGCAAGGAAGAGATTCCTGTGGAAGTGTAAGGGAATCCTGTGGTTCGGGACTATCCGACTGTGTTCTTGGATGATTTTCCTAGGTTACCCCCACATCGTGATGTAGAGTTCAGCATCACTGTTCAACTGGAAAGTGCACCCATTTCTAAGGCACCGTATAGGATGGCTCCAATGGAATAGGATGAGGTGAAACGGTAGATTGAGGAACTGTTGGTGAAAGGCTTTATTCAACCTAGTGCGTCACCTTGGGGAGCACCAGTGCTTTTGGTAAAGAAGAAGGATGGATCGATGAGAATGTGCATCGATTACCGAGAGCTGAATAAGGTCACTGTTCAGAATAAGTATCCTATTCCCCAAATTGATGACTTGTTCGATCGTCTACAAGGAGCAGCTGTTTTCTCCAAAATAGATCTTCGATCAAGATATCACCAAGTTCGAGTGAAAGCCGAAGATGTGCACAAAACTGCGTTTAGAACTTGAAATGGGCATTACGAATTCTTAGTTATGCCATTTGGAGTGACGAATGTACCCGCAATCTTTATGGATTTGATGAACAGAGTTCTGAGGCCGTTCATTGATTCTTTCGTCGGGGTGTTTATCGACGATATCCTCGTGTACTCCAAGTCAGAGGAGGAGCACACCGAGCATCTGGCAGCAGTGTTGAAGAAGCTGGAAGAGCAGGAGTTGTATGCCAAGCTATACAAGTGTGATTTCTGAAAATCTGAAGTGGCATTCCTAGGTCACATCCTTTCTAAGGAGGGAGTGGCAACTGACCCTCGGAAGATAGAGGCAGTGAGAGATTGGGCTAGGCCTACTACAGTGAAGGAAGTCAGAAGTTTCCTTGGAATGACTGGATACTACAGGAGATTCATTCAAGGTTATGCTCAGATAGCCATGCCGCTTACTGGTCTGACCAAGAAGAATGTGAACTTCAAGTGGACTGAGCAATGTGAGGCGAGCTTTCAGGAGTTGAAAGAGAAGTTGATTACTGCACCTATTTTGGCTTTGCCTAGAGCAGGTGTTGAGTATGATGTTTATAGCGATGCTTCACATCGTGGGCTTGGTTGTGTCTTAATGCAAGAAGGAAGAGTAATCGCTTATGGGTCTAGGCAACTAAGACCGTATGAGAAGAATTATCCGACTCATGATCTGGAGTTGGCTGCGATTATCTTTGCCCTGAAGCAATGGAGGCACTACGTGTACGGTGAGAAATTGAACATGTACATGGACCACAAGAGTTTGAAGTACATATATCAGCAGAAGGATCTGAATTTGAGGCAGCGGAGATGGTTGGAAGTGCTTGAGGACATACGACCTGAGATCAAGTATCATCCTGGGAAAGCTAATGTTGTTGCTGATGCACTTAGTCGCAAGAGCAATTTATCCAGTTTGATTACAACTCAGAAGCATCTGATTAAAGAATTGGACCAAGCGGGTATTGAAGTTGTCTTGCAAGGATTGGGAGCATCTTTAGCTCAGGTGAGGCTTCAGCCTACTTTGAATGGAAGGATCATTGCAAGTCAAGAGGTTGATGCTGATATCTTGGAGATGAAGGAGCAGGTTGGTGCTGGCAGGTTGCCCAGATTTCAAATTAGGGATGGAGTGTTGTGGTTTGGAGAGAGGCTATGCGTTCCAAATCAGGCGGACCAGAAAGAGAGTATTCTTCAGGAGGTGCATGCTACTCTTTCGTCGGTACATCCTGGAATTACTAAGATGTACAGAGACATCAAACCGCATTTCTGGTGGCTAGGTTTGAAGCGGGATGTGGCTGAATTTGTGGCGAAGTGTGAGGTTTGTCAGCAAGTCAAAGCCGAGAATCAGAGACCCGGAGGTCTATTACAACCGTTACCTATTCCGGAATGGAAGTGGGATAACATCAGTATGGATTTCATTACGGGATTTCCTAAGAGTCCTAAAGGCAATGATGTGATTTGGGTTATAGTCGATCGACTAACCAAGTCCGCTCACTTTTTGGCAATGAAACTCACTGCTTCGATGGACAAGTTAGCTGAGTTGTATGTTGGCGAGATCGTCCGGCTCCATGGTGTTCCGTCAACTATTGTGTCTGATCGAGATGCGCAGGTTACTTTGCATTTTTGGAGGAGTCTTCAGACAGCTTTGGGTACCAAGACAGATTTCAGCACTGCTTTTCATCCGCAAACCGATGGGCAGACCGAGAGAGTCAATCGTATTCTCGAGGATATGCTTCGGTGTTGTGTACTAGACTTTGGAGGCAGTTGGGAAAGGCATTTACCTTTGGTAGAGTTTGCCTACAACAACATTTTTCATACGGGCATTGGGATGACGCCGTACGAAGCTCTTTATGGCAGGAAGTGCAGAATACCTGTTTGTTGGTTTGAAGTTGGGGAGCGTCAGTTGTTTGGTCCTGAGCTTGTGCAGCAAACCTCTGAGAAGATTGATCTGATCAGGAAAAAGTTGGTAGAAGCTCAGAGCAAGCAGAAAAGCTATGCAGACAACCGGAGGAGGGACCTTGAGTTTGAGGTTGGTGACTTCGTCTTTCTGAAAGTATCGCCCAGTAAAGGTGTGGTTCGTTTCGGCAAAGGTGGGAAATTAGCTCAAGGTTTATAGGCCCGTACAAGATATTGAAAAGGATCGGGAAAACTGCTTACCGGCTTGAGTTACCGGAAGAGTTATCTCAGGTGCACAATGTCTTTCATGTGTCTATGCTGAGAGGTTATATCCCAGATCCGAGTCATCATTTGCCTGAAGTGCCGAAAAGTTTGCAGTTGGATCTGAACTACATCGAGTCTCCTGTCGAGATTGTTGATCGTCGAGAGAAAGTCTTGAGGAACAAGACGATACTGATGGTCAAGGTAGTTTGGAGAAACCATTTGGTTGAAGAGACTACTTGGGAGTCTGAGGAGAGGATGTTGAAGGACTATCCTGAGCTTTTTGCTTGAGTTGTATTTTTTTTTCCTTCTTGTGCTTGTTATGAGTGTTTGTGTTTTGTTTCTCACTCTTGACTGTAGTTCCGGGGACGGAACTATTCTAAGGAGGGAGTGTTGTAATGCCCCGATTTTTCATTTATGAAAAATTATTTATTTTGCACGTAGTGTGCAGGTGCCATTTTTCGCAATATGAAATTTTATAATGAATGATGAGTATATGCATATATGTTTGTTAGATTATTTTTATAAAGGCCTTTGTTCAAATAAACTTAAGCCAAAAATCTGATTTATTTATTTTGGTAAAAACTATTAGTTTGGCCCATCAATTTGAGCCCATAAATTAATTCTTTTAATAACAACTTGTAAGGTAAACATCTTTCAAAAGATTATTTTTTATATAAAAAATGCATATGTATAAGTTTCATATGGAGACTAGAGTAGCACGTGCTTGCAACATGAGGTGCATTGCACACTACTTTTCTTTGGCCGGTTTTGGAAGAGAATGGAGATCATGCTTGGGTGGTTACTTAGTTGTGGGTAGTTACTACAACTCCTATTCTAATCTTAGCCCTCCATCTCATAACCATCTACTAGATCCTAGCCCTCCATTTCACCCAAAGTTTGTGTATAAATACCCCCCCCCAATTAATTGTAATCTACACTAAAATCTATTTGAAAAGAGAAAGATATATTTTTAAGAGAGTTGTGAGTGTGTGTTCTTGGAGGCCGGTCATCATCTGCAGAAGGATTCTCGGTGGCAAAGAGCAAGGAGGAGAAGTCACATCATCACAGTAGAAGGATTTACGGGATTTCGTTTATTTCGTCAATAAGGTGGGTGTTTCTCATGACTTCTAAATTAGGATTCATGTTAAGATTGGAGATTGAATTGTGTATCTATGTGCAAGCTGAAGTAATAGAATGATTGCTAAATTGATATCTTCCATGCTGTATATAGTGTAGAAAATACGAACGAATGAAAAAGGACTATAATAATTAGAGAATTGGAAATGACCTGTACAGTCGACCGGTCGTGTGAGCAATCGACTGGTATATTGAAATAAAATATGTACAGTTCGGATTTCCATGGAACGATGTATTTTAATGTGAATTGTTAACTTGATGTTCTAGCGTACTAAATTGGGATCAATATTCATCTCCATAAGTAAATGATGAGTAAAAGAAAAATGTATGTTTAGCATTTCTTTTGAGAAAAGAAAATACTAGTTATGTGAAATTTACATTTAATCGAAAACTATGTTGTGATGTTAATAAACAGATAAGAATTACATGTTTATGTTGGCATGAGCATATTGTAGTGTGACAAAGAAAGATGTGTGAATAGAATGAAGGAATGATTCCTTAATTTGAAATTTTAACCTGTTCAGTCGACCGAATGTGTATAACAGTCGACTGTACTGAACTTGAAAAGTTACATAATTGAACTCTGCAGAACAACCGACTGGGATGAATGACAGTCGACTGCCCTGTAAATGATATTTGAATATTGAACGCTGCGGAACAGCCAACTGGCCATGTGCAGCAGTCGACTCTTCCGAGCAGTTTATTAAAGGACTTTGTTTGGCTGAACAAGTCGACTAGATAAGCTCTAAGTCGACTGTCCAGATTACTTTTGACATATTAGGAATTCTATGATTTTGTTTTATGATAAAGATTGAGACGAAAAGATCCAGTAGAACTCTCGAATTCAGTTGTATTTGGAATTCGGGGCGTTACAGCAAGCATGTAATAGTCTCTCCAATCTCTTGATCATATAAGCCTCTCATTTGACGAACTCCTCTTAAGTTCGTCTCTATATTATGTCAACACCTCATGTGGGTTATCTTACCCTAGTCCAATACACACCAGTGAGAGCCAACAAGACATCATCCTCTGCTTTTTCCATTCACCCCTGTAATTGCTTACTAATACAGGGTTGACCGGCATGTAAACGCTCCTCACTCCACACATGTTGTATTACCATCGGTCCCATCATCTATACCGCATTCAAGAACGATAATACCGCACTACCCCAACTGTACTGGCCAGCTTTCCTAATATGTTAGGTACATCAGCGACACAGTATCACCTATGGAGTTCGGAAAAAGAACACCTCCAAACAGTGTCAGTAGGTAAGTCCGGGTGTAGCACTCATCATGAAACTGGGATGAATCTTCGTTCAAGAAACAAAAAACATTGTCTTAAGCTAGGAGAGTCTAATATATTGGCCAACAAAATTCGTTTCACCTGGCTCAACACTAAGGAAATATTTGACTAACTGCTCCCTATCAAATCCCATACTACCAGTCACGGCTAGTCCATCAATAGGAAGTCCTGAAATGACCATAATATCCTGAAGTATGACAGTCATCTCTCATGCGAGTAGATGAAACAAATGTGTCTTTGGTCGCCATCTCTCGAGAAGAGTTGTAAGTAGAGCATGGTCCAACTACATAGACTGCTTCAATCCTGCTCCATGGAAATTAGCTTCGACCAACAAGCTGTGTGTACTTAGGTGCATTCTCAATGTCGTGCGTGTACGGAAAATGCACTCCTTGGCTGTACTGTTCCACACGGACTAATATCTGTGACTTTGATTCAACATCAACAATATTAGTTCTAGTCAACTTGGACCTCCATTTGCAACGGAAGACAGACATGATTGGCCAACATCAGTAGACGAGGGAGATGGATCAGCTACAACCTACACCAACATGGAAAATTTGTTATATTAGCTACAAAATTATATATACAAATTCAAAACTAAAATATACATCAATTCATCTTACATGTGGAGGTGTGTTTCTTCGTCCTCGGCCACCTCTAGTAGAAGGCTCGCTAGTACTACTCGGGGGTGATCAGTCGCTCGTTCGTGGTCCCCATCCTCAACCACTTATACATGCTCCTTCATTTGTATCGTCATGCATAAATAAATAATTTTTGTTAAATAAGGGAAAATAAACATATTCTTTAAACATCCAAAATCATACTACTTACCCGGAGTCTGCTAGTACTACTCAAGGGGCCTGCATTAACGTGCGTCCGTGTCATTACTGCGATGATGACCATGCAAAGTAGCATTGAAAATATTAGTCGATTAATGAATATACAAATAAGATGGTATATGGCATCTAATGATTGAAAATATTAGTCAATTAATAAAGTAGTTTCTTTAATATAATTTAAAAAATAGTATAATGAACTAATGCAAAGTAAAATACAACTATGTAATCAACCTATGTCGTTTTCCCAGCAACGACGCTTTATACGCTTATTATGTCCTATTAAAACCCATTTTGAACAAGTTTTCTCTATGCTTGAGCCATCCCTGACATCCATGTCATTGCGAATGTACGTAGTCCTGAGCTGACCTTTCCTACATCTTATAAGACTCACATAATCTATGAGATTTATATCACTTTGGATAGGCCACTATGCTTGGTCATGCATAGGACGGAAGATAGGTGTCCAAGTAAGAGGTAAGGAATTCATAGAATAAAATAGATCAACATAAGGTCGGTAATCAATAGCCAGAGTTGCACAAGCCGCCAAGAGGGAACATGGAAGGTGGTAAATCTGGAATTTCTGACGAGTACAAGTGAGCCTTCCCACAGTCTGCAACTTCCCACCCTTTTGGTGACCACCTACCACTTTAATACTTGTTTTTACTTGAAATACGCTAGGATTATGATGAAATATTATAGCCTCATGCATTTGCTTTCTCATGCCATATATCAATAATTTCTTGAACTCTCGGAGCCTATATCTTCCCTTCATTTATAAGCTTTTGAGCCGATTGATGACGTTCAGTACAGTAAGAATTGAGACGATAGAATATCATCTCCAAAATTGCCGTCACGAGCAAACTACAAACCCTTCATAACATAATTAAAATTTTCTAATAAATTTATTGTCATCATGTCATATCGATGTCCTCCATCTACAGAAAGTTCCAACTTCTCAATTGGTTTCTCATTCAGCCAATTGACAACATCGACTTTTACTTTTTCCGTCTCTGCCATTTTTTTTCTCAAGCTTTCTTGACTGATTTCGACAAGCAACTAGCCACATTAACCTTATTCCTCAAAACCTTGTTACCGAATTTGCTAAAAACATTTGTAGTAAAATGTAGCATACAAAAATGATGATATGCTATTTTTCGTGTCCATGATAGACAAGATACCGGCATGACGACCAATAATAACACATAACCCCTAGTGACCAGTGACAAAATATCAAATTCAATTCATGAACCATGTCCAAGTAGTTATACTCTCCGTCTACTATTGCAAAAGCAAATGAAAATAGCCGATCATTTGTGTCGGGTGTAATGGCTAACAATAAACAACCCTTGTATTTTCGTACAAATGGGTTCCATCAACATTAATAACAGGTCTACAAGACTTAAATCTTTCAATCAAAGCCCCAAATGCCTGAAATATTGCCTTGAATGTTTCCTCACCAGGACCAATCAAAATCTTATCCCAATGGATAACAATTCCTAGATTTGATGTTTGTAGTGCTGATAAAAGTGCAGTCAACATCTTATATGCTTCCTCAAACCCTCAAAACAACATCTCAATAGATTTATGTTTTGTAAGCCAAGCACTTTTGTACTAAATCTGATAATTGCATTCAAGCTTGACTATATCAATTACGGTCTTTTGTGTTATTCCTAATTATGCCTTCACAAAATTTAAAATCAAATTTGAAACAAGCTTAGAATCGACTTTACTTTGATTTTGATTCAACATGAGATTAAGACATGTAGTGGCCCTTACAATTTCTTCGCCGTGAAATATGTCTGCTCTTTTGGAACGATTGCACGAAATCACAGACAACTGACCTCATCTACGACTTTGCGATTTTGTACCTTCTCCTCGGTTGTACAGACAGTTGATGCCACTTTACAATTCACAACATATACACTTTTGGTCGATTTCACTATGACGAATTCTCAATGTTTCTTTATGGAGAACATATTCACCTCATGTTCAACATTATCTTTAGTTTCAAACTTTTCCCAATGTACAATTCATCTGCATCAAATGAACCACATGACTCTAATGCAAATTGATGTACTCTAGCATTGTTAACCCAATTAACTAATTCAAACTCAGGTACAAGTGCACTTTTCAATTGAGTCAAGGGGACCGCATCATCTTGCAAGTTCTCAACTTCATTAACATTATCATCTTTATGTATATCTTCTTCATCCTCCTCACCTTCTTCATCGTTTTCATCTTCTTCGTGTTCTAATAACTCATGTACAAATGCACTCATCAATTAAGTCAAGCGGACTGCATCATCTTGCAAGTTCTCAATGTCATTAACATTATCATGTGGATGCCCATCTTCTTCATCTTCTAATAACTTATTGTTAACACTAGCATGATTGAAGGATTTAATAACATTTTCATTATCAATGAGACAACATATCAAACTAGAAGGGCATGACAACTCATATTTTGTGAGATTTGGTCGTGATCGAATTGTGAACATGTATTTTTGTGAATGCATCAATCTTGTATGTGATTCAGGAGCTGGATTGAGACTCATCTCATGGTTCGACACTTCATGTACATGGCTTGAACTGCGAATACCATGTTGTCGACCATTAGGAATCTTGATTTGCTAAATATATAAGTCCAATGCTGTAACACCCCGAATTGCATTTACATGTAAGTTGTAGCACAAAAAAATCTTTTACTTCATTTCGTATAATTTTACAAGGAAATTAAAACTTTTTATTTATACAACAATGTTCGTTACAGAATACACAGCAGAAAGAATACAACATAAAATATACAACTCTAACATCAACAGCTGAAATTTGAAGATAATCTTTAGCATCAATTCTATTTTTTGTCTTTTTTTCCAATCCAAATCCTGCACTGAAAAACTATGGGCACGTCAGTTGCTTACAACCGACGCAATGTTATAAAACAACGATCCTCGCTAGGCTATAATATAACGATTCTCTTACTTTAGCAACCACAAACTTGAATGCATAATAAAGTGTAAAAGAGTGACTATTCTAAATATGTTAGTGTATGATATGACTTAATGCCTAATGCAGATATTTTACTACAATTACATTAATGCATACTTATTCAGATTCTATGCATCTCATTCTATATGGGTCCGAGGGCAAGCACCTACGTACTCCACATTATAGGGTTTAATCCCCCGCAATGAAAACTACTCGGTAACAAAATTAAGTTTTAGATATCCCACGAGTACGAATTCCAACCCTGGAGTCCACCATCAAGCTATACGGAAATCCTCGTCGTGCGAACATCCCGCAAGTGTCCCTCTAGCCGCGGTATACGCATATACACTGGAGAACGGCCACCTATCCGCTCGACTATTCATGATCCTGGAATCCACCGTCAAACCAATCATAGTTTCGGATTTAATTAAGGCTCGTCTCCATCACAAGCAACCATAGTTTCGGAGTCCACCGTCAAACTGGGTCTATAGTCCTGGAGTCCACCGTCCGACTATATAGAGGCGCCCCACTTATGTTTGTCCAAGTTTTATTACATCTTCTCCTAGTGCTTATCCATAAATTTAAAACATGAATAAATACTTCCACCTAAAGCTAGCTCACCCTCCTACCGGTTTCACACAAAAATACCGAGAACAACAGCCCATATTGGCCACTTCTCAAATCAATTAATCATTATCATTACTTGCCGGCACCTGAGTCTCACTAAGCCTCTAGAATCATCATCTTTTCATGTTCAAAAATCATGGGGTACTCATACCCTTATAATTCATATTTCCAATTTCATTTATTCACTTCTCAATCAATCCTTTCATTCATTCTTACTTACCAACTATGAAGTAAACACTTCTTGGTTGATCACACAACCAACAATTCACTTTAATAAGTTATAAAGTTTCTTCGATTAAAAAAACCCTTTTCATATTCATCTATATTTCCATCATAAATCTCAATTCTATTCAAAAGATAGATTTATTAGTTTCATAAAAAGAATCTACTATATATTTGTGGTTAAGTTCACCTAAAACCATCCTCAATTACTTCGTCTAAAATTCATTTGCAACAGTAAGTTCAAAATCAGAAAACTGCAACTCATGCTATTTGTAAAAATCATAGAAAATTATATACTTAATGAAACTTTGTTTTCTTTAAACCAAAATAAAGGTATAAAAGTCTACTGCAATTTCTTAGTTATAAGTTTCTCCAAAATATTGTATCTATCATCTTTAATTCTTTGAAATCTGCAGTTGGATCGAAATATTGAAATACTGGCTCTTGTTCAGTCTTGAAAATTCATTATAAATTCAATTCTTTGTGAAAATTTGATTTCTTCGACTTTACAGGAAGGTTAACGTGTCTACTTCGAGTTCTTAGTTTGACTTTTCTCAAATTATTTCATCTAAGATGTTGAAATGATCAAAATCTGAAATGTGTACAGATTTTCAGTAACTACTGAACTGCCAACCAGTCCTAAGTTTGGATTTTATTAAAATAGTAAATGACATCCAAAAATTATGAAATTTTAAAGAGATGTCCCTGACATATAAGAGATGTTCATATAAAACTTTTAGCTCTAGATTCTATCTATTTTAATAATATGATTTTCTGAAGTGCAACTAAAACTTAAAACAGCAACTTTCTTTGCATAAATTAACAACTTTGTGTATGAATTCATACCCAATTCATTTAATCTAAACATGATATACTAGTATGCACCCAATACCACTATAAAAACTCAATATAAATTTCAATTTGTTAATCATGACAATTTTTTCAACTAGCATGCATTTATTTTCTTATCTCACTTCTAGTTATCAATACAACATTCAACATAACAAATTTGAAATTTAAAGAACACATGCCACATTTTCAATGATGGAACAATTAGACATGCATACTACAATATCTACAAAGCAAAAGAAATCACCCACCTTATGATGCAAAAATTGAAATTAAAATTATTAGGAAGTTGCTCCTAGCTCCAACCAGAGCTAGCCTTCTCCTCCGAGCAATTTGCCAACACCAAAAGCTCCTTCTCTCTTTTCTCTCTTTCTTTTCTTTATTTTTTTTCCTTTGATTTTTGGTACAATGTTAATGAAGTAAGATGTGATATTTATAGGGTATTTGGGTGAATGAAGAGACTCTCACTACCCAAATGAATACCCACTCACCCAAATTAATCACCCACTCACAAAACCACTTCACAAACCCCTTCTCCTTCCTTCATGAATTAGCCAACTCTTGGGTGCACAACACGTGCACTTGCACCCAACATGCACACACTTCTTATTCTTTTAATCAATTGTTATTAATTCATTTTTAGGTATTTGTTACATGACAAGTGCGTAAGATTAAAAAGTGTACATTTAACGTGTAGAATAAAATCATGGGCCTCACTTTTTTATTAATTTACTTAGTGGGCTTTAAAGTGGACTTTAGGCCTATGGGTTTTTAATTAAAAAAATAAATATTACATTTGTTGACAAATAATATGAGAATAAAAATGTAAATCTTTTTGGAAAATTTTAGAGACAAAAAAAATACATAAAATTTTAAGAGCAATGCACGTGAAAAATATAAAAATTAATTTGAGAGAAAAACAGTCAAGATACAAAATACGTAGAACAATAATGTCATGGATATTTCACATAACGGAAAATATACGTAATCGACACGTACATTGGAAACACGTGCAATGTACGTAAAACACAAAGATTAAAATAAATGTTTGAGTTGGCTAAAAATATGATTGAAATGAGTTTTGAGAAAACGAAAAATATATAAATAATCAGAATATAAGATACGTATGAAATTTATATAAAAATATGTTACGAATATTACTTGTAACAGTACAAAATACACGTGCGTAACACGCGAGGGCAAAATTGTCAATACTCAATTTTTCGGGGTGTTACAAATGCAGTCCAACTAGAGTCTATCCTTGCAATCATTCCAATAAAAGCGTCACCATTAACTACAGGGACCGCCATGAAATTTTCCCCTTCTCATTTTTCAGCTGTATAACGAGCTAGGATTTTAATGCTTCATTCACCTTTATCCCAGTTAGTAATTTCATAGACCTTGTCTGCTAGTTCGTGCTTTGTAATATTATGAGGAGCCCAAACTATTTTCGGTTCAACACCTTTATAATAAGCTTCTAGCTTAGGGCCCGAGTTATTTCTCCGCCAAACTAGAAACAAATAGAAATTTTGTAATCCATACCTATATATAAAGGGATGAATATGTGATTCATTATCTAATCACAAACATAACATACATACACTACTCCTTTAAACCAAATTTGAAGTGTTCAACTTATACGAATTCTTCTGAATTAAATGTTTACAACACCTTAGCTGAAATTTCATTAATGTATATTCAAACTAACTTAATAAACAAATTTTAATCAGGATAAAAAAAATTATGATTTACGATTTTATGAATACCTTGAAAAAAAATAGGAATTTGATGGCGGAGAAGACAGCGTAGATGATGTCGGAGATGACTAGGGATGATGTTGGAGATGATGCAAGATTTCGGATTTTGATTGAGCGAGGAAGGTGAATTTAGGGGAAATCTTCAAATTAAGGTTTTCAGATTTTGAGAGAGGGAGGTGGAACTAGGAAACCACTAAGAGCTTTAACGGAGTAGCTAGCGGGGGTGATGTAAGGGGTGTTGTAAATTGAAAATGGGTGGAGATTGTTGGAGATTTGGGAGAAATTGGGAATTTAGGAGTTTTGGGGTAGACTTTGGTTGGAGGAGTTGGGAGTTGGAGATGATGAAAAGATATGGAGAAGTGTTGGGAGCCCGATGAAAATAAATTACGTGGGTCCCACCAGAAGCCGCAATTCCTAACTACGGCTTTTGTGTGTATGAATTTTGCCCTTGCTCACTGATGCTGTTATTTTTAGGTGTGGAAGCAACAGAAGATGATTTCTTATATTTAATGGAAAGCTCAGGTCTCAACTCTTAATCAGATCAAGATATGAGGCTAGTATTTGAGAAATTTAGGTGGAGGTCATGGTGGTTGTACTGGCTGATGTGTCACGCCCTACTTCCCAAAAAGAATACGGAATACAGATATGAGACAAAAGCCCAGCAAATGATTTTCATCATCCATAAGCTGTTCAAGAATCTTTATAACATATCACAATATAATCAGAGTCGGAAGGCAGAAAAGTCAACCACATGAACATATGAACCAAATACCAACAAGAATACTTGAAATAAAATATATTAATCTCAAATAGTCATGATCTGAATAAAACAAATATCCTGGGTCACATTGCCCAAATACAAGAATAGATCCAAATACATAAATACAATTATTGTTCAAAGCAACTTCAAAGAATAATCATAACAAGACACAGCACTAATACTTCATGTCACCAATCATCTGGAACCTATTCTCCAAAATCTGCAATTCAACGAATGCAGGGAAGAGGAAAAGAGAAAAACAAGTACCCGTCAATTGCAAGTTACGAGCCACTTATAACGTAGGACACAAGCACATGGGGAAAACTAAACAAATCCAAATAATAGCAGAAACCGACCTAGCATGGTATAGCAGAATCAACTAGCTTGGTATACTAACAGTACAGATGTTTTATGTCAAATGCAGTGTCATATGGCAACTAACAGTGTCCAGTAACAGTAAGCTCAGTATATCAGTGTAACAGTATAACAGAGTCAGTCCATTAGTGTCGGTCTAACAGTATCAGTCTTATGTTCTTATAGTCTTGTGTGTATTACTAGCTACATAGCACTTCATGCATCCCAAAAACATAACACATGGTTGCTACAACAAACAGTTTCGCTTATAGATTTCGTAGGGGATCATATATGGCAGTGAACTCAGGTATCAGTAACAGTAGCAGTAACAGTCAGAACCTAGTGGTCCTCCTCCGAGTATACCTTCCTATAGGGAAGTGTGCAGTCAGGTAATCAGTAACAGTATAATAGATGTTCAGTATGGAAAACACGGGCCCCCTTCCAATTACACATTTCTATAACTTCCCACTACTAGATCTTTCCCTTAAACCCCGGCTTGGTTACTTTTATTATGGTCATCAAATAGGTATGAATGTGTACGAAATAGTATCAAACTAACATGGTATAAATAGTATTAGGTTCAGGGAAACAAATAAATGTGCATAGATGATATATAGTCACATAAACGAGCAAAACAGTGTATGTTCATATTCAGGATAGCATGACAGTACAGTACTAAAACAGTGATTCTTGTCGCTACAGAAATGCAAATCTGGATCCGTCGAAGGATCTGGAAAATAGACTTCCACACGAATCCAGAGAATACAAATAAGTCACAATTACTTCACAACATCATAACTCAAAATAGGTTCGAAAACAGAAAATATGTTCAGTCAGAAATCAGAAAAACAAATTCTCAGTCAGGAAAACTGCATCGAAACCTCTCAAATAAATTAAGGAAAAATCTGAGGTATTCCCCTATATAACTAGAATCAAAATATAAAGTTTCATAATATTCCCGTAAAATTAGTTCAGTCATCAAAAATAAGAAAACATCAAGAAACAACACTTTGGCAAATCTGGAAATCCCAACACTGCTGTACGAAAACTAACATATCTCGCAACCAGTGAAACAAAATCCGAATCCGCCAAAGGGATATGAAAATAGATAAAATATACTAACTTTCTTATTTCACAAATATTTTTCATACAGTAAAAGTAATCATAGTGAAATTAAGGTTCTTTACAGAACAGCGAGCAAAATACAGCAAGTATAGATTTCATAAACGAGCATGAACACATAAAACTCATCAATAAAATTCACCAAAATTCTGGGTAATCCCTAGATATGTATAGAAAGACTGACCAAAGTTTCAGATCAAAATAATATACGTAATATAGTTCTTTAAAATAATTTATCATCAAAATTACCGAAAACCAGAATCTGGAAAAGGTCGACACCTCTGTACTAAAACAGTCATAACTCAGTCATACGAAATCAAAACCAAGCAAAGTCGGAGGGGTTTGAAAACAGACGAAATTATTTAAAACTCATGTTTTATACCTATTGCCGCTGAAATCGGTGTGGGGGCAAACAGATAGATTTGTGGATTCGAGGAAATTTGAATAGTCAAAACTGAACGACTTCATCGGAGTTTAACTGAGATTTTCCTGCCGTTGACCTGAAAAAAGTGCGAGACACCGGCGTTGATTCCGGCGATGCACCCTCTGACGTTCTTGTCAGTAATCAGAAAGATTATGAAAGAGCTTTTGATTGGCAAAAGATTGATTACCTGGTAACAGTGGGGGATGGGGGGTATTTATAGCCGCCTTAGGAACCAGTTTCGGGATAAGATCAAATTCCTACTTTCCAGTGAATGGATAGAAGTGATTAGGACCGTTGATTAAGGACGATCATAAACCCTAATTCTATCCAGCTGGACTGGGTTTCTTGCGGGTTGGAACACGCACCCAGTAAGACGGATCCGTTTATGGGTTATTGGGCTTCTGGAAAAAGGCCAAGTTCCCATTTCAGACCTGTTTGAAGGTGAAATTACCATTTTACCCTCGAGCTTTAAGATTTGTGCCTGATTTGGACGGTTCCGATTTAACCCTATTTTTTAGCTATATCAATACCGAAATTAAGATACTGACTTTAAAATAGTCCAAAACAGCAAACAAAACAGAACATCGACAAAATGCAGATTTCTCCCTTAAAAACAAAATCAACATAGATACAAGAAAATTGATCCAAACACATCCAAACATGAAATCGAGTCTATCAAGTGTCTAAACATCATAATTTAGGGTATCTGACATGTCCTGTAATGCCCCGATTTTCATTTAATGAAAATTATTTTATTTTGCACATTGTGTGCACGTGCAATATTTTGGTGATTATTTTCATTATGATGAGTATAGATATTTAAATATGTGCTTTTAATTATTTTATACAAAGCCTTTTTTCAATTAGACAAAAAGCCTTTTCTTCTTAAAGCCCAAATTTAATTCAATTTATTATTTTTATAATTATTATTTTGGCCCAAAAACTAAAGCCCATGAGCTATTTTATTTTTAAATACAACTTGTAATGTAGGATACAATTTAAAGATTTTTTTTATGTAAAATATAATGTACAAATTTTTGACAATTGCATGCACGTGCATTGCACGTACACGTGCAAAGTGCACTTTCCAAGCATGGCCAGTTGTGACTTTAGGAGGGAAATCAAAATTTTCAAGTGGAGTCATGGTGGTGGTGGTTACTTGATCATGGGTAGTTAGTGTAACTCCTCCTTAAATCTTAGCCATTTGTCCCTAACTCCTACTTCAATCTTAGCCATCCATTTTCCTAATTTTTTTAGTATAAATACCCCCCCCTCCCCCCTAGCCTAGTTATTCTTGTGCTTATTATTTCCTCCAAACCTATAGTCTAAAATACAATTATCTAGTAGTTAGTAAGTGAGCAAAAGATTGAGATTGTGTGGAAGAATTGTGCTTGCATCAACCAAGAAGGGGAGAGGCCGGCTAACAAGAAGGAGAGCTCTCGGTTTTGTGTGCTTGGAGGCCCGTGTGCGCGTCGACAAGTAGGAGGATCACTCTCGTTTGCAAGGACATTCGTTTAGGAGGTTGCTAGTTGTATTTTCTCTCCATTTAAGGTGGGTAAATTTTCCTTATTTCTAATTAGGAATGCATGCTAGATTTGAATGGAATGAATGATGCATGAAAAAGGATTAATAAGAGTACACATTTAATTGAAAAAATGATCTATAATTGATTGAAATGTTGATATGCAAATGTATGTGGTTCTATTATTAAAATTCAAGTTGTGTGCAAATTGATTATAGCCATGGATTATGTGAAGAAAACTTCACTATTAACACTAAGAATTATATGCAAGAGTTAGTAGATTGGCAATATTGCTTTATGTGCTTAAATGGACTTTTTATGATAATGTTGTGATGAATGAATTAAGATATAGTTTGTATGTTTGTGAAATGAATAAACACAGAAAATTGATGTAGAGAGTAGTGAAATTAAAATGTCGAAAAGAAAAAGAAATGTTTTCGTAGTAGTATATAATTCTAACCTAATTGTATGGTAGAAATGTGTTAATTATTGGGAAATACATATTTAATTATTGGAAAAAATTATTTTTTATGTACTGAAGTATAATTCATGATGGGAATGGTTAATCTGGAATTTTTACAGTATGTTAGTAAGAGCAAATTGAAATGAGAGCTTGTTGAATATCGAAATGTTTTAATAAACAGAGAGATTTGTTTTAAATCAACTTCGGGTTGAACTATGACAACCTGAGCACATAGCTCAAGTGGTCGGGGGGCTCTTAATTACTACAGTGGGTGGTTGGGTTCTCACAGGTCACTGGTTCGATTCTTGAGAACACCATCTTTTGTGTGCGTTTTTTTAAAATCAAATCAGTTTCGAACCGAGAGTATTTAACTCTCTGGTTCTCTTTTACACCGCTGAGCACAAGTGGCCACATGGCCAGAGCGTGCAGTTGGTTTCCCTGGGGTTTGTGGTTCGAATCCTGGTCTCGGCCAGTATATAACTTTTGGGAAAAAAATATTTTTGGGTGTTTTGATGATTGAAAAAAATTACAAAAAAATATGGTTATTATCCTAAAATTATGTGGGACTTGTGAAAAATAATTTGAGGATTATTTTGCATTAAATGGAGTATGTTTTGAAAATAAATGTATAATTTAGAACTATGATTATACATTTGTATGTTATGAAAGTTGCACCTTACAAAAAGACTTGAAATGAAATGTTAGCAAAGAAGTGAAATAAAGAAAGAAATTATATTATGTGATGTGATGTGAATTATTCTCGAAAATACGAAATGTGAATATTCGATAGTGTTGTGATTTTTATTGATGAGATACATAAGGAATAATTGAATTCCATGTATGGCTATGAATAAATTAGAGATCATGCTATTGAAAAAGAAATCTGTTATGATTATGAAAATGGACTTATGAGCTAGAAATGCTCAATTTTGGAAATTGTGAATTGGAATTGAAACAAAAGAGTAGCTAAGTCTCCCCCGACAATTGGAAAGAAATGAAATGAAATTTGAAATGAAAGACCAAGGTTGGTCATGTTTGAATAAATGAATAAGTCCGGTTTAGTGGAGAGGCTAACTCTAGAGCTTTGATTTTGTTCATGATTCTATTAAATTAATGAAAATAGTGCATAGTGAAGACATGATGAAAGTGAGAGAAAAACACGAGTATGAGAGTTAGAGTTTACGGTGCGGGTGTGTGAGCCACAGAATGCATGCTTGATGAGTCAAGACATGGCGTGGGCACAACTCAGTAATGATCGGACTTTAGCAACGCTTGTGGGATGTTTGGTGACTGCAAGAGGATCGTGTTCAGGGAGGAGGCTGAATTGCCACAGAATGCATGCTTGATGAGTCAAGACATGGCGTGGAATTCCCCTCTAGGGTCCTGTATGCGTGCTTGTACTCATAGATCATCTAGGATACTCATCGTAGTTATAGTAGTAGATTAAGACATGGCGAGGGATTGAACCCTACAAAGATGAAGAACGATTAAGAGGCTTGCCCTCGGACCTATGTAGTATGGGATGCATAGAATCCGAACAAGTGTGCATTAGTGTCATGTAATATAATTAACTACATTAAGGACTAAGTGCACAATCACAACACAACATCAATAGGGAAGTCCCTTAGTTTGATATGTGACAAGTTTGTGTTTGTTAAATATGGAAAATAAGTTATACTATTCCCGGCATAGAGAGGATGGCCGTGTATAATGTTCGTCGGTTGAATAAACTGACGTACCTACAGTTTTATATGCAGGTAAATGACATGATAAAGGTTAAAGAGGAACAGATGCTTAAAGATTATTCAATGTTGTTGTACATTTATTTAATTGTTGTAAATTTTACTTTCGCTGTGCAATGTAAAGTGTAAAGTTTTATATAAACTCTGATGTAAAGTGAAAAGTTCAAATTTCCTTGTAAAATTGTACTAAATGAAGTGGAATGATCCTGTAGAACTCTCGAATTCAGTGTATTTGGGATTCGGGGCGTTACATGTCCACACCAAATATATCATATGAGTCTCAACCAAAACACAAATTCTCACCAAAGTCTCACATACATGATTCAAATCAAGAGCAGGTGAATCCTAGGTTAATTCATGTCCAAATTGTGTCGTGAGTCATCTATAGTCAAATTTTCACAATAGAGACAAAACCCATCAAGGAAAACACAAACAAGAGTCGTCTCTAGACCCAACTATACTATATGTGAACTTTTTGACTTGTATCAAACAAATGAATTGGAGTACAAGTTACTTGCCTGCAAGATGACGAATCTAACGGAGCAAAGAGCAAGAATAATGGGAACATATTCCGGGGCACGAACACAAAATCACGAACATGCAAACACAAACAAGATCACGATCGCAACCACGAAACTAAGCACGGATCTCGATATGTATCAAGATCGGATGATCGAACGGCTATCAAACAAGAGATCAAGATGATGCAGATCTGATGGCTATCAATCAGAGATCAAGATCGAACGGCCCAAAACAAAAATGATCAAGAACTCCAAGATGATCAAAACTCCATGATCAAGAATCCAACGGACGATCAAGATCAAACCATGATCAAGAAGATCAAGGAGATCTATATGAGATCACGAAGATCCGACGGCTCACAATAAGAGATCAAGAATCAACGGCCCAATCAAATAGCTAATGATCTTGATGATCAAGATCAAACCAAACGGACGGCTCACGATCGAAGTTGATCAAAACCCATGCACAACAACTCAGGGCAATGGCTTGGCTCAGGGTTGATGGCGGACGACGACGGGATGAGGCAGCGATGGCGGTGGCGTGCTCAGGGTGGCGTGACTACTGGATGGCGCAACAGCGCACCAGGGATGCCGCTGGTTGACGAAGTTGCTGCTATCTTTGGGGAAAGCCAGGGAAGGAGAGGCACGGCCTGGCTGCTGTAGTCGACGATGCGATGGCTGACGAGAGGCTCCGCAGTCGTCGGCGGTTGCTGGAGCGTCGAAAGGGGGATCTAGGGAGAGTGGGACGGGTGGGAGGGATGTCGTGGCGCTGTCGGGAGATGAGACAGGGTCGTGAGGTTGGCACTGGCGCTGCGTGGTGAGGGCGGACGAGAGATGGCGCCGCGGCATGGAGAGGCGGAAGCAGGGAGGTCGGGATTGGGGGTTGGAGGCGGCCAGAAGATGAAGGGAATATGAATAGGTTGCATGGTTAATATATAGAGGAGTAGGTATAGGTTTGCTGACGGGTGGGTAGGGGTGATAACAGGTAATGGGTTTATTAATGGGTTTGGAAAAAAAAGATGGGTTAACTGGTTCAAGTTGGGTAATGAGTTGAAATATTGGATAATGGGTTGTAGGGGATTTAAATGGGTATTAAAAATCCGATAAGAAAAATATACAATTAGATTAATATTAAAAGTAAATAATTTATTCAATAGAAAATATACAATTAGAACTAATAAATCAAACAGTATACACAGAGTTAATACTCAAATACTAGCAAATATAATAGGATTTTTAATATACGTTCCAAATGTAATAACAATAAAAATAATGATACTAACAGTAGAATTTAATAATAATAATAATAAAATATCTGTAATAATAATAATAATAATAATATTTGTATTAAAATACAAAATCATACAAAATAGTTACAAATACAATTATTGATCGAAAATAGATTTTAATAGGAGATCCAACAATACATTTTGACAAAAGGTTTTGAAAACGGAAAAACTAATTTAGAAAAATTTTAAATACAGAGAAATACACTGAAAATACGGATTTAGGGAAAACAGAGGTTACATGATGTCTCACCGAAAACTTGCAACAACAGCATGAAACACCGAGGATGATCCCGGCGACAGACCCTCCTATGGTCAAGTCAGTAATTAGAAGTAATAAACGAAGTTTAGTAGGCAAAAGAGGGATTAACTGGAGAAAGATGTTAAAGGGTTGTATTTGTAGGTGTGAGGAGAAGTAGAATCTCCCCCATGATTTAGAAGATCCTTCTAATTAGTTTTCCATTAATGTCCCCTTAGTTATAGGGATTTGATCACCACCCTTAACCAGAAAATCAATCCCCTCTGATTGGGCTGCTGGCGGTCCCCACTCGTGTGCCGAACTAGGGTGATGGGTAGACTCATGTTCAAGTTATGGGCCTGTAACTGTCGTGGAAGGACCATATTGCCCTCAGGGACTTCTGGATACATGCAAGAATTGTATGGTCTTGATTAGCTGAAGTTTTTAACCCCCATCATTAGTCGCCCACTCTCGGAGATCAGTTTCCATCGATCCTCAAGGAGTGGATCACTTGCGGGGAAAACTGCATAGAAGTGAAGGCTTATTTTTCGCGAAGATCACATGATGGAGTTGGCGAGTGGCACGAAGCATCATATCGAAGGATGAGGTGCGAGGCATGAGGGGCGAACCGATTTGTAAAGAAATTCACAAGTGACCAGGAGTACCACACCTAGAGGTGAGGTGCGAGGGACAAGGCAATTTGCGAAGAAATTTCGCGAGTGACCCAGAGTGCTACGCCGAGGGGGAGGCAAGAGGGGAGAGCTCATTTGTGAAAAATCTCGTGACTCGGAGTGCCACGGAGCACTAGGCATAGAGGCGAAGCATGAGGGGCGAGGCAATTTGCGAAGAAATTTTGTAAGTAACTTGAAGTACCACGCTGAGGGGGAGCGAGGAGTGTGAGCCAATTTATGAAGAAATTTCGTAAGTGACTCGGAGTTCCATGCCGAGGGGAGAGGCGCGATGGGGGGAACCGATTTACAAAGAAATTCACGAGCAACTCGGAGTGCCACACCGAGAGGCGATCCAATTTGCGAAGAATTTCGTGAGCAAACAGAAGTGTCACGTAGAGGGGTGAGGCAATCTGCGAAGTAATTTCATGTGTGACCCGGAGTGCCATGCTGAGGGGCGATGCGTGAGGTACGAACTGATTTGCAAAGACATTTCTAGAGTAACCCGAAGTACTACGAGTCCATAGCATGTACGAGTGGAACATGTTGGGTGAGAGTGGGCAAGGGGTATTGGTTATGGTTCTCACGTGGCATTGTGGTTATCGACGAATCATCACGTGACTTTGTTGTTATTATTGAGGCATCGTCACGAGACCAGGGTGATCAAGAAGTCGCATCGCACTTTATAAGTTCTCCACTCTTCTTCATTTTGCTGGATTACTTTGTCTTTATTCGGTTAGCGCTTCTCTCTCTAGAACTTCTAAAGATCTCTCCAGCAGTGCTTCGACAGCTCTTCCATAAATTTGCAATCAGATAAAATGCTAATCCATGTCTAAAAACTAGTCAAGTTATTCGGCCTCGTCCTAGGGCCGAGGCGGTTCATCCTCCTAGTCTTTATCTCAATCGTCCTCGTCAACGAACGAGTGTGAGTGTTCAAGCCACATCGTGTTCCTTCTAATGAGGGATAGGAAGAGGGAGAGGAGAGCTCAAGCTCTAAGAAAGTAGAAGTGGAGCGTGGTCACTCCAAGGAGGCACTTGAGAAGGAAGTCAGAGAAGTGGTAGAGGAGAGCTCCAAGGAGGCATTTGAGGAGGAGGTCGAAGAAGAGGTGGAGGGGAGCCCCAAGCGCCAGGAAGTTAAGGCCTCATCCTTCGATAGCGTGGTTGGCATTCCCCCTCCTCGTGTTTGTCGGCCTCCGAGGAAGAAGAAGATAATCTATCCTCCAGAAACAGAATATGAACTGATAGAGTATAAGCATGAGTGGCCATGTTTCAATCGACTCTCAGCAGGCCCATCCGGATGTATCCGGATGATCTAGTTGATGCTAACCATTTTAGGGTACAGCCGTCGTCACCGGGCAGACCAAAGATAAAGGCAGACATGACGAAGAATACTATGGTGACGACTGATCTTCCCACCATACAGAACACATTCCATATTCCCCAAGATTTCGACCCGCTGATTCTAAATCCGGGGATTCGTCCGTCCCATAACCTATTGGAGTGGTTCTACATGTTTCCTCTAGACACATTCGTCTCGGGGTTACGTCTCTTCATGCACTCGTTCATCAAGGAGGTCCTAAAGTTGGTTAGGGTGAGTCCTATGCAGTACGGGTCCAATTCTGGAAAGTAGTTGACCAGCTTCATCATGTTGTGTAAGAAGATGGATGTGCCCTTGAAGCTCAAGTAAAGGTGGCATTTGGGTCGACCAGGCTGATTTGGGTCAGACCCGTGTGGGTTGCAGCCAAGTTAGGGCTGGTTCGGGTCAGGTCTCGGGCTTAACCGGGTCGGGCCAGCCCGAGTTCAAAATCTAAAATTTTGACCTGGTCGACCCGCAAACCCATTCGGGCTGAACCCGTTCCGGGTCGGGCCGGGTCGCGGGTTGGCCCAGTTAAATTTTTGTAATTTTTCATTTTTTATTTTTACAACTTCACTTACAAAAAAAATTACAACAATTATAACTGTATGAGTGAAAATGCATATATTATTCATTTCAAGTACTATGAATTTTGTACAAGTTTTTTACATACAATTACAAGTAATGGAAACTCATTGAGAACATACAATATTTCTTGATTTACAATTTTACATTTACATATTTGAGCGGATAATCAGAATCCAGAGTTTGAGATAGTTAGATTGAAAAGAGGGCATTGGACTACTGTCATGCACCTCTACTTAACCTAAACCTAGGATCTCATCACCCTGAATTCTCTAATCTTGTTGTTGGACTTCATGCGAGTTACTACCATTTGTTGATGTAGATGCCAATTTTCCGGGAGTCCTATCTTCAGCCTTCATCTAATCTTCAGTGCACACGAGCATTTTTCACCGAATCCGGCTTCAAGCGATTCCTGTAATTTGTTAGAACTATTCCACTTGTAGATAAAACACTTTCTGAAGCAATTGTGGAGACATAAGGAGTTAGTAGATCTCTAGCCATATGTAAAAAAAAGGAAAAAGATTTTCATGTTCTTTCCACCATTGTAGTATTTCAATCTTAGTACTAGAACTTTCACTATCTTGTTGATTATATCAATTTAATTCATTAGGTGCATTAGTCCTAGGTTTTTTTGATTGAATACGATTAAGTAAATTAGCAGGGATATCTTCTAATGTAATCTTACCCTTACCTCTAGAAGTAGAAGAAGAAGAAGTAACTATACTAGCTGTACTACTAGATGCAAAAGTTCTATCATAATAATCATACAAGTTATTCAATGTCGATTCAAAGCTAGCTAAAAATTCATTACAATCATATTCGGAATCATCTCCAAGTAAAGTAAAAAATATTCCAATCAAACTTTTCGTGCCCGCTAATTTGATATGAGGATCCATAATAGTAGCAATACAATTCAACATAAGAGGAGGATTAAAATACTTCAAAAATTTTGTATAAGAGGGAACAACAATATGGCTAATGTATTCGTTCGAAATCATTTCTTGAAAAGTTTGCATCATAGTAATGATTGAAATAAAAATACTACTAGAAGTAGAATTATAAGATGTAGAAAACTTCAAAGTTGCGGTTTAAAAAGGTTCCAAAAATCGTAATAAAAATTCGGCAAAATACCATGATTGGGGAGTCATTTGAAAATTTTCCATATTTTTTGCAAGACAAAAGTCATTTATAATATATTTGTATTGATTAATAACATTTAGTAAATCGAAAGTAGAGTTCCATTGATGTTTAACATCTTTAGAAATTTTCTAAAATGTGTTCCCTTGGCTTTACACCATCCTTTAAATTCTTGAAGCATAGGACCACTCAAAGCAATAAAATGTACACAATTTCTAATTGCAACTATATATGAATTGGCTACTTTCAATGCATCTTGTACACATAAATTTAAAACATGACACGTACATCTAACATGAAATATTTCATTATATGGAGGAGCTAATTGTGTTTTTAATGTACTAATCGAAGCATTGTTGTTAGATGCATTATCAAAACTAATAGTAAACTTTTTATCACGAATATAATATAAATCACAAACTTCTAAAATACGTGTTGCAATAACTAGTCTCTTTTGAACCATCCAATCACTATCTATCGTATGACAAGTTAAGTCCATCATCGGAATATCGTTACAACCTTTCCAACAATCGAAAGTTAACGATACTCTACAAGTTAAAGAATACAAGAGTGCAATTAAAACGTCTCTCATTTTGTTGTAAAGTTTAAAACAATCGGACTTTAGTGTGTTTCTAGAAATTCTTCTAAAATGTGGATTTAGTGTATTTTGGTTGAAAGACTTTACATTCCTATTCTCAGAATAGAAAAAAGGTAGTTCATCCTTAATAACTAGTCAGGCCATTTTCCGATGAACAAGGAGTTGGCTATCTATTTGTCTGGTCCTCTGATTGATTTTTTTTGCCTTGTTGGTCTTGATGGAACTGAGATGATTCCCAGGACTACGGATTGGTGTGCGTATCGATCATAAAAGATTAACAGATTAAATACGTGATCTAACCCTATATAGCGAAATCTAGGGTTCACGAATTATACCTGCGATGAGAAGAAGACGACAGCGACCCCAAGATCTTCTGCACGTATTCCTTCCTCGGGTTGGACGTCGTGTGGGCGATGATCTCCCAACCTTTCTTCTCCTTAGCTGACCTCTCTTTCTCTCCTTACGTGAATCACAAATTTAGAGAAAAAATCTTATATTTCAGATGATCAATCACGGCCAGAGAAATAGAGGATATATATAAGGCTACGGCAGGGACCATGAGGTGAAATTAGGGTTAGGTCTCCTAACGAATCTGGGTATCCCGTGTTCAGCCCGAACACATAACCCAGGCCCATTAATAATAGCTCGGTCCACTAAGGAGCTATTGTTGCACTACCTTCCTAATCCCAAATTATATTTATGGGCTCCTTTTATTATATGCTCGTTGAGCTCCCCATGTTAAGATATTGAATGTCCGTCGATCAAATTAAGTTACTGACAACTATATTGATCAACATCTTTTATCCTTAAGTAGTACCACTCAACTTTATTTTTCATGTCGGATGTAATCCACCTGCAGGGTTTACATGACAATCCTTATGAGCTCCTTAAGGGGACATCATCAACCCGACGTATCGGGACATGGATTCCTTTTACAATCAACAGCCCATCATACATACAATGCTATTAAACAATTCATAGAGGTTGTTGATCCATAATGAATCTCACTCTTTTATGAGTCAAAGTAATGCACACTGCATATACATGTCTGTTATTATATCTGGATTAAAAGCATAAGAATCTATAATAACAGAGGTGTTTGTTCTCTTTTATAGTCAGTACAAAGAGAACAATCTCAAGTGGTCCTGTTCAATACACACAAAGTGTACTAGTGTAAACCTATAGTCAAGATAGACTAATACCAGATTACACTACAACCTTTCCAATGGATTATCCAAGTCCGTCTAGGTTGTGAACTATTTATATATTCCATAGGGAACTGATAATATGATCTTCTGTGTGTCACCTCACACCATATTATCAACCTTATAGAATATCAGATACTTGCATTAATATTATAATAAACACAATATGCAAACATATGCCGATATGATTCTCATTCAAAAAAAATAAGGAAATAAATTTAATACAAAAGTGATGCTTTCAGTATATAACCCTAACAGGTCTTGCACTAATTCTTTGTGTGTATTTAAAATATGTTGCTTAATTGTACCTGTTTCCTCACCCTTCCATTTGTAACTCTTGTTACAATGCTTAGAAATCTTATGTCCTACACATGGAATATTCTCATCGGGGATATAGTCATAAAATCTGTGACAATCACTTGTTTCTCTCCTAATTTTTCTACTAGTAGTGGGTTTGGTTTGTTGAGTTTGTGTGTCAACATTATGCATTTTTCTTCTATGTCGTATGGAAGGACATCGTGAGATCCTACCATAGGATTTTGTATAAATATGGGCTCTACATGTGGGACTAGTGGCGGCCAACGTGAAGTACCAGTGGAATCTTGTCCACTTTGGCTACGGCCGCTACCTCGTGATCTAGACATGGTAATAGTGTATATGGAAAAAAAAAATTATAGTGCTTTACTAGTGTATGTGAAATAATAGAAAACAATCTATGAGGTATATGTTAAAAAATAAAATCTAAAAAACAATAGGAAGGTTAAGAGAGAGAGAAAGGGAAAAACCAACAAACAAATATGATACAAAAAAATTAGAACTACAACAAAAATCAAGACAATAGGAGGGTTGTGAAATTTTGATACCATACTTCGCGGATAATCAAATATAGAAATGAGAGAGAAAATAAAATAGAGAAATATAGTAGACGTAGTCACGACGTCACGTAGTCCGGTAGTCATTGAAACTTGAAAAAGAGAGATAAAGAGCTTCTTTGTTAGAGAAGTTGAAGTAGATGTAGTTTACAGTTGAATCAACACAATTCGATACGATCGACAATTTTCACATCTTTGTTGCTTACTTCTTTGTTGAAAAAACTAGACCGAATTGGGATTGAATTAAGTAGTAGTAGTAGAGAGAATCAGAGAGTAAGGTGTGGAAACTTTTAGATTGATTTAAGGGGGTATTTATAAGGTGAAATACAAAAACAAAAACAAAAAAACAAAAAAAAACAGCGGCTCTGTTTTGGACCGTTCGACCCGCGGGTCGAACGTTTGACCTGTTCGGGTCAAATGGGTCCAAACCCATGGGTCGAGCGGGCGGGTTGCGGGCGGGTTTGACCTAGTCAACGGGTTCGCAGGTCGGGTTGTGAAGGTTGGGTTTACAAATTTTTCAACCCGGACCGACCCGCAATTTTGACCCGGACCCGAACCGCCTTTTTGAGGCCCGGGTTCAAGTGGGCGGGTTGCGGGCGGGTCGCAGGTCAACCCGGCCCGGTTACCATCCCTAGGCTCAAGTGCTTTCGCATGTTCTTGGAACTAAGCTCTTCTCGGGCATCTCAAGGGCGGTGTTTTCTCATCCCTCTCCATAAGTATCACGTGATGCATAACCACTAGGATTCCATCAAAGAGTGGCAGACAAAGTATTTCATCAAAGAGTGGCAGACAAAGTATTTCATCATCTACAGTCCCGAACCCTAGGATATCCCCACCTGGTGGTTGTATGACATCCTAAAGACAAAGGGTCCGAAGCCCATAGAGTTCTTTTTAGCAGAGGAGGCATAGTTTATGAAGTTGTTCAAGGGGGGCAACAGTATAGACTATGCGGTGGTAACTGAGACCAAGCTGGCAGTGTGTGACCTAAGTTCCTTCGTGCCCTGTATGTTCTTAGTTTCTTTTAGTTTTAATACTTTTCATTCGCCTTATGGCCATTATGTTTTTCTTCATAGCCATGGTCGACGACAGTGCCATCACTGCTTGCCGAGCTGAACTGAAGAAAAAGGCCGCCGAGGAGTCGAAGGGAAAGAATAGGGTGTCTTCCTCAATCGCCGAAAAGTCTTCCGAGGGTTGTTCGAATAGGGTGAAAAAATCAAAGGCTCTAGTCATCACTGACCAGGAGGAGTCTCCGAGGGCTCAACCAAGTGAGGGTGGCTTAAGGCTGCCGAAATGGCAACGTCTCTGCTTCCCCCGTTCCATCATGTGATAAAGGTTGTCCTTGGCGAGAAGGCCGACAAGACTTTTAGACTTTTAGACCCGATTGGGCCGTAAAACTAGCTGACTCCATAATGGAGTCCCCAGTGACTCTCGAGGTGGTAAATAACATAGCTCCACCGAGGGACAGGAGAACTCTTGCCCGTGAGACCTATGGTTCGAGCTATCTCAAGTTTGCTAAAGCCTCTGTTATGGTAGTGGCTCGGTCTTGATAAATCGTGTCTCTTCATTTTCACTTTTGGTTTTTTTTCTAAGTGTTTCACTCTTCTACATGCAAAACATGCTCCAGGGGGCGAAGATGAAGATGCAGTATGAGCATGAGTTCAAATGCACCAACCGGAGGGCGCAATGGGTTGAAAGGGAGTATAAAGAGGTGAAGCTCCATGTTGAGATCCTCAAGAAAAGGGAGAAGGCCCTGGAGGAGGAACTCACACTTATGACCTTAGACCAAGAGCATTTGCGGAAGGAGAATGAAGCTTTGGAGGCGGAGCGGAGGGAGTTGAAGGCGGACCCTGAGAGCATCATGGACAAGGTCATCTTGGGGTTAGACCAGGGCTATGATCGAACACTCGAACATGTCAGGGAGAGGTACCCCGGCCTCAATCTTGACGGCCTTTTTTTAGTCGGGGGTAAGTAGCAACCCTCTGTCACCTAAGAAGAATGCTAGACACTATTTGCCATTTTGTATTGATGTTGAACGCGAACTGGTCACCACCTCCCTATATTTTTTTCCATTTTTGAATGAGAACGCTCCGGCCTTTACAATTTGTTTTGTTTGTCCATTTTTTAGTGTTTTATATCCGACCTTTAAGACTTGAATCACTTTGATGACCAGATTGAGGCACGCGATCCTCTGGAGAGTGGGACTCAAATGGAGATTTGATCCCTTCGAGAACAATTACGACATTCGAAGGATCTCATTATTCGGCTTTGGAAGGAGGCACGAGATCAGGAAAGGGCATTCATCTATCATATCTGGTGGTCGCAAAGCATCGTGTAGAAGCTTTCTCACCTGAGAGAGTCTGTTCCCAACATCAGCTTAGCTCTTATCCGAACCTAGGGGGTTACACTCTCTGACTCGGCTGGGGATCGATCCTTGGATTTTGTCCTCAAGTGAATGCCCGTGGTGAGGGACTTGGAAATACATCATTTGAGGGTCAAGCTTGGGGAGGCGGACTGACGTCCACCTTTTAAAGTCCGTTCTCGAGGTGAGATCCTTACCCAGGGACCCATTCCGGATTGAGGGCGCAAAGTGGCACCCAAAGTAGAGTGGCCGGGTCTTCTAGCGTCACTAGTGTTCGAAAAGGCCTTGGTTCGCCAAGGCTAGGCACCCGTACTTCAGAGGCTGATGTCGCCAACTTAAGGCTGGATGTTGCAGAGAGAGACCCCGAGAGTTGGGTCTTTGCGCCTTGAATTTGTAGTATCTTATGTAATCTTGCAAGTGTAACTTCGAAGTTACTTTTTATGTCTTGGTAATAAAAGTTTTTGCACATATTTTGGTCAGTTAGTGAGTAAGCGCCAACTACTTGGCATGATAAACTGAGGGGAGGGGACTGCGGTGCGAGCCAAATTCTGAAAAAAAACTCGCGAGTGACCTAGAATACCACGTCGAGGTGCGAGCCAATGCGTGAAGACATTTTGCGAATGATACGGAATACCACACCGAGGGGCGAGGGGCGAGGCTCGAGGCGCGAACCAAATTCTTAGAGGTCTTTCTTGCTAGCCAAATTCTTAGGGGTCTTTCACATGCATCTCACGTGTGTGTTCATGTGCGAAGTCACGTGTTACATGCAATAATCGATGCACTTTTTTATCTTTATATATAATTTCCATCTCTACTCTCATTTCCCTTAGTTTGCCCTTCTGCTTCTCCTCCTTACTCTCATCCTCCTTGTCTCGCCTTTTTTCCACATTCAAGTATGGTGACGAACGAGATGCTGAAGGAGAGGCGTTCGGCCTTGAAGGAGAAGGCGCAGAAGCATCCTACTCCCTCGGAGTCTGACAAGCCCTCGAAGCGGAAGAAATCTTCTAGTGCTGCCAAGGCGCTCGTGCCATTGGTGAAATAGGACGCTCTGAAGCCTCCCGCCTCATCGCCGAAAATTGTTGTAGTGCCTTCAAAACCACCTTCGACAGCGAAGGTGTGGGTGTCTTCTTGGTTAGTAACCGAGGCTAATTTATTGGCGGAGCAACTCAAAGCTCTGCAGGTGATTGATCACCTCACTACTCCCCACGACCGATCAACTCTGAAGAAAGTGTCAGAGGAGATGTTTACTCCCATTGGGCACAGGCTGCCATTTTGGTAAGGGAGTTTGTTTATTGCTGACACCTCGTGATCCCTTCCCTTTTTATTTTATTTTATTCATTTGAAGTATACTCATGTTTCTTGTAGGCGGCTATCAACGAGGTCGAACTAAGGCGAAGGTGCGAGGCGGTCCTTCAACAGGACAAGTCAGAAAAAAATAATGGGTCGGAACGACGATCTCCGTCAGACGATGAAGGAGCTAAAGGCAGATCTGGTGAAAGAGAGGAAGGGTCGGGAAGAGCTATCAAAGGAGAAGGAGGAGCTGGCATGGGCGAAAGAGAAGCAGATGATGCAGGAACATGACAAAGCCCTCGATTATATCATTCAAGGTCAGGAAGAAGGATACATCTGTGCTCTCGAGCATATTGGGCTAAGTACCTAGATCTCGACATTCAAGGCTTTTCCTTCGAGGTGAAGCTGGACAAGCCAGCACAGCCAGCTGGAGAGGAGCCTTCGGAAGGGTGGGTGGGTGGTGTTTGGTGACCCACGATCCCGTCAGCTCCGCTACCCAAGCCGAATAGGCTCTCCTCGACCCTGCCGTCGAACAAGGGCCTTCTTCCAAGCAGTCGGTCCTAGGCATTTTATTTTTGTGTTTGCCTTATTGTGAACTGGCCACTGCCTTCCCTTATAATTGAGGCTTTGAAATGAATAAAATCCTTTTGAAATGATTGTTTCAAATTTCTGTGTCGGATTTCTGTAACTTGTGAAAGACTTTGAGTACCGCATTAGGAGGGGGAGGTACGAGTCAAAGGTGGTCTGTGTGCGATCGGACTATCAAGCCGAGAAATGCGCGATGAGCTGAGCCTTCTCGTGTTCGATATGCCTGGTTTTATCGTGAAGTTCCTGCCCTCGGCTATTGAGGGGTCCTGTACCCTTAGGGGGGCTTTGGTAAGTGGGAATGTGCAAGAAAATCTGAGATTCCCCCTTTAAATAACCTTGTTAGGTATGTGGCAAGTATAGTTTTGGAAGGAATGATGGATTCCTAAGGGAATCAAAATCCTTTGTTGGGAAGAATTTTCATCCCCCCCCCCCCCCCAACACCACCACCCAAACCCCAAACTATGGGATTTGAGGAATTCCATGAGATTTTCATAACAAACAATAAAATAAACCCAAAATTAGAATAAAAAAATATATCCCCCCTAAAATCATGGGATTTGATGATTTCCATAAGATTTCTATAACAAACAATAAAATAACCCAAAAAACTAAAATAAAAAAAGGATTCCCGGGAATGTAATGTACTATACCAAACACGATAATGCAACATTCCGGGAATCTTCATTCCCACCCTCACATTCCCAGAAATCCTCTCATTCGTGAGAATCTTCCAATATATGTACCAAATGCCCTCTTAGGTTTTTGGGGGATCTTTCTTTTGAGTCCTTACGTGAGTTATCACGTGGGTTGGCTTATGTCATACTTTCTGGAAATCGAGGCATCATTTAGCTTTGAAGTTGAAACGTTCTGTTGTCTTGGGATCTGAAATGCCCTTCCCTCTTGACACTGACTAGAGAAGAAGGGCGGAGATCTCTCCATGTGGATTTTGCAGTAATCGAGAAGCATCTTCCAAGAGGCATATAAATTCCTCCATTCCTCCAAGCCTTTTTGCAAACAAATCTCATGGTTGCACTTTTTTGAATGCTTCTTCTCTTGACAAGTCTTTTAGTGAGTGCCTCAATTGGAAATCTGAGAGTCAAGACAGGCAAAGATGGGTGCCTTGGGGCTGAGTCGGGGGAGATTCATCCTGCGGTGTGAGGTTTAATCCAAAGGGGATCATCGTCCGATGTGGAACTTGGGGAGATTTAGCTCATGTTCCAAGATAGAACTTGGGGAGATCTACCTTGAGTCCCGAGGGCCGAGACCCGAAGGACTAGTGCTCTTGGATGGAACTTGGGGCTATTTAGCTGGACTTGGGCTTCTCATGCTTGCAAAGCTCCTGCAGCTTTCTTCTAAAATCATTCAGCCTTCATTTCGCTGATGATGCTCGTGCATGACACTCCTACCACATGCTGACAGTTAGGGGTAACTGGGGCTTCACGATACGAAAGGCTATTCTGCTTAGGGGCATCTAAGCATGGTTTCTTGCTTGTTCGTTTTGTGTTTGATTTGCCAATTACAGACTGACCACCACCCATCTTGTAGTTATGTCCGAACATGTTTATCGAATGAATTGGCCGAGTCTTGAGGAGCAGGTCGAACCATCGTGTTGGAGTGACCCGGATTACCACGCCGATGAGCGAGGCGTGGGCTAAGTCACTTAACAAAAAAAGAAGGAAAAAAACACATGCGGTTGACCTAGAGTACCATGTCGAGGAGCAGGGTCCGGGACTAAATGATTTAGCGAGAAAAAACTCGTGAGTGACCCGGAGTACCTTGCCAAGGGGCGAGTCCGAGACTAAATGATTTAATCAGAAAAACTTGCGAGTGGCCCGGAACACACCAAGGGGCGAGATCCGAGACTAAATGATTTAGCTAGAAAAACTCGCAAGTGACCCGAGTACCCCGCCGAGGGGCGAGGTCTAGAACTATAGTAAGATTAAGTTTTGAAATATAAACAGTGGACAATTGTGAAGCTTCATTGATTATTGAATAACTAATGGCTACCTTTCAGCTAGCGCTTATTACAATTACTGTCTATGATGATTTGATTACAGGTTTTCAAGGGAGTTAAGGCATTGGGTGCTCTAATGAAACTTCATCAAATGTTCTGCATTTCAGGTCCTCTTCATCACCCTGCCCCCAGGTCTTCAAGTCAGTAAGTTCTAGGACGAACAAATTTGGAGACCTTATAAGAGCTTTCACAGTTTGGAGCGAGTTTCCCCTTTTTGCTCGGCTTGGATATTTTGAGCTTTCGTAGGACCAAGTTGCCTTTCTTAATGTCTACTGGTCGAACATTCTTGTTTTCGAACCACTTTACCCAATATTGGTATATGTTTCTTATTATGGCAGACTTCTCCTGCACTTCCTCGAGGAGATTCAGGTTGGCCCTGAGCCCCTCCGAATTTAGATCTTCATCAAAACTTTGGTTCCAAACGTGATATTGAAGGGTGACTCACCTATCGGGATCCTCTTGGTTTTCCTGTACAACCAGAGTACACTTGGAAATTCTTCAACCCACAATCCCTTGGGGGAGCCATCCAGACGCTTCTTAAGATCGTCTAGAATCTGACGATTAGCGTTCTCTTCCTGACTGTTGGATTGGGAGTGCGAGATGGATGTAAACCTCTGTTAGATCCCCAAGTCTGTGCAGAATTTGCGAAATCCTTTTCCTATGAACTGGGTACCGTTGTCAATAAACAAAATTCGGAGAATCCTGAATCTGCACACGACATTTTTCCAAAAGAACTGCTAAGCTTGATACTCGGTTATGGAGGCTAGAGGCTCGACCTCGACCCACTTCATTAAGTAGTCTATGGCAATAATAAGGAAGCATCGCCGAACTGTTGCTTTAGGGAAAGGGTCGACCATATCCATACCCCGCATGGCAAAGGGGGGCAGACTTGCCAACGACTTGCACTCGGCTTGAGGGACAGATAGGGGCAAACTTCTTGCATGGGCCACATTTTTGGACGAGCTCTTGAGCATCTTATAGCATATTTGGCCAATAATATTCATGGTTGAGGATCTTCCTTGTGAGCGACATATCACCCATGTGGCAACTACCGACCCCACTGTGCATTTCTTCGAGGGCATACTGGGCTTCTTCGGGAAACAAGCATCGAAGATATGGCCTGCCATCGGCCACGATGTATGATCACTTGAATAATACATCTTTAATAAGCATAAACCTTTCCGCTATGGCCAGATCTTCAGCGCTTCTGCTCATTCTTGCGGCAAGACCCTTTTTTTGAGAACATTCAGAATTGGATCCATCCAGGTTGCCAGTTGTGCCTGAGGTTCAATGTAGAAAGCTTGGGCATCGACCTTGTCGATGCTAGGTTGGACTAGAACTTCCACAAGAACAGTGTGGTCAAGTCCCTCGAAGGAGGAGGATGCCGACTTGGATAATGCGTCTGCTTGACTATTCTGTTCTCGAAGGATACAGACGACTGAGGCTTCCTCGAAGTATGCTAAGAGTAGCTTAACTTAGGCCAGGTACTAGATCATATGGGTGTCTCAAGCTTCGTATTCTTTGTAGAACTGATTAAATACCTATTGAGAATCACTAAAGGCCTTGATTCGTTTCGCACCAGCTTTTGAATGCCTCGTACTTAGCCTCATTGTCAGACGCCCAGAAGTTCAGGCGCAGGGAGTACTGAAGGAAAAAACTTTCTGGGCCCTAAAGGATCACCCCTGCTCTGCTCCCTTCCTCGCAGGAGGAACTGTATACATAGAGCTTCCATACCGGTTGTTCTTCCAGGACCTCGGACGACTCAGGGATAGTGCACTTAGTGATGAACTTGGCGAGTGCTAGACCCTTGATAGCGGTTCTTGGATGTTGAGAAGACTGAGCTCGATGGACCACCTAATCAGTCGTTAGGAGTTCTCTGGTTTGTTAAGGACCTGCTTCAGAGGCTGGTCTGTAAGGACTTGGATGGGATAGGCCTAGAAGTATGGTCGAAGCTTTCACGCAACCATAACCAAGGCATAAGTTGTCTTCTCCATCTTAGCGTAATGGAGCTCTTCATCGTGGAGCACATTGCTCACATAGTGTATGGGATTCTGAACTCCATCTTCCCGTATAAGGACTACGGTGAAAGCATGCCAAATAGGGATAAAGTACTTCCCCCCGACTCAGGCTTGCTGAGCAGAGGGGATTGGCAAGGTACTCCTTTAGTTGGAGGAGGGCGTGCTGTTGGGCTTTCCCAACTCGAAGTTCTTCTCCCCTATAGGGCCTTGAAAAAGGGAAGGGATTTTTCCCCGAATTTCGAGAGGAGGCAACTGATTGCAGCAAACCGGACCGTGAGCCTCCAAACTTCTTTAACGCTCGTAGGGGGATCCATGTTAAGGATAGCTTGAATCTTCCCTGGGTTAGCCTCTATCCCTCATTGACATACTATAAAACCAAATTTCCCGAGGTTACGCCGACGGCACACTTAGACGGGTTAATTTTCATGTTGTTTTTCCGCAAGAAGTCGAAGGCCTCCTGAGGTCCTTCATGTGGTCCTGACCAGTGAGGCTCCTGACTAGCATGTCGTTCACATACACTTTCATGTACTGACCGATCTTTTCCTTGAAGACCCTGTTCACCAATCTTTGATAGGTGGCTCTTGGGCTCTTTAGACTGAAGGGCATAACTCGATAGTAGTATAGTCTTTGATTTGTGACGAAGGATGTTTTCGAAATATTGGGGGGGGGGGGGGTACATCCGGATTTGGTTGTACTCAGAGAATGCGTCCATGAAGCTCAGACGCTCGTGTCCTGATGTCGCATCGATTAGAGCGTCGATGCTCGGAAGAGGGAAGGGATCCTTTGGACACGCCTTATTGAGGTCTATGAAGTCGATACAGATCATCCATTTGTCACTAGCATTTTTCACCATTACAACATTCGACAACCACTCTAGGTAGTTGACCTCCTAGATGAAGCCGGCGACGAGGACTTTCTCGACTTCTTCCTTCACCACCTGTTGTCTCTTGAGCAAATTTTCGGTGTCTCTATTACACCGGTATTGAATTTGGATGAATGCTTAATTTTTGCATTACCAAGTCCTTTGAGATGCCATGCATGTCGGAGTGGGTCCATGCAAACAATCCTGATTCCATCGGATGTAGCTGATGATCTCCCCCTTGAAACCTGAAGGCATTGCCTTGCTCACCTGAAACCATGTGGTCTCATCTACTTCGGAGAAGAGGATCTCTTCTAGTTCGTCTACTGGCTCAGAACCGATCGAACTCCTATCGCTAGGGAGTTTGACCACGTCGAGGGGAAGAACCGAGCCCCATACTATGGTGGTATAGCATGCTCGGGCAGCCTCCTGACTGCCTTTTACAAACCTGATCTCAGCTCTTGTGGGAAACTTCATCCACATATGATAGGTCGAGGCTACAGCCTGGACAGAGGCAAGGTCGAGTTGTCCAAGAATGGCGTTACAGACTGCTTTGACGTTAACCACCATAAAATCCATCTACTCGATGCGGGTGGTCAAGAATTTTCCCGTAGTAACATCCAGAGTGACGATCCTTTCAATTTGTACCGGAGCCTAGTAGAAGTCATGGAGGGTGTAGTCGGCAGGCTTTAGCCTTTCTCGGGAAAGCTTCAGCCCCTGAAATTCCACAAGGAACAAGATGTTGACAGAGCTACCATTGTCCACGAGGATGCGTCGAACTTCGTGGTTTGCCAAACCGCTGCTGATTACTAGGGCATCACAGTGAGAGATTCGGATGCCCTTGAAGTCATCATCCGAGAACGAACGGGGAGTTTGTGCCCCGGGGAGGAGGGAAGTTGTGGACCTAGTTAACCTCTCGGAAAAATGCTTTGCGGGAAGAGTTGGAATCTCCCCCCATTGGTCCTCCATATATAGAGTGAGGGATGGCCAATCTTGTAACACCCGGTACCTAAGAGTGTGTATATATATAATATTATATGGAAATATTATATATATATATATATATATATATATATATATATATATATATATATATATATATATATATATATATATATATATATATGAGTGTGGTAATTGGGCCCATAGGATGGTTCTATGGGGTTGTTATTTGGGAATTAAAATGAGAAATAGGATGTGAGAAAGAGTGGTTGTTGGCTGCACATGTGTGGGCCCGGGTTCTCCTTGCTGACGTGGTCAAAGAGAAGGGAGGGGGCTGGTTGTGCTGCTTGTGTGTGGCACGTGCCATGTGTGTGTGGGGTGTGGGTTCACTTGATCCCAAATCGAAGAAGGATTTGGAATATTATAGAATATATAGGATTTTCTATGATCAAGAGGCACCAAATAGTCTGGACACCTTTTGTAAGGCAGCCTGTGGTCGGTAGTTGTTGGAATTTGTTTGAGCTAGGGCTTGGGGCAGCCGACTTTCGACACCGATCTTGGGTAAGAGTGGATTATAGATATGCCTGAGATAGAGCAAGTAGATGTACACTAGTGGCTAACCAGAGTCCCGGGTAGGGCTTTACAGATAGCAGAATCGGGTACTCCACTTCACATCGGCTAGAAAGGAATCCTAGAACAGGTTGCAAGTCTCGAGCTCAGTGAGGATGCTGAATTCTTAAGGAGGGGTGTGTGTAACACCTCGTACTTAAGAGTGTGTATATATATAATATTATATGGAAATAATATATATATATGGAAGTCTTCCGTTGTGCACCATATGTGGTGCACACGGTGTGTGCACTTGGCCTTCCCGTCTTTAAATCGATGATCCGAACCGTTTACATTGATCTACACATCTAAATTAGTCTAAATATGTAAAATCAAATCATTTGAAATTCATTTTCTCATCCATTGAAGTATTACAAAATTGTTTGGCTGAAAATCATTATTTTTTATAGTCACATGATGGATGGGCAAATGAATTTCAAATGATTTGATTTTACATATTTAGACTAATTTAGATGTGTAGATCAATATGAACGATTCGGATCGTCGATACGAAGGCAGGAAGGTCGAGTGCACACGGAGGGGTGGTGCGTGCATGATGGAAGATTTTCCTATGGGTAAAAGGTATATGAGCAATTGATTATGTGGCATGCATGTGATACATTGGACAACTAACCCTTTTAACGATTTTCCAATCACATGCTTGCCACATCATCAATTGCTCATTTACTAAATGAGCAAGTGGCTCATATCCCTTTTACCCATATATATATATATATATATATATATATATATATATATATATATATATATATAAGGCAAATGCTCGGTTGAAAACGGATCAACGGATCAACGGATCCGTTTTCAACCGGGTTGGAAAACGCCATTCTGGGCTCTCTGATCGCTCATGATCTTGATGAGCGGATCAGATTCGCTCCGCTCTGATCGAAGTGGTTTGTTAGTGTTTTAGCAGAGGGGTATTTTTGGTACTTCACGCCAAAAAACACTTCGGTTTTTTGGCATGAAGTTTTTTTGTCGAAAAAATCACTTAGGCCGTTGTTGGAAACAACGGCTTTTTCAAAAATAAATCAACCTTGGCCGTTGTTTCCAACAACGGCCAAGGTATGTACAAGTGTTTTTCCAAACACTTGTACATACCCAGATCTCCCTCACTCTGTCTTCATCACAAACTCTCTCTCTCTCTCTTTCTCTTGAGCTCCCGAAACCCATCCCCAAACCCTAGTTCTCTCTAAAAACTCATTTTCTCAATCTTTTTGCCTTCTCGATCTCCCCCTCTTGTCGAAACCTCTCTATCTCTCTCTCCCTCTCCCGAATACCCCAAACCCTAACCTAACCCGATATCCCAAATCACCTGAACCCTAGCACAAATTCTCCAACGCCCTAGCCTCTACAACTTGTTCATCTACAGCAGCGGCTTCTCACATCTTCGCCAACTCTCTCTCTCTCTTTGGACTAGGTATTTACGTAATCACAATTTACTATAATGAACTATGTTAATTTAATGAATTTTTTTTCAATTTTTGAGTTTGATTTTTTGTATTATGTGTAGTAGTCTATAATTTAGAGAGTATACAATTAGCTCGGATCATGTATGTTGTATATATTTTGTTGACTTTTTTGTAGATGTAATGTTAGTTGTAGTTGTAGAATATAGGAAAAGCAAACAAACGAGATCCAAACATTTCCAAATTTTACGAGTAGGTCGGACTCACCGCATAGAAGGTAATGGAACTTGTAGAGGCGATTTCCGTCTCACGGTTTGCAAGATACGTTCGTTTATCACTTTTATTCAATAAAATGGATATAAAGAGATACACGGCCGTATCTTTCAAACCGAGAGTCAGAACTCATCGCTGCAAGTTACGTTGGCTTATGTTTGGTGTGCCAGACTTAACGGCCAAATTTAGAAATTTTTGCACCTCATTTGTGTTGTTTTGACATGTATATGAAAAAACTTCAATCTACCTCGAAACGTTTTTAGTACGTTCTCAATAGAAAAATGCTTAAACGAAGTCCAAAAAATACGAAACTGTGAGAGTAGGTTGGGCGAACCATTCACAACCCAACGCAACTTGTATTTGTGAGTTCCGACCCACGATTTGCGAGATACGTCAATGTATCGCTTTCGGCTCTTTTTTCAAGAGTGAAAGCGATACACGGCCATATCTTTCAAACCGTGGGTTGGAACTCGCTTCTACAAGTTGTGTTGGCTTGTGTTTGGTGTGCCAGACTTGACGGTCAAATTTTGGAATTTTTGCATCTCGTTTGTGTTGTTTTGACACGTATATGAAAAAACTTCAATATACCTCGGAACTTTTTTAGTACGGTCTCAATAGAAAAATGCGTAAACGAAGTCTAAAAAAATGAAACTGTGCTAGTAGGTTGGGCTAACCATTCACAATCCAATGCAACTTGTATTTGCGTGTTCTAACCCACGATTTGCGAGATACATCAATATATCACTTTCCGCTATTTTTTCAAGAGTGAAAGCGATACACGGCTGTAACTTTCAAACCGTGGGTCGAAACTCGCTTCTACAAGTTGCGTTGGCATGTGTTTGGTGTGCCAGACTTGACGGCCAAATTTTAAAATTTTTGCATCTCGTTTGTGTTGTTTTGATGCGTATATGCGAACTTTTGAAAATTTTGCATCTCGTTGGCTTGTGTTTGCTTTTTTTGGTGAACAATTTGTTTTATATATGCAAACTTTCTTACAGAGAAATGGTTAGAATGAGGGGAACCAAAAGGACATCTGTTAGTGCTCGGGGGGAACATTCCACAGAAGTAAGAGAACAATTAAATTGTATTGTGCATTTTGTATTTAGTGATATTGTTAGTACACTAATAATAATTGTGTTTTGTGTTCGTGTAGGTTGGTGCATCCTCTTCGATGGCACCACGTCGTGGTCCAGGACCAATATATGCTGGTGAACTGACCTTGCAAGACCGTCACAGATCCGCAGCAGTGTGGGATGGGACAACGCAGAGGTGTAATTTTCGCACCCACGTGACCATGCTGGTGCACCCACGTATTGTCGATTACCTAGTTCCGGCCAGTTTCTACGGAATCAGCATGATGGGTCGGGTTAAACTCGACCGAGCACTTCTTTTAGCACTCGTGGAGTGATGGAGGCCAGAGTCGCACACCTTCCATCTACCGGTCGGAGAGATGACGATGGCGCTACAGGATATAGCGATGATTTTTGGTCTTCCAATAGATGGGTTGGCCGTGACGGGTAATATAAACTTTGATAAAATAGAGCTGTGTAATAAACTCCTCGGTACAGTGAGGAGGCCACGGAAGATAAGGATATTTTTTTTCGAACAATTAATCCGACTATCTTGGTTGAAGGAACATTTTGAAGGGACGTTGACTGATGCATTGCCCGACCACTATGTACAGTCCTACACCAGATGGTACATTCTAACGGTGCTCGGAGGGGTTCTTTTCCCTAACTCATCTGGGGATACAGTGCACCTCATGTATCTACGATTGCTCACCGACCTAGGCTTAGCTGGGCAGTACAGCTGGGAAAGTTGCGCGTTGGCAACGTTATACAGATCGTTGTGTTCTATAGCGCTAGATGGGACTGAAATGACCGGTCAGATGGTTTTGTTACAAATTTGTTCATAGGAGCGACTGCACTTGGGTCGTCCCCGAATTAGGAGATCGGCGGATGGTTGGATGGCCGAACCACCAAATCCTCATCTGTTAGCACCCTTAGGGGTATATTGGGCAGGTAGTCAGAGTTACAAAGACAACCCAAAAGGTGTACTAACGTACTACAGAGACGAGCTCGACCAACTACGAGAAGAGTTCGTGATTTGGGTGTCGTATACACCCGAGCGGGTTGGAAGACTTCCACCGATCGTAGTGACCGGGTCACATTTGTGGATGACGACGGCTTCACTCATCAACTTTGGTATAGTGGAGCATCCGCGGCCAGAGAGAGTCCTTCGGCAGTTCGGTCTTCAACAAGATACTCCCCCAAGGTGTGCAAATTGTTGTTGGTTTTTAGTCACCTAAATAAATAGACAAACTAGACACAAATTAAAAACCTCGCAAGTGCACGAATCGTTAGAAAAGCGTAGCAATAGCAAGGGTCGATCCCACAGAGATTGTAGACTTTAACTTACTAATCAATAAAAAGAATAAAAATCATAAAGAGTTGTTTTGAAAGTCTAAAAGAAATAAAAAGATTAAAACTAAATTAAGAAGTGTTGAATCACAAATATTTATGAAGTTGTTGGGTTTAGATCTCCACCAATAGTTAGTAATGCTAAGTCACCTTCTGGACTTCTTCTTATTACTCATGTTTGTTCACTTCAAGGGCATGGTATCTACTCCTTAAAGTATTGTTTCCCTAGGCCAAGAATTAGGCATGGTATCTACTCTAATTCGTTTCTTTCATTAAGTGTTTAGCATGGTATCTACTAAGTTGTGCTTAAAGAAAACATAAGATCAGTGGAAACGAACAAACACTCAAGGTTCTAGAAATTGGTATCTGATCTAGATCCCTTAAGTTGATTGAACCAGGAACCCCTAAAGATTCCTTTGTTACAACTACGGGCACGAGATACGGGTCGTCTCAATATGCTCATATAACAGATTCAGATAGATAGTAATGCAAACTTGACATTCTCTAGCTCTGTTTGTCAGTCGACTGGCTCTCACCTCAGTCGACTGCTCTCAGACTTTTGAGAACAAGTTTGATTTCCGTCAATCTATACCAATACAAACGGATTCAATCAATAAATAAAGTAGAAGAGCTCAGAAGAATATAGCACTACATAACTACGGCTTCAATCTACCCAACTATGAAATTAGTTCCACATAATAATAGTTTTATTAATCAACAAGTTCGAATACATGATCAACATAAAAGAATAAAAGGAGAAGAAATAAACTAATGAAGTCCGGCAATAAGGTCGACTGGCTGTCACACAGTCGACTGCCTTTGAATACTGGATCTCCTCTCTCCTTCCTTGATGCTGATAGAATAATGCCCTGTTGATGACTTGAATGCGCAGAAACTCTTGTGATTAAATCGCTTCCCTGAGAAAAAGATATCTTTAATAACGCTTCTCTTCTGATATTTATAGAGCACGGCTGAGAATTAGGGTTTTGCCCTTTTTTTCCGGAGAGTCCTTCTTTATTTGATTTGGTGATTTATATCTTTCTCTTTTCTTCTTTCCTTCCTTATCTGTTAACCACGTGCTCTTGGAAATACCGTGTCTTTAGACTTGATTCTTCGTATAAAATCTGGATCCACATAGATTCGAAATTAGATGCAGGTGTATCTTTGAATATCTTATCTGTTTACTCCGCCGCAGACCAGTTGACTTGTCTTCGAACCAGTCGACTGAGTCGAGACTTCTGAAGATTTCATAATTGATCAGACTAGTCGACTGTCCTTGAGAGTAAGTCGACTGTGATGAGACATCTGTGTAAGTTTGAGCTCTCTGTCCAGTCGCCTGTTGTGGAGAACCAGTCGACTGTTGCTTCTGCAGTTCCCTGTATATTATTTCTCAGTCTGTATTCGTTTGGAATCTGCTTCGTTTTGCTGCTTTTGGTTATTTCCTATTGAAAAGAGAAAATAAGAGTTAAATACCACATATAGAGCTTTTACATGTGCAATTAAGTTAAGATTAATGCTCTAAAATGTGAATAATCTTGTGTTCATCACAAATCTATACAACCATGAGTTACATGCCGTGAGGGGTACCGGTCGTATGCCTACCCATGATTGGACAGATTTTCACCGTGTTCACGTTGCAGAATGAAACGAGCGACGGTTTGAACTTGTAATTGTTAATGTTCCTGGGTACAATGGCACGATGCAAGCAAAATACATGCAATGGTACAGATCATTTACACGTTTGTACATCTCTCCTGATACAGAACTACCTGTTGGTATTCAACGAGTAACTGAGGAGGGGGAGATTGAACCACCACCCGCCTATTCTAGTTCACAACCCATGTTCCAACCGAAGGCCTCAGCTATACGTACATTGGTGAGTATAATGTTCAAATTTTGTTGAATGTTCGTTAAATTTAAAGTTATTAAATTGTTTACTTTTCTGAATGTGTTTAATTATATTTTTTTGGTTTTTTGTTTTAGATTGATAATACGATGGACATGGCAAAAGAATGTGCAGATTTAATCAAAAGTAATGCTGGCACGCCTATGAAGAAGCTCGCTCAGAAGATGGTCTCTTCATGTCGTACCAATTTGGATGTTTTGGGAGAGGCTGAACGTTTGGATAGAGCATTAAGCTCACAGAGAGGGTGACGTAAGAGCGTGAGGGGTAGGCCAGCTGCAGTGATGGGGCAACAACGGGAACAACAACTTAGAGAACAACAAGCTACATCTTCACCTCCACCTCAAGAAGAAGAGTAACAAGATGAGAATGAAGAAAAGGTTGTTGGAGACGTACAAGAGGAAGGAGATGAAGAAGAAATTCCTGAGGCATCATCCCCGCTCCGGCGACGAAATCCTGCTCGGAAGAGGCGAGCACCACAACCATACAAGCCCGGTTCTTAGCTAATACCCAATACAATTTTTTGATTGTAGTATTTTATTCAAATTATGTTTGTTTTTCTGATGTATCTTATTATGTGATAATTTTTGTTCGCCAGTTTAAGTGTTGTTGATGTTGTTGTTATTACTTGGTAATTGTCAATTATGTTGGTGATTTTGGTGGCTGTATTTAAATTATTATTTTGGGGGTGATTAAATTGTAGTAGCTGTAGCTGCTATTAGAGTTGTAATTATTTTTATTTTTTTTTAACCTTGGCCGTTGTCTAGGTTGTTTGTTGAAAAAAAAAATATTATCAATAACTCTCTGTATTGGAGCATCAAGTCAGAAAACAACACCTTCTTTTATGTTTAAGCTAAGGCTGTTGTCTCCAACAACAGCCCAGGTTATAGGAAAAAAAATTTGAAGTTTTTAGGGTGCTCTCTGACTTGGCTAAGTTGAAAAGAGCAACAAGTCAGAGAGCAACACCCCATTTTTTTTATAACTTTGGCCGTTGTCTCCAACAACGGCCTAGGTTGTAGACAAAAATTTTAAGTTTTTAGGGTGCTCTCTGACTTGGCCAGGTTGAAAAGAGCAACAAGTCAGAGAGCAACACCCTATTTTTTTTATACCTGTGGCCGTTGTCTCCAACAACAGCCTAGGTTATAAGCAAAAAAATTAATTTTTGGGGTGTTTTCTGATTTGGCCAGGTTGAATAGAGCAACAAGTCAGAGAGGAACACCCTTTTTTTATACCTTAGGCCGTTGTCTCCAACAACGACCTAGGTTATAGGGAAAATTTTGAAGTATTTGGGGTGCTCTCTGACTTGGATAAGTTAAAAAAAGCAACAAGTCAGAGAGCAACACCATTTTTTTACACCTTTGGCCGTTGTCTCCAACAATGGCCTAGGTTATAGGCAAAAAAATTAATCTTTTGGGGTGCTCTCTGACTTGGCCAGGTTGAATAGAGCAACAAGTCAGAGAGGAACACCCCTTTTTTATACCTTAGGCCGTTGTCTCCAGGTTATAGGGAATATTTTGAAGTATTTGGGATGCTCTCTGACTTGGCCAAGTGAAAAAGAGCAACAAATCAGAGAGCAACACCCCTTTTATTTATAGCCTAGGCCGTTGTCCTCGACAACGGCTTAGGTTATAGCTAAAAATATGAAGTTTTTGCGTTGCTCTTTGGCTTAACCAACTTGAAAAGAGCAAAAAATCAGAGAACACCCCTTTATATTAATACCTTAGGTCGTTGTCTCCAACAACGGCCTAGGTTTGAAGTTGTATGCTTTTTACAACTTTCTCTTCACTCTTTACGAACAGTCTATGTGCAACTTTATACCAAAGACAGATGATTTATGCTTGTATATCGTTTATGTATTTTTTTTTATTTCCATTTTTTTCCACCTAACTAACCAATATAAAATCATGATGGTTATATGTTTACAAAAAATACCAGAAAATAAAACATGATCTTTTCATTTGTAAAAAACAATTTCTTACATATATTCTTACCCCTACTATGTAAATTCTTCTGCATAGCATACACCTAAAACTTGTTGCTGGTGAGTGTAGGGTTTAAACCCAAGTAGTAACTTCTAGGTTGTTTAAGGATAGGGTTAGGGTTATGTTTTTTATGTTTTTTACAAGTATCTCTCCACTCCTTACGAACATTGTCTCCTGAACTCTACAAAATAGACATTCATATGCTTGTACATCGTTTATATTTTTTATTAATTTCCATTTATAGCCACCTAACTAACCAATATAAAATCGTTAAGGTTAAATATTAAAAAAATAGAAAAAATAAAATATGATATTTTCATTCATAAAAATCAATAAAAAATGATATTTAGGGTAGGGTTAGGGTAAGCTAGGGTTATGGTAGGGTTAAGGGTTAGTGTAGGGTTAGGCAAGTAGGGTTATGGGTTAGGGTTTGGGTTTGGGTTTGGGTTAGTGGTTATAATGCTTGTTATGGCCAATATATGCAAAATTTGTGACAAGTATAAAGAGCAGTATTACAAGGATCATGTGAATGATAATGGAATGGAGTTTTATCAACTCATGGATTCCTTAAGTTGCACCACATGTAGATCTCCACATGTAGAATCCAATAAGTGAAAAGATTCAGTGTGCTTTAGAGCGGTCCGTCAGTAGATCCAATATGGGAAAAATCTAAAGTACATAACTTGCTTACTATTACATTTGTTATTACAAAGTGGGCATCACATGTAGATCCCCACATGTATAACCCAATAAGGGAAGAGATTCAGTGCGCTGTTGAGCGGAGAGTCATCAGATCCAACATGGGAAAAACCTAAAGTCCATAACTTGCCTACTATTACATTTGTAATTACAAAGTAGGCATCTCCACATGTATAACCCAATAAGGGTAAAGATTCAGTGTGCTTTAGAACGGAGAGTCATCAGATCTAATATGGAAAAAACCTAAAGTCCCTAACTTGCCTACAATCACATTTCACTCTACAAAGTGAGTATCACATGTAGATCCCCACATGTATAACCCAATAAGGGTAAAGATTCAGTGTGCTTTAGAACGGAGAGTCATCAGATCTAATATGGAAAAAACCTAAAGTCCCTAACTTGCCTACAATCACATTTCACTCTACAAAGTGAGTATCACATGTAGATCCCCACATGTATAACCCAATAAGGGAAAAGATTCAGTGCATTGTACTACCTCCAACTACAAATATTAATCTAATTAATGAACCAACCATAACCCTATTCATAATCATACACTCAACCCTAACCCTACCATAATTGTACTTATGAGTAGGGTAAGGGTAGGGTTAGGGTTAATAAGCCATTTTTTGGAAAATTCAGATGGGTTTGAAAATTGGAATATTTTTATCACCACTAATCCTAACCCTAACCCTAAACCTATCCCATAACCCTACACTCCTAACCCTACAATAATCCTTAACCCTACCATAACCCTAGCTTACCCTAACCCTACCCCTAACCCCTGTTAACACTAACCCTAACCCTAACCCTAACCCTACAATAACCCTTACTACTTGGGTTGAAACCCTACACTCAACAGTAACCGAATAGATGTACGCATTGCAAAAGAATTTACATATTAAGGGTAAGAATATATTTAAGAAATTGTTTTTTACAAATGAAAAGATCATGTTTTATTTTTTGGAATTATTTTTAAACATATAACCTTTATGATTTTACATTGGTTAGATAAGTCGAAAATATTGGAAAGTAATAAAAAATATAAACGATATACAAGCATAGATCATCTATCTTTGGTATATAGTTCCAGAGACACTGTTCGTAAAGAGTTGAGAGAAAGTTGTAAAAAAACAAAAAACTTCAACTTTTGGCCTATTACCTAGGCCGTTGTTGGAGACACCGGCCTAAGGTATAAAAAAATAGGGGTGTTGCTCTCTGACTTATTGCTCTTTTTAACTTAGCCAAGTCAGAGAGCACCCCAAAAACTTCAACTTTTGGCCTATAATGGAGACAACGGCCTAGGGTATTAAAAAATAGGGGTGTTGCTCTTTTTAACTTGGCCAAGTCAAAGAGCACCCCAAAAACTTCAACTTTTGGCCTATAACCTTAGACCGTCGTTGGAGACAACGGCCTAAGGGAAAAAAATTAGGGGTGTTGCTCTCTGACTTGTTGCTCTTTTTAACTTGGCCAAGTCAGAGAGCACCCCAAAAACTTCAACTTTTGGCCTATAACCCAATGGCCTAAGGTATAAAAAAAATAGGGGTGTTGCTTTCTGACTTGTTGCTCTTTTTAACTTGGCCAAGTCAGAAAGCATCCCAAAAATTTCAACTTTTGGCCTATAACCTAGGTCGTTGTTGGAGACAATGGCCTAAGGTATAAAAAAATAGGGGTGTTGCTCTCTGACTTGTTACTCTTTTTAACTTGGCCAAGTCAGAGAGCACCCCAAAAAACTTCAACTTTTGGCCTATAACTTTTGGTCGTTGTTGGAGACAACGGCCTAAGGTAAAAAAAATAAGGGTGTTGCTCTCTGATTTGTTGCTCTTTTTAACTTGGCCAAGTCAGAGAGCACCCCAAAAATTTCAGCTTTTGGCCTATAACCTAGGCCGTTGTCTCCAACAATGGCCTAAGGTATAAAAAAATTTGCTCCTTCCTAATAGGCCAATATAGAAACCTACTGATCAAAGAATAATTTTGCACATAGAACTTAGGCCGTTGTTTTCAATAACGGACTAAGTAAAAGAAAAAAATATAACAACACTTTCACACTACAGCTACAATCTTCTAACAACATTTTTACACTGCAGAGTCTCAAGAACATTTACAGTTAACAACAAAAAGTAATTAACAACACTTGCATCAATATGTAATATACTGAAACATTACATTAAAAATATTCCAATTCACAATGGATTATCATATCTCTCGTCAGAACTCTCTTCATCGAATGGAATCACTTCTTGCGGATTGTTTGGCCTCCATTCAAAGATAATTTTTCGTTAGTGAGAAACTTATTTACCACAAATGAAGTATAATAAATTTAAAAGATGGACAAACAAAGAAAGTACGAGTCTTACCCCTCAAATAATGTTGGACAATTTCTTGAATCATGATTCATTTGCACAATGCCGCATCTTCGGCACTGTCTCGGTTTTTTATGCGGAGTTGCTCTCTTATCGGCCTCAATCTTTTGGCGCGAGGCCTTTCCTTTGTCGTGCATTGTTGTGGGTCACTTACGCGTGTAGGTATGTGTCCACTGCCTTCATCATGAAGTTGTTCACTACCATGCGGTTGTGAACTACCCTCGGTTCTACACTGTCATGTGGTTGTGAGGCCTGTTCTGGTTGTTCACCCAATCCAGGTTGTAGCTAAGAGACGCCGTCAATGATCTTCTGCAAATTCTCCAACGAGTATTTGTAATTTTTATTGGAGAAACAACCGAGATCGACAATTTGTTTTGCATGGTAGCTCAACTCACAATATAGAGAAGCAAAATTCTCGGTATTGGGTTCGGTTGGAATAGATGTATAACTTCTTCTCATCACATCCCGGGTCCATCTTCTTTTAATGTATACATCCGTAAGAGAAGTATGATGGCTGAACCGAAGAGCGGCTAAAATATGCCTGCAAGGAATGCCAACGAAATCGAAGTGACATGCACATGTAATAATTCTGTTGATTTTGCATAATTGAAGAAGGCGAGCCGGTTCTGATTCTCTACAGAGTATCACATGGAAGGTTGAACTATCCGGTGTCTCAAGATCGCCAATGTAACTCACATTGTACATAAAGCTTTTTGTAACTTCATCTTAGAATTTGTTTTTTAAAAAAATTAAAGTGTATGTTTTCGCCATTTGTGCCTCCAAAGCCCATTCGCTCTTCAACTTCGGTCTCTTCTCACGGTTACGATGATTTTCTTTCAGTTCATCGTGTCTTTACCTTCCCAAAACATGGTCAAAAATGACGGCAAATTCATGAAAGGAATATTTCTTTTCTGTATGATGCTTCAAGGCAGAATGCGCTGATTCAACCCGTTGGCTACTCAACATGCCGGCCCAAAAAGAATCTTTAGCGTAGACGGGTGCCCACTTTCACGGATATCAAATAGATCGTTCAACCATTTGTTACTCTCTAATCCGTATTGTGAAATCAAAAAATTTCATTTTCCTACAAAGTCATGTACATATTCGGAATTGTAGATGATATTCTTTAATGATTCCCTAAACTTGTCAACATCGTTCGACATACGCACCTTTTGCGGTAACTTATCAAAAATGTGCCAAATAAAAAAACGATGCCGAGTCTGGGGAAAACTTTTTTAATTGCGGCAGCAATCCCACGGTCTTGATTGGTGACGATACCGGATGGAGCACGATTCATAATACTTAACCACTTTTCAAAGAACCATTCAAACGAAGAGGCCGTCTCATTTGGAATAAACCCACCTCCTAAGAAAGTAGATTGCTAATTTTGATTCACTCCAACAAAGGGTACAAATAACATTTCATACCGGTTCGTAATGTACGTAGCATCAAAGCAAAGTACATCGCCAAATTCTTGATAATTCATCCTATAAATACCATCAACCCACATACAATGTGACAACCGCCCTTCGGGATCTACTTGAATGTCATAAAAAAATGAAGGATCCATCTGTTTCTTAGATTCAAAAAAATCAATTAGCATTATAGAATCATGTCCTTTCAATGCTTCTTGCGAATCTCTAAGTAAATTTCTAACATCTTTTTCGGTGAATTCTACTTGATCGTGACCACCACTAGTACTTTCGAAAAAGAGCATTTGTCGACATGTCTGGATATTTGCTTGGTTGAATTGCTCTATTATCCTTTTTTTCCGTATTTGACACAGAACAGTTTCGGGGCAAAAGATGCCTTCTACCCAGTGAGGTAAATTCGTGATTGTGTTCTTCGTGAAATGAATACACCACCCACGTATTACTTGCTTTGTTCAATTTTACACGAACGCAAGCCTTGCAACCCGTTCTACAGGTTGTTCCCCGTCTACCATCACTATGTTGACTCGGCAACGATCCGGCTTTATTACAAAGATATGACTTATCTACTTCCACTCCCTTTAATTTATTCCCACCCTTACGCATAACAAAACCCCCACAACGTACATATGAAGAATAAAAATTTTCGGTCTCAACTAAAGTGGGAAACGTCATACCTAACTTTGGTTTTAGATGTTCTTCGACTAACGGCATGGAATTAATGATTGGTTTTACCCGCACAAAATTATCGTCGACAGCAGAACTCTTCGTATCATTGTTCATCTAAGGTAAAAATATATTATTGGTAAACTAATACACACATCATATATAAAACAGCTTGTTAACAAACGATTGTGATATAAATACATACGAAACAAAAAAAAAGTGACTAAACATCAAAAATGACGTCAAAAAAATACGAAACTCTGCGATTGGGTCCGGCTTAATGCACACAAGGTAACGGAACTTGTACAAGCGAGTTCCGATCCACGGTTTGCAAGATACGGCCGTGTCTCGCTCGCTTTCACTCTTGGAAATGAGGAGAATGCGATACACGGATGCATATAGCAAACCGTAGGTGACAACTCGCAACTATAAGTTGTTATGACTTGTATGTGGCGAGACCAACCTACTCACAAAATTACGGATTTTTCAAGTGGGTTCTCTATTGAAAACTCCCTCAAAACATAACAAAATTCATCAGAAAACCGTACAATCGACAGAAAAAAAATAAACTTTGTGATTGGGTCGGGCTCCCCGCACACAAGGCAATGCAACTTGTACAAGCGAGTTCCGACCAACGGTTTGCAAGATACGGCCGTGTATCGTATTCATTCATGAAAAATGCCAGTAATGTGAAATATTGACGTAGGCCCCAGACCGGGGGTCCAAACTCTCAACTATAAGTACCGTTTGGTAGCGAGCGGTAAGCCTAATATGCTCACAAAATTTCTTTTTTTTTGGATGTCGTTTCGTACTAAAAAGTACCCTCGACAAAAATCAAACATTAATTGAGGTTGTTGTTTGATATACGGTACAAATCCACACAAACGAAATCAAAAAATTCCGAAACTTTGGGAGTAGGACGGACGCAAAACACATGAGCCAACAAAATTTTTAGAGGTGAGTTTCGACTCACGGTTTGCAATATATGCCGATGTATCGCTTTCGCTCACGGGAAATACTCGAAAGTGATACACGGCCGTACACTTCAAGTCGTGAATCCAAACACACTTCTACAAGTTGTGTTGGCTTGTGCGTGGCGAGCCTGACGTACTCGCAAAGTTGCATAATTTTTTTTATCTCTTTGTGCGCTATTACTAACATCGAACAACGACCAACAACAACTAATACTACATCCACATCCACAATAAAACTAAAATTACCTACTTTATAAATACCTATGCATAATATTAAAATTGTACACTCAAACATTGGAGAAAAAATTCCAATCAATTAACCTAGTTATATCTACTAAAGTAGGAACAAATTAATACCTTTCATAATGAGGGTGTTCGGAAAGAAGATAGAGGAGGCCCTTGCGCGCTGCTGTAGAGAAAGGAAGGGGAGTAGGATTTGGCTAATTTCTTTAGGATTAGGGTTTTAGGGTTGGGGAGATTTCGTATGGGATAGGGTTTTTTTGTAATTGGGATCTTCAAAGGAAGAGAGCAAGAGTGTGAGAATAGGGAGAAATTCAGTGAGAAGCAACGAGCAAGAGAGAGCTAGGATTTTCAGATCAATAGAGAGAAAGCTAGGATTTGGGAAAATGGGTTTCTCGAGCTCCACTAGCGAGAGAGAGAGAGTTGTGAGGGAGATGGCGATCTGAGTATGTACAAGTGCTTCGAAAAACACTTGTACATACTTAAGCCGTTGTTGGGAACAACGGCCTAGGTTGAAATTTTTGTTTAAAAAAACAACCTAGGCCGTTGTTCCTAACAACGACCTAAGTAAAATTTTCTTCAAACAAAAACTTCAAATAACCTAGGTCGTTGTTCCCAACAACGGCCTAAGTATATGTAACTAAAAAAAAATTCACACCAAAATAATGCTAAATGTGAAATGTTTTTTGGCGTGAATTTTCGAAATTGCCCATCCGCTTTTAGAGCCGTTAGTGGAAGACTTTAACGAGTTTCGATCTGATCCGCTCATCAAGATCATGAGCAATCGGAGGGCCCAGAATGGCATTTTCCAACCCAGATGAAAACGGAACCATTTTCAATCGAGCATTTGCCATATATATATATATATATATATATATATATATATGTTGCTGCTGATTTTGGTGTGGGAACAAACAGATGAATTTGTGGATTCGTTTAGAAAACGAATAAGGCAAACCTATTGACTTTCACCGGTGTTGACTGGTTTCTTGCCGCTGTCGTTGACCTGCAAGAAGTTCAATATACCGGGATGGATCCTGGCGACGAACCCTCCGACGCTCAAGTCCGTAATCAGAAAGATTATGAAAGAGTGTTTATGCAGAAAAAGATTGATTACCTTTTTAATGGTGGGGGGAGGGGTATTTATAGTCACCTTAAAAGACAGTGTAGAGATGATTAGTTATCCCTATGTCCCGATGTTTTTGGATAAGATATAAAGTTTTAACTTGTTTCGTGATAAAAGAGGCTGTTTAAACTGCCTCTTAGAGAAAATTACAAATTTGAATCACTCCTTAAATATCTGAATTTGTTTGTAACGGGTTGCTACCCGTACGCAATAAGACAGATCCATTTTTGGGTTATTCAGCTTTGAAGAAAGACTCAGTTCCCATTTTGGACCCGTTTGTAGGTAAAATTACCGTTTTACCCGTGAGAGCTTTGAGATTCGTGCCTGGTTTGAACGGTCCTGATTTAATCCTATTTTCAGCCATATCACGAGCCCCCCACTTCCGAAGACTGAGTTTAACAGCCTTTGAGGAGTAGTTCTATTATTTTAATGGCGTACGGGATTTTATCAAGTTTCTTAGGGGAGTTTGGATCTTTGCTCGAGGTGTAACGGTGCCAATCTGGTTTTGTAACGTACCCAAAATTATTCTCTGAATTTTCTGGATTTTTTTCCAATTTCTAAATTATTTTTTGAATTACTTATTCAATTTTAACAATCTATTTTTTTGATAACGCGGATAGAATCTAGCGATTCCAACCCAATCTATTAATCAAAAGGATCCAGTACCCCCAATTACAATTTTACCCAAAATAAAACTAAAAACGGACCACAAGACCGAAATAAACAAAGAAAACGCAATTGAGAGAATTGCAGACAACCAACAAAAAAAATACAACGAGGCGAAGGCTAAAACAGCGAACTAGAGGAACAGTACCAGCATTGCTCGATCCTACCGACAGGTTGAGGCTGAGGAAACACCACCCCACCATGAGGACACTGGCACTGGGGAAAATCGGAAAAAATCCAAAACACGCAGCTGGCCATTCCGACACCGATAAAAGTAGTCGAACTCACAACACCACCGACCAGGAAGCGAACACGTCTAACTAATGAGTAACAATAGATTGTTAAAAATCACACAGCAAACTCACAATAGATTTTTAAAAATAGTAACAATCTATTTTTAAAAAGTATTAATTAGTCGTTCTAATTAATAATTATTTATCCAGGAATTCAGAAATTTTTTTCCCTAATTCATAATTATTTTTTAGAAATTTTAATTAATTTTCTTGAATTTTAAATCATTTTTCGCAATTTTTAAATATTTATTTCGAATTAATAATAAAAAATAAAAGAATTAATCAGAAAATACCGACGTGGCGCAATCTGGAGCGTTAATCATGCCACTGGCGCAATTTTCCAAACAATCTGACGGTTGATCTCCCGCTTGGCGATGTGGTTTAATTTGGGTGCTTAGATCGTGGGCGCGCACGGGAGGGGGGCGTTTCCCCCTCTTTCATGCTCTGAGCCACGTTTGCTCGGATTTGGCTCCGAGGGACATGACTCGATCTGGGCCATCGGATCTTGATCGAGCACAATTTTTTAGAGAACGTTTTTCCACACTTTCATGCTCGAAGCCATGTTTGCTCGAATTTGGACCCGAGAGACGTGGCTCAATCTGAGCCGTCAAATCTTGGTCGAGCATGATTTTTGAGGTAAGATTTTCCCACGCTTTTACGCTCAGAGCCACGTTTGCTCGGATTTGGCTTGAGCGATGTGGCTCAATCTGAGCCGTTGGATTTTGATCGAGCGCGATTTTTAGGCAACATTTTTCCACACTTTCACGTTCGGAGCCACGTTTGCTCGAATTTGGCTCCGAGAGACGTGGCTCAATCTGAGCCATTGGATCTTGATCGAGAGCAATTTTTTAGGCAACATTTTTCCACACTTTCATGCTCGAAGCCACGTTTGCTCGGATTTGGCTCCGAAGGACGTGGCAACATCAGAGCCGTCTGATCTTGATCATGCGCGCATAATGAGACGAAGTTTCCCCTATTTTCACGTTCAGGAACACGTTTGCTCGAATTTGGTTCCGAGGGATGTGGCAACATCAGAGCCGTCTGCTCTTAATCACGTGCGCATAATGAGACGAAGTTTTTCCCATTTTCACGTTCAGGGACATGTTTGCTCGGATTCCATTCCGAGGGACGTGGCAACATCATAGCCGTCTGATCTTGATCATGCGAGAATAATGAGACGAAGTTTTCCCCATTTTCACGTTCGGGAACACGTTTGCTCGGATTTGGCTCCGAGGGATGTGGCAACACCAGAGCCGTCTGCTCTTGATCACGCGTGAATAATGAGACAAAGTTTTCCCTATTTTCACGTCCGGGGACATGTTTGCTCGGATTTGGCTCTGAGGGATGTGACAAGATCATGGTCGTTGGATCTTGATCATGCGTGCATAATGAGACGAAGTTTTTCACATTTTCACGTTTGGCACGTTTGCTCGGATTTTGCTCCGAGGGACGTGGCAACACCAGAGCCGTCTGCTCTTGATCACGTGCAAATAATGAGACGAAGTTTTCCCCAATTTCACGTTCGAAAATGCGTTTGCTCGGATTTCGCTCTAAGGGATGTGGTAACACCAGAGCCGTCTGCTCTTGATCACACATGAATAATGAGACGAAGTTTTCCCCATTTTCACGTTCGGAGAAACATTTGCTCGGATTTGGTTCCGAGGGACATGGAAACATCACTGACGTCTGATCTTGATCATGCGCGAATAATGAGACGTAGTTTTCCACATTTTCACGTTTAGGGACACGTTTGCTCGGATTTGGCTCCGAGGGATGTGGCGAGATTAGGGCCGTTGGATCTTGATCATGCATGAATATTGTGACGAAAAGTCCATTGGCGTTGCTTAAAATTTTGCCTTTTCGTATTCTGCCTCTCAGTATTCGATGTTTACTTGGGCTTTTTACTATTCTTGGGGGCCCAAAAGTCTTGGAAGCTCAAGTGATGCCCCTTTCTTACTATATGTTCTTACCCCTCTCACCATCCCCTCATTATTCACTTTCACTCTTTGAAAAAAAATATTTTGCTCTCGGGTGGCTCCACTAGCGGTCGCGGCCAAGCAGTTGATTTTTCGGTGATATATTCCGACCGTAGCCGTCACATCAAGGTAAATATATATTCTTTTTTATATATTTTACGAGATGTCTAGGGTTTCTTCAGAAAGTGAGACCTCCACCTCGGACCACGAAGGGAAGCAACAATTGGCAGTTACCACGATAGTGGACAAGGGGGAGATGGTGGTAGGATCGGTGGTCACTGAAACTGTGGTGGACAAAGAGAGGCGAGCGAGAGCGCTTGGCCGGCTTCCGGGTCCCCTAACGGGTCTTGGGGGAGTTCAGAGATACTCAGAAGACCTTTTGGCGAAGGTCGTGTACGGGATGTCCGCTTCGTACAAGAAGAGTAGGTCGAGAGAACATTCTGAGGTTGATGACATCCCCTTCATGCTAACGAAGAAGGACTTGATTCAGATCTGAGAGAGTTTCAAGATTCCGAAGGAAATCACTCTCCTTCTTCCTAGTGCGGGTGTCCGAGCCTGTACGCCGACTTCCCCCGACACGTGCATTTTCCCATTCGATGCATTCTTTTCCGGTATCCGCATGCCTATCCCTCCGTTCGTGGCCGAGGTGCTGTAATGGTACTGTTTGAGCCCAATCCAGTATATGCCAAATTTGTGGCAGAACGTCAACAGGTTTATCCTTTAGTGCCAAGAGATAGGGGTCGTGCCTCAACTCACTATTCTCCGAAGGCTCTACCATATCCATCAAAAGAGTAGGCAGAGTACCGGTACTATTTATCGCTGCCTCGGGGTGTGAAGCTGATTGAAAACCCTGACTCTATCAAGTTTTGGAAGGAGAAGTACTTCTTGATCCGAGGCAATGCGTCGTGGCAAATTCCCATTAAGTGGAGGGAGGAGGTGCCAAAATGGGCGAAGGGGGAGCCGATGTTGACTCCACAGGAGGATGAGATCGTAGGCCAACTCCTCACTCGTGAACCCTTGGGTTGGAAGGAGTTAACCGAGGTGGTCCTCTTCGATGGGGGTCTTAGTCCGATCGACCCTAGTTTTTGTTATTCTTTTAACTCGAGCTTTCCCCCTTTTCTTTTTCACATGACCATCTCTTTGTGTCTTTCTTTTTTACAGAAGCTTCGTAAATGGACTTTACAGCGATGTTGCTCGACCAAGCCGCCGTTAGCAACAAGGCCCCCGATGGGAGAAAGAGGAAGAGGACGACCTCAAGGCTGCCGTCTGCCAAAGTTGTGAAGGCCCCAGTGTCGAAGGCACCAATGGTTAACTTGGAATCCGAACCACCTGCCCCGCTTACCTCCCCTACTTTGATCGCCAAAGGAACTTCCATCGAGCAGTTATTAGCGTTCAAAGCCCCCCTCTGACAGCATCAGCAGAGACAATTCTTACCGAGGAGCACAAGAAGCTCTTCATCCCTCACTGGCGTGTGATGAGGCACAATGATTTCCTCGGGGACTCCATCAGCTGTATGCAAGTGGTTCGACACATGCCGACCCCAAAGGATCACGCTGCGCTGAAGGCGGGGACGGTCGGTGATGATGCCCTCGAGATCACCAAGGCAATCATGTCAGTGAGTGGAGTCTTGTTCTCCCCATTTTCCCTCATTTTTTTGGGGTGTCTTTCGTGCTTAAAAACTTCTTTCTCATTTTTGTACACGTAGATCACCGGTCATTTTAGTCATATGATGGAGCAGTTTGCCGAACAAGAGAAGGAGCTTAAGGTGGCGAGCGATAGAGATAGGTCGGAGCGTGCCAAAGCTGTAAAAATGTACGAGGCAGAAAAACGGTTGTCCGAATCTCATGCGGCTTAGATCCAGCTCCTCGAGGCCGCCTTGGCTAAGGAGAACAAACAGACCTCCCTAAAGAAAGAGAGGGCAGACAAAAAGAAGGAGAGGGTTGATAAGGAGAAAGAGATGGCTGCGAAGGCCGCTGAAGACGCAGCGTAGGAGAGGGAGGCCACAGTGGAAGCAGCTGTAGAGGCAATTAAGGCCGAAGCGAAATTTCTTATGCACAAGAACATGGAGCAATCCTATGCTCGGACGCTAAAGCACGTAGAGGTACGCGTCCCCGATTTCGACGGCTCGGGTACTGCCTATATGATCTGCTTGAAGGCGAAACTGCTCTGACGACCGCGGAGGTGATTGAAGAAGAGGAAGAAGGAGAAGAGGACGAGGGGGAAGACGTTGCTGAGGACCCCTAAGCAACCAATGCAGAGGCAACCGAGGTAGACGGTCGCAGGGTTATAACTCCCTTGGATACGTCTACCAAGGTGGTCCCCTGATTCCTTATCACATCTTCGTCATGTTTTTTAGTCGCTCTTTCGTATGCACTTGTATCGATGCCCTATAGCGGACCGGCCACCGCTTCTTGTACTTTTTGTTGAAGTTGAATGAATTTTTTTATGAAAAGTGTTGTGAAGTTTCGAAACAGTTGTGGGCTTGTTTTACTTTCGAATTGCCCCGTAGTAGCTTTGTTTTGCCGTAGCACCATCATGTGGCTTCTTAAACTTAGTAATTTACGCTTTCTTTTTTTTGACTTTCCCAGATTGGCGAGGCGTCTCGTCTTCGTGCGCAACTCTGTGTCACTAGGTTGGGACTTGCGAAATCTCGAGAGAAGCTCTCCAAGAGAAGCTCTCCAAGACGGGGTTGGAGCTTTGCCAAGCAATATTGGCTCTGGCTCATCGAAATATTGAGGTGAGGCATCTCGAGGGGATTCTTCGAAAGGTACCCCCCGAGGGAGGAGAGGTCGACCCCTCGATGGCTGCTGACAAGGCTTCTAGGCTAAAGTTCCTTCGACATTCTTTGCATGCGGCAAGAACTGAGAGGGACTAGCTGAAGAGTTCATTGTCCAGAGTAAGGGCAGAGAGGGATGAGCTGATGAACTCCCTGTTCAGAGTGAGGTCAGAGAGGGATGAGCTGAAGAATGTGGTGCTCGAGAAGAGTTTTGAAGCGGCTCATCTGCGAAGGACCATCTTAGAGCCTCCTCAGGGGAGGAGTACGAGCGGGGTACCATGCTAGAAGCTCAGAGTCATGGACGACTCTCTCAAGGAGCGACTTGTTGAATTAAAGGCGGAAAACCTTCGCTTGAAGCGATGCTCCGAAGGAAGTAATGTGAGGAGCACCTCTTGCCCACGGGGGGAGTATGCACAGGGGAGATCGTTCCATAAGTTAGCTCTCCGTACGTCCCTTGCCCTACGGAATCCTGGGGACGTGCAAAGTGGAGTGGTGGGCTCGTCAAGCGGGGCGTATGTCGGAGTGACAGTCAGGACCTTGGGTGCCGATGACGTGACTCGGCTCGCTGGCTTAGAGACTTCGGTGCAGGCGAGGCGAGAGCAACACGGTGTTCGTCATCCCTATGTATCGCTTAATAGGAGCGTCCCCCTCCTTAAGAGGAGTTAGGGCGAAATTTTGTAATCTCGTAGTCTTAGTTTTGTATAAGCTTTTGGTCTTTGAACAAGAATTGTATCCCCACCTTGGTTGGAATAAAGTTTGTTGTATCGTCTTTGGATTAGACTTTGTGCTTCATCTCTTAATAAAATATCTTTATTCTTTGCGTGGTGTTTTTGTTGACTGTCCCTTTTGATTGAGCATTCTGAGGTATTTGCTACTTCTCTAGGTGCTCGCTAACCTTTGTGTTCAGAAGAACTTTAGTAGCTAAGGTGAGCAACTTCGAATGTTGGATTCCGATCTTGTTATTAAGAGAGTTTCAACAGTTGTGGGAGCAATTTCGAATGGTGATCTACTTCGTGCTTGTGTGTTTGCAAGTAGCTAAAGTGGTTTTGAACCAAGTGTTGGACTCCGAACTTGTTGTTAAGAGAGTTTCAATAGTTGTGGGAGCAATTTCGAATGGTGAGCTACTTCGTACTTGCTTGTTTGCAAGTAGCTAAAGTGGCTTCAAACCAAGTGTTGGACTCCGAACTTGTTGTTAACAGAGTTTTAACAGTTGTCAGAGCAATTTCGAATGGTTAGCTACTTCGTACTTGCTTGTTTGTAAGAAGCTAAAGTGGCTTCGAACCAAGTGCTGGACTCCGAACTTGTTGTTAAGAGAGTTTCAACAGTTGTGGGAGCAATTTCGAATGGTAAACTACTTCGTGCTTGATTGTTTGCAAGTAGCTAAAGTGGCTTCGAACCAAGTGTTGGACTCTGAACTTATTGTTAAAAGAGTTTCAATATTTGTGGGAGCAATTTCGAATGGTGAGATACTTCGTACTTGCTTGTTTGCAAGTAGCCAAAGTGGCTTCGAACCAAGTGTTGGACTTCAAACTTGTTGTTAAGAGAGTTTCAACAATTAATGTACGCTTTGGGGTGAGACAACCAGAATATTTAGACTAGGTTTTCTGAGAAAGTAAACTGCTTTTATTAGAAATGACTTGTGATTGCTTCTGAGTTGCAATCCATTATTACATTTGAAAAAATCAACTAAATAAGAAGAAACAAACTTAGAAATGCTCTAGGATTAGAAGTTTCTTAGAGCAGTGTTTAAACATCATCTTGGTACTTCAATAAGTGCTCCGCATTCCATGTTCTTGGTACTCTCTTGCCCCCTGGGTCTTCAAGTTGATGAGAGCCAGGACGGACAACTTTGGAGATCCTATATGACCCTTCCCAATTAGGTGATAGCTTGCCTTTCTTGCTTGAGAAAGAAATTGATAGCTTTCTCAGCACTAAATCTCCTTCTTTGAGATTAGTAGGGCGGACCCTCTTGTTGTAGGACTGCTTAATCCTACGTCAATAAATCTCCTGATGGATGGAGGATCTTTCTCGTATCTCTTCGATGAGGTCCAAGTTGCCACGAAGCTGGTTCGAATTTTGCTCTTCATTATAGGCAACCAAGCGGGACGAAGGTAAGCCAACTTCGAGTGGGATGACAGCTTCGGATCCGTAAGTGAGGTTGAAGGGAGATTCTCCTGTGGGGGTCCTCTTAGTAGTGCGATAGCTCCAGAGCACATTGGGAAGCTGCTCAACCCATAATCCCTTAGCAGACTTGTCCAGTTTCTTTTTCAGGTCGGAGAGAATTTGTCGATTGGCGTTCTCTGCTTGACCGTTGGATTGTGGGTGGAATATCAAGGAGAATCGTTGCTGGATACCGAGGTCCGTACAAAAATTGTGAAAGGCTGCTCCCATAAATTGGGTCCCATTGTCTGTTACCAAGATTCGAGGTACACCGAATCGGCTGACAACGTTCTTCCAAAAGAAACGCTGGACTCTGTTCTCATTGATCGTCGCTAGAGGCTCGGCTTCGATCCATTTGGAGAAGTAGTCGATTGCAACGACAAGGAACTGCAGTTGGCCCGGCGCTGGAGAGAACGGCCCGAGAAAGTCCATTCCCCACATTGAAAAAGGGTTGGACTGGATAAGGAGGAGATCTGGGCTTGTGGTAAGCGGAAAATTGTTGAAAACTTTTGGCATGGGGCGCATTGGCGAACGTGCTGTTCGGCATCGCTAAGGAGTGTGGGCCAGAAGTACCCGTAATTTAAGATTTTGTGAGCGAGGAACCTTGCTCCCAAATGAGCGTCGCATATCCTTTCATGGGTCTCCTTTAGAGCATACCGGGCCTCCTCAGGGGAAAGGCATCTTAAGTAGGGTCTGCAATCCACTTGAGTGTAAGAGTATTTGTACATGACCCCTTCAATGAGCGTATATCGCTCAGCTCTGGTTCTGATTCTTCTAGACTCTTTGGGGTCTAGGGAGGATTCCATCTTTGAGAAATTCGAGCAAGGGCCTCATCCAATTCTGCCCGAGTGCTAAGGGAAGCATCTCCATCAATTTGGGACATTCTTCCTTAGGTCTCAAGAGGAATTCTATCAAGACGGTCTGATCTAACCCGTGAAGGAAAGAAAAAGCCAGCTTCGACAAGGCATCTGCCTGTGCATTCTCCTCTCGGGGGATTCGCTGGAGCTGTGCATCTTCGAAAGAGGCCAGCAACCCTTTGACCTTGGCCAGATATTTGGCCATGCGACCATCTCTTGCCTCACACTCCCCCGATACCTGGTTCACTACCAGCTATGAGTCACTGAATATTTTAACACGTCGAGCCCCGACCTTGCTTGCCATACACAACCCGGCCATGAGAGCCTCATATTCAGCCTCATTGTTGATGCCCGATAATTAATACAGAATGAGTATTGAAGAATGAAGTCATCAGGGCCAGTCAAGATAACCTCAGCCTTACTCCCATCAGCGTATGAGGACCCATCAACATAGATGATCCAGATCGGAGGTTCCTATATTGCCTGGCTGGGGTCAGGGATAGTGCTATCTACTATAAATTCTGCCAGGGCTTGTATCTTGATAGCGATTCGGGGCTGATAGTTGACATCATGTTGACTCAGCTCTATAGACCACTTCATAAGGCGCCGTAAAGTTTCAGGCTTGTGGAGAACTTGTTTGAGTGGCTGGTAGGTAAGAACGACCACTGAGTGAAACTGGAAGTAGGGGCGGAGTTTTCGAGCTGCCATGACTAACACATAGACCATCTTTTCTACCTTTGGATAACGGAGTTCGGCGTCCCTGAGGACCTTATTCACATAGTAGATTGGCTTTTGCGTCTTATCTTCTTCTCTTACCAGGATGGCGCTGAAAGTCTGCTCTGAGGTGGTGAGATATATATAGAGGACTTTCCCAGGCTTTGGCTTGCTCAAGAGTGGGGGGTTGACTAGATAGGCTTTGAGTCGATCGAAGGACTCCTACTGTTGTTGCCCCCACTCAAAGCCTTTTGCCCCTCTAAGGGCCTTGAAGAACAGGAAACATTTTTCTCCTGACTTGGAGAGAAAATGTCTTATGGCCGCGAGGCATCCTATGAGTCTTTGTATATCTTTGATGCTGGAAGGGGGAGCCATGTTGAGTATGGCCTGAATCTTTTCCGTGTTGGCTTCTATGCCTCTCTGACTAACCATGAACTCAAGGAATTTGCCGGATGAGACGCCGAAGTCACACTTGTTCGGCTTTAGTCTCATGTTGTGTCTCCTCAACACATCAAAGGCCTCCTGAAAATTGGATACATGATTCGATTTGCTGATGCTTTTTACCAACATGTCGTCTACATAGACCTCCATGTTTCGGCCAATCTGTTCTCTGAAGACCTTGTTAACCCGGCGCTGATAGGTTGCACCGGCATTCTTTAACCCGAAGGGCATGACCCGGTAGCAGTATAGATCTTGGTCGGCTACAAAAGAGGTCCTCGGAATATCTGGAGGGAACATCCTGATCTGGTTGTACCCGGAAAAGGCATCCATGAAACTTAGGAGTTCGTGTCCAGAGGTTGCATCAATCAGTGCATCAATGCTCGGGAGTGGGAACGAATCCTTCAGGCAAGCTTTGTTCAGATCAGTGAAATCAATGCAAATTCTCCAGCTCCCATTGGCCTTTTTGATCATCACAATATTGGACGGCCATTCGGGATAGTTGACCTCCTGTATGAACCGGACATTCAAGAGTTTCTCCACTTATTCTTTAATTGCCTGCTGGCATTCGGGAGCGAACTTGCATCACTTCTGCTGGAAAGGTTTGGCCCCAGGAGCAACGCTAAAGTGATGCATGAGAATTTCTTCGGAGATTCCGGGCATGTCGTTCGCGGTCCAAGCGAATAGATCGTGATTTCCCCTTATACATTGGATAATGTCGGTTTTGACAGGAGGGGAAGGACCTTACTAACTTGGAATGTCCTGGTTAGATCTCCTTCTGAGAAGGCTATTTCTTCCAACTCGTCCACCGGCTCTGAGATGGCTTGGCTACTCTCCTGTGGGAGCTCGAGGGCTTCAAGGGAAAGAACCGACCCTCCTACTGAAGTCATGTAACATTTGCGAGTCGTCTCCTGGCACCCTCTCACTTCCCCCACCCCTACAGTGGTGGGGAACTTCATCTTCATGTGGTAGGCTGAGGGTACAGCGTCGAGAGCAGCTAGGTCGGGTCAGCCCAGAATGACATTGTAAGCGGCCTTCACGTCTACTACCATAAAATCCATCGGTTCGGTTAGGGTGATAGGGGTTTTGCCAGTGGTTACGTCAAGAGTAATCACTCCTTCGATCATCACTAGCACCCCGGAGAACCCGTAGAGGGTGTAGCCAGCGGGCTTGAGTCGGTCTCTAGACAACTTGAGACCCTAGAAGGCTTCCAGAAAAAGGATGTTGACCGAACTGCCATTGTCAACCAAGACTCGGCGTACATCAAAATTGGCCATATGGAGGTTTATTACTAGAGCATCACAATGAGGCGTTCAGACGCCTTCAACAGGGACCCCAAGGCCTTTGGGGGGAGGATGGTTCTGCACGGAGTTCACCTTTCGGACGAAGGCTTTTTGGGAGGAGTTCGAATCTCCCCCCATAGGACCTCCGTGAATGAGATGTAGGATAGCTTCTGCTTCGAAATTCGGGGTCTCGACGTGTCGCTTAGTTCGCTTATTAGCCCCTCTTGGAGGCGGAGGAGGATCTACCCTATCCTTCCTTACGAACCTAGAAAGTTGCCCCCTCTGAATAAGGGCTTCAATCTCGTCTTTGAGGGCCCGACAATCATCAATGTCGTGGTCGTGGTCCTTATGGAAGCGGCACCATTTGTCTCTGTTTCTCTTCTTGCTTGGTGTATTCATCTTCGGAGGTTGTGGGAGCAGACCTTATTTCTCGACCTCCATCAGGATGGCTGAGACACTAGCATTAAGTGGAGTAAAATTCTCAGAACGGGGAGGAGGGCGGCGCTGACCGCCATTGTCTTTCTAGAGCTTCTTAGCTCCTTCATCTTCGATGCCCTTCCATTTGTTCCCGAACAGGGTCTCTTTCTGATCAGGCGGGAAGAGGGCCTCCTCTGTCCTAATATATTTCTCGCTCCTCAGCAGGAGTTCCGAGAGTTAAAAGGAGACTTCTTAGCGAGAGATGCCTTCAATTCAATGTGGTTGATGTTGTGCCAGAAAGCAGCAGAGGCTACTGACTGGTCTAGGCAGGTGATTGACCGGGCCTCGGCGGTGAAACGCTTGACATAGCCTCTTAATCGATTGTCTTTCCTCTGATTGAGTGCTAGCAAGGATGTGCTTGTCTTTTCGATACGACGGTTACTCACAAAATGGGCAAGGAAGAGCCCTTCGAACTGATCGAAGGAGAAGATGGAGGCTGGGGCGAGTCGGGAATACCACTCTCTCGCCGGCCCCTTCAATGTGGCCGGGATGGTTTTGCAGAGAAACGCATCCAAAGTCTGGTGGATCATCACGAGAGTTTTAAAACTCTCAATGTGGTCAGCGGGGTCTGACTCCCCGTTGTACGACTCAAAGTAGGGGGGTTTAAAGTTCTCTGGAACCGGTGCTTCTATGATGGTTCGGGAGAACACAGGCCTGCTTGTGCGGAAATTCCTCGCCCGTTGTTCCTCTTCTCTGTCAAGTCTACCAAGGCGCCTCTCCATCTCATGGAGATGGCGGATAGACCGAGTCCTCCCTCCGGTCGTCTCTTGCTGATCCTCAGGACTCGTTCTCATATGAAAAAGGATTGGGAGCACGATGATGATGGCTTGGGGCAGGTTAAGGACTAGGTGCCCGTTGACTGTGGTCAGGAGCAACATTGAAGGCCCGCATAACTGCTTCTTGAAAATCCTGGAACTCTGCTCTTGTGACAGGTGCCTCCTGATCTCGGTGGTCCTTCGGAGCGGATCGACCGGTCGGGGTGCAAGGTGCAGCTCCTCCTCTGATGGTGTAGGGGTGATTCCCTCCGCCTCCTGGGAGAGTTCTATCTTCTGCGGTCTGGCCTACAAGGGGATTGGGCTCTAGAGGATCGAATCACAGGATCCCTTTGATATTCATAGCGAGGGATTCCGTCATGAGTCCGCCTCTCGTTCAAACGGGTTTGGAGATCTATCCCCTTTTGCCTATTGACAATAACATGTTGGAGATCCTTTGGCATTGGGGGACTGTGAGAGGCCATGGAGTCGGAGGAGGGGTTATGTACTGAAACATGGTCGTGGAGAGGAGGTTGCCTTTGTCAACTTTGACGGAAGCCCCTCAGGGCAGCCCTTTGAGTCCCTTGAGGGGCCTGCTGGGGGTGAGGTTGTTGAGGAAGAGGTTGTCCAGGCTGCGGTTGCTGGATAGGTTGAGGGAGAGGCTGTCCAGGCTGCGGTTGTTGGACTTGCTGGACGGGTTGAGGGAGGACATCATGGAGGGGAGGATGAGAAGGAACAGGAGTGGCTCTGCAGCTGGAGACTGGTGCCTTTCCCTTCTCTGAAGGCATAACTTGGAAAACATCTTCACTGGTGCAGTAAGAATGGATTGCTTTTCATTCCCACAGACGGTGCCAATCTATTGCTGCTGATTTTGGTGTGGGAGCAAACAAATGAATTTGTGGATTCTTTTAGAAAACGAATAAGGCAAACATGTTGACTTTCACCGGCGTTGACTGGTTTCTTGTCGCTGCCGTTGACTTGCAAGAAGTTCGATACACCGGGATGGATCCCGATGACGAACCCTCCGACGCTCAAGTCAGTAATCAGGAAGATTATAAAAGTGCATTTATGTGGACAAAGATTGATTACCTTTTTTATGGTGGGGGGAGAGGGGTATTTATAGTCTCCTTAAGAGACAGTTTAGAGATAATCAGTTATCTCTATGTCCCGGTGTTTTTGGATAAGATATAGAGTTTAAACTTGTTTCGTGATAAGAGAGCCTGTTTAAACTGCCTCTTAGAGATAATCACGAGTTTGAATCACTCCTTAAATATCTGAATTGGTTTGTAACGGGTTGCAATATATATATGTGTGTGTGTGTGTGTGTGTGTGTGTGTGTGTGTGTAGTTGGGCCCATAGGATGGTTCTATGGGGTTTTTGTTTGGGAATTAAAATGAGAAATAGGATGTGAGAAAGAGTGGCTGTTGGCTGCACATGTGTGGGCCTAGGTTCTCCTTGCTGATGTGGTCAGAGAGAAGGGAGGGGGCTGGTTGTGTTGCTTGTGTGTGCCATGCGCAATGCACGTGCCATGTGTGTGTGGGGTGTGGGTTCACTTGATCCCACATCGGAGAAGGATTTGGAATATTATAGAATGTATAGGATTGCCTATGATCAAGAGGCACCAAAAAGTCCGAACAACTTTTGTGAGGCAGCCTGTGGTGGACAGTTGTTAGAATTTGTTTGAGCTAGGGCTCGGGGCGTTACAAATCTTTCGGATTCCTGGGGCTCGAAAACCATCTTCGGGTGCTTATTAGGCCCCCAAGGAGGAAGGGAGGTCCTCGATTACTTCATAGTGAATTCAGACAAATAACCCCTATGGATAAGGGTTTCAATCTCATCTTTCAGCGCCCGACAATTATCAGTTTTATGACCATCATCTCGGTGAAACCAATAGTAAAACCTTCTGTCCCTCTTCTTATTCCCTGTGTTAGTCCAAGGGGGTGTCTGATCAGCCCCTCTTCTTTCACTTCCATGAGGAAAGCAGAGGTACTCGCGTTGAGCAGAGTGAACTTCTCGAGCTGGGGTGCCGGGGCAGGACGTCTCTGTCCAGAGGCATCCTTCTGATACTTCTTGGGTGCCTCGGTGCTATCTATATTCCTTTTCCCCCTTGGGAGTGGACTATTTACAACCCCTAGGAGGTAAGGCCTCCTCGGCTTGTATATATTTCTCACTTCGAATGAGGAGGTCGGGGAAGTCCGAGGGACGCTTCTTGACAAGCAAGATCTTAAGGAGGTCGTGTCGGATGTTGTGCCTAAAGGCAACTGCCGCGACCTCGGTATGAAGAAAGGAGATGGATATGGCCTCTGCAGTGGACCTTTAGATGAAGTCCCGGAGGGACTCCCCAATCATTTGTTTTAAATTGAGCAGGGAGGCGCTTGTTTTTTCGTCCTTGTGGCTAGCTGCAAAATGGGCGAGGAAGCTCTCCTCGAGCTGGTCAAAGGAGAAAATTGAGTTGGGGACTAGTCTGGAGTACCACTCTCTCGCGGAACCTCGCAGAGTGGCAGGGAAAGCACTACAGAGTAGGGCATCTGAGGCACTGTGAATCATCATGACGGTTTTGAATGTAACACCTCGTACTTAAGGGGTGTGTGTGTGTATATATATATATATAGTATTATATGGATTATATATATATATAGGGTAGCGATCCGGTGAGAACCGTTCTCACGATAAGTTTCGTGAGAACTCCACGCCTATCCATCCTATGGATAATCCGAACCGTTCACATTGTTTAACACAACTAAATTAGTCTAGAAATATAAAATCAAGTCATTTAATATTCATTTTTCCATGCATCATGTCACTATAAAAAAAATAATTTTTCAGCCACACAATTTGTAACACTTCAATGCATGGGCAAACGAATCTCAAATGACTTGATTTCTTATACATAGACTAATTGAGTCGTCTAGATCAAAATGAACGGTTCAGATCTTTCAACAAATGTCCCAAACAAAAGTTCTCACGTGGTTCTCACCAAAAGAGTTCTCACTCGATCATTTCCCTATATATATATATATATATATATATATATATATATATTTATATATATATAATATATATATATATATATATATATATATATGGTGAGAAGCGGTTAGGCCTATAGGGATATTTATAGGCTTGGGTGTATGAAATTTGGATGGAGTGAGAAGAGAATGAAGGAGTTGGCTGCTTTGTGTGGTGGGGCCTGGTTGTTGTGGGTGTGTGCTGCTCACGTGAGATCACAAGGAGAAGGGTGGTATGTGCTGTGTGTGTGTGTTATGTGTGCGCGCGCACACGTGCTTTGCACCTGCACGTGCTTTTGTGGAGTTGTGTTGGGTGTGTGGCTTCGTCCCACATCGGTGGAAATGAGAGTGAGATGAGTGAATATATAGTATTGCCTATGATCAAGAGGCACTGAATAGTCATGACACCTTTTCTGAGGCACGCCTGTAGTGGGCAGTTGTTAAGATTTATTTTGTTACGTGCGCGTACGTGTAGTCGCGTGCACAGCTGAGCGGGGGCTCGGGGCATTACATTGAACACATCTATGTAATCAGCTGGATTTGAATCCCCGTTGTAGGTCTCGAATGTGGGGGGCTTGAAACTCCTCGAGAATGGGGCGTCGAGGATGTAGGAGGAGAAAGGAGGTCTGTAACGCCCCGAATTCCAAATACAGCTGAATTCGAGATTTCACAGGATCTTTTTACTTCTTTCGTACAATTTTTTAAGGAATTTAAAACTTTTCACTTTACATCAGAGTTACAAATGAATCTTTACACTTTACAGCGGAAGCAAAATTACAACATTTATATGAATGAAATTACAACAACATTTGAATAATCTCTAAGCATCAGTTCTCCTTTAATCTTTATCATGCCATTTATCCTGCATACAAAACTGTGGGTACGTCAGTTTATTCAACCGACAAATATTATACAAGGTCATCCTCTCTATACCAGAAACAGTATAATGATTTTCCATACTTAACAAACACAAACTTTTTCACATATCAAACTAAAGGGAATATCCTATTGATGTCGTGTTGTGATTGTGCACTTAGTCCTTAATGCAGTTATTTATATTACATGACACTGATGCGCACTTGTTCAGATTCTATGCATCCCATACTACATAGGTCCGAGGGAAAGCCTCTTAATCGTTCATCTTGTAGGGTTCAATCCTTCGTCGTGGCTTAATCTACTGCTGTAACTACGGTAAGTATCCTAGATGTTCTATGAGTAGCGAGCTCATGTACAGAAAAACTGAAGGGGAATCTCATGTCATGTCACGACATATCGTGAAGACAACCTATGGACAATTCAGCGTCCTTCATAGCACATGATCCTCTTGCAGTCACCAAACACCCCACAAGAGCCGCCAAGATCCTGATAATTCCGGAGTAGTGCCCACGTCATGTCACGACGCATCGTGAAGACAAATTGTGAATCACACCCACATCGTAGACTCGAGGCCCTCCTACTTGTGTTTTTCTCTCACTTTCATCACCTCTTCACTGTGTACTAATCCTTAATTTAATGAAATCATAAACAAAATCAATCTCTTAGAGTCAGCCCTCTCACTAATACCGGTCTTATTTCTTTCATTTCACAATGACCCAAATTTGGTCTTTTCTATTTCAATTATCATATCTCATTACCTTCAATTGCCGGTGTGAGTCTTGGCTACACCCTAATTTTCAATTTCAATTCACAAATTCACATGTTTGAGTTGTCATACTCAAGAACATTTCTCTTTTTCAATTAAACGACTTCCAATCTTTTCATGAATCAATTATCATACGTAGAGTTCAATTATAAATCATGCATTCCAAAACCAACATTTATTTCCACATTAAGTTCTTATTACGAAAATGTTTAGTCAAGTGAATATTTCACAAAATCACCATTTGTTACGCTATTCTTTAACAAAATAACCCATATAAAACTCACAATTATACTTTCCTTTCACCAACTTTTTCTTTCTAATATCTATACTAATCACCTCATGAAAAAGTCCACATTTTTACGAAATAATAAATATAAGAAAATAATAGTTTAAAGTACAATTTTACCTCGAAATACATTTTATTTTAGTCCAATAACTCCCAATTTAATTTTCATAGGTTGTACATGATTTTAGAATAATAAAGGTATTTTTTTCAGAATTTTTACACATCAAATAAGTCCCAAAAAATCATTTTTTTCGTCAAAAATATATTCTGACCATAACTAGAATCGAACCTGCAACCTCAGAGAAGACAGCCCCACACGCCAACCACCAGACCGAGGCGCGTTGGCAACAAGAAGCGGAGACAGAGAGTTATATACCCTCTGTTCGGGTTTGGGGTATTTTTCAACCCGCACGCAAAAGAAGGTGGACACAGGGTATCGAACCAGCGACCACAGAGCCATACGCCACGCTACAGTAGAGCCAGAGAGGCTCACCGACCACTTGAGCTATGAGCTCAAGTTGTCACAAACGCAACTTAAGTCTAATTAACTCGGTTCTCTGTTTTATTAAAACATTTCGATGTTCAAAAGTCCTTATCTTTATTTTGCTTGCACCAAAAGCCATGTAAAACTCCAGAATACATATTTTAACTTAAATTAACCCTCGGTATTTTTAAAATAATTTTTCAGCAATTTAATAATTTCTCATACAATAATTTAAATTCCATACCACTCTCACCATATTTTAACTTGACAATTCTCAAACAACATTTTGATATTATAAACCACAAAAAGAAATTATAACTCCCTGTTTTTCCGTCTTTCATTAACTTAATGCACAAGACAAATTTTAATTCACTAGAACCAATACCACAATAGTTCATTCAGTGCATAAAACAATAATTCCATCTATTAGCAATTCATGCTCAATTTCTACATTATGACAATCCCAATTTAACATTTCCATAACTACAAGCAATTTGCACAACAATATTAAGAATCATGACAATTTAACATACAATCTACCAATATTAATTTAATCATCTAGCAATCCTTTTTCAAAATTGGAATATACTCTTATTAGTTTCTTTCATGCAAATTTTGTTATCATTCCTAGCATGGTAACTAGAGTTAGAAGTAAGAAAATCACCCACTTAAATTGGAGAGAAAAATCACACAACAACTCCTAAACCAAAGAGCCCTTCTCCTCCTAGATTGAGCTTGCCAAAAGAATGCTTCTTCTCCTTGTTTGAGTGCAACCCGAGCCTCCAAGGGTGATGCCGGCCTCCTTGAATGCAACACACTCAACTCTCAATCTTTACTCTCACTTCCTACTACCACAATATCTACTACTAACAATTGTATTCTTTCACTATAGGTTTGGAGAATGAAAAGTGTAAGGATAACTCAGCTAGGGGGGGTATTTATACAAAAATTTGGGGCAAATAGAAGGCTAGGATTGATCTAGGAGTTAAGAAACGAAGGCTAGGATTCAATGGGAAGTTGTAATAACCAACCATGACTACAAAACTACCTCCCACAAACTCCACTTCTCTTTTTCCCTCCTAATCCTATCCGGCCTCAAAGATGCACAAACACGTGCTAGTGCAATGCACGTGTTTCTAAAGTCCCCTATTTTAAAAAGTTGTACATATATATTTTTATAAAAAGTCTATAAAAATTGTCTACACTACAAGTTGTAATAAAAAGAGAAAAATAAATTCATGGGCTTTTATTTAATGGGCCAAATTAGTTTATATTTAAAAATAAATTAAGTTGGGCTCAAAATAAAGGAATACTTATGCTTTCTTTTAATAGGCTTTAATAAAAAGATAATAGAAAGACATATATATATGTATACTAATTTGTTTATGAAAAATAATTATAAAAAATTATACCGCAAGATTGCACGTGCACAATACATACAAATTAATAATACAAAAATAATAATTCTCATAAATGAAAATTCAGGGTATTACAAGGTCGGACCGATTGGTACCTCCTATTTGAATCCCTACCATATTCCCCTATTCGGGCCAGCTGGTCCTCCATCTCCTGTAGTCATTTCAAGACTGCATTTTCTCATGTCTCAGATCGGGTTGACCTGTAGGTCTCCTTGTTATCGGACATACTAATGCGTGGATTGTCCAAGTGGTAGTTATCTTTGGCTCCCCCCTTGGAGAGCTTGGAGGACCTCCTTCTGGAACTCTTGGAACTCGGCTCTAGTTACGTGGACCCCTTCTTTTTGTGGCCATTTGGGACCTTCCAATTTTTGGGGGAGTGGCTTCGCTCCCCCTCTGGCCTACGAGGTGAGTGACGGCTGTGACTCGGCTGATTATCCGATCGGCCATCACCGTTTCTGGAGCGGTTAATGCGATTACGAAGATCCTCCTCAACTAATTTGCCCATGGTTATCAACTTAACAAGTCGCAATCCGACTTAACCGGATTCCAACTTACCATCCAATAATCCAATTTGTATCCATCCAAATCATACCCAAAGTCCACCCAACTCGACCCAAGTCTAGGCCAAAATAACAACAATGAGTTCACACTCTGGAATGATAATACCATCCCACATAGCTAAAATACTATTATCAATTCTTAAACCCGTTCCAAGTGTTATTCGAACTCAAACAAGTACTAAGGAGTACACCATGATCTATCAACTTTAGGCATGAATTGGAAGTGGTACCTATATCGACCATTGCCTACATCACAAGTAAACTCACTCTTCACCACCATACATCTCCACATATGTCATTCTTCAACTTTGCAACATTCATCTATATCCCAATCTTGGAAACTGCTAACAATTTAGACTACTATAAGTTACTTCCAACCTCCGATATATTACCTTCCATTTACGAAGTCATGTACAACTTTCATTATTAACAATGTATATTATCAACTTCTAATTAATATTTCCTTCTACTCACAGGTGTCTTCAATCAACTACTCACCAATTATCTTCACATTTACATCATACTTTGTGCTTATGGTTAAGCTACTAATAATCAACAACTAGCATATGTGATCATTTTACAATCTTTCAATACTTAATGCTATTAACAAGAGGAATTGCTCCCCTCAAGCCACTAACATAACTTCCATTTATTTAAACCATAACTTTTATTCTACTGGAATGTAAACTATTAATAAGTGGTACTTTACAACTTAATCCATTAATCCACTTGCTACTTAACATAATTTCACAATGTCTTCGTCTCTTAATAAGTTGATTACGATACTCACACCCTGCTACCAATTTCTACTACAAACAAGCTTGCACTTCTACTAAGAATTAAGGTATTACAACTTCAACATAATCCCCAACAATACTAAAAATCATACTTCCATCTCTTAGCAAGTAATTTCTCTAGCATTCATCTCAAATAAGTAAGCTACTAATAATGATAATAATTAAAGCTACTAACAATTCTACTTTTTCTTCATTCTAGTAGCTACCATACTACATAATCTACATCCATATGCAAACTTGATTCTTAGTTAACTTAACATACAACATATATTACTATACAACCCTTTACTACTCGATTCTACTTACATTTCCATTTACACTTCAATTCTAATTCTACTTCCTAAACTAACTTGAACTTAGCAAGTCTACTTCAAGATATTTATAAACAATTTAAGCACGATTACTAAGAACCTCAAACATTAACATTCATTCATTCCTTCCTTCATTCTCTTAAAGATGATACCATATGAACTTCATCAAGGAACCCATTTAAGCTACTACAAACATCAAACTTAATTTCCAACACAATCCCCTAGCAAAATAATTTACTAACAATTCATACTAATGAGATAGTCTACTAACAAAATCATACTACAATCTATTAACAATTCCTCACTGCATAATTACAAACGTAAACTTTCACCTACAACTACATCAAACATCCAATTTAATCTACAAGGAAACTTAAATAATTTACATCAAGATACTATTTTTTTTAAACAAAAGGAACATGGCCTTAAAATACAAAACTTTAAATATTTATTAACATGATCATAATCAACTATTAATGCTTTATCTACTTACTACCATCATCAATTTCCTACCTTCAAGTTTACTAGTGTGAACCATTTCAATATTCAAGCATACTACTTTAACATTACTTTATTCTACTACCAATGTAGTTCAACATAAGTTCACTAATGTACTAACAAATAACATCTAAGTAGAATGTAAACAAGTTACATTAAACTAACTTAATTGTTTAATTCCTACAACACAATTTAGAGCATACTACCACTAACATAAACTTAAACAAATCGTAAACATATTTGCTAGCACATAAACATGGCTTTAAAGTCTATTATTCAACTCTTTCATTTAACTATAACCGTACATGAACTAATTTTGAAGCAAGATGCCTAAAATTAATAACATTCCATACAACCATAACCAATCTTTTCACAAGTATTCAAAAGCTTAGTCAAAATAAAACAATCACATAAGATTGAAGAACACCCACTAATTACTTGAAGAATTAACATCTAAATTTCTCCTTATCAGTCGAAAAGCGAAAGAAGGCATTGCAATCGAAGAAGAACCTTTGAGTTATGAGAGGATAGAATGGAAGAAAAGTAATGAAACCTGCAAGCTCGTTTACTTGCTAATCAAGGAAACAACCGGTCATTTCCAATTACTCCAAACTCCAAATAATACACAGAATTAAAATGACTATACTTGAAATTTGTGAAGTATGAGAATTAGGGCATGAACAAAAACATCACCTTTGTTTCCAAAAAGCTTGGCTGAAATTGGGTGTAGGCTAGGCTTCTTCTTGTTGTGATATCTTTTTTTTGGGGGGGGAGATGAAAGGTAGGAATTTTTACATAAAAGTAGGCATAGATAATTGTTAGGAGTTTTAGGAATGAAGAGTAGGAAACATTTAGGATTGAAAAGAAGCATGGGGAGTTTAGGAAATTGAAGTAGGAATTATTTTAGAGAATTTTGTTGGATTCTTTTCTTCTTCTTTGGTTTTCGGAAATTTTCAAGAGAGAGAGAGAGAGGGAATGAGTGAAAATGAGGGAATGAGAGTGTGATGGTTTTCTTCCTCTTGGTTTCTTTGGTTTCGGATGAGGGAGAGAGAGAATGAATGAGTGTGTGATGTGGCGAAAGGTGAACCAAGAAAGTGAATGGATGGAAGTAGGGCAATGTGGCTTCACATGCATCACAAACCCAAGCTTCAATCCTAACCCTTCATGATAATCCTAGGGTTAGATTATAACCCTAATGCACACATACATGTCATATTATATAATTGATAGATTTTCCCGTGGGCACGTGCCTACGACACATCTTTAGAACGATACAGCATATGAAAAGCCTTGTTTTCCTGTAGGCAAGTACCTACGGCATGTCTTCAGAACGATACAACATATGAAAACCCTTGTAAACAGTAAATCAACACTTAGAGCATCCACAATTGTTTGCTATATTTGCCAATTTCTCATATTTTGAGAAACGAGGTGCTGCAGTCATTTGCTATTTTGCCATGTTTTGGCAAAGTCGCTACAGTCGCTTCTTATTTTTGAGAAACAAAATTGCGATTCTCAAAAATATAAGAGACGAGACATGTTGTTTCGTCCCTTTTTTTTCCTTTTTTTAATGTGATCAGACGAAACAAGT